>CM000689.1:451595-1051595 GCA_000149225.2 Lachancea kluyveri NRRL Y-12651 | reverse complement strand
ATACGCGTCTTGAGAACACTGGTAAATTGCAATCAATGGGGTAATTCTAGAAACATTTGCATTGGTTTTCAATGCACGAACGAATTCTAAAGCAGTGGCAGAGTCCAGACCTCTAGTAGAATTATCCCAACATTGCACTTTTGCACCGGCTAGCGTCACTTCTGAAATGGACACTCTTTTACGTTCACCACCAGAGACACCTCTGATAAAATCATTACCCACCTTGGTGTTATACGTGTGGGATAAACCATTAGTAGCCATTACGACTGCTGCGTAGTGCTTGTAATATTGTTCTCTGGTAATACCCTCTGGTCTTGATTCAGGGCAACGGCAACGGGCAGCAAATTCTAAGGTATAGCCCACAGGCAGGGAAGCAAAGTGGTAGTCCATCTCAGCAGAATATATGACATCACCTCTGTAGTGTTTTGTAATTTCCTTCTGTGTTATACCATCATAAGAAATGACAGATTCAGGTTGGATTTTAAAACCGTAGGTACGTGCTGAAATAGTTTTCAAAAGGGTAGAACAGCCTGCGCCTGGCCTACCAAGTACGACACAGAGCCTTCCTGGTTCGAATAAAGCATCCATAGGTTTTAAGATATCGAAATATCTAGATTCATCATTACTTCTGAATAGATTTGTATAAAGTTTCTCTCCCCACTTGAGAGGCAAATTGAGTACAGTGCTTTGGTAATCAGAGTCAACGGAAACACCAGAAACTCTCATGTTCTTCAAACAGACACCCAACTCAACTGGCTTGTAGTAATCCTTGTCTGACAGATACAACTTTCTCAAGTTTTGGGCCCAAAAAGCAGGATCAAACGTATCGGACTCAGGATCTAACCTTGGATCAATATCCTTACTACTGAAAGGGACCTGTCCCGGAACATGAGAAATGCTTGTTAAACTCCTTTTTAAACCGAATTCCGAATTAGTGTCATTTGGGTTCTCATTGTCGGCTAATGAATTATTACTTACGGAATGCAATGACTGCCTGGTCAACGATCTGGCTAGCCTTCTAATATTCTCTTGTTCTTTTAGATCATTTTCCAAGCCAAAGTAAGGTCTATGATCTGGTGCGACATCACCTTCGATGGCTGGGATTTCTTTAGTAATACTGTCGTCTCCAATATTGTCTTCGAATGACATGGAGAAGTTGATTGTAAAACTGACTGCTAGGCCTACCTGACCGAAACATAAACCATTATCCTCAAATAGAAGAGGTAGCTACGTTAGTACTTATATTAGTTTAGCAATTGCCAGAGGCTGTCACATGCTTCTATCTTATAATGAGGGCGGTTTTCGGAAGTTTTAAAGCGGTGTGTTGACATCTCGGGTTCGGAACTCTTACGGACGTATGTCGGCATGTCGGGTTTGGAAGTTTTTTTCTTTGTGGCTTTCCAAGCAGCCAAACTGATACAAGCAGTGGAGAAATACCGATTAGAATACCGGAGAACAACTTTGTATCAGTAACCAGAGCTGTGCCACCATTGCATTTGTAATACCTTCAGTGCCCTTTGCCCGTCGGTGAGTGGTGTAGTGGAAAAAGAAACAACCTCAGTATTCAAGTAGACACCATGCCTCACTGTAATTACAATGTATAAACAGTAAACTCCTTGTCATCATACAGTGCCAATACTTGTTCTGTCAGTTCCCATGGAACACCAAATATACCGCTGTTAATCTTAGGCATTTCTATTCTGTATTGAAAAATAGGGGTATCCATCTTCCATTGGACGTTTTTCATGAATTTGGTAGCGAAAACATTGACTTCGTCTTGCTCGATCCGTTGGTTCTCGTCCAGCTTCATTAACATATCATCCAGTGAGAGTTTAGTGTATCTTAGGATACTTTCACTCGAGTCATGACTGGTACCGCCAAATGATGAGGTAAAGAGACAACCAATGAGTAGCTTTTCGCTTCTATAACTTGGAATGAGTACAAACTTGCCCAGCAACTTAGAGCCGTACTTTTCACAGATATCCATATAATCCCTCTCAGCTCTAGGATATCTTTGCGCCAGTTGGTAAGCGAAACCACCACCCCAAGAACCATTGCAATTACACGAATGTATAATAATCCTAGGATACGTGTGATCAAGGGAAAAGATGTTGCTACTTAAGTACTTTACATTTGTAGAAACCATAATGAAATCAAAATTCCAGTACCAGCAGTTGCACAGTTAATAAAAATGTATCTGATATGAGTTTTCTCATGTTCGTATCAGCGGTAAACTAACTTGCCAGAAAACTCTATTTTCTTGGAAGGGTTGGATAAATTCGTTAGGGCGTACCAACACGCTACTAATGTTACCCTGCCAATAGTCTAAGAATAATGGTTCTTTTAGATGATTTGCTGCTTACTTAACATGCTGCTAATACGACCCTTGGGGCAGCCTGTGTGCTAAAAAACTCCGGGATAGTTGCCACAAACAAGATGCTAGCGTGAAGAGGGTCTCAAATCGTTGGACTCAAAGAGGATATCAAATGCGATCTTCGTTCACACAAAGCAAAAAACTTTCAATGGTATCACCCGAAACTCATACTTTTATAGAGTCGAATAAGCTAAATATCATAATGTAACTGAAGCCAAAATGACACATACAGCAAGTCAATTACTCAAGTCGCTCTACAGTTAACATACGAAACTGTAAAAAAAAAAAATGCTGCGTGATTTTAGCAACTCCACTCTTGACACATGACACATGTGGTATGTAATCCAGTCCTTTTTATTTGATTGTTGCACAACCACAAGGAAGGCGTGATCAAGATTTTACTTACCGTAATCTCTTATTTTCTTTTAGTTTGTATCACTAATAATATACAGATGGTCATCTTTTTTTTTTCACCTGCCTAATCGTATACAAATATGGCTTGTTAACTGTTTAAGTTACATGGCAGAAACGTTACGTGTGCAATGACGTGCCAAGCCGGAGAAAAAAACGCGTCGCGTGCCGCCTTCTTTCTGCACACGTCGAGTATGTTTTTGAGAGTGAAACATGCATACGAAAGATTTAATTCCCATAAAATTTACCGTATGTGGCAGTGAGGGCCATAATTGGCGTTGATCAATTTTCTTTTTAAGTAAAAAAAAAAAAAAAAAAGCCTATGCGTTCCTAAATATAGTGGCTGGTACCTCGAATAAAAGCATGATCCCAAAGCTCGAGGCATTTACACTTGTGTATAAAAAAGCACGCGATGTATCAGTAAGCAACACTGTAGGTCCTGATCTAGGACAGATCAAATTAACAAGAAAGAGAAAGCAGAATGCTGATTATACTGTCTTTACTTTTCTCCTTAGCCTCCAGTACGGTCATCACAAAACGTTCTACAAATGGAACAGAAAGGGATACGGTCGCGATGTACTGGGGCCAGTACACCTCAGACTCGACGCTATATTCTCTAGATTCTTATTGTGAGACTGGAGATGTAGACATAATCCTCCTTTCATTCCTGTCCAGCTTTCCCAACGATATAAAATTCTCGTTTCCCTGTGATACAGTCGATGGCACACAGCACTACTTTGGCAACTCATCGCTTGCCAACTGTACGGCCGGTAAAATTAGTCAAGATATTTACAAATGCCAAACACTTGGCACAAAAGTCTTCTTATCCCTAGGGGGTGAATCTGGGTCCTATGGTTTTAATTCTTCGGCACAAGCCAAGGAGTTTGGTACGAAACTGTGGTATATGTTCGGTGAGTATAACAGTACACTGGCCGAGAAGTACAACATGTCCACGGTCGAGAGGCCGTTTGGCTATAACATTACCATCGACGGATTTGACTTTGACATCGAATCCAAAAATAACACCAAGTACTACGTCGACATGGCCAGACAGCTGAAAACACACATGGATGAGGCCACCAATGATTACTATATCGGCGCAGCACCGCAGTGCGTATACCCCGACAAGTCTTTGAATGACCTACTGACAGAGGCTCATGTTGACTACTGTTTTATCCAGTTCTATAACAATGAGTGTAACTTGGACACAGACCTATTCAATTGGGCCACGTGGGAAAAGTTTGCCCAAGAGAAGTCTTATAACAGCGACATCCAGCTGTTCCTGGGTCTACCCGGCTCTTCGAACGCCAGTAGTACTGGTTACATCTCAAACGTTACCTTGGTAGAGAATACAGTGGAAACAATTCTCAAAAATAACAGCAATACAAAGTTTTCCGGGGTAATGCTGTGGGATGCTGCACACGCTTTCAGCAGTGAAATTGACTATGACAATTCAACAATTACATACGGTCAAGCGATGAAAGATATGCTACAAAAAGTACACGAGTTCGAAGAAGAAGAGGAAAATAGCATGTCGACGTCAGCCACCGGATTTGTCCAAGGCGGTCACTCCAGTCGCAGCAAAAACGATGTCCACCATAATACTGTTCCATTCTCCTGGGCAACGGCAGCTCTGCTAGGGTTTCTGTCCACTTTCCTTCTCTGAAATTAATGAGCGTAGGATTTAATCCCTTAGTATCTCCACGGAGCAATACTGTTTTTCATTCGTTACGTTTTACTAGCTTTTTCTTTTGTAAATAACCTAAAGCATCATCTTCGTGAAATACGCAAAATATGCGAACTGCGTAAATCTGAGGCCGAAGCTAAAGCCCAATTTTTTCTATTCTTATTTTGGCAGGCTTGGAGGGTGACAAAAATAAACACTATTCAAACACCTCTTCTGAAATGAGCTTACAAACCACGTTGCCATGTTCGATGGCAGAATCATTTCCGTGCCGACATGTATTCGATTTATCCGTGCATTTGCTCTCGGATCTAAACCGGATATGGAAAGCCACGATGCCTCTTTGCTTTTACCGAGAACTGTTTGTTTTTAAAAACCGGATTCTCATCCGCCCAGTTTATACGAGGCATCGAAATAAGATTTTCGGAAAAAAAAAATATCTGTCAACAGGACGAGTGGACGAGTGGACGCATGGTTGCCTTTCGATCAAATTTTTGTACAATGATCATTTTTTAACGGGGAGGGGAGGAGAAAAGACAAATTTTGTGCGCGTGCGAGAGTTTCTTGGTTGCCGCGGAGAAATAAGATATACAGCTTCCTTTTTACTGGTTTTAAGTTTGGGTGGGTGTTTGCTGACTTTTTTTCCCTATCCCGAATCTCGAACTAATTTTTAATAACGTTTACGATTTCTCTTCGCTTTTTACGCACGTGACCGCTGGAAATTGCAAACCGATTGTATATTGATTTGTCACCAAGCTAGTCAGAAACTTTGTCATCTGTGTTTTTTTTTTAGACTTTATATAAGACCGTACCTTGAAAAAAAAAATCTTTCGAGCAAATTAATTTCATCTCGAAGAAATACCAAAAAGCAAGAGTTGATGTCTCAGCCTAGTACTAGTAGCTCATCTGAAGCTGATGATGATGTTTCGTTCAACAGGTCTAAGGCAATCGAATACCGTTCTGGTGTTGTCTCAGAGACTCCAATTGATCACGTGACAAGAATAATGTCTAGGCGGTCTACCATCGATGAGCAACAAAATCCGGATCAAACAGATCCGGAAGTAATCTCTAAAGTTGAGACCTTAGCACGGACCCTATCGAAACACAGGGCTAGAGACGGTCCTCTACAAATAGATCCAAATGATTTCGATGCCGCGGCGATTTTATCCGCTTTCGTCAGAGACTCCGAGGAGCAAGGAATTCACATAAGGAAATCCGGTGTTATTGCTGAAGATGTCTCAGTAACTGGTGTAGATGCCAGGTTTTTGGAAGGCCAAACTTTTGGAGATATTCTGATGTTGCCAAGAACCGTCTTTCGTGGCATCAGGGCTTCTAGGCATAAAAAAATGAGAAAAATCATTCAAGGTGTGAATTTGTTGGCTCTTCCTGGTGAGATGATCTTAGTTTTAGGGAGACCAGGTGCGGGATGCTCGAGTTTTTTGAAAACCATTTCTGGTGAGGTTGACCAATTCCCAGAAGTCACAGGTGACATCTCATACGACGGTATTCCACAGAAAGACATGATGAAGAAATACAAGCCCGATGTAATTTACAATGGTGAAATGGATGTCCATTTCCCTCACTTGACTGTCAAGCAGACTCTTGATTTTGCACTTGCCTGTAAAGTTCCAAGCGTCAGAGTCAACAACGCCTCCAGAAAACAGTACATTGCCTCCATGAGAGAGTTATACGCAACGATCTTTGGCCTAAGACACACATACAATACCAAGGTTGGTAACGATTTTGTGAGAGGTGTTTCTGGTGGTGAACGTAAAAGAGTTTCTATTGCTGAAGCTTTGGCTGCAAGAGGTTCTATCTATTGTTGGGACAACGCCACGAGAGGGTTGGACGCATCCACTGCGTTGGAATATGCACAGGCTATCCGTATCATGACTAACTTATTGAAATCCACCGCTTTGGTTACGATTTATCAAGCAAGTGAAAATATCTACGAGACCTTCGACAAAGTGACCGTTTTGTATGACGGTAGACAGATTTATTTCGGTACCGTTACAAGTGCTAAGGATTATTTTGAAAGGATGGGCTTCATCTGCCCCCCAAGACAAGCTACTGCAGAATTTCTAACAGCTCTAACAGATGCTGATGGGCTTCACGACATCAAACCAGGCTACGAAAACAAGGTTCCTAGAACCGCTGCAGAATTTGAAGCGTATTGGAGGGCGTCTCCAGAATTTTCACAGCTAAAAAATGAAATTGAGGCATATAAAAACCAAGTTGAAGCTGAAAAGACAAAGGAGTTATACGATCTTTCATTATCGCAAGAAAAGTCCAAATATACCCGGTCCAAATCCTACTTTACCATCTCTTACTTCCAACAAGTTAAATTGTGCACAATCCGTGGGTTCCAACGGATTTATGGTGATAAAGCCTTCACAATAACAAATACTGTTGCCGCTATCGTCCAATCTTTGGTTACTGGCTCTTTGTTTTACAGTACACCTTCTAGTACGTCGGGTGCATTTTCTAGAAGTGGTGTATTGTACTTCTCGGTTTTATACTACTCTTTGATGGGGTTGGCCAATATTAGTTTTGAAGACAGACCAATTCTACAAAAGCATAAAACTTATTCATTGTACCATCCATCTGCTGAAGCCTTAGCCAGCACCATCTCTGCCTTCCCATTTAGAATGGTGGGCTTAACCTGTTTTTTGATCATCTTGTACTTTTTGTCTGGTTTGACTAGAGAGGCAGGTAGATTCTTTATAGTCTACCTGTTCCTAACAATTTGCTCCGAGTCTATTACCGCATTGTTTGAAATGGTTACCGCTATCTCGGATAGTATTTCCCAGGCAAATTCCATTTCTGGTATTCTTATGATGGCAATTTCGCTATATTCTACATATATGATCCAATTGCCTTCTATGCACCCATGGTTTAAATGGATTGCTTACATTTTGCCCATCAGATACACTTTTGAAAGTATGTTGAGTGCCGAATTTCACAACAGAAAAATGGACTGTGGTAACACTTTGGTTCCAAGTGGTCCTGGTTATCAAAACGTGAGTTCCGACAACCAGGTATGTGCATTTATCGGTTCTAAGGAAGGTCAGTCATGGGTTCTTGGTGACGACTATTTGAAGTTACAGTATGAATACAAATACTCTCATGTTTGGAGAAACTTGGGTATCATGTTTGCCTTTCTTTGTTTCTACTTAACTGTCAAATGTCTTGTTACAGAATTTAAAAGGCCTATCAAAGGCGGTGGAGACGCTTTGCTTTTTAAAAAGGGTACGAGAAATAGACCATCACCTACTGATGAGGAAAGCTCCGACAATGAATTGACTATCGCAGACGCAAAAAAAGTAAGCTCTGGGGGTTCTTCTACGGAAACTGCCGTTTTCGAAGGGTTGCAAAGCGAAGGTGTCTTCCTTTGGAAAGATGTCTGCTACACTATCCCATTCAAAGGTGGACAGCGTCAACTGTTGGACAACATTAGCGGTTACTGTGCCCCAGGTACACTTACTGCTTTGATGGGTGAATCTGGTGCTGGTAAGACTACTCTGTTGAATACGTTAGCTCAGAGGAATGTAGGTATCATCACTGGTGACATGTTAGTCAATGGTAGTCCAATTGATGCAAGTTTCGAAAGACGTACGGGTTATGTTCAACAGCAAGATATACATATTAAGGAAATGACCGTCAGAGAATCTTTGCAATTTTCCGCCAGAATGCGCAGACCCGAATCTATCCCTGACAGCGAAAAAATGTCATATGTGGAGAAGCTTATTGAAATATTGGGTATGCAAGAGTATGCTGACGCTTTGGTTGGTGATGTTGGCTACGGTTTGAATGTTGAACAGAGGAAGAAACTGTCCATTGGTGTAGAACTAGCTGCTAAGCCTAACTTGTTGTTATTTTTAGACGAACCTACCTCTGGTTTGGATTCCCAGGCATCTTGGGCCATTGTACAGCTTTTGAAAAAACTTGCTCAAGCGGGTCAATCCATTTTGTGTACAATTCATCAACCTTCTGCTACGTTGTTCGAACAATTTGACAGATTATTGCTGCTAAAGAAGGGTGGACAAACAGTTTACTTTGGTCCAATCGGCGAGCATTCTAGAGTTTTATTAGACTATTTTGAAAGGAATGGAGCAAGGCAATGTGAAGATAGTGAAAACCCTGCTGAGTACATCCTAGAATCTATTGGTGCCGGTGCTACAGCCTCGGTTAAAGAAGATTGGCATCTCAAATGGAAGGCATCTCCAGAATTCCAAGAAACAAACACACAAGTTGAAGCTTACATCAAAGAGCTTTTCGGAAAGCGTGATCCGGCAGATGACGGAAAGTCCTCGCCCAGCAAGTATGCCACCTCTTATTTCTATCAATTTAGATATGTCTGGCAGAGATCGTCCGTAATGTTTTGGAGAGACGTTAACTATATCATGTCAAAGATGATGTTGTTTTTAGTGGGTGGTTTGTTCATTGGTTTTACTTTCTACAACGTTGGCTCTAGTTTTACCGGTCTGCAGAATGCGATGTTTGCTGCCTTCATGGCAATTGTGCTATCTGCCCCAGCCATGAATCAAATTCAGGCTCGTGCATTAGCTTCGAGAGAGTTATTCGAAGTGAGAGAGTCCAAGTCTAATATGTTTCACTGGTCTTTTCTGTTATTGACACAGTACTTAACTGAACTACCATACCATTTATTCTTTTCCACAGTTTTTTTCGTCTCTTTCTATTTCCCCTTGAGAACCGACTTTGCAGCTTCTAAATCGGGCGTCTTTTTCCTCGATTACTGTATCATGTTCCAACTATACTTTGTAGGCCTGGGCCTAGCGGTGTTATACATGTCTCCAAACCTACCGTCGGCTAATGTTATTCTTGGTCTGTTCCTATCATTCTTAATTTCCTTCTGTGGGATTGTTCAGCCATCTAGTTTAATGCCAGGGTTCTGGACATTTATGTGGAAGGTTTCGCCATACACTTACTTCACTCAAAACTTAATCGGCATAATGCTGCATGATAAGAAGGTCATTTGCAAGGCCAAAGAATATTCATACCTAGATCCACCAACGGGCAAAACCTGCGGTGAGTACATGGAACCATTCCTCAAGTTTGCGTCTGGTTATGTCAAGAATCCTGATGCTACTGAAAAATGTGCATACTGTACTTACAAAGTCGGTGATGAATATTTAAAGAGAATTGGTAGTAGTTACAGTTACATGTGGAGAAACTTTGGCTTTTTCTGGGTATACATCATCTTCAACCTGGCAGCAATGATTATATTGTACTACCTATTCCATGTGAGGAAAATATCTTTGAAAGACTCTAAACTGACAAGGGCCTTTATGAGCAAGGTTAAAAAGGAATAATTAATAACAGTCTTGTACATAATGTACCTTATATACAACACTTGAAAAATTTTAATAACTGTTTGGGAAGGGTCTATGGCCGATGTCCTCTTTACCCCTGCTAGAAGTCCGAGGAAACGTTTGCGGAGCTCGAGATAACAATAGGATGCTTCGAAATCTGAAAGCTTTTTTGGTTGCAAAATGAAAGCAAAATTCTAAATATTCAAACCGCATATCTCCAACGGCCATTTTTTATTTACCTATACGATAGCCCGCGTATGCACGCTTGAAATTCATTGACCAGCATAAGACGTCTAGCAGGAGCGATGGCTTCTACTTCAGCAATGGTCATCTGATATCTGGGAAAATACTCAGAAAAATTTTATGTCGTCTTTGCGAAATTAAAATATGTATCTTTTAGGGGTCTAGTAGGAAATACTTTATTTTTTGTGATGATTCGAGATTAAGTGAACAGAGCTGCCACTACTCAGCGCCTAGTACTTGACAGTTGAGCTCAGTAGTGGAATTATTTATATGTCTTTTACAGAAAAGCAGATCAGCCTTGTTATGCACACATTCAACCTTGACCTCTGGTTCTCTCTCGCACATATCGTCAGGATGTGCGGTAAGAGCTTAACGGGCACAGAGAAGTAATCTGGTCGCGTATAACCTATATGTACACGTTGAAACCGCCAGTGTATAAACGTTTACCTTATAGTGCTTAGAGCTTTAACCTCCATAAGGGCCCAAGCAGTTCTATTTCCTTCAAGCTTGTTCTATTTTACGTATCGATATACTTTGTGATCTTTGTATTTCCTTCGTACGATTGACCGACGGACGAAACACTTTGAACAAACACAGCCATCACTCAAGCTGAAAGTGCACAGACATCTATGGTAGACCTCAAGAGGTTTATCTTTACCGGAAACCGATACAGTAAAATACTCTACGAACTACTTGCGTCGAGAAACAACATCCACATGAATATCGCAAGTCTACCTATACGAAGAATTATAGACCTACTGGCAAGATTTTAGTGACGCTTATGAAATTATTATGGGAACGAGTCCCGGGAATAATAATTCTGCTAGCAGAGAAAGGGACAGACATCGGACTAGAGAAGTGATCAAAAATCTGACATGTATTCTTTCTAAAGTGCTGATAGCAAATTGCTTCTCAAAGTTGTCCTCTTGGTCACAGGTGGTGCGACCCTTCGTTCAACAAGATTCAACAGAGAAGAACACTAGGAAATTTCCTTAGATAGGTTATTGGTAACGAATAATGGATCTTGTAAGAAGCTTGCACGATGAATCCCAGCCACCCCAGCGAATACCTATTGAATTTACTGCAAATCTCTTGATCATATGTTTTAAGCTCCGTTTCGGGCCAGAAAGCTCGCACGGTTGAAAAAAAAAATGTGGTTATTCTTAATTTGAGGGTCCCGTTGGCCTTTTTCTTGGGGTCGGAAAGTTTTTTCCTGCGATTTCTTATCTATTCGTAGATCGCATTTGAACAAAGAAACTGTCAGTATCACTTATCAGATGACAGAAGAGACATAACTGATACTTATCGACTGACCTTGATAATGCTTATCCAAGACTGAACTAATACAGGATTTATCGAGAAGAACGTGTATATAAACAATGAAATTACTCTATTCTATCAATCCCGAGCAGTTGTCCAACAATACAAGCATCAATTCAGCAAGCCATGTCAATGGAACTAGCAGAGTATTTTAGTAACACTTCTTCAAAGGCAGTTAACAAGCGTGACTTGGAGAAGGACCAAATCAAGATCGATTCTAAAGTTTATGAATCGTCTAGCACGTCGATAGAGCCCGAGTACAAATCTTTTTGGTCTAAAATTTACTATGAATACATCGTTGTCGATAAAGCAAGCACAGAAGTGTCACTTGCGGAATCCTTCTTGTACAATCCAGATTTGAAGCCTGTTGAAGAGGAGAGGAGATGTTGGTCTTGGTTCAACTTCTTGTACTTTTGGGTTGCAGACTGTTTTAACATCAATACTTGGCAAGTCGCTGCAACTGGGTTGCAGCTGGGACTCAACTGGTGGCAATGTTGGTTAACGGTTTGGATTGGCTACAGTTTTGTTGGTGTTTTTGTCACTTTGGCCTCTAGAATGGGTGCCAACTATCACATTTCCTTCCCTATTTCTGCTAGAGCTTCCTTCGGTATCTTCTTTTCGCTATGGCCTATCATCAACCGTGTGGTCATGGCTATCGTCTGGTATGCCGTTCAGAGTTGGATTGCAATGACCCCTGTTTCACTAATGTTAAAGAGTATCTTTGGTAAAAATTTGCAGGATCGTTTTCATGACGGTATTTCCTCTCCAAATGCCACAACCTATGAGTTTATGTGCTTTTTCATCTTTTGGGTAATCAGTATACCAGCGCTTCTAGTTCCACCTCATCAGATTAGACATTTGTTCACTGTCAAGGCTGCATTGGTTCCTTTTGCCGCCTTCGGTTTCTTGATCTGGGCATTAAAAAAATCACACGGTAAGATCGCATTAGGTACCTTGAACGACTACGAAATCCATGGTTCTGAGTTTTCTTGGGCTTTCATTAGATCCATCATGGCATGTTTAGCTAACTTTGCAACATTGATTGTTAACGCACCAGATTTCTCTAGGTTCTCAGTTTCTCCAAATTCCTCTCTATGGTCTCAGCTTTTCTCCATCCCAATATTATTCGCTATCACCTCTCTGATTGGTATTCTTGTAACCGCTGCTGGTTATGAATTGTATGGTGTTAACTATTGGTCTCCATTAGATGTTCTTGCTAGATTTCTGGAAACGGATTACACTAAAGGCACCAGGGCTGGTGTTTTTTTGATTTCCTTTGTTTTCACGCTGGCACAACTAGGTACCAATATTAGTGCAAACTCCCTATCTGCTGGTACAGATATGACTGCACTATTGCCAAAGTTCATTAACATTAGGCGTGGTGGTGTCATTTGCGCCGTATTGGCACTGTGTATTTGTCCCTGGAATTTAATGGCGTCCTCAAACAAGTTTACCAGTGCTCTAAGTGCATATGCTGTTTTCCTATCGAGTATTGCAGGCATTGTCTGTGCTGATTATTTTGTCGTTAGAAGAGGCTACATTAAATTATCGCACTTGTATTCCGTTAAGAAGGGTTCCTACTACATGTACGGGAACAGATTCGGTATTAACTGGAGAGCCCTGTGTGCTTATTTGGGTAGTATTCTACCCAACATGACTGGTTTTGTTGGTAATGTTTCTGACACTATTACTGTACCCAAGGGTGCTACTTACCTATACTACCTAAATTACTGGGTCGGTTACCTGATCAGCTTTTCATTGTACTTGATTCTTTGCTACTTTTTCCCGGTTGAAGGTACACCTGTCAAGAATTGTTTGAAGACGAGGGGCTGGTATGAAAAGTGGATTGAGGTTGAAGATTTCGAGGAAGAGTGGCTCGAAATGATGAAGAAAGAGGACTTGTACGACGATGAACTGAGTGTGTTGGGCGAATAGTTCATGTGACGTTTAAAAGGAAAAAAACATGCTACTTCATTCTCCTCTTTTGATATTTCTATTTTGGTTATTTAATTAATTTATTGCTTTTCTTTACATTTTTGTACTTTGTATCAATTGCGTTTGTAAACATATCAAGAAACGAACTGCTATCAATCACTATTAAAAATCATGTCTAATCTTATTTTCAGCACTTATCGGTGTAGAAGTTTATAATTGCTTTATGAGTTAAATTATTGTCTTTAGAGCTTTGTTAGCCATGAAAGTTTACCATTTTTTTTTCATTCTCTTATTGAAATTTGTAGAGAAATTCTGTTTAATATGGGCGTCGTTATTTAGGTCATTATAAAAATCATAACAATCGGTGCTGGAAATAGAGCATTTTTTCACAATTCGTAAATACAGCTACCTAGTGCAGGCTTGGAAACGATAATGGCTTCATCTAGGGCTTCTGGTGTAATTTCTGGAAACTTCTTCCTGTAATATTGTTCCACTAACGCATTCTTGACAGCAGCCACTTTTATCTCCTGGCACCAAATGAACCGTACATCCACCCCATCCAGCGCCAGTCAACCTTGAACCATATGAGCCATTGGCTCTGGCTATGGTGCACAAAGAGTCAGTTTCTGCACATGAGCACTCATACAGCTTATCGCAGCTGGCCTGAGATGCATTCATTAGGGAACCGAATGATTGGAAAAATTCTTCATCAGTTGTAAAAGTGTCTTTAGTCATTAGTTTTAGAGCTCCCAAGACTCTCAAAGATTCGGAGTACACGTGTTTAGCTCTTTGGTATAGCTTTAATACTTGAAATCTCACAGGGAAGTTAGTTAAGTAATATCTGGCAAATTCTTCGCGAGAGCAACAAGTTGCCTCAGAGGCCTGTTCTACAGTGTAGCCTTGTTTCTGAGTTAGTGTTTCTTCGATTAGTTCCAGCATCTTTGTCAACCTTTCAATACCGCTTTCGACATCACCATTCCAAGGTTCGACAACGCCATGGTATTTAGCGTAATAAGCATCCATGAATCCTCTCAAAGTGCCTCTACCAAGGTTACCATCTTGTTGCAAGGCGACACCATAGTTGGCAGCAAGAACATTTGCAGCGACAGTTACCTCAACAACTCTCAAATTATAGTTGGTTGGTGCAGTCTCATACTTGTTCGACACAACTAGTGTGTTGGCAATAACAAATTGTATTTCGCGGTTTAGGCGAGGAAACTTAAAAGGCGTGGCCTTCAATTGTGGCTTGAATTCTACATACAAAGCGTGGTCGACCTCGCCGCAAACAGAGGCAGCTTGGTCCATACCACCATTGTTCACACCAACATGATGCTCGGCAGATACAGTAATGCGTGTCAAATCTTGCTTTGAGACCTTGTAATCGGCTGCAGTGTTTGCTCTAATAACAGCCAATGCCACCGCACAAATGAAAGCAGCAGAAGATGATAAACCACCACCAGTTGGCACATTACCTCTGACAAAGACTTGCAAGCCAACAGGAGGATTGGTTTCGAACTTGTCGGGGAAAGTTTCCTTTAAATACTCCTGAGCAACTAGCAAGCCACATTTGAAATAGTTAGACCAGTCAGACACGGATGGGTCAATAGAGATAAAAGAACCGTCCAATGGCAAGTCAAATTTTCTCTGTGCGAACTTAGGGTCGGCATTGGTTAAAGTGATGGAAGGGTTGTCCTGTTCTTCTAAAACCTTGACAGCAACAAGAACGTCGACGTCGATAGCCATTGGCAAGACGGAAAAGTTAACATAGTCAATATGCTCACCGATTAAGTTAACTCTCCCTGGGGAACGAGTGATGAAGTCGGGTTCTAAATTATAGGTGTTGGCGAAGTCGCGGATTATGGCCGGAATTCCACCAGACAATACCTGTGGTAATTGATCTTTTTTTTTGAATACTGGGACAGACATGGACAAATACGATGTTGTTAGTTCATTGGAAAGAATCATTGTAAAACTTACTCGAGCAAACAACTGCCTTATATACGTTTTTCTTTTTGTTATGTGGAATCTACATTATTGGCATCTGTTGCTGAAATTCGTGATTTGTTCTCTACCAATGTTAATCCACGTCGGAGTGCTCTAGTCCGTGTGGGGCCAATATGCGCGGGGCACTGTGACCCCGCGCACCTACATCTCTTGTTAGTAAAAGATATTTTCGGTAGACTGTGCACCGAGAGGATGAGGTTCGTAATTAAACAAGCATATATAAAAAAGCCCAAGGGACTAGGCTCAAGTGTTGGTTCTCTGTGCTATCCACTCTTGATCTTTGTTAAGAAAACAGACAAACTTACAAAAAACACATAAAAAGGGAAACAAATAATGACAGACAATAAAAAATACGTGCTAGTGACTGGTGGTGCTGGCTACATTGGTTCTCATACCGTCGCAGAACTGATTGCTAACGGTTATAACTGTGTTGTGGTTGATAATTTATGCAATTCATCTTACGATTCAATTGCTCGCTTGCAGGTTTTAACCAGGGCCAATATTCCTTTCCATAAAGTTGACTTAACAGACTACGCTGCTTTGGATACGGTCTTTGAGCGCTACAACATAGATAGTGTCTTACATTTCGCTGGTTTGAAAGCTGTCGGTGAGTCTACCCAAATTCCGCTAAACTACTACTACAACAACATTACGGGTAGTGTAATCTTGCTACAAATAATGCAAAAATATGGTGTGCATAAACTGGTATTTTCCTCGTCTGCAACCGTTTATGGTGATGCTACTAGATTCCCAAATATGATTCCCATCCCAGAGGAATGTCCTCTGGGACCAACGAATCCATATGGTAGAACTAAGTTGGCAATTGAGGACATTTTGAGAGATTTGTATACCAGTGATCCCCAATTATGGAATTTTGCCATATTACGTTATTTCAACCCCATCGGTGCCCACCCATCCGGATTAATCGGCGAGGATCCGTTGGGTATTCCAAACAATCTATTGCCCTACATGGCACAGGTTGCAGTTGGTAGGCGTGAAAAACTCTTTGTTTTTGGTAATGACTACGATTCAAGGGATGGCACGCCGATCAGAGATTATATCCACGTGGTAGACTTGGCAAAGGGACATATTGCTGCTTTAAAATACTTGGATTCGCATGACGGTTTATGTCGTGAGTGGAATTTAGGGACAGGTCAAGGTTCCACTGTGATGGAGGTATACCGTGCTTTCTGCAATGCTGTTCATGAAGAAATTCCTTACGAGGTCGTTGGCAGAAGAGCAGGCGATGTTTTGAATTTGACTGCAAAGCCAGACAGAGCTACTAAAGAGTTAAAATGGCAGACTGGACTAGATATTGATATTGCGTGCAAAGATTTATGGAAATGGACCACTGAGAATCCTTTCGGATATCAATTAAAGGGTGTGAGCTCGTCCTTCTTTAACCATGATGGTGAATACGAATCCAGGCTAGTCACCATTGGTAATGGTACCTCGTTCGAAGCTACCTTTGCCAATTTAGGAGCCACTCTCGTCGACTTAAAGGTCAACGGCCAGTCAGTTGTACTTGGTTTTACCAAGGAAGGAGAGTACTTCCGTAAAGAGAATCCCTACTTTGGTGCCACGATAGGCAGGTATGCCAACCGCATCTCAAAGGGTGCATTTTCTTTGGATGGCCAAAGCTATCAAATTACTGTCAACGACAATTCCAACGTTTGTCACAGCAGTATCCAATCCTATCATTTAAAGAGGTTTCTAGGTCCATTGGTTAAGAACGAGAAGAAGGGTCTTTACAGTGCAAAATACCTATTGATCGATGCCAACACCGAATTTCCAGGGGATGTAGAAGTCGCAGTTACTTACTCTTTGGATGTTGAAGAAAAGTCGCTATCCGTAGAGTATGAAGGTAGGTTGACGAAGGGTGACTCGACTATAATGAACTTGACCAACCACTCGTATTTTAATTTGAACAAACTACACAGTGAAACTATCAAAGACACAGAAGTGAAATTGAATTCCAACGAAGCTGTTGAAATTGATGACACTATGACAGCTACCGGTAAACTAGTCAAACATGACGTTGCTGTGTTTGGAAGTGGTAAACCCACTGTATTGGGTGCCAGTTCTCCAAGCTTCGACTACTGTTTTATCAGCGGCAATAAACCTAACTTAGATACCAGGAGCAATGAGTTGAAGCCTGTCTTTAAAGCTTATCACCCAGATTCTCAGTTAAATCTGGTGGTTTCTACGACCGAGCCAACTTTCCAGTTTTACACAGGTGACTACATTTCGACCTTAAATCACGGCCCGAGATCTGGTTTTTGTTGTGAACCAGGTAGATATGTTGATGCTATCAACCAAGAACAATGGAAAACCGCTGTTGTTTTGAAAAAGGGTGACGTTTATGGTAGTAAATCTTCTTACAGATTTTATTAGGCTTGGTGTTTTTTCCTTTTTCCCCTTTCTGAATAGCTTATGACTATTTTTGTGGCCATTACAACTACATATTAAAAATTTATTTAGTGCACATAGTTTTTGATACATTTTATTCTTTTAAGACTCGAGTTCGACGATTTTGTACTCAACGGTGTGGTACTGTTTCCCATGTATCAATTTGTTTTCCCACAATCATCCTTTGACATCAAGCATGAGCACTTTTTGGACTAGGTACAAAATTGCTTTAACAAGAGGAGGTTCGGGGAGTGCGGTATACTTGTTTAGTGTCATCAGATCCTCACATGCTTTCTTTCGTTCCCCCTCCATCCGGAATAATCTCTTCCGACAGGAATGAGTTCTTCCACGTTTTTTGCGCAATAGGAAAATTGAGTAGCAATGGGTTTATTCTTATTCCGTGAACCCTTTCGGACAACTGTCGCGCAACTGTGGTCCGGCGGACGGGCATGAAGAGAAGCGAATCTCTGTGCGGTGGCGGGGGATCTCGCATCACTGTGGTCCGACGACAGGGCATCCCATGGAATATTTAAATAGAATAAAAATCTATGCTAGATAGATCACAAGTAGTTGTTGTATCTTCTATATATAAGACTAGCAACAATCAATCGAAAACCAATGACCACTTCAGACGAAGCTTTCGACTTTAACGACCACTCTCATAGGAGATATAACCCATTGACCGATTCGTGGGTCCTGGTGTCGCCACATAGAGCAAAGAGGCCTTGGTTAGGCCAACAGGAAACCCCCACCAAACCAAATGCACCAGAATATGATCCAAAGTGTTATTTATGTCCAGGAAACGGTAGAGCTACTGGTGGTGAAAATCCCAAGTATATTTCTACTTACGTTTTCCCAAATGACTACCCAGCTGTGAAATTAGAACAACCAGAATACCAACAGCCAAAGAATGCTACTGAACTGAAAAAGAGATTGTTTAGAGTTCAATCCGTTAGAGGTAATTGCTTTGTGATTTGTTTCAGTCCAAAACACAACTTGACCTTGCCTCAAATGCCTCAGAAAGATATCGTCAAGGTGGTAGAAGCTTGGACTGAGTTGTATTTAAGTTTGCAAACACAGGCCAAAAATGAAAAAAAGCCATACAAGTATCTACAAATCTTTGAAAACAAAGGTACTGCTATGGGCTGCTCTAACCTTCATCCCCACGGTCAAGCATGGTGCCTAGAAACCGTTCCCAATGAAGTCGCTCAAGAATTCAGGTCTTTTACCAAGTATACTAAAGAACATGTCACACATTTACTTGCAGATTATGTCGCCTTGGAACAGGAGGAAAAATCCAGAATTGTCTTGGAAAATGATTCATTTATGGTCGTGGTTCCATATTGGGCAGTTTGGCCTTTTGAAACCCTTGTGGTTTCCAAGACGCACATTCCATCCCTTGTCTACTTTACTGAAAAACAAAGAGATGATTTAGCATCAATTTTAAAGAATTTAACCATAAAATACGATAATCTGTTCGAAACAAGTTTCCCTTACTCAATGGGTATCCACCAGGCCCCATTAAATGCTTCTGATGAGGAACTCAAGGTTTCCTGGTTCCATATGCACTTTTACCCACCATTATTGAGATCTGCTACGGTTAGAAAGTTTTTGGTTGGCTTCGAATTGTTAGGAGAGCCTCAAAGGGACTTGACTGCCGAGCAAGCAGCAGAAAGATTAAGGAAACTAAATGGTGAAGTTCATTATTTAGAAAATTTATGAGATGATTTAAACCAATTACCGGTATTTTAAAATAGTATCTGCTGTGCTTTAATAACAATAAACCCTCTTTTAATGACCCTTTTTTCAATTCATATATTCCGTCTTAGCCTCTATGCCGTAGAGATTTCGCGAAAATCTTTTGGACTGATAAAGTGTTCGAGATTCTTGAACACTGAAGTGTGTAATGTGTGGCTCCATGAAGGGACATTCTTGGATTTGCTGTAAACTGTTTGTGCCATTGTAGGTGTTACTGCTTTCTTCGCAGTTGAAATGCAAAAAGGAAATAACGACAACTGCAGGATTCGAACCTGCGCGGGCAGAGCCCAAGAGATGGTTATAAGTCGAAACTCATACGAGATTCTAATCTCACGCCTTAACCACTCGGCCAAATTGCCGTATTTCAAGAGACCTTGCGAAGTAAGTGTATCATATCAGAGGACAGTCTACTTGAAGTTGGCATAAGAATCGAATAAAAGATCGTCATCCTATCAATGATAGTAGCGCATTAACCGTTTGATAGAACAAGCAATGGGTAGTCCCTAGAGCCCACCGTATTATCGGATAGTATCTTGTTGGAACGAAATACGTGTTGGAACGAAATACAACTATCGAACATCGACTAGTATTCGTGTTACTAGTATATTATCATACACGGTATTATAAGGTGACATGAAGAAAGAGAAACAGTCATCTAAATTAGTGGAAGCTGAAACGCAAGGATTGATAATGTAATAGGATAATGAACCAGAAACATATAAAAGGAAGAATATTTGTATATAAAGTTATCGACTCTCTTTTCTGGATTCCTAGAAAGATGAGGAGAACTTCTAGTATAACCATATACCAATTATTATAGCCTTAACCACAAATGGAATCTCAACAATTGTCCCAATATTCACCTATTTCTCATATCCAAAGCTAGAATACTAATTAGCTGAAGGCTGGAAACTGAGCTGATCCAGAAGAGTATAAATAGGGTTGAGATAGCCATCGTAGAGGGATCTCGGGTATAGACAGAATAAGATCATGGAAAAAAATTAGTCAAGAATTAATAGTCTAAGGAGCAATCCAAGGCGCAAAGCTGGTAACCGTCTGCTGGCCAAGGATTTCGCACTACAAAAAATGGCAATGCAGACTTCTTACTCGGTACACAGCCAATAGTAGAATTATTCGTGCCTTCCAATTTGTCGATATTTTTCTACTCCCTATCCCTATCTATGATAGATATCTTTTTTGGTTCGTGCCTCTGAACTAGCCGTATTTTTTTTAAACCCGTTATGCTTCTAGTCATGGGATCGATGACCTGCTCATTTTTGCTACCATCAGATGATTGAATAATCGCTAGATATTACTCAAACACTAATAACTCAGTTAATTATCCGATACTACATAGAGAGTTAAGATTAAATGTTATATCCGAAATATAAATCGGTTCCTACTCTGTCGGGGAATTTGGCAGGCCGACGTAAATATCGGTCTGTAGAAAACTATCTCATCAAAAATGCCAGTATATTCCAGGTATATCGTATCGTATTTTCTGGAGGAGAGCATAACTTTGTTTTGTACAACAATTAATTTTTCGAAGAGTTTGTCACAAAGAAAGTCTTGGGGTCGATAAAAAGTATTAACCATCATAAATAATAAGAACAGTAAATAAGAAAGAGTAATTTTAATGGAACGTGCTTAAATTTGGACAGAAAGTGGGCCTGTAAATAAAGGAGGTGAGATTTAGGTGAAAATTGGGACAATTGTTGAGATTCCATTTTTGATTAAGGCTATAATAATTGGTATATGGTTATACTAGAAGTTCTCCTCGTCTTTCTAGGAATCCAGAAAAGGAATCGATAACTCTATATACAATTATTCGTATATTCTCTTTCCTTTTATATGTTTTGGTTCATTATCCTATTACATTATCAATCCTTGCGTTTCAGCTTCCACTAATTTAGATGACTGTTTCTCATTCTTTATGTCACCTTATAACACCGTGTGTGATAATATACTAGTAACACGAATACTAGTCGATGGTCGATAGTTGCATTTCGTTCCAACAGGAGGAAGCTGAGACCAGAGATGCTATACGGACGCCGCTTTTTCAGGTGCTGAAAAAGTACTTGGGAATAATTTAGACGACATCATACACCATCATTAGTTATGGTATCTGCCAAACACAAGTAATAATTTTGTTGCAAATTACGGTTGCCTTTGCATTTCCCCACGCATACCTATGCTCACGGTGGAAGTTTTCTGTTTGTTCATCCGTATGTTCATACTGTCAGATCCATGGAAGTAATTTGGTACGTATTTGTTTGGAAGTTCGTCTTTCGTCAACGGTGGCAAAAAAAAGAGCAGGCGAGGGGATTCATCTATGCCCCATACCAGATATAGATAGTAAAGCACACTGGACATATAGCCTCAGCAAAAATGGTACGTTAGATGATTTCTATTACTCGCCCATTTCACTTTCGATAATACTAACAATATTTTCCTTATTTTACAGGGACAAGGAGCTTCTACTTACGGACAAGGTAAAGACAAAAAGAAAGACAAGCAAAAGCCAAAGTATGAGCCGCCAGTTCAATCCAAAATAGGTCGCAAGAAGAGAAAGGGGCCAGCCACCGCTGAAAAGTTGCCTACAGTTACTCCGAGTACACGCTGCAGATTGAAATTGTTGAGAATGGAAAGAATTAAGGATCATTTACTGTTAGAAGAAGAGTTTGTCTCTAACGCAGAAATTTTGAAACCTTTTGAAAAGAAACAGGAAGAAGAGAAAAAGCAATTGGAAGAAATCCGTGGCTCTCCACTATCTGTTGGAACTTTGGAGGAAATCATTGATGATGATCACGCCATCGTTACCAGTCCAACAACGCCAGACTTCTACGTCTCCATTTTATCATTTGTTGACAAAGAAATGTTGGAACCTGGCTGCTCGGTTTTATTACACCACAAGACAATGTCTATCGTTGGTGTTTTACAAGATGATGCCGACCCAATGGTTTCTGTTATGAAGATTGACAAGTCGCCCACTGAATCGTATAGTGATATTGGTGGTTTGGAAGCTCAAATCCAAGAAATCAAGGAGGCGGTCGAATTACCGCTAACGCATCCAGAACTATATGAGGAAATGGGGATTAAACCACCAAAGGGTGTGATTTTGTACGGTGCACCTGGTACCGGTAAGACCTTATTAGCTAAGGCGGTTGCCAATCAAACCTCCGCCACATTTTTAAGAATTGTGGGTTCAGAATTAATTCAAAAATATTTGGGTGACGGTCCAAGGCTTTGTAGACAAATTTTCAAAGTTGCAGCTGAAAATGCACCTAGTATAGTCTTCATTGATGAAATCGATGCAATTGGTACCAAAAGGTATGATTCTAACAGTGGTGGTGAAAGGGAAATCCAAAGAACAATGTTAGAATTACTAAACCAGTTAGACGGTTTTGATGATAGAGGCGACGTTAAAGTGATCATGGCTACAAATAAAATTGAAAGTTTAGACCCCGCCTTAATTAGACCTGGTAGAATCGACCGTAAAATTCTCTTTGAAAATCCGGATATTTCGACAAAGAGGAAAATCTTGGGAATTCATACATCTAAGATGAACTTGAGCGGAGACATAGACTTGGAGAATTTAGTTACCTCAAAGGATGACCTCTCTGGAGCTGACATCAAGGCTATGTGTACAGAAGCAGGTTTACTAGCGTTGAGAGAAAGGAGGATGCAAGTTACAGCAGAAGATTTCAAACAAGCGAAAGAACGTGTCATGAAGAACAAAGTCGAAGAAAACCTGGAAAGTTTGTATTTGTAGTTTTTTTTATTACACTAGTCTAACGTGCGGTGTAAATATATCTTTATACACGAAGTAAACAACGGCCTGTTATAAAAAGAAGTGAAAAAATGAGTACCAGAAGAAGGAGGAATCTAGAAGCACAGGATGAAAGAGAAAACAAGAAGCCGCAATTCGACTAGTCATCCGAAAGTATAGTCTATAACAAATTTGAGGTTCCTGTCACTATTGACTTAAGATAGACTGGTGTTTTGCTGTCGTCCATTTCATTTCCTTTTTTTATCTTTTAGATAGGTGTTTGCTGAAAATTTAAATTAATGAGTGACCAAAAACAAGAGCAAAGCCAATTAGAACAAAGCACTAGTAGAAAGGACAAAATACCAATGTATCAACTATCGTATAGTGTAGGTGTGGCTGAAAATAAGAATGCGAATTTCCGTAGAACGATGGAAGATGTTCACACTTACGTAGAGAACTTTGCCTCTAGGTTGGATTGGGGCTATTTTGCGATTTTCGATGGGCACGCTGGTAATCAAGCGTCAAAATGGTGTGGTTCTAACTTACATTCAATTATAGAAAAAAAGATTTTGGAAGATGAAAATAAGGACGTTAGAGATGTATTGAATGATTCCTTTGTGTATGCCGACAAGCACATTAATTCTCAGTTGGAAGGTAATAGTGGCTGTACTGCAGCAGTAGGTATATTGCGTTGGGAAGTTCCAGATAACCTACCGAGTGAGCTGATAGACTTGTATCAACATAAAAGGATGCTTTACACAGCCAATGTTGGTGATACAAGAATAGTACTATTCAGAAATGGGCATAGTGTAAGGTTGACATACGATCATAAGGCGTCTGATAGCATTGAAATGCAAAGAGTTGAGCAGGCTGGAGGACTAATTATGAAAAGCCGAGTAAATGGTATGCTGGCAGTCACAAGGTCGTTAGGAGATAAGTTTTTTGATAGCTTAGTTGTTGGGAATCCCTTCACCACGAGCGTCGAGATTACCACGGATGACCGCTTTTTAATACTGGCTTGTGATGGTTTGTGGGATGTTATTGATGATCAGGAGGCATGCGAAATGATCAAGGATATGGACAATTCCAATGAGGCGGCAAAAACTTTGGTCAGACATGCCTTGGAAAACGGCACCACAGATAATGTTACAGTAATGGTGATTTTCATTGATAATGACTCCTAGTTATTGGTATCTGCATTAAACTTTATGTATATTACGTAAATCGAACTCTCTTATAGTACAACTTATATGTTAAAGTCGTTGATGTCCAAATCCCCAGGGTCACCTGTTGCATTCCAGTCAATGCCGAGGTCGTTAAAGTCATTTAATGTTAAATAACTATCTGGATTGTTATTGCCATTGTTATTAGTACTGTCGTTACTAACATTTGAATTGTTATTGCTGTTGTTTTTTCCGTTGTCGCTATTGCCAGTATTGTTTATACTATTGTTATTGTTGTTACTCCCATTACTATTATTGGTAATGCTGTTATTACTAATGCCATTACCATCGGAGCTGCTCTTATCAGCATTATTTCTGTCGTCATTCATGTTGTTGGCAGTACGCATACTGGCGTTTGAGGCACTACTAGCATTATTACGCGATATGTTACTTGTAGCAGACGTGGTGTTGAAGTCATTCATGTTAAAGTCATCCTGCTCAATACCACCAAACATTGACAAGTCCATATCGTTCAAGTTGCTGAACTCGGAAGCAAAGTTACTGGCGCTACCGTTTTCATTAGTGTTACTATCGAAATCGTTTAGTAAAGAGCCTGGAGTAGGAGCAGTTAAATCTATTGGTGTTTGATTCAGCCTCTGTTGTGGTTCAGTGGGGGTATTTTTCTGAAGCTGTTGTTCTTGTTTTCTCCTCTTTTCTTCCTCTTCCTCCTGCAGTTGTTTTCTCCTAGCAGCTTCTTCTTCTTCTTGTTGTTGCTGTAGTAGTTTCTTTTTCTCCACAGCGGATTGTGTCACAGTATCAAGATATTCTGAGCTAGTTGTTAATGTTGAATCCAGATCATCCATTATCGAGTGAAATAAGTGAACTTTATCCCTCAAAGACCTGTACTGTGTTTGCGTAAACCCATGTGTTGTTCGTGGATCTAGCTTTATTGTTTTCAGCTGTTGTTGAACGAGCATCTCAGCTGCAACCTTCATTATATCATCAAAACACTGAGTTAGCTTGTTATTGTGTGAGCCCTTCCCACCCTTAATTTCCGTTTTCGTGACCATCAGAACCTCTTTGACGTTATACCTGTACCCCGGGATATGTATTGTTTTATCTAAGGTTCATCAAGTAATGCTACCTTTGCTCTACATATAATGGCACTATCCGTAGCCCAAAATCTATGTTGCCAGGTCACGAGTATGCACCATGCTTCATGCTAGACCAATGAAATCGCTTCAAAAGTGGTGCTACAGCATTTTCTGTGATTTTACTGTTGTTACCCGAACATACACTCTTAGCTGGGAAAATTTTTCCTTGAATAACAGGGGCTCTATGTAGGACCTAAAGCGATCTCTTAACGCATAGTGAAGAAAGCCATAAGCACTCACGAAATTAATTATCAATGTTCCGTTTGACCTCCGCTAGAACTTTGGCTAGATCTGCCGTTACTGTTACCAAGCGTACTTATGCTGAAGCTACTGGTGACTTTTTGAAGTTGCAATTCGCCCTTCCACATGAAACTTTATTTGCTGGTTCCAAGGTCACCCAGGTCAACTTACCAGCTCAATCTGGTCAAATCGGTGTTTTGGCTAACCACGTTCCTACCGTCGAGCAATTGGCACCAGGTGTTGTTGAAGTCTTTGAACAAGGCTCCTCCAAGAAGTACTTTGTTTCTGGTGGTTTTGCTACTGTTCAGCCAGACTCCACTTTGTCTATCACCTCAGTGGAGGCATTCCCATTAGAGAAATTCTCCCAAGAAAATGTCAGATCTTTGTTAGCTGAAGCCAACAAAAATACTTCTTCTGCTGACGAAAAGGTTGCTGCTGAAGCTGCCATCCAAGTTGAAGTCTTGGAAGCCTTACAAGCAGCTTTGAAATGAGACAAAAAAATCCAAGCATAGGAATGGGACTATATAGAACGGCAGGAGTTTTATCGTTTTTGTTCTACTTTCCTTGTGATTTTATCCAGTTTATTTTTTCATATTCAACCAGATCTATTAGAATGAGAAGCCCGATGAAAAGAAACATGTGTTCGATGTATACACAACAACCAACCTTATATATACGCTGTTGTAAGTACAGGTATGTAAACTAATGACTATGATCTTTTTTAGCAGTGCGTACTCCGTTCACTCCATGTTTTATACTGCTGGTTCCGTATATGATTACTTTAATCACGTGCCGGAATTTACGATGCCAAATGGGCATCCGCTGTAGAGACGCGAACGCGAAACACGCGAAACAAAAAAAAAAAAAGCACGCGAAACAATTATTTTTGTAGTTAGGACAACAAAAAAAAAAAAACTGGGTCTCGAGAATTATGCTCTTCAATTGAATTCTCTCGCTTCTTTCCCATCTCTCTTATTTTATCCTTCCTCTCTTTCGAGTAGCTACTATATAATATTCTAATTTGCTTTACAATTGGCTAATAATCAACAATGGCTCAAGAAGTTACTCCTACACATATACAACTTACGACAAAAGAGGGGCCATTAGCCCAGGTATGGCTGGCCTCTAATATGACCAGTTCCTTGTCCAAAAATGTTTCACTACAGACGGATATTGTCAGTTCTGTTAATGCAATTGCTAGAGCAGCAGGATGTTCTCTCGACGATCAAAACGTCGAACCCATCACATTACGCGTCTCCGGTCAGCTACTGACAGGTGTAGTCCGTATTTTCTCCAAGAAAACATCCTGCCTTCTAGAAGACATTGCAGACACTTTGCATAGAATCAAATCCATATTTCAAGTTGGTAATAAATTTGCTACTATTCAAGCTAACACTGTTGCTAGGCTTGATCAGCTAATTTTGCAAGATGCTGTGACTGAGAAAGATGTCTTAGTTACCCCAGGCTTGGAGTTTTTAGAAGAAACTAATATCCCAGAAGGATTCATGGGTGGTGAGCAGTCAATGGAAAGACATGTTCAAGGTGCTGCTGCGATGGACAGATCCTTAGAATTGGGTAGGAGATTTGCACCCGATGACGATCTAGAACAACATTCGACTTTGGATTTAAATTTCGATCTTGGCGACGGTCAATCCAAATCTTGGGGTGAAGGCACAAACATTTCTTTAAATACTGCCGCAGGAAGGTCTAGTACTGTCAGGGACCATATGGATGAAGACTTTCCCGATGATGATGGGCATATCGACTGGGATCTAGGAGTGAGTGAAGGCAACGACCAACTCCCTCCGCAAGACGAACATACTCATGATAGTGACGATGGGTCTGATAACTCTGTCGAGCTTGGTAGACGTGCTGTGCATGATGATGTCCTACCGGAAACTACGTTTGATTTTGACTTGGAATTAGACAAGAATTCGCACGAACAATCACACCAACAAGAAAACTTGCAAGAGGAAACGCAACAGATGAGAACACCTGTAAGGCGTAGAAGAAACTCTGCTATTACGAATACGAAACCAATTGTCTTGGATAATGAATCTGAACTAAAAGATCAGGATATTAAAGGTACGTCTCAAAACTTGGACGCAGTTGCCGAGCTTGGGTCTAAGAGTGACCGTATACCTATAAGCAACAACAAGAGACTGTGGGTACAGATTGGCGAAAGTATGGATTTTTTGCCAGAGTCAATCTCCACTAATTTCCTGCCATATGAAAAAATCAAAAGACAGAGAATTACGCCACTTCAAGAGAGAGCTGCGGATGATGAAGAGTTGCAACTAGATATCTCATTAAACTTGGGTGAAAGCTCAATTCATAACTCTGATATCTTCGCCCAGGGCGAAGACTTGATTAATATCGAACATGGTGATTCATATGAATTCAACGAGTTCCCCCAAGACAATTTTGCTGAGGGAACTGCAGCTATGTCGACCGATATGCATGAATATTCACATATTGAGGAGGATGCTTATTCGTCTCCTATCAAGCAGCTTCCACAATCACAGAAGATCCAATTGTCTTCTGGGGAAACCGCGTCTAAGTCTACGGTCGTCATGGCTGAGCAACTTAGGACGCACTTTATTGACAACGAATCCATCAGCTTCGATCGTATTATGAGCGCTCAACATTCTGAGCAGGAGAGCATTACTAAAAGCCAGGCTAGTAAGGCCTTTTTCGAAATGCTAACTCTGGCCACTGCCGATTGTGTTGATCTGGATCAGGAAACCACTTTTGGTGAGATAAGCGTCGCTGCCAAAGCACCTCTGTATGAGAAATTTATAGCAGCATGAACTTTGTGTATTTTTAATTTTGGATTACAATACTTATTACATCAGTGTCTGGTAGGGAAGTACCGTGTGTATTAGAATCAGGGCTGTTTATCTTCTCGTTCGTAATCTATACATACATTTGAAATCATTATCACTATATTTCTGGTCTTAAGATGGTATTTATCGCTTTTGACGATGGTCATCGCATGAAAAAGAAATGTGTCCCCGAAAACCTTGAAAAATTTTCCGATGAGCTCTGCTATATCACTGATCAAAAGTTTAAGCAGGAGTATTAGATAGACTACTTCCGTTATATTTCTGAGTCCACTCTCCCAAGTATTTGAGCCAGAATATTTTGAGAGCAATCAGCTTTTATTTAAAGAACCGCACAGTGATCCAGAAAGATGGCCAAGCAAAAAAGTACCACCAAGGCTACCAATAGATATAGGTACTCGTCCTTCAAAGACAAGATCGATGACCTGAGAATTGAACCAGCCAGAAATCTGGAAAAAAGAGTCCATGATTATGTTGAGACGTCGCATTTTCTCGCTTCTTTCGAGCATTGGAGGGACATTAATATGAGTGGCGATTTCGCCATTTTTGCCGATGAGGTCGAGAATCTGGTTCAAACGTTACCCCAAATCTTGTACCATGAAGAGAAAATCTTCCAGGCACTGGAAACTCATATCAACAATCATGATGACAAGTCTCTCCAGCCTCTTTTGGATCTTCTGTCCCAGTTCTGTCACGATTTGGGACCTGACTTCATGAAGTTTTATGAAAGAGCGCTAACCTCATTGATAAAACTGCTTAATGACGCTACTGAGTTTGAAACTTCTAATGTCTTCGAATGGGGTTTCAATTGCTTAGCTTATATCTTCAAATACTTGTCCAGAAGCTTGTGCAAAGACCTGCTAACTACATTTAATTTACTGTTTCCATTACTATCTCATTCTAAAGACTACTTGTCCAGGTTCTCTGCTGAGGCACTGTCCTTTCTGATTAGAAAGTCTAACTCCAAAAATCTCTCTGAGTTCATTTCTTATTCCTTTAAAAAACTATGTGATGTTGAGAGTAATAATTTTTACGATGGTTTGCAAACCTTATTTGATGAATCTTTAAAAACCACTAAAGATACTTTGCATTCCAAATCTAATACCATTGTGGCAATTCTATTAGATGAAGCTTTAAATGATAATCAGGGTGCAGTTTGCGTCTCCCTCTTTGCAGACATCTTGATGGATATTTTGAGGCACACAGCGTCGGAAAACACGCAATCCCTCTATGACTCCATTCTCTCCAAACTAGATGAACACCTTTCCAGAAAAACTCTGGATTTAGATAGAGTATCCAAAGTATTGGCGGCTCTAGTATTTGCAGAAAGTGGTAAGAAGGTCCCTGACTGGTCTATACTGATGGCATCTGTTCAAAAAGTTATCATTCATGAAAACAGAGCTACATTGATCCCAGAAACAGTTGCCTTTTTATTTTCAGTCATCCTTCGTAATGCTGATGTTAAGAGCCTGACTCAATTTCACAAAAAAATTTTCGAATTTTACATGGAAACATTCCCTTTACATTACGTCGAGTTCTTTAAAATTGCTTTGGATTTAGACAGGGAGAGACTTTTCTCATTTAGTGGTGCAAAATATCTTCAAAAGTACATCAACTCTCAGTGGAAAGACAATTCAAAGAAGATTTCCTTACTGTTGTTGCAGTTGGAAGATAGACATGATATCATTTACAAATTAAATTTTACAATCCCAGATGACTTTTCTAATTACATACTTGAGTCGTTACCTGTGTATTCCGATGTCAGCAGCGATGATAACCTGTTTGAAATACTCTGGAGATTACCAACTTTAAAGAGAGCAGATGTAGATAATTCCTCTATTATCTTACCGTTGGTCAACCAACTGTCGAAAAAACCTGTTCATAATGACTTTAGCAAGGATGTTTTGGGTAATCTTTTACAGACGCTAACCGTTCACGATTCTAATGAGATGTATAAAATGCTCTGTAGCATTACCAACAATATCTCCGATTTTAAGAATAGCAGAGCGTTTATCGAGGGGTTCCACCGCGTCTTGAAAATGCTTTCGCACAATGAAAAGCTGCTCAAAACCCTTATTGATAACGAAAGTTTTGTCTATGAAATTACTGATAATCTGCTTCTTCCAGATGGTAAAATTCGGTATGAATCCTTGAAACTCATCATCAGCTTTCTTGAAATCACGGGTCAGGAGGTATCATCAATAATTAATGACTGCAAAATCATTGAAGAAATTCCTCTAACTTTGCAAAATAGTCGTGACTTAACCATGAGAATTAGAAACATGGGGTCTGAATTTTCCAAAGCCGAGCCACAGAAGCTACTGAACAATATTTTTTTCAAATTTTTATTCGGTCTACTGACCGCCAGATTTTCCCCGTTGTGGAATGGTGTGTATGAAATTTTACCAACCATTTACGAAAAAGATCAAGCTTTGGTTTGGGAATTGGCGGTTCACTTTTTGAACATACTTGATAATAATTTCAAATTAAACTACTATCAGGAGCCAATTTCTGAAGCTATTAGAAATCCTTTTTGGACCGTTAGTGTGAAAAGACTTGATGATATAGTCCAAGCTTCTGATAGGGTCTTCAATCTCTATTTTTTTACTGATTGTTCTTTTATTGATATTTTTCAAGAAAGAAGGAGCGAACTCGTCTATCCACCTCTTATTAGGAGCCGAACTTTAAAGGCTTTATTGTTAATTTCAAGACTGGCTGAGCGTCACTCTAGAGATATTGTTCCGTTACTTTTCAATGAAGATGAATCAGATGAAATTTTCCAAGACGGTGAGACTGATGATACTGTTTTTAGTGCTTCTAGCTGGGCTGAAACTGATAGAAATTCTCTATTGAAGCTATTTGGCAAATTCAAGAACATCAAGTCGATCTATAAGTTTGAAGAGGTTCACCAAAGGTTCATGGTTTTACTAAGCAGCAGAAATACAGAAGTTCAAAGGCTGTCACTAGATGGTATTTTTGCTTACAAAGATCCAATAGTTATGAAATACAGAGACAATTTGAAGAACCTCTTGGATGATACTCTGTTTAAGGATGAAATGACAAAATTTTTGGCCAGCGATAACTCAAGAATAATTGAGGACGCAGATAAAGAGGAATTGATGCCATACGTCCTCAGGATTTTATTTGGCCGTGCTCAAACACCAAACACCAGCGGTATTAAGCGGAGTAGAAGGACGGCGGTGATAACTGTTTTGCCAAATTTGAAAGAGGCCTATATCATTGATTTTTTAAGGCTAGGCAGCAGCAGGTTCAAATATGAATACTTTTTTGATAATGGTAACCACATTGAAGAGGATGAGGCAAACTCGAAGGTTTTGAGAAGGATGACCGGTTTCGTAAACATCATTAACTCTTCACTTTCTGTTCTAGGTTCTAATTTTCCTGATGTAATGAAGTCGGTAATTAGGCCCCTGATTTACAGTATTTGCATGTCTAATTACGTTTTATCCCAGGACATCAATCATGATTTTATCGATAAAGTCGCTATCAATTTGAGGCAACTGGGAATGAAATGCTTTCACAGCTTGTTTGAATATCTTGGTGAGACTTTGGATTGGACTGAGTACATTGCCGATATCTATAATAACGTTATCAAGCCACGTCTTGTAAGATTTGAAGACGAAAACTTACAACAGCCTTCATCTATTATGAAAATGATGACTTACTGGGCAAACCATAAGTTTTTGTACAAGTTTTTGTACTTTGACGACTACGCACCAGCTAAGGCTTTGATGAGGACCTTATCTAGTGACAATGCAAAAGAAGCTGTTGTGCATGTTCTTTTGGATTATTCCAATAAGATTGTGAAAAATCCATCTAAAGACACTGAATATATCGGATTGATCTCCTTGACTGTCTCCATTTGTCTTCAAGTTCTACCTGAACTATTCAAAAAAATAGTTAGCCAACAAGTTTCCTCGGTTGCAATTGACCTACTACTGAACATGACTGAGGCAGGTTACATTCAGGATAATGAAACTAGAAAATTATTGGTTGATTCCTTGACACTCGCCTTAGAAAAAGATATTGGTAATGTGCATATGAAGGACAAAGTCAAGATTTTAAGATCTCTTGCTTCTTTAATTACTGAATATGACTGTTCTTGGCAAGATATTGAGTCCCTTTACAAAGCCTGCTCAAAGTTGTACAGAGTTTATGCAGAAAGAGATATTAGAGAAACTTTGAATACCGTTTTCGTTAGCATTGGCTCTAGGTTTGAAAACGTTGCCCGCGTGTCTGAGCTTCTTTCTAATTTGAATGCTTACTCCCCCTCTCGCATGCAAGAATACGATTTTGAAAGGGTATTGCCCGCCTTCAAGCAATTTACTGAAACCGACTATAAGGAGTATATGGAAATTGAATGGTTACCTGTTCTTTACTGTTGTCTGTTTTTCATAAACGATAAAGACGAACTCGCTATTAGGACCAATGCTACCTATACTTTGAATCGCTTTATTGATTACATCAACTCGAAACCCTCGGCCGACGTTGCACGAAAACCGGTGAGTATGATGAAGGAGGTTGTATTGCCACATGTGAGGACGGGTTTAAGGAAACAGGATGAAGGGGTTCAAAATGAATACATCTCTGTTATCGCTTACATTGTTATAAACTCCAAATACTATACCGAGCTGGATGACATGAAAGCTTTATTGTTCAATGGTGACGAAGAAGCTAACTTTTTTGTAAACATCAATCACATTCAACTGCATCGTCGTCAAAGGGCTATTAAGAGGTTACGAGACTATGGTAATAAACTTCACGGCAATAGTATTTCTCACTATTTAATTCCTATGATCGAACGGTATGCTTTCTCTGAGGAAGAGAAATATAGAAACATCAGTAACGAGACCATTTTAACTATTGGTGCTTTGTCTAATTACTCGAGTTGGAATCAATACAAAGCCCTGTTAAGAAGATACATCTCAATGTTGAAGAATAAACCTGATCATTTAAAAGAAGTCGTCGTTTTGATTGTACAGGTGTCCCGCGCTTTAAAAAACACAATGCAGAGTATCAGAACACTCGACGAGACTAAACCACGTATTAGAAATTTCCCTAGTAAGCTGGATGAACCAGAGCGTTATATTAAAGAAGAAGTGTGTGCTACACTTTCTAAAACTTTGGCCACCAGAGATGACGAAACCATTGTTGCCAGAATCCCATTATCTGAAGCATTGGTTAACTTGGTCTTAGGATTGAAGCCAGAAGATACCATTGCTTTACTACCAGGCATTTTAACTAGTATTTGCCAGGTGTTGCGTAGTAGGTCTGAAGAACTACGTGAAGCTGTAAGAAAGAACTTGGGACACATTTCTGTTATTTTGGGACCAACTTATTTGACTTTTATTATCAGGGAACTAAAGGCCGCTCTAACTCGAGGCTCGCAAATCCACGTCTTAAGTTATACAGTTCACCACGTGTTAATGTCACTGTCCGAGGTATTGCAGCACGGTGATATGGACGACTGTGCCCACATTATTGTTAAGATTACAATGGAAGACATCTTTGGTATGGCTGGCCAGGAGAAGGATGCTGAGGGTTACACCTCTAAAATGAAGGAGGTGAAGTTTAATAAAAGCTACGACACCGGTGAAATCATGGCCGCCAACATCAACTTGTCGACATTTGCTACTTTATTGGCTCCGGTTAAGGCTTTGCTTATGGAACGTCTTGCTTTGAAAAGCCAGAAAAAGCTCGATGAATTGTTAAGAAGATACGCTTTAGGGTTGAATCATAATGAAGAATCTTCTTCTGTCGACGTCTTGAAGCTTTGTCACGAGATCTATACACAGTCTGAGACTGAGGCTCTAGCTAGCAAAAGATCTGGAAGGAGAGTTTCACCTAAAAGTGAAAAAGAAGAATTTTTTTTAATCAGCTTAAATGCAAAGACTGCTAGAGTTCATACTGAGAACTCTTTGTTTGTGTCGACAATGCAAAAATTTTCTTTGGACCTACTACGAACCGCACTTTCTAGAAACCAGAATTTATTAAACGTTGCCTATCTGGAAGGCTTCATTCCTCTTTTAAAGGACACACTCAATTCTGAGAATGAAGGTGTGTTGATCAGTACTTTGCGTGTCTTGATTATCTTCGTTAAACTCGATTTCCCAGAGGGTTCTGAGGCTGTTTTCAAGAACTGTGCTAGGAAGGTGTTAAATATAATCAAGGATTCTCCTTCTACTTCTACTGAGCTTTGTCAAATGGGTCTAAAGTTTTTGTCATCTGTGCTTCGTCATAAAGAAATCGAACTAAAGGACACTGCGCTAAGTTACGTTTTGGGACGTATTTTGCCAGACTTACACGAACCTAGCAAGCAGGGTTTAGCCTTCAATTTCTTAAAGGCATTATTTTCTAAACATATTGTTTTACCAGAAGTCTATGATGTGATGGATACCGTTTCGGAAATTATGGTAACAAACCACTCTAAAGAAATTAGAGATGTATCGAGAAGCGTTTATTATCAATTCTTGATGGAATATGACCAAAGTAGAGGCCGTTTGGAAAAGCAATTTAGGTTCCTGGTCAGCAATTTGGAGTACCCATCTCAAGAAGGCAGACAGTCGGTTATGGAACTGATCAATTTAATTGTAAATAAGTCAGGGCCTGAGTTGCTTATGAAATTGTCTGCATCATTTTTTGTCTCCCTAGCAGGTGTATCGGTTAATGATGATTCACCAAGGTGCCGTGAAATGGCTGCTGCTTTGATCACAAACCTGTTCCAGAAATTGGGTCCATTGAAAATGAGTACTATAGAGAAGTACATTTCTTCCTGGTTAAAGCAAGCCGAAAATCCGATGTTTTTAAACTTGGGTCTAAGAATTTACAAAATTTACCTATCTACAATTGGTTTGGAAAACAATGATGCTCTTAACGAGCTTGCAATTAACCGTATGAAGGCTATTATCTCGAGCACCGATGTTGGATCAGATACAGAATGGGATGTGGTCTACACTGCATTAAATGTCTTTTCCGTTTACATCACAAAAAGTGAAAATGTTTATGAAAAAGCGTTTAGCTCTACATGGTCCAAGATTGTCGGTTGTCTTTTGTACCCTCATGCATGGGTTCGTATGTCTGCAGCCCGTTTGGTAAATGCATTGGTCAGTAACCTGAGAAAGTTAGAAAAGCCCTTGACTGATTACGAGCTTCAAACTATCGCCTTCAGAATATTCCGCCAACTCGGTGCACCTTCCCTTCCAGAAGCTTTGTCCAGTGTTTCTTTGAACACTTTGGTTATGCTTATCATGAAGTGGAAATCAGAAAAGACTGCATTTATTATTCAGGATAATGATAGCCAGGAATCTAGGTATGAAAGCGCTATTGACTTTGCTATATCCAGGGCTGGATCTATCATCAGGAGCGAAGATAATCCGGCAGAGTCTTTTTCGTCCAAAAAGTCTAGTATTCAGCTATTTGCCTTAATGGCCCAGATCTTAGACGAAGCGGAGCTGAAGCAAAGCGCTGAAAAGTTTTTGCTTCCTTTATTCGTTTACTTAGAACAGGATGGAACTAGGCTGGACGAACAGCAAGAGGAGCTACATGCTTTAGCACAAGAATGTGTCCAAATGTTGGAGACGAAACTGTCTGTTGCTGACTTCACCGGGTCGTATGCTAATGTTAAACAGATTGTTACTAGGAGAAGACAGGAAAGAAGAGCCAGGAAGGCTGTCTTAGCTGTCAGAGCGCCAGAGGCAGCAGCAAACAGGAAATTGAAGAAGCATGCTAGATCTAGAGAGAAAAGGAAACATGAGAAGGATGACAGTGGTTATTACCACAAAAAGAAAAGAAGAGCATGAAGCCACTTTTGTAACTATAGTTATCGATTATGTAAATTTTTGAATTGATAATCCATCTTTCCGACTGGCTGGTGGTGAATGAGTAACCACAATTTTCTTTTGTGAGTCCGGAATTGAGGAAATGGCATCAATTTCTGGCAGCAAGATATATCTTGTATCATTGTATACTTGTCGTTCTTGTTCCCGATTCAAACTCATAGCGTATTTCGTGAACGTTCAAAATGGTCTTATTTAATATGAGTGACTAAATGAAGGTTATATGTACACATGTGATGATTAATATACTGTATCGATCGTATTATATTTCGCTTGTAGGAACATCGGCAGTCGCATCGGCATCTGGTTGGGTTTCATCAGTATCGTTGTCGCCATCAGTTGTCTTGTTGCCATCCACCTCATCCTCTTCGTCCTCCTCAATGTCCTCTTCATCTTCTTCGTCTTCTTCATCCTCTTCTTCGTCATCGTCCGCAGTCACTTTCTCTTTCTTTATGTCCGATTCAATTTTTGCACTGTCATCCTTGCTCTTAGTGTAGGCCTCCATTTCTCTTTGGTATCTCTCCCTGTCTTCGTTGTATAGGTCGTAGTAAGGCTTCCTATCTTCTTCGTTCAAGTTTTTCCATGCATCAGTTAAGGCTTTTGATATGTCGACAGGCCCTACTTCCTCTTTCATTTTTTCCTTATTCATTTCGCAAAATAACAGGTAAGCGTTTGTTGGTCTCTTGGGCATATTAGGGTCTCTTTCTTTGGTCTTCTTTCTCTTACCTCTTGCTTTGGAACTTGACTGAGCATCTTCTAGGAGCTGTGCTTTAAAGCTTTCTAGTGATGGTAGAGGATCTTCAAAACGTAATTCTGGATCCTTGTCGACTCTGCTCTCCAACCTCTCCAACAGCGTTCCATACTCGAGACGTAATCTCTTTACGGCTAACCTTGTTCTTTGTACAGCAAGTGCTAATACTTGGTTACTCTCCTGCAGTTCTTCGACTTTCCTCTTTAAGGACGGCTGACGATCTTCTGACATCGTTCTTTCTCCTTGCCCAAATAGCTGCTTTCAAGTAGTTATGCAAGTGTATTTGCTCTTCCGACGAAAAATCACCCTGTCTGACGCCATGAAATTTTATCTTAAACAAGTTGAAACTAGGGAAGACCCGCACAAAAAGGCTGTTCAACTGGTTAAAAACGAGAAAAAAAATACTTCAAAAGTCATAAAGCATATCAGTGATGTCCTCAAATAATACACAAGAGCAACAGCCGTTGTTATCGGGGCCTAACTCTTCAAAAGCACGTGCTTCACCAGTAGACCAAATGCACTTCGCTGACCCATCTACGAGGTACTTACCGACACAGACAAATGAAGCTAAGCTTAACGCAATTTCCACGTTTCCCACCAATAAATCTTCTCATGGAAAACTTGGTCCTCAAAGAACATCACGTACTGCGCAAAAGTTGAAGCTTTTACCTGAGGAACCATTTCAGAGAAAAGATGAGGAGCTGGAGCTTGTCGATAAGGATGTATACTCACAGGTAAACCGCATCACTGACAAGCCCGCAAGAAGAGATGCTGAAAAATTGGGGAAAGGCCATAGACACTTGCTGCCTCGGGTAACTGCATATTGCACAGCCAGTTCATATAGCATGAAAGAACTGATAAGATGGCTAAAAGACTGTAAGAGGATACATCATACACATACGAAACTGTTTGATGAATGTCTGTATACGCCATTTATTTACACGGATTGGAGAGGCGACAAAAGATTTGAACATGAAGATGTAATAAGGCTAGATGATGAGGGTGGTGAAATCAATGTTAGTGACAAACAACCAGACTTGTTTATCTTCGAGTACGGCGTTATAGTGATGTGGGGATTCACTGAAAGGGAAGAAAAGGCACTTTTAAATGATGTGGAAAAGTTCGAAAAGGAAAAATTAGCTGAGGAAGATGTTCAAGTTGAGCAGTTCAACTATTACATTACACAGAGTTATCAGCCGAGAATTTATAACGATTTTATCACCTTGAGGGATGGCTCTAACTACATGATTAAACTTTCCATATCGCACGCGATCGCACAGAGTGTAAAGATATCACTCTTTGAGGAATTAGTAGACAACACCATTGAAGATACTCAGGATATCCCTCAAGAGATTGCGTCCAGCGGGAAAGTGTCTATGAGTAAGGAAGATATTATGAAGAGTATAGGTGAGTTGTTCATCTTGAGAATCAACATCAACTTACATGGCTCGGTGTTAGATTCTCCAGAAATAATGTGGTCCGAGCCTCAACTAGAACCAATTTATCAAGCTACAAGAGGGTATTTAGAGATCAACCAGAGAGTAGCATTGTTGAACCAGAGGTTAGAAGTTATCTCTGATTTATTACAAATGTTGAAAGAACAATTAGGACACAGTCATGAGGAGTACTTGGAGTTTATTATCATTGTCTTAGTTGGCGTTGAAGTCTTGATCTCCGTCATTAACATTATTGTGGATACCATAGCAGACTCCCGGTAACCCAACTAACTCTCAGTTAGTAACACTAAAGACGATTCTTTTTTCACCAATGAGATTTTAAACCCTTAAAATAGTAAGCTTAATTATAGAGAAATATTATATAATGTACAAAGAACGAAGAATACACCCGATATTTTCAGTTCATGATAATACAACCTGCATGAAAGTCCTCTAGACTTACAATTCTTGAGAAGCCTTGGTAGCCTTAGCAGACTTCTTTGGCAACAAGTTTTGATGAATGTTTGGTAGAACACCACCTTGAGCAATGGTAACATTACCCAACAACTTGTTCAATTCGTCATCATTTCTGATGGCCAATTGCAAGTGACGAGGAATAATTCTGGTCTTCTTGTTGTCTCTGGCAGCGTTACCAGCCAATTCCAAAATTTCAGCAGCCAGGTATTCCAAGACAGCAGTCAAGTAAACTGGAGCACCAGAACCAATTCTTTGAGCATAGTTACCCTTTCTCAATAGTCTGTGAACTCTACCGACTGGGAATGTTAAACCAGCCTTAGCAGATCTGGATTGAGAAGCTTTAGCAGCAGAACCAGCTTTACCACCTTTACCACCGGACATTATTTCTTAATATAGTATTAGTTTCTGTTAAAGATATGCAAAAATTTGCGGCTGGTAAATCCAGGAATTATCAGTAACTTTCTAACATATCTGCTACCTGTTTATATATTTATCATTATTTTACTGGCAAACGATATAACGCGACATGTCTTGCGCGTGCCAGTTTCTTCGCGGGAGAGAATAAAAAGCGCGAAAAATCTGGTACAGTGGGTATTTTTTGGCACAGCCTTAAGACCGATTTTTTCGCGGTCGACCTCCCTGCGGAAATTTCTTAGACAGATGTGAAATCTATGGCACACATGGCGTTCCAAAGTTTTCGCCAAATAGCAATTCGTGTCTCTCATCCCCTTCTGCGTGGGGACGCGTATCGATATGTGTGCATCTGTCAATTGAAAAGATATATAAATGAGAAATACATGATTGCTCAAGAATTGATTTATAATTGACTTTGTGTTCTGTTGCTAATACCACCCAATAATAACTTTATTTGACGAAAATGGCCCCAAAAGCTGAAAAGAAACCTGCCTCCAAAGCCCCAGCTGAAAAGAAACCTGCTGCCAAGAAGACTGCTTCTGTCGACAGTACTAAGAAGAGAACCAAGGCTAGAAAGGAAACTTACTCTTCCTACATTTACAAGGTTTTGAAGCAAACTCATCCAGACACTGGTATTTCCCAAAAGTCCATGTCTATTTTGAACTCTTTTGTTAACGATATCTTTGAAAGAATCGCTTCTGAGGCTTCTAAATTGGCTGCTTACAACAAGAAGTCTACCATCTCTGCTAGAGAAATTCAAACTGCCGTTAGATTGATCTTGCCAGGTGAATTGGCCAAGCACGCCGTCTCTGAAGGTACTAGAGCTGTCACCAAGTACTCTTCCTCCACTCAAGCTTAAGCAAATTCCTCGTGAATTCTTATGTGTTGATCATTAAGAAACATCGAAAGGTCTTTGGTTGTTTTTCTTTGTTTATGTATTATTACCGAAATGGGTTTTTTTTTAATAGGGTAAACTCACAACAAAGTTTTGTATATTAGATATAGCAATTGAATCTTTAAAAAAGGAATTAATTACTTAATTTTCTAGCTTTCTCAAGACAGCATCGATTTTGTCCTTGGCCGTCTGTTCCTTGTCGATTCTACTACCAACTCTTATGTCGGTGTGAACTCTCAAGTAGCCTAGGGAGTGAGCATACTCGTGTAGTTCGCCAATCAAAGCCATCACCTCATCCCAGGGACCCTCGATTGTGGTACCAGCACTATGTAAAGTACTTGTCAAGTGGCTCTCACGGATTTTGCCCTCAATTTTTGCAACGAAGTCAGAAATACTTGGTGAGCCGGTACCAATCTGTATTGCCTCAAGTTAGTAGGTTATAATCATAGACACAGATGCCTATAAAAGAAAAAATAAGACTTACTGGGACCGTACAAACGTCTGCTAGACAACTAATCTTAGCCATTTTCTAATTCTTTGTTTTTGTATTTGATACTCTAAGCTAGAATTCTCTTATACATGTATAGGCTCCTTAACTCTCTCCCCCTTCTCGGCATCGCTTTTCCAATCCAAATTATTGTCACTATTTACGTATGCTATAATCACGTATTTCAGAAACACAGACTATAAGGATTCTGCACCCATCAGTTAGATGAATACGTTTAAATTCAGATAATGAAACACTTGATTGTGCGTAATCGCGCGATTGTTTTAAAGTCTCATCCTCTCTCTGATCTTTTATAACTGTAACATTTTATTTGTTTTTCACTCATCTTTATATAATTATGCCATGGAAATCCAAATTACTCATTATCCGGATAAAATATATATTGTACGGGTGAAAAAGAGACAAGTAAGAATTCTCAACTCTTAAATATGGATGAGAAGAGCACGTCATCTGAATGTTTTAGAGCTGCAAGCTATGCTTATAAACCACTTCAACTGCTGAGAAGTAAATTAAAAGGTTCAAACCCATTGGTACAATATGTAATTAAGTCAACACTTGTATCAAAACTCGACTCATCATGACAGTTATAATAGAATTAAACAAAAGCTTTACAAGAAAAGGTAGTATGCGCTACCCAAAACCAACCAAAATACTCTTTTGGCCTCAGTTTAATTGGACGAGTGAACTAAATGTAATCATTTTACATTAATGTTTGCAGTACTTCTTACTGAGAAGTATCATTATTTACCTTATAGACGAAGTATAAGAAAGCGTTAAAAGACCTTAATTAAAGCCCACATTTTCATCTTTGTCTTCTTCCAGAGGAAATTTTGACGACACTGAAAGCAGATATTTAAAAAACTGTATCATCTCTGCATGAACATTTTTATCAAGTAAATGGGACGGTTAATAATTATTTGACAAACCATGGGTGGGAAAAGAACAAAAGTAGTCACCGGACTTCTTTCCTGATTTTGGTACTAGACAGATATGGACTAGGCTCACGTAATGATTAATTACAATAAATGAGTTCAAACTCCATAATAAACTATTATTTCCACGTAAAGTAAAAAAAAAAAGGTGATCACTCATAGCACGTGATCAAAATTATTAGTTTTCAATGGCTTTAAAAGTTTTATTTTATTTTTGATTATATAAATAGTTCCTCTAAGCTAAATTATTTAGCTTTAAATAAATAAAAATATACTTCTTTAACTAGTTTTCTTAGTTTGTAAAACAATACATATTCTTGAAGAAATTTTTAAGTTTTAGTTTTCCGAAAGTATTTAACGTGTTTTTGCAGATGATTTTTTACAAGCAAATAACTGTTTACAAGTTCTTTCTTTTTTTTTTTGTTTTAGCCCGGTTTATGCGGTAGTATATAACTTCACAAAAAATGTCGTTGAGAGTCTCTAAAGTTCTTGAGCCTAATTCACTCATTTATCCCTATTTATATTAAAGTCGCTCCTATCTATGTTAATCCGCTGAGAATATCGAAAATCTTCTTTTTTTTAAGCTTTCAAAGTTTCAGAACGTAATATGTAGAATTTCAGGGGTAACAGACACCAATAATAAAATACACCATAAGAAATGTACGTGACAGTAGTCCAACTCGATGGTTTTTCCTCAAGTGATTTAATTGAATAAAAATTTAACATGGGAAGCTTTGATCTTACATTGTTTAAATTTTCAAAGCTGGCATGTCCAATTTTTATTCCCTTCTAGTAATAATATTTAAGTAGATCTTAATTAAATAACTTAGTTAAACCTTAATTCAAAGCATAAGTTTCCAATTCATCTGGTTTCAAGCTCCTAAAGAAATCGCTGGGCGGAGTACATGTACCCAATGCTCTTCTGGCATGGTTGTTCATATACTTTAACCCAAGTACGTAACTGGCATTCACCCAGCCGAAACCTTCTGTAGCAACACCCTTAAAATCCGCGCCCTGGTTACCATATTCAGCATTAACCCTATGGGGATCGGTGCCTCTAGTAACATCGTACTTCTCCACCACAATACCGTTATAATCCACAAATGCTTTGGTCATTAGATATAGCCACCTGTATGCTAGCCTTCGAGTTTCACCAGCAAAACCGTACTTTTCTAGACCGACCCAAGCCAAGATTTGGTGAGGTGCCCAACCATATGGGTAGTCCCATTGTCTGTTGGGCCTGTCGATGGTGATTTGGCCTCTAGATTTTTCAGTACATGCGACAAGCCCGCCAAGCATTTCTAGTTTTGGTAAAGCTTTTTCAACCATCCGTTTTGCTTGCTCTGGAGTGGCTAGACCCGCCCACAATGCCATAAAAGTTGTCACAGATTCGTAGGTAGTTCTTTTCTCGATATGAACATTATAGTCGTAAAAGAACCCAGTCTTTTCATCCCACATATATTTAATGACATTTTCTTTCCTTTTTTGAGCAAGTGCTCGCCAATACGAAGAGTTGGTCTTTTCGCCGTTATAGTCCGTGCATTCATCATCAAAATACTTCTCAACAACATACGCGATGTCTATCTCGTACTTGTACAACAAAGTGTTCAAATCAATGGTAGCCAGGTAAGCACAAACGCCTTCAAAACGGTAAGTAGTGTCATGTCCACTCTCTCTTACCCCGCGGTCATGCAGAAAGAACTCATCCAGCTCCGGTTCATAAACTTTTCCATCATTGTAAAGGTCTCTAAATTCGTCAATCGTAACGTTGTACTTTTCAGCGTACCCTTTCAAAATTGGATCAAAATGGTCAGGTTCAGTCTCTGGAGGGATACCTATCCCGTCTGGATGGTAACAAGAAAAACCGGTTTTCTCATCGTATCTTGGTTTAGAAACCCAAACGTTTTTGTACTCCTTTATCGCTGACTTAAAGGATCTTTTCAAAAAATCAATGGCTGTCGGATTAGAGTCGCCGCCAATCTTTTCAAAGACTTTTAAAGCCATATCCGTTAAGAATGGTGGTTGGGACCTACAGAGGTAGTAACTTCTGTTAGCATTCAAAATCTTTCCGTAATGATCGATTTCAAACAAAAAGTTCTCCACCATCCCACGAGAAACGTCAAGCTTGTTGTTTTCTAACAGTCCTAAAGCCATCATATACGAATCCCAACCGTACAACTCATTAAATCTACCGCCGGGAACTGCGTAAGGGTAGCCAATCATGGTTTCTTCACCTGTTGCAGGATCCATATGTTTCTCCATAGCCAATGCTAGCAAGCCCGGTTTGTCGTTCAAAGACTTGACGTATTCCGGAGTGATGTCTTTTGGTAAGTATTCGACTTCCAAATGTAACGAGGGATCCATCTGTGAAACTTGAACAAAGAACTCATATTGGTCAGCACAATCATAAGGGACATACACTCTTGGATTCTTTGCACCAGGCTTATCAATCTTAGTGTCAAGAGCGATTGTAGCGATATTGTGGTAGTCAATTCTCCTAGTTAAGGAGTTCCAAAATTGGGTTGAGATTAGCCGGGAAAGCCTACTAACTGGGTTTTCATTTAGACGCGCCTCATCTAGAATAATCTGCTTTCTGCCAAAATGCTTTGCAAGGGTTAACTCTTGCAACAAATTTGAAAGCATATAGGTGCCTCTGATGTTGACATGTTTGTAGCCATTAGAGTTAAAAGTACCAACTTTAATAACTTTAGGGCCAGTGTCTTCAATGGTAATCTGGTAGTTGCCATCCGTATCCTCACTTGCCAACAACTCCTTCAAGGTATTATCGACATCTTCGATAAAGAACTTACGATGGCCCTTGCTACTCAAGTAAGAATCATCTTCGGAGCCACGTCTTCTCAAAGGTACCTGATTATCCAAATCCAGCTTAAATTTAGATACGTTACCAATAATACTCATAGTCCTGGTCCTAGTAAACTTTGTGGGCTTTGGCTGTTTTTGGGGGTCGGTAGTCGGACCGTAGTAGATTTCGGGCGTTGAAAAGGGATCATTAAACTCTTCCAATGAGGATGTTCTCCTATGACGCCCAGACGAACTATTGCTGGTTCTAGTAGTCATGTTGAGCTGCTTAGAGAGGTACCTGTTATTGTTCTCGCTGTTGGCAGTACTAGGAGAACTATCCTTTACATATTGCAAGGTTTTAAAGGGTGTCGGATGAAATACGTATATAATGACTCCGTGTGTGACAGAAACAAAAAATTTTCAATCGAGTGGCAAATCTGAGAATTTACGTTTCTGTAACTCTCCAACAACAAAACAAAACCTGCAGAGGTAGATATTAAAGATGTCTGAGGAAACCGTCACTAAGCCAGTTGAACAAAAGAAGGAAGAGACCGCCAAGCCACCAACTTCCGCCGTCTTTTCCATGTTTGGAGGTAAGAAGGCCGAAAAGAAAGAAGAAGAAGAAGAGAAAGAAGAACCCAAGAAGGAGGAGAAAAAAGATGCAGAGGAAGCTCCTGAGTCACCAGATGTTCATTTTGAACCTGTTGTTACTTTAGAAAAGGTCGAAGTCAAAACGATGGAAGAAGATGAAGAAGTTATGTTTAAAGTTAGAGCCAAGTTGTTCAGATTCGATGCAGAGGCCAAGGAATGGAAGGAAAGAGGTACTGGTGATGTCAAATTCTTGCAAAATAAGGAAACTAAAAAAGTCAGACTATTGATGAGAAGAGATAAAACTTTAAAGGTTTGCGCCAACCATTTCATTTCTCCAGAATACGTCTTGAAGCCAAATGTTGGTTCCGACAGATCTTGGGTTTACTCTTGTACTGCTGATGTGGCTGAAGGTGGGCCAGAAGCCTTCACCTTCGCCATCAGATTTGGTAACAAGGAAAACGCTGATAAATTCAAGGCAGAATTTGAAAAGGCTCAAGGCCTAAACAAGAATTAAACCAAGAAGTTCTAGAAGTGTTTGCATAACTGAGCAAGAAATGCTAAAATAGCGTATGTAAATTATATATACATCGTAACGAATAGATTTTTTTTTTTGTCTCTCTTCTCTCGTTTTCGTTTTTGGGTCTATATGCCTCTTTATGGTAGTATACAATTGAGCTCTGTCTGAGGATCATGGATTTTCACCTACCTTTCTTCGTGTCGTAACTTTCAGCTCTTGTACTCTCTACTTGATCCTCCTCATCATATTCTTCCAAGTGATGCTCTTTTGTCGAAAATGTCTTTCCAAATGCGAATTTCAACAATATCCAGGCCATCTTGATCGGTCCAAACTCTGGCCATAAACAATCCAAGAATTCTATGACAACACCTTTTTTACTAAGTTGCCATATCAAAAAATCGCTCAGCCTGGTAATCCCACTGGTTCTGATCAAAAGTTCTACAGGTGGTAAACCCGCAGTATACAAGTTATCATCTATTTTCCTTTCATCGATAGCTTCGGCTGGGTAATCTTGGTTTTGAACCTGAGAAATAACGGCTTTGACTGAGTGGATAATCTCTTCTCTACCGGTATAAGGGAAACAGACGTTTAACACGGCTCGTGTGTTGTCACGTGTTATACTCTCTGCACGTTCGATCTCGTCGATCACATCCTTTGGCAGCAGAGAACGATCGCCGATCACTCTAATTCGTATGCCATATTTTTCTGCCATCTCGCCGTTTTGAACAATTTGTCTGATTCGCTCCCTAGCTAGATCCATCAGCCAGTTGACTTCAAAGGAGCTTCTTTTGAAGTTCTCTATAGAAAAGGCGTAGACGGTTGCAGTTTTTACACCAGTTTCATAACACAGTTCCAACACCTTGCTCATACTTAGGAAGCCTGCATTATGGCCTTCTTTAACCTCTATGTGATGCCTCTTGGCATACCTTCTGTTTCCGTCCATGATGAATGCAACATGTTGCGGTACACGATCCGAGGATGCAATGATCCTGGCAAATGTGTTTTTTACAAGTTCCAAAGTTTGAGAATAACCTGGAAATGTGCTGGTATCAAACATGCGCTAATGGTGTTTAATTCTTAGTCTGGAAGTTTAAAGCAACTGGTCGTTCAGATCAACCGTTCAAGCTTTTAGGCCATCCGAAGGCTTAAGTTACCCGGCACCAACTGTTTTGGAAATAGCCAAAGGCGAAGAAACGAAGCAAAAAACTTTGTTGGGCAGGGGACCGTTGTTAGATTGCTATACGCCTCGATCTGACAGCCATTGCCAACGCACCCTTCGCTTATACATGTTGAGGTCCGCTGCTATCTCTCAGGGGAGAGGATACGCTGTGCTCCGTGCTTCCAAATCAACTGCAACTCTCATGCAAATCCGTAGTAAATCGTCCTTTGCCGCGGCATTGCAAACTGCCGCTAGACTGGTTACACCGAATGTGCTTCTGAACAACCCTTTATCACTTGTTTCTAAGGAGATGAATACTCTAGCCAAGAATATTGTGTCATTGGTGGGCTCGGGCCATCCGACTTTGAACAGAGTGACAGGTTATTATTTCGAAGCGGAAGGTAAGAAGGTGCGTCCGTTATTAGTACTTTTACTTTCCAGAGCTTTGTCCGAGATCCCGATCGAGGAAAGAAACAGGATTAAAGTAGACTATACAGACGTTCCTGAGGACCCGGTGTACTCCAAACCCCCGCAATCGTTATTGTTTCAGCATCCGGCACGCAGTATTTCTCCTTTACATATTCTGCATGGCATCAAACCGTTGAATCCCTTGACAAAGGGTCCCGAACCGCTTCCTAAGGAATTCGACCAGAAGAGAGGTATTTTGCCTAAACAAAGGAGATTGGCAGAAATTGTAGAAATGATTCACACTGCGTCTCTCCTACATGACGACGTCATTGATCATTCTGACGCCAGAAGAGGGAGGCCCAGCGGAAATGTAGCTTTTACAAACAAAATGGCTGTATTAGCTGGTGACTTTTTGTTGGGCAGAGCGACGGTATCAATTTCACGGCTGAGGAACCCAGAGGTTGTTGAATTGGTGTCCAATAGTATTGCAAATTTAGTCGAGGGTGAATTTATGCAACTGAAAAACACTGCAATTGATCCAGACTTGGACACAATTGGAAATGGTGCTCACTCTTTACCTCCACCTTCCACGAAACTGATCCACCCGGTTCATGACTATCGTGTTCCAGTACCCCAGGATTCTCATATTCCTCATGAAAAAATGATTGAAACGGCTTTTGAATATTATCTCCATAAAACATATTTGAAAACCGCAGCATTAATCTCAAAATCTTGTAGGGCAGCAGCAGTTCTATCTGGTGCAAATGACCCTGTTATTGAAAACTGTTATGAATTCGGCAAGAATCTGGGCATCTGCTTTCAGCTGGTGGATGATATGCTTGATTTCACGGTGTCAGCTAAGGAACTGGGGAAGCCTGCTGGTGCAGATTTGGACCTCGGCATTGCAACTGCGCCGGTGCTGTATGCCTGGAAAGCGGATCCATCGCTAGGTCCGTTGATACAAAGAAACTTTTCTCAACCAGGAGACGTTGAGAGGACGGCAGAAGCAGTGCAAAAATTCGGTGGTGTCTTCAAGACTAAAGAATTAGCCACAGAGTATAGAGATAGGGCATTGAAAAATTTGCGTGATACTCTTCCAGAATCGGATGCTCGCTCTGCACTCGAATTTTTGACGAACAGCATTCTAACAAGAAGGAAATAATGGAAAAAAAAGAAAAAAAGAAAGAAGCATTCTGTTGCTTTCGACAATGGCTTATAGTGATGATAAAAACAATAAATATTTTCTGTAAATAGCACCAACTTGAAAAAAAAGAGAAAAGAATTGAATTAAAACAAGAAAAGAAAATCATGAAAAGGAAAAATGGCCACTGAGAGCGGAATTTTGGTGTTTAGAGAGGAAACATGGCGAAACCCATATATCTACAAAGTTTCCTTCTTATTAAAAAAGGTAAGCGTGGTAAAGTATTTTACTGTCTCTTCTAGACAAAGGAATATTTTTGACCAAAGGGCTTGAAACGATTTACAAGTTCACAGGTGGTTATAACATTGCAATTCAGTAAAGAGTATATGATGGGAGCAATAATTTTTGGGATATTAAATTACATACTTTCCAGTAAAAACCTCTAGTGTTTTTCAATAAACCTCAATTTCTTCTTATTCACTTTCATAAAGAATCGGTTTTTTTTTTCTCTGAGGATTTTCTACACTCACAACTGTAAAAATATTTGCGTGAATAGCACATTGAGTTTAAATATGCTTGCTATTTTTCATTCAGTCAACTGTATTTGGATTTTATTTTTTTTTATTGTTATTTCGCCTATAATCAATTACTAGGTTTCCAATGCCCTGCTCTTGCAGTTCGATTCAATCGTTTTGCACTATTCTATGACCTCGACCTACATATCTCAGTACTCCTTCCAACCAAAAATCTCAAGTCTTCAACTAAGCAAAAAGATCTCAAGAGAATATAGTTTACTCTAATTCCTTTTATTAAGTCAAATTGAAATCATTGCTACATGTATTCTTTAAGATTTTTATGTTCAGGGACTATTCTTCGTCTTTTCATTTTTTCTCCACTACGAAACATAAAAAAAACATGCTTTCTTAAAAAGAAGATTTCTAAGTGAACAATTTTTATAATCCTTAATTAATGGGGGTTTCTCCTTCTTTAAGCCAGAAAAGTCGAGTATAGGCCATGATAAGCTTAAAAATAAACAGTTTTCGAAGATTGTATTGTATTTTGTATTTTTTTTTTTTCAGTAGGTCAACAAAAGCGAAATAGTAAGAATCTTGTAAAGAAAATAGTTGGGGGAGAAAGACAAAAATGTTAAAGTTTTATTGTAATAAATGTCTTTCTATCTCAAAGTGGACAAGGAGGGGATTTTTAAACGACGTTTTATGTACTCTAGTGGTTAAAAATATTGCCTTCTTTTGATAGCTCCTAAAAACATGCTGTGATCATAAAACATAGAAATGAAATCGAGAAAATAACATTACAAAATCAAGCTTTTAGAAAAAAAAAGAGATACCCAGTTCAAGTTTCATAGGCGTTTATTTTACGATCCCAAGGGGAACAAAGGTGGTACTTTTGGGTGAAATTCCAAGACTATCCATCTCAGAAAACTTGACCAAGCGTACCTCTTTCTCCCCTCCGAAACCATACACGGGGTTACCTCAACAATAATCAACGGATCTAGCTACAAAGACATAATTTTTGGTTTGGTTCTTAAAATAGTCCACTTGGGTTTCACTAGTCCAGGTGAACTACAATATTTCCACACACCTAGCACCTTTTTGTAGTAGATTGTGAACCTTGCCCGTTTATTCGCCTTGGCCCTTATAAAAGTATGGTACAAGACTAGAAACGTAAATAAATTCGGATAGGCATTAATTAAACGCCAAATGGCATGAAAGAAACGTACAGAAACGTTTCTTGAAGACGAAGAGTAGATGTAAATGGATATCGCGGCGCAGGAAAAACAAAATACACAATGGCATTGACCGACGGACGAACAGTCGTGTTAATTTTCCTGGTGGTTTGTCCCTTCTCTCTATCTTTTTTGCAAAGTTTGTTTTGGATACCAAAAGAGCATTTCGGTTTCTATGTGTGTGGGTTAGCTAAAACTTACAAAGCGTATCCAAGAGAGATGACAGGGTTGTCACGTCAATGTTTATACAAAGACCCAACTCGGAGAAAAAGTAGTATGTACAAGTGGGAAAAACGGAAATGGGTACTTTTGAAACAGACAAACCCGTTAAGTTTCGATAGAACCAAGAAGAATTTACACCAATATCCCACTTCCCTTTTTGGTGCCATTACCAAAAAGGGGTGAGAAGATGTTGTGTGTGTTCGAAAAAAGGAGGCCCAGCTTAGCAAAAGTATGGACACGAGATTTACAAAAAAAAAAAAGATTAATCGAAACCCCACAGCTGTGCACAGCCAATACTGTAACAACGAAACAACGATTCTCATGTTGTTCCATCGATGGGGTCTGTTCACCATTTTCCCGTCGTTTCTGTGCCCGTGGCGCCGCCAGATTTGTCTCGAAGGCCTCTTCGCGAAGCTGCGCGAATTTGGTAAGCAAGCGGATTTCTGTGGGAAAAATCTTATTTGTCTAGAAATTTCTTTCGATTTTTTTTTTTGCAACATGTGAAATAGACCAAATAATTCAGTTTTGTATATAAGGAAACTTATACTTACCATATGGGGGTCTTTTCTTTATACGTTTAGAACTTTCTCCCTCTTGTGAACCCAACTTGGACTAATCTTACATCTTTTTTTGCTGGCTTCGACCGATATTGGAAGGAGAGAAAAAGAAGAAGAAGAATAATAATAATAATAATAACAATAATAACAATAATAAGAAGAGGAACGGGAACAGAAAAAAAACATTCATTCATTCATTAAAAAAATATGAAAAAGCTTGATACGTGTTCTGACGTCAACGATAGGTTGAATGCCTTTGATAAAGTTGAAACGTTTGAGTTCCAATCGGAACCATCTTCCGAATTGGTGTTCCATGCTGTGCCCGATTCTGTAGACTCCTCTTCCTTGACATCCTCACCAAGGCTTGGCATCAGAGTGTTGAACGACGAAGACGACTGCTCGGCCATCTTGAACTTTAACAAAAAGATTCCACCCTTGGTGATCGGACTCACCTTCTTGGCTTCCATCTCCGGTTTCATGTTCGGGTATGACACCGGTTACATCTCTGCCGCATTGGTCTCGTTGGGTAAAGATTTGGACAACAAATACCTGAGCTATGGTGAAAAGGAGATCATCACCGCCGCAACGTCGTTGGGGGCTTTGATAACCAGTCTTTTCGCCGGTACCCTTGCCGATATATTTGGTAGAAAACCCGTCACCATGAGTTCCAACGTCATGTTTCTGATCGGAGCCATCTTACAGGCTTGCACCCGTTCTTTTTGGCAAATGGCCGCCGGTAGACTGTTGATGGGGTTTGGTATCGGGATAGGTAGCTTGCTGTCGCCACTGTTTATCTCAGAGATTGCTCCTTCCGAATACAGGGGCAGACTGACCGTTGTGAATTCGGCATGCATCACCGGTGGTCAGCTGATAGCATATGGGATTGGTGCAGGAACATCGAAGATCGACAACGGTTGGCGGATCCTGGTGGCCATCTCTGTTGTTCCTAGCATGATCCAACTGATCTCTTTCTACTTTTTCCCGGATACCCCAAGGTTTTATATAATGAACAACCAGCCGGAAAGGGCCAAAGACGTGTTGAGAAGGACTTACAAGACGGCTTCAGAAGGAGAGATATTGGCCAAAGTCGAAGAGTTGGAATCCAGCCATGGCGGCGACTCGAGAGATGCCGGTGTTTGGCGTACGACGAGGGATGCGGTTGTGTATCTGTTCACCACGCCCTCATGCCTAAGGGCATTGGTAATTGCATGTGGGCTGCAGGCGATCCAACAGTTTTGCGGATTCAACTCACTGATGTATTTCAGTTCCACCATTTTCAAAACGGTTGGTTTTACCGATGCCACTTCTGTATCGATAGTGGTTGCAGCGACGAATTTTGTGTTCACGATTGTTGCATTTTTCGCAATCGATAGGATTGGTAGAAGAAACATTTTGTTTATCGGGTTGCCATTCATGACCGGTGCATTGGTGGTTTGTGCAATTTCGTTCCATTTCCTTGGGGTCAAGTTTACCGGCGAGGACGCCTTGGTGGATGGCGACGGTACTGGGACATGGGGTATCATAATCATCGTTAGTATGGTTGTATTTATTGCATCGTATGCGTTGAGCATCGGTTCAGTTGCGTGGCAACAGTCTGAGCTATTCCCTCAAAGGGTGAGAGGTGTTGGCACTTCCATATCAACGGCAACCAACTTTTCAGGAACTTTGATAATTTCTGCTACATTTTTAACCATGTTGAAAAACATAACGCCAACGGGTACATTTGCGTTGTTTGCAGGTATCACATTTGGATCTATAATATTTGTATATTTCTGTTATCCGGAACTGACCGGTTTGGAATTGGAAGATGTACAGCAGGTGTTGGCAGATGGTTTCAACATCAAGGCTTCCAAAAGATTGGTACAGGAACATAAGAAGCAGACTGGGTCAAGCAGGATGTTGGATTTGGAAAATAACAAGCCCACTACTGATATGGTTACTGTGGGATGAGAAGTAGAGGAAGGGTCCCTTATAACTCGGTGGGGCCGTGATTGGAAGCACAGATGTGTTGGGACGATGGGCGGAGGATACCATGGACAAATCGATCTTCCACGTCAAAAACCGGCCTACCCAGTTCTTTGCATTGTTCTCTTGAGGAAAAGGTAAGGTAAGTAGAAATAAAAATATACACAAGATATCAAAGAAAGTGAACAAACAAGATTTTTCTCTTTTTTTCAACTATGCAGGTGGCAGAAAAGATGCAAATAGTATGGTCTGTAAGGGGATCCAAAATATCAGCCAGTATACATAAAATTTGACCAGTGCGTCGTCGCCCTGTGGTTTATCGGCTTTGACGGTTTGAGTCTTGTTCAACCGGTCGGCCAGATACCAAAGTTGCAAGGGAACAAAGGAAAAGACCCTGTTGATGATTTGGACATGGGCGAATAATACAAGGATGAAAAGCAGGAGTCTAGAGATCCAAACCAATGGGATCAAGTTGGAACATGGATATTGGTGGGAAAAATAGACGGAAGAATACCAAATGAGAAGGATGTTTGGCAAGGCAAACAGGAAATTCGGAACGTTGTTGAGGGTCCAGTACTTCAAGAGACCAACGTTCCAGTAACGGTTTTGGATGAAGGAGTAGAAGGATTGGTAGGTGATTGGATAGTGGAAGAGTTTTTTCAAACACCACTCGCGCCTCTGTGGACAAAAGATGGAATAGGGCAGTTGGAAATGGTTGTGATAAAAGACAAGGCCCAGCACGGCGCCACTCAAGAGGGGGAAGAAAAACAGCTGGAGGAATCTCTTGGAGCGGGCAAGGTTGAAAGAGTCGAAGAGGTAGTAGAGGCCCAAGAGGATACAGTTGGACCTGTTAAGGGAGGCAAAGGAGAAACAGGCGGTGGAGAGCAGGGTGTAGACGGGGAGAAAGAGCCAGTGGCAGGAGATGTTGCCGTACACGTCGTAAGAGATGGAGAGTTGACGGGCGTAGATGCCGAGAAAGGCGAGGGCAAAGGAGAGAGGTTCGGAGTAGATGGAGGTAAGAAAGCCAGCAGCAGAAGTGAAGATGAACAAGATGGAGGTCTTTAGAGCGAGGTCGTGAGGGCGATGGAATTTGAGTATATTTTGTTTAAAGGTTTGCAAAGTCAAGAAGTAGAGGAGGATGACAGAGAAGTAGTGGAGGGCGAGTTGCAAGAGGAGGGCAGATTGCAAGAGGCGGTAGAGGTTGTGGGGGGGAGGAGAGAGGCGGGAGACGAGGCCGGACCAGAGGGGAGAGAAGGCGTATTCGTGTTCGTACTGGGGGGGAGAGGGAGCCTGGAGCATGTTTTTGATGAAGAAGACGGCATCCCAGGAGAGGAGCTTGTTGTAGAGATGGGAGGAGGAGGAGGAGGAGGAGGAGGATGAGTTGGGAGCGAGTTGTGAGAGGAGGAGTTGGGTGGAGGTGTCGAAGGGAGAGGAGGGAGAGAGAAGGAGGAGGGAGTATTGGACAGACTTTGCGACGAAGAAGATGGCGGTGAGTTTGGTGAGGTCGGAGGCGTTGCGCATGGGGTGTGTGTGTGTGTGTATGTGAGGTGTGTACTGAGCGATGAGCAATGAGCGATGTGAAAAGCACGCGAAGCACTGAGAGGTTTACACGTGGTTTGCACGTGGTTTGCCCAGCTGACGATACGCCTTGGAATGCAGAACCAGATGTTCGCCTGTGCTTCGGTTACTTGCGAGTAAATTACATAGTCGTTGGGCTTCCATAGTTGACGTACAGAGTACACTAGGATTCGGCAATTCTATACACAGTTATTCATTGTGCACGTCGCCTTGTGACAGCGTGTGACAGCGTGTGACAGCGTGTGATGATGTGGTGGCAACACGAATGCTAGTCTGCAAAATCTAACAGACGACAATTTATAGGTTCACCATCGTTGTTAAAATAATTCTAACATTACCCACAGCAGACATTCCATGTTTGGCGGAAAAGAGGCAGAAGTGTTTGTCAAAATGTTTGTGCCTTGGTTCATGTCCGGGCAGAACGAGACTAAAACAGCCAGAGAACTTCGATTGTCTGCAGATGACCTGATATCCAAAGGGATATTCACACTTGCAGATGGCGTTAGAGTCTCCTCTAACTGGATTTCAACCCCTTGGTGGTATAGTCCCAGTAGTCTGACCCGACTCTTGCAGGAATAGACAAAATTGCCATTTCTGGCATCCGCAACAGTAAGAAGCTTCTTGGAATCTAAGGTCTCAGCTGCACTAAAGGGTGCTATGGTTGCCACAAAGAAATTCAGCTGTCTCAGCTTTGATTTGTACGTCCATGAAAATGCAATAAGCTCCTTTCTAAGGGGAAACGGCTTTCATTGGGGTGAAAGAACATTCGAAAAAGAGGCCAAAGAGCGGTGTGAGTTCAAAAATTTCTTGCTGAACAGGTCATAATCTAATTTGTGATGCCTTTTCAAATGCTTTATGATATTTGAAGAAGTTGAGTTCAAATCGTAGTTGAACTTTTGACAACAGTGTCTGTATTTGCACTCGGCGTGTGGTTGTTTGGCGGCGAACTTGGTGACCCATATTCCGTAAGGTGATGTATTGAGCCACTTATCAAACTTTCCCACACATTTCTCATCTACTTCTTGTTTACTTGTTTTCAAGTCAACATTGGGCAAGAGGCACAGATTCATAGTGAGCTGCTTGAAATCAATTCCGTATTTCCTGTTAAAGCAATTCCCCAAAACATCTGGTTTGCGACTCCCAATAGCATCGTGGTCCTCCTCTGATGTTCCTTCATGATGACTGCTACATGATGGCAATACTGGTCGAACTGAAGAGGCACACGTTCAGACCTTTTTTGCCACAAGAAAAGTTCTTTTTTTGGATAGTTGTGCACTCGAGAAAGCAGTGAAGAGGTAGGCTCTCGCATTGGTCACTGCTTTCTACAGAACAACCTATAAAAAGCCTCATTGATTTGAGCTCCTCGTGGCCAATGGAGAAGAGTGGGCGTGTGTCAGCTTTTCTGCGCCGCACGAGCCATGGTTGATACGCAGTCCAGTTGAGCTCTGATTATTTTTTTTTTTTCCTAATATTGTTAAAACTCATTGCAAGAGCAACAGTTAAATTTGCACAACTCACTTACGGCTCAATGTTCGTCATTACTGCTGGGTGTTCTCCAAACTAAAGCATGCTCAAGATATCTAGCAAAAAGAGCTAGACATAATAAAATGGGAATCTCGAGCAACGGACCAAAAGTGGCTGCGATTGCCTGTTTACTGCCGTTTCCATACAAAGAAACAGCTATTGCCAAAGACAACTCGAAATTATTCGATGCAGCAGTGAAGCACTGTGTCATAGTCGCTGCATAATCTGCTCCACATGTGCGTTTCTCAAACACGTTTGCCTTTAACAATGCTTGCTTGTCGCACTCGCAGTCATCCGCAGCTTCCCGATTGTCATCTCTACTGGTTAAAAACCTCATCAGTATGAAGCAACCAGCCCACGATATTAAAAAATATAGAGTTAAGGGAATGAAGCAAAGAAAGGCAGACTGAATTTCTTGTAAAAAACTGTAGCCCTTACTGATAAAGATTACAATGATAGTGTAGTGAAATCCGAGCAGCGCCCAAGGTGCAATAAATGGCATCACCCGCTTCTGAAACACCTCCTTGCCAACGAACCATACGAACGTGAACCTAATCAGTAGCCCTGCTGAAAGTGGCACACCCAAAAACACACCCACCGACTTTGCTACCTGCGCGTACAACGCCGTCTTTTGTTCGTAAGGCTCATTTGTAATCACGTAGCAGTAAAATACTTGCAAAGGGGCATACAAGGCCATCTGCAGAATAGAGTTAATGACCACTAAAACAGCGCAAAGATTTTGGTCACCCCCACTTATCTTGTTCCAAATCAATACCATTGCGATGCATCTTGCCAGGCCAATCATAATGACCCCTTCGCGGTATTCATCATGGTTGAAGAGAGCCATCCAGGACAATCCAAACATCAAAAGGGGGCAAACAACCCAGTTCAAGATGACAGAGTACAACACGTGTCTTATGAACATACGCTTTCGAATGTAGATGGGCAATGATTCCCATTCTATCTCGCATAACGGTGGTAGCATCATAATTATCATACCCAGTGCTAAGGGAATAGACACGCCAACCCAGCTACCAGAATGCGATGGACTAAAAACATCACGGGAAGAAGGAGAATATTTGGATACCAAGATTCCAATCGCCATCGCAAGCACTATGGTGAACGGAAGCACAAGGTCAAGACACGGTAGTGACTGTATTATTTTCCTAAAAGTTGGTCTTTTTGCGTGTGATGTTGCCATTAAATTGTAGATGTCTTTTGTTAGAATTAAATCATCTAATTAGTAATGAACTACAGTAGCAAGAAAATGTTGCAGATTCAAATGTTGGTTCAAAAAAAAAAGAAAAAAGAACAAAATTGAGAGCAGAGGCGATGATTGAAAATCAGTGATTAACGTAAAACGAAGTGTCGCAGGAAAAGGAAAAGATGAGCTGAGTAAACACCGTATTTTGTCGTTGATGTTCCTTTCAAGCTAAACAGACGTGCACAATAAGTTGAACCGGGTTACGAGACGAAGTTAAGGATGAGTAAGGATATCCGCATACGCAAGCACGGTTGAGACCTGTCACCATATGGCAGAGTGGTCGTAGTATAGTACAGAATATTCAATGGCAGTGAACGCAGGGTTGGCAAAAATATGAGATTCGTGTCACGCATGCAGTATGCCACGTTGGGATCTCGTTTTTTTAGCCAGCATATCCAGTGTTGACTCCTCTGAGCTGTGCTGTGATGAGGTAAATACGCAGTGCAGGAGTCTTTTAAAATTCGCCTGCAGCAATTAAATCACATGATAACTGTAGCTGACATCTTGGATAAATGACATGTCTGTGGCTCTCGTAGTCCCTCGCTACACGCTACATGAACACTGTATTCTTCCAAACCAGGTTGAAAGTGAGTGTCTCTACATATGAACCGGTTCATCTTTTCATAATCAGGACAAAAATACTCTGTGCACGTCTGCTGTCACCGGAGGCATCACAGAAAACAATCTTAAAATCGTCTACTTGGGACAACACCCAGCCAGATCCGCAGCAAGGTGATTCCCTCGATCTAAAGTCCAGGACGGGCCCAGGAAGAAATGACTTGTGATATGGACACGTACCAAACTATGCTCAAAGAACTCGTGCTGAAACAGAAGAGCACCATCGGAGCCTACAATGAAGCATTCTCACAGTATGTAGATTTTTTACCAGAAGGCTACTGGTCGGAACACGCACAAATTCACCAATACCTGAAGGGACTGGGAAAGCCTTCGCTTCACAATCTGCATACTCAATCCCCAAAGACACTTGGGGATGCAATGGAATTCGCGCACCAGGTTGAATATTAGAGCCACTGGGGAAAATCGGGTATGCCAACACTCGAATCACCAAGTGACGAGTACTACGCTCGCGAAGCCCATGCATTTAGGACCACGTAATACTGCGAGGACAGAGTCTCGAATCAACAGAGCAGGAGAACACCTCAGAGAAACTTCGACAGACGTTGGAGACTCTCGGAATTGTTGGCAGCTGTTAGCTGTTTCATACTTTCACTAATAGGGATAGTTCCATCGTGCTACATAACCTTTCAACGGAGCACATGCATCCTAATAGGAATAGCATCTGTAGTCTTCATAATTACCTACGGCGATCAAGGGGAACGTACAGCAAGTATGAAATTGTTCATGGGAGGGGCAGTATTGGCTTTGCTGATTGATTTAGTGGCCTGCTGGTATCGGTTTTTTGGTGATATCGAACGTGCAGACACCACGTACTTAGCCTCGACAACCATTGGCTGCTTAGCTCTGCTTATCGTACTTGCGTTAAGAATCTGGAAAATAAACAGTATCCAGAACAAAAGCTAAAGACCTGTTTAGAGAGACTGAAACGAGCCGATGAAATAGCAGCTGTCGCGGGCAACGAAATAGACAAGATGTCAGATGTCAGCCTCACGATAGCAATACAATTTTCGAAAAAAGAATTTGATGCAGTTCTGGCCGAGAGGGAAGTATCTCTAATTAACAACTCTGTCTAACCAATAGAAGCCGTAACCGTGCAAGAGCCATGTTCTTCTGCAGAGATGCATGCAGTGCTTGCTCGTTCTGCGTGACTCAACTTGCCAAGAAATCAGTGGGATTCGCTCGTCATGCACGGCCGGTCCTCGAGGATATTTGAGACTGATGCAGTTCAAAGTGTTGTACCTCTGACACTCTGGGAAGCTCTGTGTTTTGCAAGCAAGTTACATGCAATGGTTGAGAAAGAAGACGCCAAGGAACACCTAGTGCCCTCTGATACGGAGCCCCAGGTGGGATCTCAGCCGGTTTTGCCAAGAGATGTTTTCTCAAACGAGTTCACCTTTTTTCTGTATTTCCTAGTTCGAAGCCCCTTTTTTTGGGTCTCTCTGGTGCTCTTTGGTACGTTCTTGTTTTTTGCAATAACAGCAAGTTCTGAAGGCTGGACTGCAATCTGCGTTCTGCTCTCCATCTTTACTGGCATAGCTTCTGTTGTCTCGTTCGTTCTGGTGGCACGACAGCTGTCAGACGTTGAAGTATCCAGGGGTTTTGAGCTAGAACAAAGCGTGCAATTTCTGTTTGAAGTCAGAGATGTAAAGCCTGGCATGAGGACAGTAAAGTGGGACATCGTGGCAAGCAGAATGAACGATTACCTTTTCGAAACCAAGTACTATCCCCACAGGTATGCATTCTACGATGGGAAAAGCTGTCTTGATGGATTCAAGAAGGTGTACTTGTTGCCTCGCGAGGAGGCGTTCGATGCAGCACGTTTGAGTGATTCAGCTCACGGTGGAAACAGTGCGTATAGCTACTTTAAAAGGCAGGTGTCAAAGGAATACTATGAGTCTGTCGACGAGCAAGTGACGGAAGTGTGTGAAGAAAGGTCCGAATCCCGCTGTGCAGAGGTATAACCACGTCTGAGCGGTGCTAGTACACCACACACGCCTGTTGCTCGAATACTCTGCTTTGGCACCCGACGGATCATGCCATATGTATCGTGTACAATGTATTCAACAGTGTTTATCCAAGAATTTGCACCCAGACTATCAATGTGCAAATGCGTGTTTGTCTTTCACTGGCTTAAGCACCCGTTCCACATATTACACATTGATGTAATCTCAACGGACCATTTAAATCACCACCAATGCTACAAAGTTAAAACTAAGTTGAAACCAGATTATAAAATCATGCACTCACGCCATATACTCATTTTTTGCAACCTATCACCTAGCCCTGGTCGGGTGGAAACCAGTCCACCACCACGCCAAAGGCTGGGGCAAATACAGAGGCAGAGCTCAGCAGACAGTTTGGTGTGCACAGAATCGTGCCAGGAACACTTTGTGCATGGCTATTATTACCTATCAGATGGATACACGTTGACGGTGTGCATTCGAATTCGTTAGTATATCTTGTTATATAAGTGCACTGTATATGCTGGAATCCGCCTGTATAACGAACGAGTGCCTTTCAATTATGAGTACGTTTTTGGAATGCGAGATTTAAGACTCTCTGCGTGAACTTTCGCCAAGTACTCGTCGGCAGAGTTAGAGTAGTCCTTTGAAACCTGTCTTTCAAAGTAAACGAAGCCACCGTTTTCACCGTGGACCTGAATCATTCAAAGGTGTTACGTCGAATACATCTTTGCGAGGTAGCAGGTACACCTCCTTGAATCCATCAAGACAGCTTTTCCCATCGTACAATGCATACTTGTTTCGATAGTACTTGGCTTCGAAAAGGTAATCGTTCATCCTGCTTGCCACGATGTCCCACTTTGGCATATTCATACCGGGATTTATATCTCTGATTTCAACCAGGAATCGCGTTTTTTGTTCTAGCCCAAAACCCCTGGATACACAAATCCCTGAAACCTGAGTCGCTATAATAGGTAACGAAAAGGCAAAAAGTATGCCAGTCACAACGGAGAGTGCAGCCAAGGCCTGACAACTTGCTGTTATTGCAAAAAACAAGGATGTGCCAAAGAGCACCAGAGAGACCCAAAAAAGGGAGCTTCGAACTAGGAAATACAGAAATAAGATGAGCCCGTTTGAGAAGACATCTCTTGGCAAAATCGGTTGAGGTTCGGCCCCAGAATGCTCTGTATGGGAAGCCATCAAGTGTGTTCCCTGACGTTGTTGTGTTCCCTGACATCTTCGTGATCTACCATTCTTTGCAAGCCGGTTGTAAAACGCAGAATTTCTCAAAGTGTCGAGAGTGCAGCAGTTGAAGCACAACAGCTGAAGTACAACAATTGAAGTACAGCAGTCTCAAATATCCTCGAGGACCGGACGTACACATCGAGTTGATCCTATTTGTTCCTTCCGCGCGCTACAAAAACAAGCCGAGAACGAATATCTCCACAGACAAACATCAAGCTAAAGATCGGTATACGTGCACTCAAAGAAGGCAGTAGCACATATGCAACAAGACACTCTGCCAAGGAAGACTAAAGCCCTGTTCCTGGCAGAGAACCTTGTACACAGTTGCGCGATTCTTGTGTTCACCGAGCTTTCCGCCTTTTAGCATCTCTGACCAGGGAAGTGCACATTTGCCTGCCGTGTCTCAACTCACGCCACGCATCGATGACCTGCACTCATGCTCTTGAATAAAATCTTATTAGATACATACTACATGACCTGTACGGTCTGATCTGTCGTGAACAAAAACACCCACGACCCGGATAAGATGCGCATTGTACACATCCACCGGAGTACGGCCCTAGTTGCACAAGTACATACATGCAAGTAATATTTATTTCGGCTCGAGCACATGTATGTGTTCTGGGTCATGGAATATTGGCAAGACGGAGGATTCTAACGGTGTGCACATCGGTCAACCACGGGCGTGGACCCTGGCGGGCTGCTCGGGCTGCACAGTCTGAGCAGCTTGAGCAGCCGGTGCAGTCTGTACAGTCTGTGCAAGCTGCGTGCCCCCGTAGTATTGGCGCAACTCCATGTCATAGTCACCCTCCTGCGACAACGCATGGTACGTGGGCGCAGGCGCCGGCACTGCATCGATCCCCGGAGGCGGAGGCATCGGCTCTGCCTTGCTGTTCACGTGGAACACACCGTCGTTGTCGTAGTACCCAAGATCCTGCTCGTTGGCCCTCTCTGTATACACCGGCACGTACTCTTCTTCTCGGCGGCCAGCACTCCCCGCACCCCCGTTGTACTGTCTCTCTGACTGCCGATAACTCGGAGGCGTAAACCAACCGGTACCTCTGATCATACTCTGGCCCCTGAGTGACCTCCTCATGTTGATCCTGATAGCTATGAACACCAACGCACCAAACGCCACCAGAAAGAATACGAGTAAAATCCATCGAGCCCACGCCCACTCCGAAACACAGTTCATGCCCCAGCACTCTTCCGGATCTCTTTTAAACACCGCGCTTGGCACATACATCTGTGTATAGTATAACTATGCGTATGCGTATGCGTGTGTGAAACGAATGGCCTCTATGGGTTTCTATAAACTTGCAGCCCAAAGAGCGTTTCAAGGGAGAGAAGTTGTGTGATGGATAAAATGTCACTGCTTGTTTGTTTGCCGTGGTGTCCGTGTGGGGTGATGACTAAGGTGAAATCGATCCATGTCACGTGTACAATGTGCGTGTGCAGACGCTTAACAACTGGAGACAGGCTGATGACTGCTTGTTGTGTAACGAGTGGATAAGCGTGGATGGTGTGCATTCAAATTCGTGAGTATATTTCGGTGGCTACGTGCACTGCATATGCTAAACTCAGCTTACACACAATATACAAGCGCCATTTAAATGTCATTACGGTCTTGAACCTCGCTGTTCAAGACCGTACCAAAGAGCACCAGAGAGACCCAAAAAACGGGGCTTCGAACTAGAAAACACAGAAAAAAGGTGAAACTGTTTAAAAAGACATCTCTTGGTAAAACCGGCCGAGGCTCTACACCAGGTGCTGTTTCACAAGATACTAGGCGTTCCTCAGGCTCTTTGTGCTTGCCAAAGCCCTTATGCTTTCCAAGATCCTCGCGCTCCGCCATATTTCGCAGACTGGCTGTAGAGTACAACTTCCCGGAGTGTCAGACACGCACAACGAGTTTATCCCATTCCTTTTTTTTTTTTTTAAACTACGAAAGACAGGGTAAAAGCCAATGACTCTGCGTACGAGCATCGAGGTAGATATCGGTATACACCCGATCGAAGCCTGCCATCATACGACATGTTCATACAGTTGTGAACGTTGACGTAGTTTCTTGGCGGCATCGCGTTCTTGCCGCGCGGTGCCAATGCTAGCTTGGGTAAATTTCGGTATACTGCACCACTCCACGTAGCCTTTGCAGCCTTGAGGGTTGTATGTAAACTGTTTCTCGTTGCACATCGCACGATGCACACGCAAACAGTCAAAAAGTCTATATGGTTTTACAGTGCCTGAAGCACCTTGACCGACGTTGCTGACCTTTTCGCCATACACCGATGGCATCGCCATGAACGTAGACGGCTTCTCTGGAACGCCAAGCGTCGGCACCCTCTCAACACCCACGCACCACATATAACAGTCATTTGTCCGCAACACCCTTTTTTCAGCCATAGCAAAAACACGGCTTTTCTCCCTGTCCAAAGCTGCGCCCGACGAGGAGGGGCTTTCTTGAGGAAAAGCCATTCTTGCGCTGTTCGCTGCGGAAAACCGAACGGCTAAGCCCTCAAGCCCTGTAACCCAGTATCCGTTCCTTCGTCCCTTAAAGGCGTACATATATATATATATATATATATACGTGCACACGTAAATGATGTACACTTGGCTGCCTGTGGTTTCTCGATATTACACACTCACACTCACACTCACACTCACATGCCTGTTGTCCCGACTGGTTTACAAAAACGTTACATTTATTATTCCACCGGATGGAAATGGCCTTTTATCTTGGTGATTCTGGCTCCTATCCTGTTCGTCATCGCCACCATTCTACTGTCCAATTTCAGGCGTCGCAAAAGAGGCCAGAGTCCCATCAAGGGAACTGGCTGGCTGGCTCCTCCTCCGTACGTGGTTTCACAGCAGCAGTACCGCACGAGTGATGGTGGTGCACCACCACCACCGCCACCGCCTGCCACAGACGGCAACGCTCCGGTCCCGGAGTACACCGCCCGTGCTGACACCGCCCGTGATGCCGGCTACTACGATCGCCAAGGTGCTTTCCATCCAGTGATACCGCCTAAGCAACCTCCACCTGCCGTGGTCTACGACAGCACCCCCAGCTCGCACAGCAACTACCAGCGGCCTTCTGGGCCTCCTCCGAACGTCTCTGACGGGATCTACGGTTTCGCCCGTCCGCAGTCGCCTTCGCCCACGGCCAAGCGCTGATCCAACTCCTGTTTGTAATAATTGATCTTTGAGGGGGTTGAACACCTTCGAGTACCACGCAGATGTGGCATTATCTAATAGTATTTATTCAATAATCTGAATGCACAGTGAAAGCGCTGGAAACTCCGGGCCACGACGACAGAGGATATTCGTGCGTGCTTGCGTGCGTAGTGATGGCTCGGGAACGTCTCAGTCACCTGCCAAAACAGAATGTTCAGGCAGGAGTGCGTGTAATGTGTACTACATATGCTAAACTCAGCTTACACACAATCTACAACTGTCGTTCAGATGACATTATACTTCTGCACAGCGGGATTTGAGACTCTCTTCGTGAACTTTCGCCAAGTGTTCATCGAACGAGTCGTAGTAATCCTTTGAAACCTGCCTTTTAAAGTAGTCGAAGCCACCGTTCTCACCGTGAACTGAATCGTTTAAAGGCGTCACATCGAATGCATCCTTGCGAGGTAGCAGGTACTTTTCCTTGAATTCGTTGCAACAGTGTCGACCGTCGTAGAATGCATACTTTCCGAAATAGTGCCCAGTTTCAAAGAGGTAATCGTTCATCCTGCTTGCCACGATGTCCCACTGTAGGATGTTTATGCCAGGCTTCACATCTCCGATTTCAATTAGAAACCGTATTTCTTGTTCTAGCTCAAGATGTTTGGATATGCCATGACTTGCCACCCCCGCTATCGCACCAAATGACGCACTACCGAAAAAGAATGAAGCCATGAAGAAGAGTACTGGCCAGAATACAGAGTATGTTCTTAACGTTATTATTCCAAAAGACAGACATGTCCCAAAGAGCACCAGAGAGACCCAAAAAAAGGGGTCTCGCACTAGGAAATACAGAAAAAAGGTGAACTCGTTTGAGAAAACATCTCTTGGCAAAACCGGCTGAGATCCCACCTGGGGCTCCGTATCAGAGGGCACTAGGTGTTCCTTGGCGTCTTCTTTCTCAACCATTGCATGTAACTTGCTTGCAAAACACAGAGCTTCCCAGAGTGTCAGAGGTACAACACTTTGAACTGCATCAGTCTCAAATATCCTCGAGGACCGGCCGTGCATGACGAGCGAATCCCACTGATTTCTTGGCAAGTTGAGTCACGCAGAACGAGCAAGCACCGCATGCATCTCTCCATAAGAACATGGCTCCTGATTTCGTTGACAAAGTGTCAACAGCTGACTTTATGATTTGAATCAAGCGAAACAGCACGCCAGCAAATATCACTATGGCCTCTGGAGGCCACTCACCAGCTGTTTTGTCAAACCATAACTGTGCTAATATTCCCAACAGGTTGGTGCCACGAGGTTTTCAACTTCTATCCTATTGACTCTTGAGCAGCCCTCTGTTGGTGTGTGCGTAGGAGGGCATTTTATCCGTATACACGACCGAGAATAGGAAACCTTTTTAGTGGATTACGCTCTATATGGATGTACTCTGATACTCTGACGCCTCCAAGTAAATGTGTGTGCCTATGCCTATGCCTGTGCCTGCTCCCAAAACACATCGGATTTCACAGGCGCCCTTCGGGTACGGGATCCTAATTCTCACCAAGGCCAAAAACAGCCAGCATGGCAACCATGGCTCTCCAAAACCGATATAAGAACGCCGGGCCTGAAGCTTGTGGGCTTCAGCTCTGCTTGTTATAGCTCACTGTGGCAATTTCTTCGGCTTCGAACATGCACTCAATCTCAACGGAAATAGAAATAAATTGTGCCCCATCACAAGTGCGGGCAACCCTGCTCGATTTTGACAACCACCCTCACTGGAACCCTTTTTTCAAGTCAATTCGGGTATTGAGGGGCAATTCCTCCGATATCAAGCCCGGCGATCAGCTCGAGGTTGTCATGCAGAGTAACGGTGGAGGCAGCCCGATGACTTTCAAGCCAACTGTTCTTCGCAACGACGCTGAGGGGTTCGAGTGGAGGGGTAACCTGTGGAGCGATTGGCTTTTCGCAGGCAAACACTCCTTCACGTTCATCGACCTTGACGATGGACACAAAACCCGGCTAGTCCAGAGCGAGCAGTTCACAGGCCTGCTTGTCTATGCTCTCAAGTACTCCCTTCGCGACACCCCAAAGGACTTTGCTGCCCTGAACGTCGCGCTCAAAGAAACTTGCGAGAAATAAGACAGCGTCCGGTCAAGGTACTTGGCACCGGTACGTGCTGGGCCAGCCAAGTGACTTCGATGCGATTGTTTCGTGGCACGTATTTCGTAAATCTTAATACATCGCGATATAGGTTAGTTTCGATAAATCACGTGACCCGGTACCCTCACCGTTACCAGACGTTCATAATGAGCCGCGTCAACTCATTACGCACGTATCCCGCCACGCTGTATATCACGGAAGACGATACTTCGAGTTATCGCCGGGAATACTGCGCCGCCCGGCAAGCCGCCCTGCAAGCCGCTGCTCGTTCCGTTCAAAGCTGACGCCGAATACAACCATCGACGCACCGGTAGAGGCGCACAAGCTCAACGGAACGATACACTCGTCCCTCGCGTTGATGCTCGTGCTCGTGTTCATGCTCAGATACCCCGAGTGCCAGAAGTCTCAAACATCCAGGATGTTGGCAACAACGACGACTCTGAGAGATCATCACGTGACGTACTCTCGTACATAGGTATATTGACTCATTTAACTCGTTGCATACGTAACACCGCCGGTCACCGTGTACGACTAGCGTGACACGTGTGGCACACGTGTCACGTGCTCGAAGGCTGCCATTGCCATTGCCATTGCCAATAAGCCTTTTCTCCTGCTTTGCCTCATCACCGACCGCTGCTCGTTCACCAACCACCCACTTCATCGCTGCTCACACACTCGCAATGCCTCCCGCCATCCTTAAAAGAGGTATGTCTCATTCTCCCCGTCCCTTCTCGCCTCCCTCCCTCTTCTCCTCCTACTAACAACCTTTTTCTCCCTCCAGACATGTACTCCACCACAAGCTGGGAATGGGGCCGTTGGCTCCTGTTCATCCTCTGCATCGCGTTCATCCTCTTCAACATCTTCCTGGCAAACTCCTGGAGAAGGAAACGTGGCAGAAACCCCATCGTCGGCACCTCGTGGCTCGCTCCTCCACCTAGTTACGGCCAGTCCCAGAGACAATACAACAATCCTATAGACGAGAACCCTGTGCCTCAATACTCGGAGCGTCTCAACGAGAACGACGCAGGGTATTTCGACAACGAAGGCAAGTTCCATCCCTCGGCCCCAAACACCTCGACCACGGTCGCCATGCCTGCTGCTGCGGCCACGGCTGGTCCGCGCAGTCCACCGGACATACACCCACAACAGACGTCTGCCTCGCCGTTGACAACCTCCACTTCCACTTCCACTTCCTCCTCCTCCTCCTCCTCCTCCTCCATCCAATTCACAAGACCGTCTGTTCCGCCGCCCTCTGCTGCTGTCCACCGCTCTTCTTGATTTCCTCGTCCGACTTGACTATCTCTCTTAATCTCGTTTCCCGCGCGGGAAACCAGCTTGTCCGTTGATAGCAACAAGACAGCCACCAGCAAAAACTCCTGTCTGGACCTGTGTATATATAAAAGCGCAACCCTGCTGCTTGCTACTCCCTTTCCTCTCGCCTCCACCGTCTCCATCGTTTCTTCCTCCAATCCACATGCCCTCCTTCCCTTCCCCTGTCTTTGCTAACCAAGACCTTGTTAGGTCCGCTGCCTATATCAACGGCCAATGGGTCTCTGAGGCCCCATCCTCCTTCCAGGTCACAGACCCTGCCTCCGGTGAGGTCATTGCAACCCTCCCAGAACAACCTGTTGAGGTCGTCGACCAAGCCATCGACGCCGCCTATTCTGCTTTTGCCTCCTACAAACACACCTCGCCAAGGCAGAGAGCCCAATGGCTGCGTAACCTGTACAACCTCATGATCCAAAACCAAGAAGACCTTGCTAAGCTCATCACCTGGGAAAATGGCAAGGCCTTGTCCGAATCCCTCGGCGAGATCAAGTACGCTGCTTCCTACTTTGAATGGTACGCAGAAGAGGCCCCCCGTATCTACGGAACCACCATCCAGCCCTCCAACCCCACCAACAGAGCCTTCACCATCAGGCAGCCCGTCGGTGTCTGCGGTATCATCTGTCCCTGGAACTTCCCCAGCGCAATGATCACCAGAAAGGCCGGCGCTGCCCTCGCTGCCGGCTGCACCGTGGTTGTCAAGCCGGACTCCCAAACCCCTCTGTCTGCGCTGGCTTTGGCCCACCTGGTCGAGCTGGCCGGCTTCCCTCCTGGCGTGTTCAACGTCGTGCTCTCCCACACCAACACCCCTGCTTTCGGCCTCAAGCTGTGCGAGTCCCCGCGGGTGAAGAAGATCTCCTTCACGGGCTCCACCGCCGTGGGCAAGATCCTCATGAAACAATCCGCCTCCACTTTGAAGAAACTCTCGTTTGAGCTCGGTGGTAACGCCCCGGTCATCGTGTTCCAAGATGCAGACCTCAAAGTCGCCGTGGACCAAGCCCTTGCTTCCAAGTTCAGAGGCCTGGGCCAAACCTGCGTATGTGCCAACCGACTATACGTGCACTCCTCCATCATCGACGAGTTCTCTGCCAGTCTGGCAGAAAAGACCCGCAGCTTTGTCCTCGGCCACGGCCTCCAGCCAGACGCCACCCACGGCTGTCTGATCAACTCCAACGCCGTGGAAAAGGTTGAGCTCCACGTCAAAGATGCCGTCGCCAAGGGTGCAAAGGTCCTCGTTGCTGGCGGCCGTCGCCCAGATCTCGGCTCCAACTTCTACTTCCCAACCGTCCTCACAAACGTGCCCCAGTCGGCAAAGGTAGCCTCGGAGGAAACCTTTGGTCCTCTGTGCGCCATCATCCCCTTCGACACTTTGGAACAGGTGGTCTCCTACGCCAACGACACCAGCCTGGGGCTTGCCTCCTACGTGTTTTCCAAAAACATCGACACAATCTACACCGTTGCCGAAGCCTTGGAATCCGGTATGGTTTCTTGTAACACCGGCCTGTTCAGCGACTGTGCCATCCCATTTGGCGGTGTCAAGGAGTCTGGTTTCGGCAGAGAGGGCTCCCTACACGGTATCGAAGACTACACCGTGATAAAGACCATCACCATCGGTGGCTTGCCCAACAGCCTGTAGGCTTAACCTTTTGACATTCACATTCATACATATATATATAATACGTTGTTGGTATATACGACTTCTTAATACTGTTCACCATTTGTGTCGTTCTGGACGGGAACTTCGAACTCTTCGCTTTCTCTTTTTCGCTCTTTTCTGTTTTGGACATTCCAAAAAAAAATAAATAAAATAAGAATGAATAAAAAAGGCTTTCGTATTCTCTCATTGCGCTTGCGCTTGCACTAGCTGCCCATCTTTAACTCCAGTCGCGTTGTATGGACCTGTATGACCAGCTTCCCACCAGCTCTCTTGTCCACTTTCCCGAGTTCTTGCCTTTGCTCGAAGCTGCAAGGAACAACTGCGTTTCTGTCTTGGAATTCCTCACTCTGGACCCATCGGACCTAGCAAAGCTCGTGCCCAGGTCCACAAACGATATCGCCAAGTTCCAACACCTTTTGAAACGAGAGTATCGTGCCCATCTCTCAACAACCCGCACCTGCCATGTGCCTCTGAGCTTCACCACCGGTGACGCTGAAATGGACCGGCTGCTGGGCGGCGGTGTCTTTACGGGCAACATCACAGAGGTATTTGGCGAGAGCTCCACGGGCAAATCACAATTCCTCATGCAGCTGTCGCTGTCTGTGCAGCTTCCTCGATCCCAGGGTGGTTTGCAGGGCAAATGCGTGTTTGTCACCACCGAGGGCGATCTGCCCACTCAGAGACTGGACGAGATGATCCGTTCCAGAAGAGATCTGTTTGGCGACTCGGCGCTGGTTTCTCAGGACAACATCTACTGTGTGAGTTGCAACGACCTGGACAACCAGGAGCATATTTTGAACGTCCAGCTGCCCATCCTGCTTGAGAGGAACAACGACGTCAAGCTGGTTATCGTCGATTCCATATCACACCATTTGCGCGTGGAGCTGGAAACCAAGTCCCTGAAGAACTCCCAGGACAACCGTTTCTACATTGACAGGATGGCTCAGAACCTGTTGAAGCTCGCAAACGAGCATTCTGTGGCTGTTGTTGTTGCAAACCAGGTCGCCGACAAGCCTCTGGCCCCCGAGAGCTCCTCTACCGTGCGTCACGGCATTATGGATTACGATTACCAGTTGGGCTGGATTGTGGGCTGGAAGGATTCGAGTATTTACTATCGACACGTCTGTGCCGATCCTGCCGCTGGTTCCATCACCACCTCTGCTCATATGAAAAAGGTTTCCCACGGCCCTGCCAGCCGTGACGACATCCTATCTGAAGACGAGGATTACTCCCTCGTTGCACAAGTCACCTCCTACATGAATCGTCTGCGACATGCTACCCCGTTCAGCAATGCCCCCAGGGCAAACTCTCCGTCCTCTTTACGGAAGGGCAACATGTCGGCATCGATGTTTACGAAAAAGAGGAAAATAGATACAAAAGTGCCCAACCTGGGACTGACGTGGGCAAACCATGTCACCACAAGAATACTGTTCCAAAAGAGCTACAAGGCCTCCCCGATGATCAAGAGCGGCGAGTTCGACCTCAACAAGGTGACCGACACAAGTTTGTTTTGGCAGGCCAGAAGAACCATGAAGCTGATCTTTTCAACCTTTGCCAAACCAGACCAGATGCAGTACATGATCACCACAAGGGGCATAGAGTCCATAGAAGAACAGTGAAACAGGAGAGAGAAAAATCGCATGGCCAACCGAATATTCTTGCATGTATGTATATGTATTTAGAGCAATAGCTAGGAATTAATGTATCATTACACAAATGTAAATGAGGAGGAAAACACAAGGAAAACACCAAAAAATAAAAAAATAAAAAAGTAAAAAAATAAAAAACAAAAACAAAAACAAAAAATCAATATAGATATACTCTATGATCATAAATGTAGTAAGAGACAAGACAATACAGAAAAGGAACGCAGGGGAGCGTTGTCCTTACCGGTTGTCAGCTTTCGTCATCCATAGAATCATCGTCGTCGTCGATGGCATTTTCGTCGCCCGAATTGTGGGTCAAATCGTACTCGCCTTCAAAGTCATTGGTCTCATGGTCAATAGTCAACTTTCTTCTCAATTTTTTCAAGGGTCCATTCTTCTCCTCTTCTTCGTCTTCTTCGATCAAAACACTTTCCGAGCTTCCAGCGGAAGAGGGATTCTTCAACCTGAATGTGTTCAAATACAAAAACGCAACCCGTTTCCTCTTTTTGTTGAACAAAAACCACATCAAACTCCATAGATGCCCAGGCTCGTCGTCCAAAAACGACCTTGCTGGGCTGTACTGGTATATCGCACAGTCTGACAGATCCATGTGCGCATTTATGGTCTCCCATATCCACTCCTGCGGTTGCTTCCCAAGAGATATCAACGAGTTTTCAAACTTGGAAATTAAAGCCTTCATCGAGCTTTTGATGAAATTTGTTGGTTCCAAAGACGAGAAATCGTGGTCTGGATAGGACGCATTCAAAATCGCAATTAAATACGCAAACGTCCTTCTGCTTGCGGTCTCGTTTATCGGGCCAAACGGACCGATGTTGACGCTTTCTTTGTGCACCGAGGACCTTCTCCTCGGTATGCTGCCACATTGTACGTTGCTCCCGGCACTGCTGGTCCTCCTGAGGTTCCCGTGTGGGTTGCTGCCAGACTCTGCAGAAGAAGAGCTCAGATACCCGGCATCTGCGTTGGTTACTAGTTCTTTCAAGTTCTGGTCGTTCAACTTGTGGCTCTTGAACACAGTCCCGCTAGTTCCGTTGCCAGTGGGTACTTCGCTAACGGAAATTCTTCTTTTCTGTGCCCAAAATGAGTTTGGTGAGCTCGAGTCACCACGTGTATTGTACAAATTACCTCCGTCCGCGGTCGTGCTGCCCTCTTGAAGAGATGGCGACAGGTCGCCGTTCGACTCCAGTGCAATCTGCTGTTGAACAGCGACATTGTAACTTGCGTTTTCTTGTAGTAACGAGTCCAAATGGCGGTCAATGGTTTTGTATAGCTTTTTATCAGAGGCCACGGGCTTTGTGGTGAAAATGTCGCAACCACCGGTGATTTTGCAGTCGGTGGTTTCGAAATTCAACGTCTGGTTCACCAGCTCGATATCTAATTCATCGATAAACTGTTGAGCAATTCGTGTGTTAGCATTCTGTGTAAACGCGACCAAACTCCGCCATCGAGTTGGAATAGGACAAGATAGTGGGGAAAGGAGGAAGGGGAGAGGGGGGTGGGAAACCACTAATACAAACATACCTTCATAACTGTAATGCACTATAAGTGCTCTCGTGGCTTGGAAATATGGAAAATGAGCCACCAGGTGGTTCTTTTGGCAGAAATCGAACTTGCGAGGAAGTTTAACTTTGCTTCACGGTTCCTATGGACACTCAGAAAAGTTTATCGTCTCCAGTAGCCATGCATTCCTTTATTTTCACCAAAAATTTTTTTTCGCAGCATTTTAGACGGGTCCGATGTCCGGGTAATACCATCTCGAGCAGAGATAGATAAGACCTCCGCGTCACGTGCCTAAGGCATTGCGGACAGGTTGTAAACTCCTTCTTGCTTTTATTCCCCATTCTCCTGGTGTTCCCAAAACAGATGAGGGGAGTAGAGGATGATGGGGTAAACTACTTATTGTTACACTTTGGACGATGGCTGCATGTACTTGTCCTTGTAGATCCATTCGGCGCCGATCAAGTTTGCGCCTCTCTTATCGGCGATCCTGAACCACGCAGCAGCTCTGGCCATGTCTCTCCTTCGAACCTTAGATTTTTTAGACCAGATGGTCCCGCTCAGGCAAATGGAATCGACGTGGCCTAGTGCGGCGGCCTTTTCCAGGTACTTTAGGCCCTTGAGCTCGTCGACCCTGTCTACGCCGTATCCTTTGAGATAGGAGATGCCGCACTCGTACAACGCTGGTGCCAGTGGTTCTGGTGGCACTTGCGGGATGCTGTAGAGTTGGAAGGGGTCTGTCTCTTGCTTGAACACTTGGTCCTCTTCCGAAGTGATGCCGGCGGCCATCCTGATGTACTTGAACGATTCTCGGTAGTTTTTCTCGACCCCAGAACCTTGTCTCAGCGCAAGCCCGTACAGTAGAAAGCCGGTTTTGTCATGGTCCTTGCACGCCAACCTCAGCTGGTTTGCGGACTCTTCCAGTTGACGGTTGTTTCTTAAATCGATGGCCAGTTTGATTCTGTTGTCGGGTGAGATGTTCTGCTGCTGATCTGCCGAATCGTAGAAAGTTGGCTGGTGATGGTACTGCGGTTTGTTTGTCTCGTCGTGTACCAGCAGCACTGGATTTACTGGGCTTCTGCTGAACGATAACTTTCTCTTGATGTTTGACAGCTTGGACGGGTTCTCTGCAAGTTCTGTGTGGTTCAAGAATGGAGATGAGGATGAACGGGGTTCGGAATGGCTATTGAATGCTTTATATGGATGCGGCTTTGAAGCAGATTCCGGCATTTGGCCTATTTTTTGGGCGGTGGGTGTTGATGTTGGGTAGAGAAGGTGATGATTCCGGTGCTGCTGGTGCTGCTGGTTCTGGTGCTGCTGTTGTTGTTGTTGCGGCTGTTGTTGTTGTTGCGGCTGTTGTTGTTGTTGCGGCTGTTGTTGTTGCTGTTGCTGACTGTACTCGTGTGGATAAGCAAAGGTTGAAGATCCAACAGACACCGGGGGTGTGTTTTCTACCGAAGGCACGTGGTATTTCTTTGGAGACTTGCCGGCTTCAGAAGTGACCTTTGGCGATTTGAACAAGTTCTTTAGCGAAAAAGAAGACTTCTTCTTGTGGCCCATCGCGAAGGAAGAAGAAGACGCACTGGCGGGAGATTGCGACTCCGGTATTGACAAACTGGTGGTAGATTTCTTTGGGGTAGTGAATTGCCACGAGGGGGCATTACTGTTACTCGGAGCGCTATGGCTCCTGGACGAGCTTTCCTTGGATGTGTCGCTTTCCAACGAGGATTGCGTATTTGGGTTGATCAGAGACCTACTACTGGTTGAGGATATACTAGCCTTTGGGGTATGCGATGGAGTTTGGATCGGTGTATTGAATTCGTATTTGTTGTAGGCCGAAAAGTAGTTTGCTGCCTCCAGTATTGTTGGGAACTGGTGAGTCTTTTGGCGCTGCTGCTCGGAACCATTATACTTGGAGTTTTTCAAACGGTACATTTCAATATTGACCGTGCTATTTCCACTAGTCCCAGAATCCGTGGGAGAATTGCAGTCTTCGTCGCTTTCTTCCTCCACCAGGTAGGAGTACCTGTACCTCGAAAAGTGTTGTTCTATTTCGGGGGCCTTTGAAGAGACAATCTTTTCGTTATCTGCGAGTTCGTCAATAAGAGCTTTGGAAGAGCCAGCACTTGCAATTCTTCTGTGTTGGCTGGATCCGCTGGTATTTCTTAGGGATGGGAAGCCCGATGCAGGCATGCATAGCACGGGTTTCTGTTGTCCCTGTTGTTGTTGTTTTCTTCTTTCTTCATCCTCTTTAAGAGCTTGTTGCAAAAGCAGTTCATCTTCTGTACTGAGATCCAGTTTATCTAAAAGTCTTTCAGTAGTTTTGATCGAGTCTATAGATATCAGGCTAAGGTTACGAGTCCTTAACGCAGAGATCTCATGTTCTTGTTGTTGCTGCTGCTGCTGCTGCTGCTGACGGCGTACACTCTGTTGACGGCGTACACCCTGTTGAATATCAGGATCGGAATTACTGGTCTGCCGTCTCAAGTCGTCTAGTGGCGACAGCTTTTTAGAGTTGTTATTCATCACAATTGTTCGAGAGGGTCCGTGTGTGAGGCTGTAGCGTTTGGAGAAGGAGAACGTGATATTTCCGTTGTTATCAGCAGATTATTTATTAACAGACCGGTAGCTCTATGTATGCACAATTTCTGGATTATCTTGGGTCCCAATGGCCAATTTTCGCCTTCTTGAACGTCCTTGCTGCGGTTGCTGATGCTTTTCCAACTACAACTAAACACCTGTTTTTGACTATCGAAAAATCGAAAAGTTTTCGTGTTTACGTGCGTGGTGATGTACATTCCCAACACCATCGCGTGATTATGTCATTGGGACGTTGGAGCCCAAATCGTAACAAGCTTTGAAACCAAATAGAGATGCCTGGTTTCATGGGGTGTTCATTCCAGTCTGTATGTAGATATATCTATTTATCTTTTTCTTCTTTTCCTTTTTTTTTTTTTTTGTTTTTTTGTCCCTTCCTTCTCTCCCGCATCTCTTGCCCTAATCTTCAAGGAGGATAAAGTACACTCAACTACATGGATATGATGACGGCCTGGAAAACATGTTTGTGAAAGTAAAAGCAATACAAAAAGGAAATGGGAGAAGGTGAAAAGTAACCGTGGTGAAATGAAGAAGATGGAATGAAGGTGAAATGAAGGCAGAATGAAGTGAGTGGAATTAGGAAGGTGAGATGAAGGCGAGATGATGAAGGTGGGATGAAATAAAATATAATAAAACAAAAAAAAAAAGTTGTTAAAACTGGAAAAGAAGAAGAAGAAAAACGTGTACCCTTATATAGTCTTTTCCATCTTGTCTCCCAAGGAATCCACGTAATGGCAGCCGAAAACGGACCAGTGGAAGTTGATCACTGTGTAAAGATGACGGTATAAGCTTTCAAACTCCTCAAAGTCAAAGGAAACGAAAGCATTGTTAGATGCAGGTAAAGAGGGCACGGCCGTGACCCCTTGTGTGGTGTTTTCTTTTGTGAAATTGTCCCCAGGTATAGTTGGCGAGGCCGGTCTCGAAACAGTGCTCATCAGGTTGGACAACGCAGGTAAGGTTCTTCCGAGCGCAGAGGCACACGGATCTCCCGTTGGAGTCGGAGCCACAACGGTGTTACCTGCGGTGTTTGCCAGGTTGGCGCCGCTGGCGTTGGTGCTGGTGGTATTTGATGGAGCGCTGCACAGATGTATAAAATCTTGTTTGACGTAACCGTCCTGCGTGCAGCCGGACTTGGTGAAAATGCTTTCTTCTAAGGACTTGAACACCCTGGCCTCCAATACGCCGTACACCTCGCTCAAAGGCTGGGTTTGCTTCGACAGCCACGATTTGGCAAAGTCAATCTTGGAACTGTCCAGGGGCGTGGCGTGGGTGGCTGCGGAGGATGGCGGCTCTGGACCGCTCAAGGTGGACGACCTCGACAGCGCGGACAGTGTGGCACCGGTCTTGTTTCTCTGGAACTGCAGTTTCAGGTCGTTTATGGTCTTGCACAGATGGACGGCAATAGACATGGTGTTTTTGGTCCACCTGCAGTTGCCGTGCTCGTCGGTGATTATGCTGACGATTTCGGCCTTCAACCTCCTGTTGGTGTACGCAGACATCACGTAGTCCTTGCACCATTTGTCCATGGACGTGTCGTTGGCAACCAGCTGCTTGAACAGCAGGCGGCACACCAGCAGACAGACAATCTGGCGGATGTCCGCACGTAGGAGAACCAGTCTTGCGTGGTCAAAGGAGAGAGAGGTTGGGTATTCTCTCACCATTTTGCGGCAAGAAAGCAGGCTTATTATGCTCCTGATGCAGAGCCTGTAAACTTCCGGGGCCCTGAGACGGTCGGTCTTGATCAAAAGCTGTCTGCAGCTCTCTTCAAACTTGGTGTTGAACCATTTCAAAGAGGATTTGAGGTCGACTCTGTTCGAGGCCATCAAGGACTGGAAGTACTGTTTTTCAAACTCCACGGCGTTGCTCAAAAGCGCAGGCCTCAAGATACGAATCTGGTGGTTCGCAATGTCCAACTTCATCGCCTCCAGGATCTGGAACACCAGTCTCAAACCATCGGCCAACTTGCTGACGGATTTTTCCTCCTCGGCCTCCTTGAACTTTTTGCTCATCTTATCGACCCACGTGTCCCTCATTGGAGCACAGTGGTGCTTGAAGAGCTGTGCCAGCCATTCGGACAAGTTGGACATCACCAGGGATCCCTTCAACAGCTCCTGGACGATCAGCTCGGAATCGAGGATGTTTTGGACGGTGTGGGCCTCCTTTTGCGGGACGATTGTCAAAAGCACCTCTTTCAAAGTGTTGAATAGGGGAACCAAACGGGTGTGGTCATACTGGAAAACCTGGGGTCTTTGCATGTACACGATGATTTCGTTTTCAACGTCGCTCCAATACTTGTCCGAGATCTGTCTCTTTTTGGCGCCGCGTTCGCCATCCAAGTTTGGTCTGAACTGCAAGAGCGGGTCGAATATTATGTCGTGCCTCAGCTGCGGGTTCTTGACTATCTCTTGGAGGTCGATCTCCCTTAGACATTGCAAATTTATCGGGGGCAACGGCATTGGGCCCGGGTAGGACCTGATGTACTTGATTCTGTCATCGATAGAGATTTGACCGTTGTGGGAGGACTGCAAGCGATGGTTCATTAGAATAGCATGGCGTAGAGAATGGTGATTGTTTGCTTTGGAAGTTTTCTTTTTCTTGTTGATGCCGTAAGGAAGCTGTTGATGATGGTGATGGCGATGGTGCTGGTGCTGGTGTTGTTGTAGATGGGCATGATTTCTGTTGCTGTTGTTGTTGTTGTTGTTGTTGTTGTTGTTGTTGTTGTTGTTGTTGTTGTTGTTGTTGTTGTTGTTGTTGTTGTTGTTGTTATTGTCATTGTTGCTGTCAGTGTTGTTTTGACGGTGATGCGGGTATTGCTGAGATGGCAGACCTATCCTTCTCAGGGAAGAATGTAAGATGGTGGGAACGGAATGCGATCTGAACTTGTTTCTGGAGGAAGCTTTCAGAGAAGCCAAGGGCCTGTAGTCAAGATGTTTTTGATGAGGTGGCACAGGGGTATTGGTAGTGATGGGGGGAGAAGGTTTCGATGTGGATGCGTTTGATGGCTTCACAAACTGGCCAGTTTGAGAGTCGAAAGGTTTGAAGATCGTTGTGGTATTATGAATGACGGTAGTGTTGAAGGTTGAGTTTGTGAGGGTGGTGGTGGCAGTGGTGGAGGAGGAGGACTCGTCAGACGAGGAGTTTGCAGAAAACGAGGAGGTAGAGAAAGAAGAAGAAGAAGAAGAGATCGTGGAGGGCTGCTGAGAGGGAAGCTGGCGGTTATGCTGAGAGGTGAGTTGGTTTTGAGAAGGAGTGACACAGCCATGATCGTTGGACGCTCTGACATCCTCTACGTAGTGATGCATGTCGACATCAGAGGGCTGCCGAGATGGGTTGTGAGAAGCCTTGGCAGCAGACAGATTTGAGGAAGATGTGCTAGGGCTGGTGGAGGATGTAGCAGAAGAGGATGCGGCGGCGGCGGCGGCGGCGGCGGCAGCGGAAGCCGTGGGACTTGGAGACGGCTTCCTGGTATCCTGAGGGCGAAGAGAAACAGGTTCCGTAGGAGGAGTGTTTGTCTGAGTGCTAGTCTGTTCCATCAGAAAAAACGCTTTGAGGAGTAATAGTAAAAGATAAATATGATTTGCCACAGTAAGCGGAAAGAAATTACAGAGGCGAGTGAGGGTGGCGGGAATCGAAAAGGGATAGTGAGATAGACCAAAAGTAGTGTGTGTGATTCTCTTGGAACACCTTAGTGCAACCGACAGTTGTAGAAGAGAATGGAGAAAGTGTGTGGAACAACTAAGTTTAAAGTGAAACAGAAATAAGTTGCAAACAGGTGTTGCATCTAAGAAATCCAGGGTGAGAGTCAGATTCTTTTCTTTTGGACGTAACTTTGTTTCTTTTTTTCAATGCGCACATTTCTTTTGGAGAAAATAAAAATGAAAGGGGGGAGAGGGGGGATCGGTCACGTGTCCCACTCAGTCACGTGATTCTCGCGTGACCAAGACAAATATCGTCATATACGCGCCACGCGTCACGTCACGTGCGATCCGCTCCTCTTGACCGCGCAGCAAGCCGGTGGCGAACGACGCGGGCTCAGACGCACGCGCACGCGTGCTTACAAACTCACAATTATATCCCAACTAACCTGTTTATTAATGAAAAAGGAGTAATATACACATGTGCTCAGTACATAGTTACAAAGCGGACTAACCACCGAAACCGTACAAGGTTCTGCCTTGTCTCTTTAAAGCGTAGACGACATCCAAAGAAGTAACAGTCTTTCTCTTGGCGTGCTCGGTGTAAGTGACAGCGTCTCTGATAACGGATTCCAAAAAGGTCTTTAGAACGGTTCTGACTTCTTCGTAGATCAAACCAGAAATACGCTTGACACCACCTCTTCTGGCCAATCTTCTGATAGCTGGCTTGGTGATACCTTGGATGTTGTCTCTCAAGATCTTTCTGTGACGCTTAGCACCACCTTTACCCAAACCTTTACCGCCTTTACCTCTACCGGACATTATTGATTGTGTGTTTTGTGTGTGTGTGTGTGTGTGTGTGTGTTGAATGAAGAGAAATAAGAATCTTCTGGCGGGTTAAAAGAAGAAAAAACGAGAGCAAAAACAAGGGGCGAACGAGACACGGAAGGAAGGCGAAAAAGAGCTTTCTTATATACAGGTTGCACGGTGGCCAAAGACAGCGGCAGGTTAGTATGGCTGTTTGCGTTCCTGTTTTTTCTCGCGCAGAGCGAGATTGCATGCGAAGAAACTGGTCCGGGTCGATGCATAGTTTCCGTATACGGCAATGAGTTCTGGCGCGTTCGCGCCTGAGAGCCGCGCACGCGAAAAAACCGGTCTGCAGATAGTGCGCGCGGCGGGCGTTTTCCTCCCAGCGGCGCGTGCGCGGACCAGCTTTTTCCCGGCGCGCCGTGCCCGCAGCTTCGCACCCCTTGCCCACCGCGCAAACTGCCGCATTTGGCGTGCTTCCGGCACTGCCCTTCATTACTGTGTCTCGCGCTGCGGTCTCGCTCTGCGGCCTCGCAAACTAAATTGCTCTGCAGACCCACACATCCGCCGCCGTTGCCGCTCCCGGCTATATAAACTCGTCGTCCCTGCTGTTTTCGCCTCTTCTTCCCTTTACTTCTCTTTCTCTTTTGCTCTTCCTCTCTCTCCCGCTCACTCCAAACGTCAAACAATAATGGCTAGAACTAAACAAACCGCAAGAAAGTCTACCGGTGGTAAGGCTCCAAGAAAACAGTTGGCTTCCAAGGCTGCCAGAAAATCTGCTCCATCTACTGGTGGTGTCAAGAAGCCTCACAGATACAAGCCAGGTACCGTTGCCTTGAGAGAAATCAGAAGATTCCAAAAGTCCACTGAGTTGTTGATCAGAAAGTTGCCTTTCCAAAGATTGGTCAGGGAAATCGCCCAGGACTTCAAGACCGACTTGAGATTCCAATCTTCTGCTATCGGTGCTTTGCAAGAATCCGTCGAAGCTTACTTGGTCTCCTTGTTCGAAGACACCAACCTGGCTGCCATCCACGCCAAGCGTGTCACCATCCAAAAGAAGGACATCAAGTTGGCCAGAAGATTGAGAGGCGAGAGATCTTAGACGCGTGGTTTTTTCTGGAATGAAACCACGTACTTTTACTTCTATATAACTGTACATTACTTTGAATTAGATTAATACCGTTTTGCGTTTGCGTTTGCGTTTTGCTCCTTGTCATAGCTTGTCAGGCAGGTGCTTATATTTTGTCTCGTCGTGCTGCGGACCGTCCGCCCGGGTCACGTGCGTCTCTGTCTGTTTATGTTTTGTTTGTTATCGGTAGCTTTTTGTTGTGACACAAGAAGTCATTTAACGTTGGAAACCATTACATGAACAGTAAACAAACAAATGTGTGTTTGTATGTCCGTGCTAATCTATACTTGTATAATTGCGTAGTATCTGCCAGTACGTAGTTCGTCGCACTCCTCCCACTCTTGCGTGTGACAAGCCTCTGCTCGCGACGAGCTTCTGCCCATGGCGATCCTCTGCTCGCCCAAGGCTATTCCGGCCTGCAACCACGCTCACTCCGACTCCGCTGCGCCCTGCCAAATCCACGTTGTGGTATGCAAGGATTCAATCTTCAGGTCGGCTGCATGCTTCGATTTACAGATGCGCGCAAGTGCAGGATATCACTGTTGTGCGTTCTCACCGCGCAGAACTTCTGTTGCATGTCCAGTTGGCGAAAACAAAGCAGTTTCCAGTGGGTACAGCAAGGCTACCGTGTTTCCTGAAAGTCCGCAACCGGCATGGACTGCACGTTCAGAGCAAGCTTTTGGGCTGACTGGATGCGATGTCGCGTCAGTCGCCAGTGGAAACGTAATCTGTCGGTGAACCGGCTCGAGCAAATACAGAGCCCGAAGCTGCGACCAGGTGCCACTCGAAACCACGGTAACCACGATGATATTACCATTCCTGCCTGCACGCCGGCCACGCTTTTTCCCGGCAGCACGTTCGGCTCTGCTTTACGTCCCAAACTACAATCCGTTCTTGACGTGCAGATGCTTCAAAAAGGGTCAGGAACAAATGCGATATGAGTGCTCTAAGCTTGGCAGTCAGCAAAACTCAGAAAAAAAAAAAAAAAAAAAAAAAGAAACACATCTCTGCTGCTGTGCACGAGGACTACACGCGCTAGCGTGGTATCTATTAAATATGCTAATTAAACCAGGCCGACAGGCGTACCACACGTATCGTGTGGTCCACGGTCCGGCCGTATAAATGTGTACAAGACCGCACTAGCCGGGCGCCTCGATGGTACGCGTCGTCATGGTGCTATCACGATGCCGACTCCACTGCCCAATTCTCAACTCTTTCACATCTAGGGTATCACTGCTTGTCGTTGTGACAAGACAACGTCAAGTCTTTTTCCTGTGTTCAAATTTCCGGGACTACCGGAAAAAACGGATGCCAGACCAAGTTCCACTCAGGCCGAAGCGTGAACACCAAAGGCTCTGGCAGGTTTCTTGAACTGCCTTTTTGCATAGAAGCATGTTGTACCAGCTATCTACACAGACGTTTATCTGAGGGTCCAAGCTTTTGGGCTACAGCGGTCTTGGTCCTCTCTTATCCAGCAGCAAAAGTCCGGTGAACAAAGGCCAAAGTATTTGGGAAAGAAAACCTTGTAGCCAGACCGCACGTAAGTCAGATATACGAACTTCGATTCACCAATGGTTGTGCGGTGGTGAATACGACTGTGCGGTGGTCGATACGACCAAGCACCGGCAAATACAACTAGGCACCGGCAAAACGTACAAATTATCTCTTGTCAAAAAACACCCAGTAACTGAGACGTCGGCACTCTCAATAACTCAGAAGAGATTACACCCGAACAGAGAATAGGATGGCAGAGATCCTGAAGCTAAACCTGCCATATCCGAGGATGCCTGGCTCTGAGAAGCAGATTTCCAGAGAAACAAAAACCATTAAAAAAAAGGGAAAATCTTCAAGGTCTAATCTGTTGGCATGGTTTCAATAACACAACCACTAGGTATACTGTTGCAGATACGAAACACACTGATCTCCTCCTCTTTTCTTTTTTTTTTTTTTATCTTTTTTGTCCTTTTTCTATTTTTTTTTTTGCACCAAACAGGAATGCGTACCTTGTACCTGTTTTCGTGAGAACTGGTATGAGATCCGACTTGGCAAGCCAGCCTCTCCAAATATTTACGAAAATCCACGCAAGGTAAAGATTCCAGGACAGGAGAGCACCCTCGAACTCAAGCCGTGGAAAGAGGACTTGGGCAGATGTAGTTGATGCGCCACGAACAAATCTCGATACGGAGGTAAACACCGTTGGAAAAAAGAATGTGTAAACAGTCAAAGCTTGCAGCATTTAGCAGGGTGAGTCTCCCTACACGCCTTTTTGAAAGGCTGGCTGAGCCGGGAGCTCCGGCCGCAAAACGCGGACACGGCATGTAAGCTCGAAAAACGTGTATTACGTTATGTAGGTACCAAAGCCCGGCCTCACTGATACTAGCTACAAGCATGGTTGGTTGATTCCAAAAGCCCAGCTTTTAATCAGAAAAGCTTTATGACAAGTGGACCTCTTACCGTTCTAGTGACTAACCGTTTTAGAAAGTCCGTTGAGTGGTCGACAAAGCGTCTACTCCTTGCAGATAGCTCTCGGAACCGCATGCTCAGAAAACAACTCCGAACTCACGTTGGCTTGCTGGTCTCTGCTGACATCTCCTTTGCAAAAGGCCCTATTGCACAGCTCTGTCAGATTGCACATACCTCCCTCATGACACAGTCCAAGATTTTCTTTCAACACATCAACATCGATGGTAATCGTCCAGAGCTCGTAGTAGCTCTTGTTCCAGTTGTGGAACTTAGCCGTTGCTGGTTCCAAGCCCGCCCTTTCCTTGCAAAAATCACACGGTTCGAAATGACTGGCTAGAAATGAGCCTCTATGGCTTGTCAGGATGCCTGGCAGCAGCCGAAGTTCCTCCTCGGTCGAAACAGTTGGCTGCTGGGCCAAGACTTGATGCCGCACCTGCAGTTTACGTGTCGGACAGAACCTGTAATTCGGGAATCTCAAACTGTGCAGGTGTTTCTCTTTGTTGGCCAGGTTAAACCAGCGCTTTTTTGTTTCGGATGGAAGTGCATTCCACTTCACGGATACATATCTTGAGACCTCTGTAGATTTGAACTTGCCACAAACCGGGTACACTAGGCAAGAGTGGAGAATGCTGACGAGCTCTCTAAAGTCCTGGATACCGAACGTCCCTAGTTCTCTTTCATCTGGCATACACAAGAAAATTCTGGTGGAGAATCGAGTGAGGATGTCGACGTCTTTCAAAAGGCGGAAGAATTTCTGTCTGAACAAGATAAAGGCGTTTGGTGGCCGTTTGATTACCTTGCTGGCATTCAAATGTTTACAACTACAACGCATACCAGTTTTTTTGTACAGTTTGTTTTTTCTCACTTGATGCGGCGTAAGTGTGATTGAGAAGTAAAGTAGTTTAGTAAATCCGATCGGATAGTGAATGTAATCGAGTAGTAGATGTGATCGGGTAGTAAACGCGATCTGGTAACAAGTACTATCTGGTAACAAATGTGATCGGGCAGTAAGTGCTTCTCTGGAAGAAACAAAGAAGAAGCAGGTATGATTGTACAATCGAGTTACCAGCCAAACTTGCAAACTGGTATCTGATATAAGGAAACCCCTGGAATGACTTTAAAAGGAAGTGGAAAAAAAAGAGAATAAAAAGTAGAAAATGGAACGGGCAAACAAAAGGATGAAGGACGAAAAGAAGAAAAGAGAGGGAAGAATAAAAAACAAGCAAATATACAATGTGCCTGTCTCCTAACCCAAATACGTTTCTTTAGGAATCTTTCCTTAAATTTAAACGTTGTCCCATCCAAGTTCCTAAACTAGAAGTACGAAGCAGTTTTAGGTCCGAAGTGCCGTCTAATGGAATAGCTGTAGGTACAAGATGGATTCTGAACTTTGAAAGGAAAACCAGTCCAACAAAGCAGTAACTAGACTTTTGGTTTCCAATCCTACAGGTAGAATCGGCACTCTTGCATAATTTTTCTTCCTACAGGCTGCAGATCTCGTTCAAAACCGTAACTGCATAATTCCCGGAAGAGAAAAAAAAAATCAATGCACCTTCCTGCTGCAATGGGAATCCTGGGCATACAAAATCGAAATTAGTATCTCAAGGTATACGGCCAACTTTACCGTCGTGACATTGTCTGCAAACGTATCTGAAACGCTTTGTTTGTGTGTAGTTCCTTTCCCTGTGGGTCTGTGTCGCATTCGGGTTTCCTAGACTTCAACTCACACGGTTCGCCGGAGTAGTAAATTTTGGCTTTGAAGCCTGCACATTGCCGTGTCCAGTATCCGACGGTAGCAGATGTTCTAATCACTCGGTACTGCGTTCGCACTTAGCTCTGAAAATGAACTTACTGGTCTACTGCTAGAGAGACCAACACACTCCAAACAATAGTGGCAACGGGCCCGTAAAACTTGTTAAATCTGTATTCTATAAGCTGTCTGAAAGATTTACGCGTACATACACACATAGCACGTTTGGGGGGAGGCCACACGATCGATTCTTTCTAGAAAAGCTACTCTGCTCTTCCTCTTTCTCCAACATGCACACGTATGTGTGTATTTTCGAGTATCTTTATTTTTTCCTGTTTTGGGGTTGGCTAATGCTCTCTTTATGAAGCAGGATCACTGCTGATATGAAGCAAAAAGAAAAATCAAAAAAAAAAAAAAAAAAAAAAAAAATGCAATTAAAAAAAAGAGAGAGAGAGTAGGTGATCATGATCATGAGCGGGTTGGGTAGGAAGGACTTATACAAGTCCCTATCGCCAGTTTCGGATATCGTCGAGTTAGCGATGTGGTGCAACTCATAACTTTCGGTGGGGGAAAAGACGATGATTTTTCGTTTTTGCATTTTTGAAACAGGAATATGACTTTTGGCGTGTTACCAGGAGTACCAGGCACCAAAGCGTATCAGTTCCACATGGCCAACGCTCTATCAAATTGTGAATCCCCGTCGGAAGCAGTTGTACATGCTCGAACTCGTCTCTTGCCGCTTTTTGTCCTCTCACAAAAACAGCCAAGTGCTCGCTTTCATGTATGCTTCAGCACAAAATAATGACAAAAGAAAAGCAAAACGGCGAAAGCATCAAGTATCCAGTAGACTGTCAAGCGTCCTCTACCCAGTGTGTGTATTCCACCAATACTCGTGAACCCACGGCTTCAGGAGGCTACTTCATTATCACGCTCCTCGACGCAAGGTAGTGGGGGATTACCGCGAAAATAAGTTTACAGCATAAACGGTCAGCCGGACCCATCGACGGTAGTAGTTTTCCAGGGAGAGGGAGAGGGAGAAGGAGAGGGAGAGTTCAAACAGGATACCGAGGCACTCTTTTGAACCAAAGTGTGCGTACTGGTAGCTGTGTTTTACCACACAGGGGGAGAGAGAGAAGGCGGGGGAAACAAAACCAAGCCGACATCTGGGTCTCTGAAGAAGCTAGGAATACTATCTCACACCAATTGAATATCGCTGAACGATACAGCGGTCTCTGATAGCTGGTTTGATCTGATGCCGTACAATCTAGGTACAGATTGAAAAAGAAATCATGGCCTGGCAAGCCGTTCGACAATGAGCGAAACTGAGCCTGATAAAGGATACACTGGATGACGCTAGGCAGCTGTATATTTGCATGGTACAACTGTGACAATAATAACCACAGGAAAAATATGACCAAAGGCATTTAGTATCTTCCTCTTTTTCCTTTCTCTTTTTGGTAAAAGATACAGCGCCAGTAGGACAGAGAGTGTGCAAGCCATTTGAACGCCAGGTGTTTCCCAGATCTCGAAACTTTAGGTTTCGGCCCTTGCAGCATACATGTGATGGGTTCAAGTGTTTCTCTAAAGTCTGCAGCCTGCCAGCTGAAAAAAGCAGAGTCTGAGATCCAGACGAAAATGGCAACCCGATTCTGCCTTGGCATACAGCTCACATCTGCAACAGATGAAACCGTTAGGGCAAGCCCAGGATAGGACATGTGCCGATGCCCCACCACGCTCGCTAAGCAGCACGCGTCTAATGGAATGAGAACCATATTATCCAGTGCGTATCCAGCCGATGGGGGAAAAAAGGATAAATAACAACCAAGCAAAGCTGTTGACACGCATCATCGAGCTTGACTATAGAGTCTTTGTATCCAGTAGCCATGCTTCAGAATACAGAAATTTCACGGAAACAGCGAGTTTTCAAGCGACAACGGTAGCTGATGAGCCCGTAAAGTAAAAGGACACCACCAAACAAAGAAGCAACACATGCAAACACAAACACGCACATACTTAACTGCAATATGTAGAAGTCGAGCTCCTCATCATGTCGACGACGCAATGACAACACACATACACGCACACACAGAATCTATGTTAAAGTAAAAAGGAGAAAGGAAAAAAAAAAAAAAAAGGAAAAAGAAAGAAAACAGATCACAACACCGGTCCAGCTGGATACACGCATGTTGTGATCGTGCAGTAGCCACCGGTTTAGGTAGTGGAAATCCGACTTTGGTATCTGGAAAACACTTGTGCTGCTGTCTATAGCGTTTGTTGCAGCTTTTATACGCCAAAGCTGCCAACAGTGGTGGGTCGGCGCATTCCAAATGGTGTTTAGCAAACCTGTTTTGACCGCCGGACAGCCAGCCCTGGTGTCGACAAGGCTGTTCAATGGGGGACGAGAAACAAGACTAAAAGGTAAACTGTAGCAGGCGTGCAGAGCAGGCAAGAGGAATGCGTGTCAAATGCAGCTGAGGTTGGTTCTGCTTATGTTCGCGCAGCCACAACCCACGTTCGACGCTGTTGGAAAATGCAACTGCCTCTGAACAGATTCCACGACCCGCGGACACGAGCAAGTCTAAGTCTGAGTGGTCATCATTGGATACACTTTGTGACCTTGGGATCGTGCAACAGTGTTTTTCTGCCTCGACAAGGTGTGCATCTTTGAAGCAAAACTAATTCTTCCAAAGGCACGTACGATCTCCAGGTCTGGAAAATCAGTGGGTTCCCTGCCGCACGGAAATCTTGCGAGCTTCGACCGCACATGCAGCTCCGCTGGCATATAAAGAGAGAGAAAGAGAGAGAGAGATATATATATAGATATAGGACCGAGAGATCTTCTGAGATGTAGATTCGCCTATTTTCGAGTTCATAAATATATTCGTTATTTGATGGCCAGGAAGGGCTTCCCCGAGATTGCATTGAGAACAGTCAGTTGCCTGGCGGACGGACCAGTGGCTTGTCGCCACACCACACCACCTTACATACATGTATTACTTCGAGCCATGAGAGACACACAGGGTAAGCCAGCAGCCGGCAAGGTTGCTGACCAGATCCCAAACCCACGCATACAACAAACACAGACTTGGGCTGGCCTGGCAGTTCTCCCGCGCCAACCGTCAATCATGGATGATGGGTTCCATGGAACCCCGGGATCGAAGTGGCAAAGTACTCATCCATCACACGCACAGGCTTTTCTCTGCCGAGTCCACTCAGCTTGTCCAGATCTTCTTCGCTCAAAGCGACAAAGTCAGCATTCTTTATGATCCTGCCATGGTTCAACGATCTTGGAACAACGACGTTGCCCTTTCTGACGTGGTAGTTTAGCAGCACGCTGCCGGGCTCACAGTCGTATTTTTTGCTGAGCTCTTTGACCAGCGGGTGTTCGAGATGTGGGGTGCCACTTGACCCCAATGGTGAGAAACTCTCCATCAGGATGCCGTGCGAGTTACAGTACTCCGACAACTCTTCCTGCGGCAAGAGAGGATGCAATTCCACCTGGTTGAGCACGGGGACCACCTCGGTTTCCTTCAGCAAGCGCTCCAGGTACTCGACCGGGTAGTTGGACACGCCGATGTTGCGGACGCGGCCGCTGCCGTCCTTGTACACTTTTTCCAACTGCTTCCATGTGGTCAAGTAGTCTCCCTTTTCGTCCAGCACAATGTCTCCGCTCTTGGGGTCCACTGGGTGGCTCTTCAACTTTCCATGTTCATCGTACTGTTTCACAAAGCACAGCGGCCAGTGCTGCAACAACAGGTCGACGTAGTCTAGCTTCAACTGCTTCAACGACTCTTGCAGAGACTGCTCGACGGTGTTGTAGTGGCACGGCCATACCTTTGTGGTGATGAAAAGATCTTCTCTCTTGACGACGCCCTCTTCGAACAGTTCTTGCAAAGCCTCTCCGATGTAGGGTTCCGAGCCGTACATCCATGCGGTGTCGATCAGCCTGTACCCATTTTTGACAGCGTGTTTGACGGCGTCCTTGGTTTGTGGCATTTTTTCCGGCGGATTGACTGTTCCCAAGCCCAATGATGGGATCTTGGCGCCAGTGTTCAAATTGAAATAGATTTCGGTAGCTCTAGGATGTGTCATGTCTTGCGGTTTGCGTGTTTATAGCAGTGGTGGAAGCTACAATGGTTAACTTTTTTTCATCTGTTACAAGGCACACAAGAACTAACACAAGAACCAAAGTTGTTTTATATATCCCTATTTTCTGGGCTTTTAGCAGCAAAACCACACAACACTATTGTCACATTGCTATCCTTTTATCTTTGCTACTGTCACAGAGGATTTGCTGACGCGATGCGAGGCACGCCAGTATGTCTTTTTTTTTTTTTTTTTTTTTTTTTTTTCCTTCGTTTTTTTGCGGACAGCTCCTGAGACTTCCCTTCCCAGGATTACGTCTTGTACAGCTTTAACAAACTGGTTAAACTGGTGCTTTTCTTGGGCATCACGATCCTGTTCTCGTCGTACGCTCCGGTAGCAGGTGAGAACATTGGCGACAAGGGACTTGCACTCGCGCTTGCGCTTGCACTCGCACTCTTGCTTCTCAAAAACAAGCTAGAACTCATAAAAGTCTCTTTGAATCTCTCGTGCTTGCTTTTCTTGACTGTTTCCAACTGGTGCTCCAGGTCTTCGAGTCGGTCCTTGTAGTACTCTGCAGTGTCGACGCACCCGTTGTACTGGTCAACCAACTGCTTGTACTTGGCCTCCCACTGGAATATCTCTCGTTGGTAGTCGTTGTGGACCTTTACCATTTCACAGTGATGGTCGTACTCCCGCTTCTCTCTCTTTTCGCACTCCTCTTGGTAGAAGCTTAGATCCTCCCTGGTGCAGACGTATTTTTCCTTCAATTCTTCTAGTCGGAACTCCATCGCCTCTTTTTCGTTTCTGCGCACCTCTTCACCCACCGCGATGCTATCGAGCCGGTACTTTAGGTGGTTCTTTATCTTGTTCAACTTTACATTTTCCATTTTCAACAGCGCCATCTCTCTTTCGAGACCTTTGCAAGACTCCTCCACTTTCTCCACTTCCTCGACCCGTTGACGGTTCGCCGCGATCTCCCTCTCCAAGGCTGCCAAGTGGTTGTCCTTTCCCCGGCAGACGCGTTCTAGCTTGCAGATTTGGGACTCCAACTCCTCGTTTCTGTCCAAGAGTCCCTCGCACTTTTTCATTTTGCTGCGACTGTCCTCCAACTCCTCGGCCAACCGTCTGTTCAACTCCTCTTGCCTCGTCAACTGGTAGTTGTAGTGTGTCACTTTTCTCTTGCAACTCTCTAAATCTTCGTGGCTGCCACGGCTTGTCTCTGCTCCTAGATACAGGATCTCGTTTTTCAAATGGATGTTCTCCTCCACCACTCTGCGAAGCCGTTCTTCCCTGGCTTGCGTCACCTCTTCGCGGACCTGATAGTCGCAGAGGGTTTTCTCCAGGAGATCCCTCTCGCTTTCAAGAGCCGTGCATCTGCTGCTCGTCTGGTCTAGCCTGCTTTCCATTTTACCCAAAGCGTCCTGGTACCGGGCGAATTCTTGCCTCAGGTCTCTGGCCAAGTTGCGCAAGAACCGAATCTCCTTTTCCCTTTCATGGACAATGTCCAACTTGTTGCCCTGGGCAGTGGCGATGGCGTAGCCTAGCGTTTCCAAGTTGAACAACAAGTCGTCCGGTTCGGCCAACTCTTGCGGGAACCCGCACAAGACAAACAGTTTGCGGATTATCCCCTTGATGCTTGCATGGGGGTACTCCACGGGGAGCTCGGAGGGGTTGTACGCAAACATAGACTCCCACAGGTCGTCTTTGTCTGCATCCCCGTTCCTGGCCGTCTTGTTCTTTTTCAACTGCGACTTTGTCGGTGTGCCGTGCTTCGTTGGAGTCGGACGTCTGCCAACCACGTCGTCCTGTTGGAACTCAAACACCTTGTTGTGTTTGCTCGGAGAAAACCCTACCCTCGAGGCGTTTGCAGGGTATATCTTGCCACTGTTGGGGCTGACGGGTGGAGAGGGCGACCGCCAGCCGTCGCGGCTCTGCACGTACTCTGTGTATTGCTGCTTGTCTCTCCGTGACAAACATGTCTTCAACCCCTTCAAGGGCGTCTCGAGCTCGTAGTTTTCGTCTATGTAGTAGTTTCTGGGGTCGAACCTCTCGGCGCCGTCAAGCTCGTTGACAAAGAGGTGGTTGTACTGGGTTTTCAAAAAATGGTAGAACTGGGACCGGGAGTGCTGGTATCCCTCGACCGTTGTGAAATGTCTGTACAAATCCTTGATGGCACCGTTCTTGGATTTCAGCCGTAGCTCCTCCATCTGCTCTCGCACGCATATCTGGTCTTTGGACGGCAATGTCAGTATTGGTGTGTGTGCTTGTGTCTGCGCCAGAGGTTTGGATTTTGTCGGTGTTCTGGGGCCACTGTCGCCAGGCATGGGCGCTGTCGAACACGAGCGGAGGGCTGGTTCTTGCAATTCGTTGCTAGCAGTCATAGCGAGTGGAGTGTGGATTCTCCAGCGATGATGATGATGTTATTGGTCATGTCAGGCTTTTGCAAGTCGTCGTTGTACCATCGTTTTGTGTTGTTGATATTGGCCATGCGACACAAACTGACATGCGGAAGCGTCAGCACAGGGGAATAAGACATTGCAGAGCAAAAGGACTGGGCCGAGAAAACGGAAAGCAAAAGATAGGACGCAGAGCAGTAGAGACAGTTACAGGACGGAAAGCAGAGCGGGTCAGGCCACACTGGGAAAACGTGCAATCGTCGTTTGCAGGCGAGCGTGTTCCTGGCGCCGTCCTTTTCCATCAAATGTCGTGGTACACGAAATAGACCGCTCTCCCGGGTCACGTGTGAAGAGACGATTCCCAACAATGAATGACAGACTCTGCTCACTCCTCGCTGGTATTCTTCTCTTAAACACACACATACACAAACGAGAGAAGAGGAAGAAGGAGAAGAAGAGACCCAGTAGTGCACATAAATGTTTCCTGTCATCCAGCGCCCTGTTGTCAAGATATGCGGTATCCAATCCGTGGAGGCCGCCGCCAAGGCAGTCGAAGAAGGCGCAAACTTGGTCGGTGTGATCTGCGTTCCAAACAGAAAGAGAACCGTGGAAGCACACGTAGCCAAACGGATATCACAGCTGGTTAGGGCGAGCCGTGCAGCAAAGGGCGACACAAACGCGGGCCCGTACCTGGTGGGCGTGTTCCGTAACCAGAGCGTGGAAGAGGTCGTCAGGATCGTGCAAGAGTACGGGATTGATATTGTGCAGCTGCACGGCAGCGAAGAGTGGCAAAGCTACCAGAGCAGGCTGCCGGGGCTACCCCTGATCAAGAGGTTTTTGTTTCCAAAAGACTGCGACGAGGTGCTGGGCTTGGGCAACGGCGACTGCATGCCTCTTTTCGACTCGGAAGCCGGTGGCACCGGCGAGAAGTTGGACTGGCAGAGCATCTCTGAGTGGAGCGTTGGCTCGGCAGAGAAGCCCGAGTTCATCCTAGCCGGCGGTTTGACACCGTCTAATGTGGGCGAGGCCGTGAAGCTGGCCGGTGTGATTGGCGTGGACGTCAGCGGCGGCGTCGAAACGCAGGGCTCAAAGGACCTGACAAAGATTGGGCTGTTCGTGGCAAACGCCGCGGCGGGCAAAGTAGAAGAGATATAGATTTTTCAAAGAAATTAAGCTAGAGCTAGAGTAGTACTTAGAACTATACCTATGCGGAGCCGGAGATGAAAAACCACTTGTCGATGGACTTGTCGATTGGAGCATCTGGCTTGACGTTGGCAGCTGGGATGGATTGGGCAACGGAGGCAGAGTAGGTTGGGGTGTCGGCCAAGGTGGCGTTGGTCAAATCAATCTTCTTGGCGTCGGAAGACTTGCCGGCAATCAATTGCTTCCAGGCTTCGTTGCACTCTCTGATGACATCCAAAGCGTACTTCTTGTTCTTGGCCTCGCCGGAGAAGGCGAATTGGTTTTCTGGCTTGCCATCAGGGATTTTGTAAATTCTGAACCATTCGTTGGTGGCTCTCAATAGACCTGGCAAGTGCTTTTCAACGTCTTCGATATCGTTCAACTTGGCGGCCAATGGGTCGTTGATGTCGATGGCAATGATCTTCCAGTCGGTTTCGCCTTCGTCCAAAAGAGCCATGACACCCAAGACCTTGACTTGCTTGACTTGGCCGGTGTAGCCGATGGTTTCACCGATTTCCAAGACGTCCAAAGGATCGTTGTCACCAACGGCCTTGGTTTCTGGGTGGGTGACGTTAGGGTCTTCCCAGGTTTGAGGGAAGGCACCGTAGTTGTGGATGTAACCGTGGTGAGGGAAACAGTTTCTGACAAATCTCAACTTGCCCTTCTTGGTGTCTTGGATGATTGGGTTCAAGGCTTCTTCCTTGGTGATTTCCAACTTAGCGTTGGACCAACGAGGGATCTCGACAACCATGTTGAAGATTTGGTTTTGTTCATCAGCGTACAATGGAATGTCGTGGAAAGGAGAGACAGGCTTGCCGTCTTGTTCGACGTAAACTTTGTAGTCCAAGGTGTTCTTGGCACCGACTTGTCTGGTGGAGTAGGCCATTGATCTTTATGTGTAAGGGGTTGGGCAGTTCAGACGAGATTGAACGATTCAAGTAGAGAGGAAGTAAAAAAAAAAAAAAAAAGGGTAAAGAAAGGTATAGAGATATCAACGCAAGGTTTACGTGTAAAGTTTGCGGTTTTTATAGCGACTTTGGATCACGACACCAGACGATTTTCGACGAAGGATGAAGGGAGAAAAACGAGAGAAAAGATTGGAAGGAAAAAGCAAAGTGAGGCGTCTTTGCGACGGTCATACCACGTGACAGCAGTGCAGATGTGCACGTGACGGAGGAAAGAGAGAGAGAGAGAGAGAACAGCGATAACTACGGTGGACTGGACACCGGAGGGAGTAGCGGTAGCGAGCCAATGGGCGTGGGCACAACTGGTGGAGGGTGCTGTATGCCAAAGAGACGAAACGCCAGATGGCAGGCTTGGTCGTGCGGCTCAAAGGCCGACGGCGATGATAAGCAACGATAAGCAACAGCCGCAACAGCCGTGACCACTGCATGACGGCGAGATCGTCTCGAGATCAACGGAGAGCCAGCCACCAGCCGCCAGCCGCCAACCACCAGCCACAGTGCTCTCCGATCCCACGAGGACAAAAGTAGGTTATGGAAAAAGGACGGCAGGGTCCGGGCCTGCGTGGATTGCTCGCAAGCCACATAGACGGAAGCGGTCCTACAAGGCGCGCGTAGATCCGCTTCTATGGCCAAGTTGGTAAGGCGCCACACTAGTAATGTGGAGATCATCAGTTCGACTCTGGTTGGAAGCATATTCTATTTTTAACTGCTCTTTTTGCCCTCGTCCGGATCCGCTACATACGTCGGTTATTAGCACTACATACTGCTACACCAGCTGCCCGTCTACCTGACCAGGAAGTCCTGCTCCATCATCAAGTCCTGCTCCTCCGCGAGGCCTGCGTTGGCCAGCTCGGTGGCACCTGCACGATTCACCTTGTTCAAGAGTTTTGCGAAATGATCCAGCTGCGAGTCGTTTATCGCAACGCCTCTCTTCAACGAAAAGAGCTGTCGGCACATCGGACACAAACCTCTTGAAGTAGCGGTGTCCAACCACTGCACTATGCAGTGCACGTGAAAGTTGTGGTTGCACTCTCCCACCACGAGAGGACACTCGTCACCCGGATACTTGCAGCTGGGACACGTTCCGTTGTAGCTCACGCGGCAGATACCGCAGACGTCTTCCTCGGTGTCAGCAGCCTCGTGCTGGTGCGTGCCGTCTCTGGGAATATGCCAGCTCCACGAGCACACGGCGTGGACCTTTTTGACAACCACTTTCATCTCTCTGCAATTATCGGTTTGCTGGCTTGTGGGTCGGGATCGTGATCGTGATCGTGATCGTGACCACGGATCAACGACCAGATGAGGTTTACAAAAGCTGCCCGCCAATCTACGTGCGACGTGATGTGACGCGATACGGTACGGAAAGCAGGCTCTACGCGGTCGGCGGCTAAAAACCTAGGATAATACGTGTTTGTGTCCATGTGTACGTATTTATTTACATAACGAATAGCAGCTATTTGGTAGTCAGAATGTAGTCGACACGCCTGGCGTGTACAACTAGTTGTTGGACGGCTTCTGGTTTTTGGAAACCGTCAACTGCTTGCCCCCCCACTCCTTAAGCGAGTCCAACAACTTGCCATCCTTGTGCAACGCTCTGAGGTCGTCGCTACCACCCCTGGACACCCTGTTGATCACCACGTTGGGAACCGTTGATCTGCCGGTCACGTCGCCGATGTACTTTTGCAATTCGGCTCCATGTTCGTGTTTGTCTAGCTCGAGCACGACGTAGCTGGGTGTGAACTGGTACTCCTGCGCAAGCAAGTCCTTCAATTTGGTACTGAATGGACAGTAGCTCTTGGAGAATACAACCATGGGTGACTCTTCCAAAATGCTGGCGTACTCCTTGGCCGCGTTGAACTCGACGCTGGAAGAATCCTTTGCAGCAGATACCTTGTTTCCTGTGCGGCCGCTGTTGCTGCCGCCACCACCCTGGTTCCCAGCAATCTCCTGCTGGATCTGGGCAATCTCGGCATTGACTGCACTGTCCTCCTTTTCCTGTTGCTTCTGTACCGCAACCTCTTGCTCGTCACCATCGCTGTGGATCAGTTTTGAGGATGGGGGCACGCCGTTTGCACGGCCGGAATTCTTGTTGGCCACGGCGACCGTGTTTGCATTTTGCACAATGAAGAAGATCAAAAACACGAGGAACCCGGTGATTGTCAATACTCGCAAGTTTCTTTTGGTGAGCATCTATAGAGTGTTTGGCGACAAAGTCTTTTGCGAGTGACACCAAGAAAGACAGAAAGGGAGAAAGAGGAAGATGTCATCTTTGCAAAAAAAAAAAAAAGAAAAATCTTTTCTCGTGTCGAACGGGCCTGTATTTTGGAAAGGAAGAAGCACGAGAGTACGAGAACGTGAGAGCACAGGAGTACTGAGGCTGGTTCACTCAGATTTGCAACGAGCAGAGAGTGTACTTATAGCAGCCTCTGCACCGCGATGTACGACACTGCTTTCTTTGTAGCCCTGTGCTCGTGCAGCCTCCTTCCAGCCTGGTAGATAAGCACACACGCACGCACGCCGGCCACTCACAAAGCCAGGGCGAACAACACTTGCTCGGTCGTTTGGTCTTTGTTTACCGCAAATCCAATAGAGTTCAACTTGTTGATGGCCAAGCATTGCATGCTCGATCTAAATAATATAGGTATATAGTGGAAACCGGAGAAATAGGAATGCTATCACATGGGTGCAGAGGAGAGGAGGAAAGAAGGAAAGAAAGAAAGGGAGGAAACCAGGGCAGAGCAGGGCAGGGCAAAACAGAATGCTCGCTCCTCTTCTCACGGCTACTCACGGCTCCTCGCCGCCCCTCTTCTCGCCACCCCTCATGCCACGCTCACGGCATCTTTGTGTGTGCTATCCAGAAACTTTAACCGGTTGTGGATGTAGTCGCACATACTCTGCCACTGCGCTTCCTCCTGCAGGTGCTCGTCCAGATATTTGAAGTGCGACCTCTGAACGCACAGGTAATCCTGGAACACCTTGAAGCTCTCCAACTCCAAGTCGTAGCCGTTCAGCCTCTTCAAGTTGGTGTAGGAGCGGATGTGCTTGCCGTTGACGATCAGGTCCTTCTCGCGCCACAGCGTCAGCGGGTCAAACTTGGGCAGGTTGGAGTGCACAAACATGATGTCCACCTCCTTGATGTCATCGCCCTCAAAGTACTTTCTGTAAAAACTCTCCGGCGTGTAGTCCTTGTCCAGGTGGATGGAGTTCGACGTCTTGCCGCTGTACTGCGTCCGGATGTCCTTGAAGGCCCATTGGTAGCGCTGGTAGTCCTGGACAAAGTCGTGCTGCAGCATTGCAACGCCTCTGAACCCCTTGCCGTCAGGCTGATGGTAGCCGTCAACCGCGGTGGCACTCTTGACCTGGTAGAATGGCAACCCGTAGAAGTTGGCACCCGCGATGAACGTTTCTTTGTCGCCCTCACCGGCCGCCTTCTGCGAAAAGATTGGGTAGTACCACGAGGGGCCGTTGACGTTGTAGTACAGCGACAACAGAACGGTTGGAAGGTGGCTGGACTTGCTGATCATCAGCTGGCCAGACTCCGTGGACACGTCCGGAATGGTGCCATCCAGGTCGTGCAGCGGAACGTTGGACAGGTCCTCCATGTCTTCGGTGTATAGTTCAGGCGGCGTGATATTGTCGATGCAGTTGCGGACCCGTTTGTTGTACGAGATAGGGATATCCGCAATGTCGTAGTAGGCGGGGTTCGTTGTGCGTCTCCAGAAGTCGGGCCACAGAACCATCCCGGTCGACTTGTAGGGCTCCTCGTCGAATATGTCGTCCAGGGGCTTGATCGGGAAGTTGTCCGCGTCCAGTAACAACAGATTTTCGAAACTTGAGGCAATGATGGAGAGGGACTTGAACTGGTAGCCCTTGAACTCAAAGTTGTCGACCAGAGACTGGGGCAGCACGTCGGAGATGTAAATACACTTTGCGTTGTACTTGGGCAACAGCACGTCGCAAAAGTCGGTCTCGCCCTCGTCTTTGGGTGGAATCAACACCTCAACAGGCAGCGTGGTGTGCATGTTTCTCAACGTCTTGATGATCAGGAACGCCAACAGCGAAAACTTGCCACCACCCACGGTGACAATCCCGTTACCCTTGTAGCTATCCTTGGGCAAGACCAGCGAGCTCAGGTTCTCCACAAATTTGGCGTGGTTCTCCTTCAACATGGCCTTTTCTCTGGTGGATAACATCAAACACTGGCCCAGTTCCTCGCTAGTCAGTTTGAACCAATTGTCGTAGTCGTCCAGACGCGCACCGATGTCGCCGTCCAGCTTGCATCTGGGGTCGTAAACACGCGTAGACTTGCCCTTTGGCGAGTACAGGTGGAGGTATTTGAACACCTGGGAATAAAAGTCTTGCAGTTTCTGTCTTCTCTGCAGTTCTTTCTTCGAGGCGGGCTGTCTTGACACGTCAGTCATGGGTTCCCGATCACGGCCTTTCTGGGGAGGGGAGGGAACAACCGCGGGAGGGTTCCCACTACCACTGGTGTACTTGTCAATATAGTTTTGTAGATACGACTTGTACTCGTCGACCGGCAGGTCCTGGCTGATGTATTTATTTGTCAGGATGAACAGCAGGCAGCATAGCGTGGTAATCGCGGCGAGCTTGAACACTTTGGCAAACCGTTTTGTTAGAAGAACCATTGAGTGGAGGGGAGGTTAAATTCTGATTCTTGTTTCTACAGAGGCAGTTCCCAGCGTTTTCCTTTGTGCTCTTGACGTTGCTTGAAAGGTTGTTACTAGACACTATAGTCACTATTTACTTTGGCAGAAATTTTGCGGTTCGGGCTCTATTTTTTATTTTTATTTTTATTTTTTTTTTTTTCGCTTTAGTTCGTTTCGAAAATTTTTCTGTATAGAGGATGAAAATGGTTGTTGTGATTGGAATTCGCGAAAACGCGTAAGGATTACCCAAGAGTACTGTATTTAGGTACGTACATAGGGAGGGGTTTCGAGTCGGGTTGGCGGCGCAGCTTGGGCAGCTTGGGCAGCGTGAGTTGCTCATCTACAAGTTGCGCACGGTCTTGCTGGTGTCTTTGATAGCTGCGACAATCCTGTCAACGGTAGCCTCGTGCGTGTATCCCAAGCCAGCAAGCAGCGCCAGGTCTATGCTGTTTTTGCACTTCAGCACCTTTTCCGCGTACTCCTGGAACATTTCGTCGCACGACCCCCTCAAGTCACGTAGCTTGTTCTTGATCAGGGCTCTTACTTCTTTGTCCTTGATTTTTTTCAAATTGTCCAGAGTCTTGAAGGTGGTTAGCAAGCCGAGGTAGCTGTGGTTCAACAACCAGGTGTCAGTACCACGTGCCTCTGGCATCTCTCTCAAGATGCCTATCAGCTCTTTGTGATCCGCACCATTCTCGTAGAGGTACCGGAAAACCTGGAAGGACCAGCTCTCGACGGCGCTCATGTTCTTGTCGACAAAAGAAGCGTCAGCCTTTTGCAAGTACTCGTCCACAGTGGCAGAGCTCTCCCCGAGCGCAACAAGCTCGATCATCAGCTCTCTCACACAGCACAGGGTGATCCAGTCGTTGCTCACCGACATGTATCCGGTGACGGAGCTGGAGCCGGAGCCGGAGCCGGAGCTGGAGTCGCAACCATCCTGCAACAGGACGGAAAAGTCCCTGTTGTCCTGCCATACCACATCCAGCCCGCCTTTGTTCTCAAAAGCCAAGTTGTGCATTTCTGCCTGTCGCAAGTACTCGTGCAGCTGCTTCATGGCGGCGCCACGCTTGTCGTTGAGCACGCGGGTGAGTTGCAGATTCTCCACAACCTTTATCCACCTCATGCTGGACCTCACCAGCCTGTCGTTAAATTCTAGCATCCCCAGGATTTTGCTGAAACTTTTCTTTTCAAATGCAATGCGGATGTACTGAGGCACGTTCTCCATCGACTCGTAAATCTTTTCTTGGTTGACCACCTCGCGAATGTACGCATGGTTCTTGTTTGGGAACATTGTGGAAAACCGGGTGTACAACAAGTGGTCAACGATGTCGTTTTGGACATTCTTCACCTTCAGCTCCTTGTAATGGCCGTAAGCCTCGTTGGCTAGGCCGAGATAGCAGTAGCAGACAATCAACCACACACGCGTATCGTAGTTGTAGGGGTCCTGGGCCTGGTAATTTTCCAGGATGGTGATACTTGCGACGACGTTTTCCAAGGACAGACGCTCATCACTTACAAGGGACCGGGCAATCTGCAAGATAAAGTATGCACACGAGGAGTAGTCAGTCTTTGGTTTTTCCTTCAATGTGTGTTTGTACTGGGCAAAGAGGTTGGTGTAGCCCTGTATGTCCACGGAGGAGGAGAGGAAAGACGAAATTTTGCGCTTGTTGCAGTCGTGAATCAAATCTTGCGGAAACTCGTCCATGCCGGCCAGTATCCTTTCTACAGGAAGATGTCCGCTCTTGCAGTAGTGAGACAGGTCAACGGAACAGCAGGGCTTGTTGTGGAAACGCTCCAAGTATTGACGCAAAGCCCCATCAGTAATCCCGCCCACGTCACCAATCACCAAGTCCAGCTCCAGACGTGCCAACCGGTAGTTTCTAGAGCTGCGGAGCTCCAACTGTTGGGCCAGTTCGTCCCTGCTCTTGCCCACGGAATTCCCGCTCCGAATCAGCTCTTTGAGCAGTTCAAAGTCGTCAAAGTAGACAAGCAGCTTTTCGCAACTCTTAAACATGTTGGCATCGTCGCCCAGCCGTCTCAAGTGGTCAACCAGAAAGTTTTTGAGGTATAGGTCCACAGAAGACTGCTCCTCCTTGAACAGGGCTGGAAGAAGCTCATCGACGATCTCCCGAGACCTGTCGCTCCCAAACAACTCGCACACATGGCAAAAGACAATTCTCTCTTGGTCCGTAACAAGCGGTTTCAACCCGTCCACCGACTTGTATGCCAAGTGGGGCAGGAGCTTCAGCTCCTGTTGCGAGAGGCCCGACCGCTGGTACTTGAACAGAGCTACGGTGGCCACTGCGTGCCACAGCGTCAGCGAGCGCGGGTCCGACGAAAACCTGGGGAGCTGCAGAGCAGCCTTGCCCATGTGTCTAAAGTTCATGTCGTCAAGGGCCTTCACAAACCAGTGGTATGCGTTTTCAAACGTTGGGTACTTCTTCATCGCCTTCTCGTAAACGGCAAGCGCAAGGCCGTACATGCGCAGTTCGACCAGAAAGGTGTGCAACAGTTCCAGCGACTTGGAGTCGTTGGGAGGAGACTGGGCCTCGACAATTGGGGCCAGCCCCTTTTCGTAGCTGTACTTGCCGGGATTCTGCCTGAACCTGACATACTGTTCCAACACTTTGAAATACGTTGCGGAAGGAAACTGGCGGGCGAGCTTGGCCACAGACTGCGTCGCCTGCTTGAAGCTCCCTCGCTCAATGAGCTCCAGCACGTTGTCTCGTTCTTGCTTACTCATGGGCTACTCTGGTTCTCTTGCCAGAAGGAACTGCAAGCCCAATACCAACGGTTCTAACTTGGCAAGCCCATCGAAACGAAGAGCTCGCCATACTCCCGTGCAACGCGATTCGAGGCGGCCTGTTTCTCTCTTCCGTTCTTTCTTTCTTTTTTTTTTCCCTTTTGGAAAATTTTTCAATAGTGAAAAGAACAGGGAAAAAAAAGTAAGAAATGAAAAATAATAAAAAAAAAAAAAAGCGATGAGCTTCTTCCCATGAAACAGTAGCAGTGACAGCAGATACAGTTACAGAACGTGTCATCGGGACTAGTAACATACAAACATACACCAACAATGTCCTCCATTTACAAAGCACTAGCCGGTAAAGACTCTAGGAAAAAGGAGTCCGCCAAAGACGGAAAGCAGTTTATGAATAAGCAGCGTACCTTGCTCATCTCCTCTAGAGGTGTCACTTTTAGACACCGCCATTTGATCCAAGACTTGCACGGTTTGTTGCCCCACTCCAGAAAGGAACCAAAGCTCGACACCAAGAAGGACCTGGGCCAGCTGAACGAAATTGCCGAGCTGTACAACTGCAACAACGTCTTGTTTTTCGAAGCCAGAAAACACCAGGACCTGTACATGTGGCTGTCCAAGCCTCCTAACGGGCCAACCATAAAGTTTTACCTGCAGAACCTGCACACCATGGATGAGCTGAATTTCACCGGAAACTGTTTGAAGGGCTCCAGACCGGTCCTGTCCTTCGACTCCAGATTCGACTCCTCTCCACATTACAGGCTGATCAAGGAGCTGTTCATCCACAATTTCGGTGTGCCTCCCCAAGCAAGAAAGATCAAACCGTTTATCGACCACGTCATGTCTTTCAGCATAGTCGACGACAAGATCTGGGTCAGAAGCTACGAAATCTCCCACAGCGCCAGAAACAAGGACGAATACGAAGAGGGCGAAGAGCCCGAACAAGACGTGTCTTTGGTGGAGATCGGTCCAAGATTTGTCATGACTGTGATTTTGATCTTGGAAGGCTCCTTTGGTGGACCAAAGATTTACGAGAACAAGCAATACGTTTCTCCAAACTTTGTCAGATCCCAATTGAAGCAGCAAGCTGCCGAGGAGGCCAAGTCCAGAGCCGAGGCTGCTGTGGAAAGAAAGATCAAGAGGAGAGAAAACGTTTTGGCTGTGGATCCATTGTCCAACGATGCCTTGTTCAAGGATTGAATGCAGCGCTCTGCAGAAGATAGAGAAGAGGCCGAGAACGAAGCAGAAACAAACGCAGAGAACAAAAAGAGCAAAAGGGAAGAATGTGTATACTACGTAGCAAATAGATCTCTCTGCACATCTATTATTAAACCTTTCCTTTTCGTTTTGCGCTTTCCCTCCATTATATCCTCTTGAAAAAAATATCTTGTTACTTTTCTTCTAAATAGATACATGAATATATTAAGCCATAAGAAAACCGATTGCACCTAGTGCTTTTCAGCAGTTTGCTTTTGCAAAAAGTCCTGGATAAACTTTTCTTCTTCCTTGGATGCAGCCTTGTACTCTGGTTGCTTTGGAGCCTTGGAGGAGAATGGGTTTGGCAAGGTGAAAAACAGAACCGTGGAAATGGTACCCAAAGCCAAGTGGTGTGGTTGAACAGTTCTACCCAAGATGTGATAAGCAGCACCCATTTTTTCTGATTATGTCGAACGTGAAAGCGGGAGGTGTATGCGGAGTATCGTTTGCAAGAAGAACTCTTTCGAATATACGCTACCAGATATTCTTTCTCCTTCTCTCTTTCCCTCTCTCTTTTTTTTTTTTTTTTCTTTCTTTCTTTCGCTATGGGAATAGTTCTTCCGAAGCTTTCGGAGCGAGCCACGCCAAGAGACCCACACACCACACCGGTCGCACTGCACGGACCAATCACGTCGCAGTATTCCGGCGCCAGGCCCTGTTATGAATGCTGGCCAGCACTGGATGACTATGATGCCAAAGGTCAAGAGATGGGCCTGTGTCTGCAGCAAGAGCTGCTTGGAGGTCCATACGTTGGACCACCCAGGGGAGAAGCACAGGGAGGGCAGGGCAGGATGTGCTGCCAACGGCCAGTCGTGCGAACGGCAGAAGAGTGTCACATGACCAGCTGAGTAGGCAGAGAGGAACAGGGGAGGAAAAAGCAGGGGAGACCAGGAGGAGACCAATGGGGTTGCGGTTGCAAGGACTGCAAGCTATAAAGACTGGCGACTCCGTTCCTCTGTGTTCTTTCTCCGAAGCAGCACATCTGATTAAACAGCCGGTAATCCACCAATGAAGCTACCGAACTTACTACTAGCTGGCTCTGCGCTGGCCGCTTGCTCTCTTGTCGAAGCCATCTCGTTGCAGTCTCTGTTCAAGAGTATCACCGGGAACAACGATCCCTTTGCCCATCCCCAGAACCTGGTGCAGTCGGTGGTCTCCGAGGCTCACACCGATGCATCGTTCTGCGTGTTGACCTCCAGCCTCGACAACGACTACTCCATAAGAGTCAAGTCCGTGGACCCCTCAAAACTGGGCATCGACACCGTCAAGCAGTGGTCCGGCTACTTGGACTACAGACAGACCAAGCACTTTTTCTACTGGTTCTTTGAAAGCAGAAATGACCCTTCCAACGACCCGGTCATCCTCTGGCTGAACGGGGGCCCGGGCTGCTCCTCGCTCACCGGCCTCTTCTTTGAGCTGGGACCCTCCAGCATCGACGAGAACCTGAAACCCGTCCACAACCCGTACTCCTGGAACACAAACGCCTCCGTGATCTTTCTGGAGCAGCCGCTAGGCGTCGGCTTCTCCTACGGCAAGGAAAAGGTCTCCTCGACCCACATAGCTGGCAAAGACGTGTACATCTTCCTAGAGCTGTTCTTCCAAAAGTTCCCACACCTGAGACGCAACGACTTCCACATTGCCGGCGAATCGTACGCGGGCCACTACATCCCCCAGATCGCGCACGAGATTGCAGTAGTCCACGAGCATGATGCCACTTTTAACCTGACCTCCGCGATGATCGGCAACGGGATCACCGACTCGCTGGTCCAGTATGATTACTACGAGCCAATGGCCTGTGGCGAGGGTGGCTACCCTGCCGTGCTATCCCAGGAGGAGTGCGACAAGATGGAGAAGGAAGCGCCTCGCTGCCGCGCCTTGAACAAGGGCTGCTACCTCACAGGCTCTGCCATCTCCTGCGTGGCGGCCGGGGCCTACTGCGAGAGCATGGCGATGAATGCGTACCAAAAGACCGGATTGAACGTCTACGACATCCGGTCTCCGTGCGAAGACGCCGAGGGCGGGCTCTGCTACAAGGGGTTGGACTATGTCGAGAAGTACATGAATCTGCCAGAAGTGCAGGCTGCTGTCGGCTCCGACGTGAACCACTACACTGGCTGCGACAACGACGTGTTTTTAAGGTTTATCCTGACTGGCGACGGCAACAAACCGTTCCAGCAATACGTGGCAGAGCTGCTTGACAAAGATATTCCTGTGTTGATCTACGCGGGCGACAAGGACTACATCTGCAACTGGCTGGGCAACCATGCGTGGTCCAACCAGCTTGAATGGACCCACAAGAAGGAATTTGAGTATCTGCCGTTCAAGTCGTGGGTCAACGAGGCTACTGGTGAGGCGGCTGGAGAGGTGAAGAACTACGGCCCCTTCACCTTCCTGAGGGTCTACGATGCCGGTCACATGGTGCCATACGACCAGCCAGAAAACAGCTTGGACATGATTAACAGATGGATCTCGGGAGAGTATTCTTTTGGGTACTAGTCAGTCCGGCAAGTGTATTCCTACGTAAATATATATATATATATGTACATGCAGACGTAAGTGTATAAAAAAAAACAAAAAAAAAAAAACAATTACTACTTGTGGTTCATTTTATATGCACTCAGCAAGTTATTCAGCCTCGTCACAATCTCCACGCATTCCTGAGGAGAAGCAGCCTCGAAGTAGTACCTCTTGATCCCGCTTGGACGGTTGACAAAGATCTTGAAATACTCGGGAACTCTGTTGGACCGCTTAACCAACGTCACCTGGCTTATGTGGAACGACTTTGTCTTGATGCTTTCCTGGTGCCAGTGGTGCCCATCATCCGGTGGAATGATGTATATGTAGTCACCATCTATGGCCAACGTGCGCTCGTGCTTGTTGATAAAGGACATTTGCTGTCTTCTCCAGACCCTGTACTTGTGGTACGCGCCTGTAAATAGGTCCTTGTAGCTGTTTCCGCCGTCAAGACGCGACACTGATTGGTCGGTTTGGAAAAACGGATAGTCGCGATAGCTGTTGTGCAGTGAAGACTTGGAGGAGTTTTTCAACTTGAAAAGGCCCGCTGCGCTGACCCCGGTGTTTGAGCTGCTGCCCGACTGCTGCTTGGAAAGCCCCAGTTTGTATTTGGCATGATGGTGCTTCTTCGACGTGCCCGACGTGGTGCCGCCAGCGCCAACGCCAACGCCAGCACCAGCACCAGCACCAGCACCAGCACCAGCACCGGCACCAGTGTGGTGTTTTTGCTGCTGTTCGGAAGGCTCCTCTGCGAGTGGCTCCCTTTCGGCGGGCAGAAAGTGGCCGCCCACGTCCAAGGTTAGCGGAGTCAGGTCTGTACTTTGGATTGTTGGCAGCACCGGCTTGTTCAAGTTCGGCTTCATCTTTTCCAGCTTCAGCGACCTGGCCTCCTTTTTGGATATTAGCGCAACCGAATAGTTGCCGTCCAGCCCCATGACCGTGTCGTTGAGGTCCAGAAGCAGGTTGTGGTCTGCAAGCTTGAGAAAGTACTTGTTGGGGTCCACGGACTTCATCTTGCAGTATTGCACCAGGATGTCGTTGATCTTGGAGGTGACAGGCACCTGGATCACGGTAAAGTTGAACTTGGGGTTGAGGTTCGGATGCAAAAACACTTTGACGTCCACCTTCCGTGCATGCTTGGAGTCTTTACCGTCGAGCTTGAGCGGGAAAATGGGCTTGTAGTAGCTGAACTGGTTGATGCCCGCATCTGCCGTGCCGTTAAAAGACGCATCCGCACAACCCAAGCTTGTGTCTTCGACAGGGTCGCCATCCAGGTTGTACGGCAGTGGTGTCTGCACCTCGTTGGCTTGGAACTGCGCCTGGCTCTCCACCTTGCAGAGCACCACTTCGTTATCGAAAACGGTGCCAATCTGCTTCTTTCTCTCCAGTATACCGAAGTTGTCCTCAAACGGCTCACCATCCTGATCGACAATCTTTAGCACAAAGTTGTTTGGGTTGGTTGTTTCTTCGCCTGTCAAGCCCTCGGTTCCAAAGTTGGCTGGCTTGTACTCGGTGGTGTAGCAGTACAGTATAAACCCGATCACCTCAAAGACAGTCGCTGTTTTCCTAACGCTTGCCGAAAAGGGGGCCCGCTTATACTTTGTAGAAGCCTGGATGTATACGTCTAGTACGATAGACTCCGCCCTGGTGACGTTCTTGCCAGAGACAAAGGAAAAGTACTGCAGAGGGTTGAACGATTCCCTTTTCTTTTTTTTGTTAAACAGAGACGACAACTGTGAGTTCAAAGACAGGGGGTGGTTGATAGGAACTTCCACCTTCTTTATCACCAGGGGCTCCAGCTCGGGCTCGGGCCCAAGACGTTTGCTGCCCGGCGATCCGCCCTCCGGCTTGAAATCGCTAGTGCCTCTCCTGTGGCGGTTGGGACCATTGGGCTGTTTTGCGAAGGACCTGGCCTGGAGGTGGTCGTTGTTCATGCTGCTCAGCGAGCTTCTGTTTCTGCGGATGGCCGGCCTCGACCCACTTTGCGAGCTGTCGGAGCGCAGTTTGCTGGATACGCTTGCCGGCGTCACATCCTTCACAGAAGAGTCTTCGCCATGGTGGCTGCTGGGCGCGCGCTTGGCAAACTTTATCTTCAACGCTGCTCTGTCGAACGCGTTGCTGATAGTCGAGTCGTCTGCGCCATTGTAGATTGCAAACCCTTGCGAGCTGGGTATCGAGTGGCCCGGGATGGTGCTCGAGCCCAGCGTGCCGTTGTCCAGCACCGATTCGTCGACCACCTGCTCGCTGCTGTCTCCGTTCTCCACGAGCCTGTAGTCGTGGTCGCTGAAATCAGAGTCCAGCAGGGACTTTCCGTAAGATGAGGCGTCGTCGCCGTCACCATTGTCACCATCACTAGCGTCTTCGACGTCGAGGTCCTCGAGTATCCCGCTTTCGGAGGTGCGCTGGCTTTCAGCCTGGCCCTCGACCTCGTTTCTTAGCCCAGTGCTGGTATTGCTCCTGTCTGTATCGTATCCTATGGTGTTCAAGTCCTGCTCGTTGATATAAGAATCGATGTAGGAGGCACTGCATTCGTTCTGAGACTGCAATCCGTCGGCGTTGGCGGCGGTGGCAGCAGTCGTTACGTTACTGTTCTCCGCATTGCTGTTATTTCCCCTCGCACTGGCATTGCCCTTGTTGTCAGAAGAGATGGGTAAGATGTTTTGAGGGTTCAGGGAGAAATTATCCAGAAAGTTGCCTTTTTTCGTATGCTTACTTTTGCTGCCTGTCAGCCTTTCGGCATTAGCATCTGTGTTTTTTGAAAACAGGTTGCCGTTGTGCTCGCCCCTGTTGCCATTACTATGTTCCCCGTTACCGCTACCATTCACGCCGTTGTTACCGTCATCGCCGTTGTTGCCACCATTGTCATTATTATCATCTCCATCGTCGTCATCGTCATCGTCATCGTCGTCGTCATCGTCGTCGTTGTCGTCGTCGTCGTCGTCGTCGTCGTCATCGTCGTCGAGGTTCTCGTCATATGCAAAATCCATGTCGTAAAAGTTGTTTTTGTTGTGGTCACGCTTGGAAGGTATGTCCGGGAACTCCTTCAAAGAGTTTTGCTTGGAAACTGCATTCACACCGGTCCTGCTGCTATGCCGTGAGGAACTGCCATTGCTTTTGAAAATCTTGGAAAAGTGTAAGCTGGCCCTGCGGTTTTTGCGTTGTTCCTGCTGGGACTTGATTGCAGAAGAGCCACTTTTCAGTGTGGATAGTGTACTGCTGCGATTTTCCAGAGGTTTGTTGTGCGGATGCTGCGACAGCTCTGGCGATGCCCGTATGGTTGTTGTGGACGAGCTGCTTTCTACTGTAGGAATGGCTTGAGTGTCGACAGGGTATTGCTCCGGCCCCTCCTGAACGTCAAACGCAGCCGGTTTGTCCTGCTCAGACTTCTTTGATGCCGTCGAAGCTGCTGACCCAGGATTCTTGTTTCGATTGGTCTTGGTCTTGTCAAACCTTGATGTCCGCAGGGAAGCGTAAGAGTCCAAGTAGTTTTTGGTTATAGGCGGGGACGCCAGCTGCGGGAGGAGACTGTTTCCGTCGTGGTCGCAGTAGAGCTTTTCCAATCTACTATCCAGCTTGCCATCGTAACCACCCACCGTGTAAGGTCTGATCACCCTTCTCATCTGGTCCTTTTCGTCACATTCCTTCAGGAACACCGACCGTAGTCTGTTGATAGCCACGATCTGATCCATTGGTACCTTTACACGCTCCAGCTATAGCTTTGTATTGTGTCTGTACACTGCTATATCTACAGTCAGTGTTCTTTCGGCAAATTGATCTCTTGTTTCTTCCTTCATCAGCTTGTTTCTAAAGGGATCACAATTATTGACTCCAAACCAGAAACCAGAAACGCGCGCGAAGGAGGAGGGAAAGAGACAGAGAGACGGGCGAAGAAAAAAAAAAAAGAAAAGAAACGAAATATTGGGACCCACTGGCAGACCGCTGAAAAATTTCCAGATGCTCATCTCATCACTGCAGAGCTCTTTAGAAAGAGAACAAGCCACCGCACAGTCACCACTCTAGAGAAGTCATGGTTCTGTCGTCCAACTGGCTACAACTGCAAAAGTCCACCGCTAGTGGCAAAGACACGGAAAAGGCTAAGCGGAAGAGCAGGCCCGGCAAGATTGGAAAGAAACCCTTCCACACTGAAGGCTCCGCGAGAAAGGTTAAGGTCGAGGGCAAGGGCAAGGGTGAGGCTAAGGACGAGACTAAAGCCAAGGCCAAGACCAAGTCCAAGGTCAATGTCAAAAGCAACACCGATATCAACACCGACACCAACACCAACACCAGGGCCAAGGGGAGAAAAGAGAAACGAAACATCATGGACATAGTCAACTCCATGACAAGGGAGATCCACAAACTGGAAAGGGAAAAGCTCGATGGAAAAATGGACAAGCCAAGTGAGGCCTGCGTGGAGCTTTCCGACAAGCTGGAGCAAGACATCGCCAAAAGAGGCCAGGACAAGGGCAGGACTGGCGAAATTGGAAAGTACGTCTCCATGGACTGTGAGTTTGTAGGAGTGGGGTTGGATGGCAAAGACTCTGCATTGGCCAGGGTCTCCATCGTAAACTTTTTTGGCCATGTGGTTCTCGACGTGTTTGTCAAGCCGCAGGAAAAGGTGACAGACTGGAGAACCTGGGTCAGTGGCATCAAGCCCCACCACATGGTTGGGGCACTCGCCTTCTCCGAGGCCCAGAAGCAGGTGGCCTCCATACTAGAAGGCAGAATATTGGTTGGCCATTCTGTGTCCCATGATCTTGAAGCGTTATTCCTGTCCCATCCCAAGTCCATGATTAGAGACACCTCGAGGCACATCCCTTTCAGGCAGACATATGCAAAGGGCAAAACCCCGAGCCTGAAGAAGCTGGCCAAGGAGGTTCTAGGCATTGACATCCAGGGTGCAGAGCACTCGTCGGTTGAGGACGCCAGAGCCACCATGTTACTTTACAAGTCCGATAAGAAGGAGTTTGAAAAGCTCCATCAGTCAAAGTTTGGAAGCGGAAGAGGTCGCAGGTAATGTGTCCGCAAAGATTTCCATATGTGTACAGTAGTGGTAGTGGTAGTAGTAGTAGTAATAGTAGTAGTAGTATCACAATACAAAAAGCATTTGATATTTTTTTCCCCAAGAAAAAAAATGGTGAAATGATGAAAGCGTGTATAGCTATTATCAGGATCACAAGGTGAGACCCCATGCATGGGCCGAGAAGCAACAAGGGCAGATACTCAAAACAGAAATCCCGAGTAAGTAGTGGGCACTGGGAATCGGATAGATTACACCGCCCTACACCACACCACGCCGCACCACGCTATACCATACCTAACAAAGAACCTAAAAAAGGGAATAATATAAAGCGGAATAATATAACGTAAACTAAAATAACGTAAAAAAAAAAAATAAAATACAATGGAATGTCCTCTTACTTATCACATATAACCAAGGTGCCTTGGAAAAAGCGTCGCCTCCTCTCGACAGTGCTACATTTGACAAGTCATTCTAGAAGTAATCATGGCCACCAGCTTCTTTCTCTTGTAAATCACATGTAGGTTTCCCTCGACACCAGACATGACTTCCTTGGTCACTGTCTTGAACTCGATTTGCTTGATTCCCCTCAACCCCATCTCCTCCAAAAACTTGTCTGTGTTTTTCTTGAACTCATCTAGCTTGAAATAGGATTTGTGAACCACGACCAATCTGATCACGTCAAATGCGGTTTTCACCAGCTCAGATGACGTCTCCAACGAGGCAAGTCTCCTCAGCTCCGGCTGGATTACCGGGTAGAACTTGAACACAATCTCCGGCTTGCTCTTTGCCAGATGTCTGACTTGCGACAAAAACCTCAGCTTGCTAGGCTCATCGGACATGCCGGTCGCGAAGAAGGCCGCACCCTGGTAGAGGGTCACGTTGGAGCTCTTCGAGTTGGACTCCAGCCACCCGACCATCTCGGACGGAACCTTGTTTTGCCCGTCCAAAGACACAAATTTGGGCACCAGATCCACCTCGTCTAGCAGCTGCGTAAAGTGGATGGGTCTTAGCACCAGGTAGAGAAAGAACATAAAGTTCAAGTGGAGTGGCTTTGACTCGCACATGCTGTCGTAAAACATCAGCTTGAAAAACAGCTTCAAGCATTCAAGCGAGGTAACCTTGATGTACGGCACTAGCAGGCCCTTGCTGATGAGGTTTATCAGGATGTGGCAAAGGTTGTCCTTGGTCCACCTCATGTCGTTCATGGCCTCCAGTTCTGCTAAAATCGAGTCCGCAAACTGTCTGCTGTCGAACAAAACCGACACCAGCGACGCTGTGCCGTCCTGGCAGTTGGACAGGCAGATCCGTTTGGCACAGTTGGACATGAAAAGTAGCCCACCCTGGTAAAAAATGATGTTTGGTGACTGCGCAAACGTCGTGGAAAGCCAGAACAGTTGCTTCAACAGATACGAGTCCGGGTCCAAGCCCTCTACGATCTTGCTGTACGTGAACGAGTGCGAGATCAAGAAGAAGAGCAGTTCGTCAGTGATGTGAGGGTCCGCCGCAACTTTCATGGTTTCCTGGAGCAGGTTCTGGACCAGGCCGTTGGATATCCCTGCCTTGCCAAGTATACCGAGGATCATGGTGGCACGGGCCGATAAGAACGAGTCCGTGGTAAAGACACAGTCCATCACGTGTTTGTTGTACTTTGCTTTCCACTTCCTGGCGTCGATTTCGGAGCCCACGTTGTCCACCAGCGCCATGATGTTGGTGATAAAGTGCTCCAGCGTGCAAAACTTGGTCAGAAAAGATGAGGCGCTAAAGTTCTGGAGGACACGGCCCTTGTCCTGGCTGAACCCAAACATAAACTTTAGTTTCTGCACCGAAAAGATGTTTGTGATCTCTTCCAGGCAGACCTTGTTTGACTCGGATAGAGACTCGTTGGTGGAGAACGACTGGCAGACGTTCATCAAGAGCTTGTGCACGGAAGAGCGGAGCTCTGTGGGTCCAACGTCGATCAGCAGCGAGACAATGTGGAGCACCTCCGGCAGAAACATCTGGGAGGTCAGCAGCGAGTCAAAGAATAAGGAAACCGCTATGTCAACCAAAATGATAAGCTCCGACCAGCTGTTGGTGGTCGTCTCCAGCCTCAACGAGGGCAGAAACGACCTCGTGACGTTCATGATCCGGTCAAGGATCTCGCTGCACACCTCCAGAGCCGACATCCGCGTTAGAATAGAGATGGCGTTTCTCCAATCGGCGCCCTCGGACTCTCTGTCCAAGGCGTTGTTGACAACCTCGTCGACAATCATGCTTGTCAAGCAGCCGTCGTCCAGGATCAGCTTGGACCAGATGAACTGGTTGTATCCAATCGTGAAGCGGGGGTCCGAAACGGTGAGGGTTATGAGTGACCGGATAAAGTGGGCCACCTGCTCGGGGCCCTGTTCGTCGTCTAGCAAGTATACGTGCGTGTAGAGGTTCCCAGTCCACGGCGACAGGCAGTAGATGGCGCCCGAGATGTGCGAGTCGTCGATGATGCCGGACAACCCCTCCAGCATGTACTTCCAGACGTACAACGACAGCTCTGGCGCGCTGACCGCGAGACTCTTGAACACCGAGTAGCAGAACGTCGAGTTGTCGTCCGGCAAGTGCAGCTCCGGCGACACATGGAGGTTGCGGCCGATGTCCAGCTCGAAGGAGTGCTGTGTGGCCGCCAGCAGGTTGTAGGACATGCTCTTGATGTAGTCCTCCTCGTTGTTCAACCCAACAAAGATGACGAGCAGCAGGTGGCCAAGAATCTCAAACGTCTCGTTCACCTCGTTCTGACCGCCCAACAGCGTCTCCTTGGCGAGCGTTTCGTTGTCGTTGAACTCCTCCTCGAGTCTGGACTGCGCGTAGTAGAACACCTTGATGATCTCCAAGTACTTGGGGCTGCTGAACACCATCTTTCTCCCGTTGGCAAAGTTTATCGTAAACTCGGACTGGACGCCCGTGTCGAAAGTCACAGCGGTGGACTCCACGTCGGAAAGCTCGTAGACGTCGTTGAAGTTGATCTCTACAACGTCGTCGATGCCGCTGACCTTGAACCGCCTGGGCGTGTCGTGCACCACCTGGAAGTACTTGTTGCCGATCTTCAGGGTGACGGGCACGAAACGGTCCTTGCTCGTCTCGAAGTACGACACGTCGTGCAGTGTCACCCTGACGTCCGAAAACACCTCTGTTGAGTAGGTGGTCAGCCCCAGGCCCTTGATCAGCTTCGGGCTGGTGTCGCTGTTGATGAAGGAGTGCGGGGTCTTGAACGGGAACAGGAACGGGTTGTGCGCCTTGAAGAGCGTGAACCACCAGTTCAGGTATTTTTCGGTTATGTTAAGATAGTAAAACTCCAGACAGTTCCTGGCAGCCTCGTCCGGCATGAGCTTCATGAACGATGCTATGATCTTCTTGACTGCAACCTCTTCTGCGTTGAAGCCCGTGCAGTCCACCACAAAGTAGTGCTTCGAAGACCAGATCTTTGAGTAGACCTGGAACAGCCTGTACGTTAGTGCGTCCGGGTCGATCTTGCACTTCTGGTAATACTTGTACGTGAAAACAATGACCGGAAACCCATCCGCGGACACCGACTCGTGCACAAAGGGGTAGACGTCCGGGTATGGGAAGCTCCTTAGCGAGTGCCTGCTCATAAAGTCGTACAACTGCGGGTTGCTGTCCATGTGCTCCCTGATGTACTTTGGCATCTCGTTTCGAAACTCCATGCGCGGCTGGCCCAGCAGCGCGAGCACCTCGTCTGTCGCCTTAGCAGAGGCCTGCAGCTGCTCCAGGTCATGCTGCGTTTTGATGTGCGAGATCAGCACCTCCCTGATCTCCAAACCATGGTGGTACATATACTCGTGCATAAAGTTGAAGTCTTCCAGTGTAACCTTTTTGTCCGTCTTTACCGAGATTTTCACCACCCGGTCCGCCCTCGAAACATCTGCCAAAAAGTCGAAAATGCGGTTGCTGCACTCTTTCAAAAATTCCATCTTGGACTGCAGCAGCGGCCACTTGATCGAGCCCACCGAGCCGTTGGCAATGTTTTGGACAACCTTTGCCAACAGTATGAACGAGCGCTTCTCTTTGACAGTCACCACGTCGACAACGTTCTCGGAGTCCGGGCTGACCAGTGCGGGGCAGAAGAACCTCAAAAAGATGAAGGAGCCCACCGCGATCTTGCCGTAGCCAGGTAGCTTGGACTCGACGCAGCCGAATATCGTCTGGCAGAGGAAAAAAAACTCTGGCGGGAAAGAGTCCACCGAGTTGACGATCGAGTCGATCAGTGTCGAGAGGTACTTGGTGAACAGCTGCACGTTGCGCTCGCTTTCCGGGTCGTCGGCGTCCATCTTTTCCACTTCAAAGGTCTCACCGGTGGCAATGATCTCCTCGATCACCGGCTTTAGCGTGCTCAACAAGTAATTGTTGCCCTTCAGTCTCGAAAACATCGACAACGCCCTGGTCGCGCAGTTGTTTCTCCGCAGAATGTCCATGTACCGGGTTGCTCTCTGAATCTCATCCTTGACGAGCTCTGCCACGATGACGTGTGACGCGTTTTTCAGCTCATACACGCTGAGCAAGCTGCTGGCCAGGGAGTCGATGTCGTTGGCGGGACAGACCCGGGTTGCCATCCAGATCAGCTTCGGGTCCCTCAAGGCCTGCATCGTTAGGCGCTCGATGGCCTCGTTTTTCCGCTCTACTAGCTGGGTGTCCTGCACGTCGTAGTTGGAAATGATGTTCACAAACACCTTCAGGAAGGCCACCTTGATGTTTTTGTTGTTGGAGTATCCAATCGGAAGCGCGTAGTGCAGCCCGACGTCGACGTTGGAGTTCAAAAGATTTGTCAGGCAGTACGTGATGTTTTCGTTCAACAGCCCCACCTTATGCCTTAGCGCAGGCGGGAACTTTTCGATTGCCGTGCTCTTCTCCAAACCCTTTAGCAGCACGTTGAAGTAGTTGCCAAACACAACGGCCCGCGACCTCTGGAGCTCGTTCTGTGAAATGGCCTGTGGCGCCTCCAGCACAAGGTTCTTGGTCAGGTAGGCCAGCGCCTTGGACGACTCGATGGACGTGTCGATATACAAGTAATCGATATCGCGCCTTTTCAGGTCCATTTCCCGGTGCGGCTTGCTTAGGTTCTCAAAGTCAAACTCCTTAAAGATGGTTGCCTCGAACCACTGCATCACCATCCGCAGCCACTTGTTCTTGATTAGCAGGTAGCCCGCGATGCACACGTTGGACTCGGAGTGTTCAAACGACCTCAACATCTTGGAAAGGTGGATCACCGCCTTGTAGTACTTGGACGATTCGTGTGGCATGCGCTCGACGATCTTAATGACCTGTTCGATCAGGTCCAGTAGCTGCAGCGAGACGATGATAAGAACCCCGACTTCGTCGTCCCGCTCCAAAATGGTTCTCAGAATCACAATCACCTGCTCGAGCAGGATAAACTGCAGTTCGTTTTCGGGCTCGGTGAGGTCGCAGTCCTCCAGTTCTTCCACGCGTTTCTTCAGGTTCTTGAACAGCAGCTTGAACGACAGTGGGTGTAGCTCCGTGCTGACAATGTCTTTTGAGTTTTCCCTGGTCAACAAGTCCTCGTTATTGAGCCACTGGCACTGCTTTGCGATAAAGTAGTCGGCGTGCTCCGCGACCCGGTCCTTCACCTCTGCGAGGTACGGGAAGAAGTCCTGCAGGGAAGAATCGATGGACAAGAACACCCCGAACGAAGTCGCCAGCAGCCCCGCGTAGTTTCGGAAGCTGCTCAGTTCCTCAGATGACAGCGATTCTGCCTTGCTCAACTCGAGCCAGCGCTTGTACAGCAGCTCCAACGTCTCGTATATCGTCTTGTTGGGGTACTTGACGTGCTTCAAAACAGACGTTCTCAAACGGCGCTGGAAGGCCACGGCGCCGGTGGCGACGTAGTTGTCGCGGCACATTGCGTTAATAAAGTCATTGTTGTACCTAGTGGTGATGCCCACCCTGCCAGTGATTTTTTCGTAGGACGAAAGCTCCAATGAGAGCTGTTTGAACCCGAGGTTCAGCAGCTTATGGATCTTGCTGTCGTGCGCGCAGAGCGACGCTAAAAGTGCCCTGCCAAACGCACCGTGGAGCAGCGGTGTTTTGAAGTTGCTTGGCTCCTCGATGTTCACTGTGTACCCCTCCTGCTCGAACGTTCCCGCGAGTTCGGTACGCAGAGCCATGTACGTAGTGACAGAGTTCAACAGGTACTCCCGCCTGCTGTCGGAAAGCGACAGGTTGAACAGGCTGGTAGACAACAGCGTGACTAGAAACCCAACGGCAATGTAGCCAACGGCAATCGTATCGGTGTTCGTGCTGCTCTTCACATTGGTCATGTAGTCCACCCCGCTTTTGGCAAAGGACCGAGTGGCATCGCAGAGGCTCGGATCGGTATCGGTGAGACCCACAAACACAGGCTTCACCATGTGCCTGTTGTTGTCGGAGAGCGTGAGCGCACCGGACTCTTCATCAAAAGAGACGTAGTAGTACTGGGCCATCCGTCTGTAGATGATGAATATGTTGGCCAAGATCTTACGCGCGTCCTCCAAGTTTTCGTCCTCGACCACGACGGCACTGTTACTGCTCTCTGGCAGAAGCAGGCCCGCTTGTTTGTAGTGCTTTTGCTGTTGCTGTTGTTGCAAAGACTCCTGTGACTCTCTTCTGGAGCGAGAAAACCGCAACGGAGAGCGGACGCTCTTGTGCATGCTGTCAAGGTACGACCGCATGCCCTGCTGGGATTTCTCCGTGTCGGATGAGGGTGAGTTTGGGAAACCCCTGGTTGCGCCGCCTGCTGAGGACGGAGAGGACGCGGAAGACGAGGAATGTGGTTTCTTGGCTTTAGGCGCCAGAATCTCGCTCCGGGTGGTAGCCGGCTGGCTGCTCTGGCTATTCTGCTTATCGCTGTATGAGCTGGAGTTGGTGGACAGAGAGGACCCGGAGGGCGAGTGTGGTAGATTGGACCTCGAGCTGGCTCTAGGGAGGGAAGGCCCGGAGGCCAGCAAGGGTGGCGGCGACCTCTGCGGGAATGACAGCTTGACAATGTCCGCATCGTTGACAAGATGGCCTTCCAAGATCTCGTCCAAGATTTCAGATGCGCGATCGTCAAAGTGCTGCGAGGACCTTAGTATGATGTCGGACATGTGGTAGGCGCTTCTCTTTAAAAAGTCCGTGATGCGCATGATAACCTCGTGGCGAGAAAAAGGGTCATTGGGCAAGTTGAAAAACATTTTGAAGCCCTCCGACATCATCCGCAGGTGGTCCAAGCCGCTGCGCTTGACCGAGAGGTATATTTTGAGCTTTTCAATAAACGTGTCTGGTTCCAACAAGCACGCGGGTGGGAAAAACTCAATCTGCAGCTTGAGGTGTGCAGAGGGGTTTCTGGCCATACAGCTTGCCATGGGGCTTTTCTTTGCGTCGGACTCGTCGCACAGCTGGAGAGAGTGGCACAGCACCATGAAGAGCCTTCTGGAAAAGTTCACCACCGGCGACTGCTTTTCGTGGTAATAAAAGGAGGCTGCAAACCTCGATATGAGGATTAAGGTGTGCAGGGTGTCCAGAAGCGCAGCGTCCGACACAGCCTGCACGCCGCTGACGTTTCTCATTAGAATTGACAAAAACTTGGTTTTTTTGTTGCCGGAGGATAGCGAGGTAAACTTCTTCAAGCCCCGAAACTTGCTCAAGGACTGTTGCTGCTCCTTCTCTTTCCGGCGGGGCTGTTTGCCATCCTTTGCATGCTCGGACTCGTCTCCCTTCGATGTGTTGGGTTGCAGGTCCGGGATGTTTTTGAATGCAGTTGCGTTGATCTCATCAAACACCTCGGGGTGGAACACAAGCATCAACGACAAAAATCGCAGGGCAGAAAGATCGCCCAGGTTGTCTGCGCCGTCGAGGACGGCCGAGATTCGCACGGTGCTGAAGTAGAAGTCCTGGGCGCAGAACTCCGGCTCCGGCGACAGCCTGCCCACTTGAGCCGACGCCGACTCTGCCATCGAATGCTGGTTTGAAGACGTTGTTGAAAGTCCGCCTGAAGACGATGGGGCGTGAGCGCCAGCGCTGCCCATCAATGCGCTGGCGCCAGAGGAGATTATGGAAGAGGCGCTGGGCGCGCTGGCGTGCGAGCTTGTGGAGTTCAACATGGAGGAGACTTTGAAACCAGAGTAGACCTGGTCAAACAACGACGAGGCCTCCTTCAAAATGGCGCTGAGCCTTTCGTCCTTGGTGTTGTTGCGCATCGAGTTCACCAAGTTGATGCACTCCTGTGGTCGCGCAAAGATCCACATCCGAAGGGCCTGCGAGGCAAACATCAGTATCAGCTCCTGGTACACGTTCTTTTTGACGCTGTTGAGCATCTTGGAAAGCATCTGGAAAAAGACAGCGAGGTGGGAACCCGTCACGTAGATGTAGGAGAAGTAGTCCAAGTAGGGTGCGACTTCGCTCTCATTGTGTGTCCGTGCCACTAGCAGCGGGGACAGCACCTTGGAGTGGAGGTGGTTGCAGAACTCCTGGGGGTTAGAAGCCGCGACGAAACGGAAGAGGCACTCGCAGCTCACGTCCAGTTTTTCCACCAGCAACGGATGCCTGGAGTTGTCGGCAGGCTTTTGTTTCAGCTGCTCTTTGCTGGACACGTTTGAGCCGACCAGTGCGGTGTTCCCGTATAGAGAGGTTGTCATCTTTTTCACGACTCTGATTATGTGCGCGTTGGATTTCAGCTGCGTGCATATCTTTATCAGTTTGTTGGCAAGCTGAGGGCTGATGGGCTTTGGGGGGAGGGAGTGGAAATGCAGACGGTGAGTTGCAAAGCCAATTGATTTTCTGGAAAAGGCAACGTTTCTGTCCTGGTGTTGGGCGTGTTCCGCGATGCTGGTGTGTTTGGATTCGTGGACGTCCCAGCAGGCCTCCGAGATATCACACAGCAGTCTGAGCAGAACCAGCTGAGAGTTCAGTATACCCAGCGAGGCGCCTGCATTTGTGCTTGTACTTGTGCTTGCGCCCGTGCTTGTGCTTGTACTTGTGCTTGCGCCCGTGCTTGTACTTGCGCCTGTGCCCACGCTTGCGTTCGCGTTCGTGTTCGTGTTTGTATTTGTGTTCGTGTTTGTGTTTGTGCTTGTGTTTGTGCTTGTGCTTGTGCTTGTGCTTGTGCTTGTGTTTGTGCCGGCACCTGTATTCGTGTTTGCGCCTGCCGGTTGGTGGACCGGTCTATGTTCGCTGCGCATGGAAAGCACTTTTAATATCTCTTCAACAATCGAGTCCAGGCCGTGGGCCGCTGCGATGCTGAACAGGGCCAAACGGCCATTGACGTAAAAGCTGTCATCTTCCACCTCGGAGTACATTGTCGTTGAGGAATCAGAGGGTAAAATTTGCGATATGCGATGGCATATGTGCGATACCAGGTTTTCGTCCATTGTGGTCAAACAAAGGCAAAAGGAGGAAAGACAAAATAAGGAATACTGGTATGTAGTTAAGAAAGACTAATGGGTGGTAACTTGGACGCTGTTTTCCACCGGCTTGTTCTCGTCTTTTCCTTTAAAGACTGTGGCTCTGCTGCTAGTTCTGCTTGTTACGAATGTTTTCGCCACCAGTTAAGTTTCGCCCCTTGGGATCATCGCTTCCCTTCGTACGACGAGATGTCTTTTTTTTCCTTTTTCTTTTTCTTTTTCTTTTCTGTTTTGCTTTCGCTCAACTATCAATTGGTCACGTGAGGAAAGCGCGAAAAGCAAAGGGCAAAAAGGACAAGGGTGAAGGAGAGGTATTAGTGAGTGTGACAAAACTGGCGGGTCCCTATGAGAATTGGGCACGGGTGTGCACACCGGGGACGAGAGCGCAAATGGTGGGTGCGAGTTCGAGTTCAAGTCAGATCGTGCTGGTACACGTGAAAGCTGGGTTGAGCCAAGCATGGGACCACACGGCTGCGATATACTTACTGGCGGGGGTTCTCGGTTACGTGAAACCCGGTGGTTTGCTCAGCTCTGCTTTACTTGGCTGTACTTCTATTTCCGGGTCAACGAACTTGCTCAATCGAGAGACCTTGGCCATTCTCAGTATTGCTATTTTTTGCGGGTTTCCGTTAGTAGCTAGGCTTCTATAAAACTATACTAAAATTGTTCATTCCTGGTTTGTCGTGGAGCTTGGTCCTTTTCTGAAAGCGCTGCTGCTCCTGCTGCAGCACACGCTCTTTCGATACGCCCTTTAAAGAGACCGGTGTCTCGTGCTCAAACAAAAAGTATACCAGCTTCTTGGCCTCGCGATACTGCAGCTTCCTGTAACCCAGGCACGACATCATATCACAGAAGTGCCCAGTATCCATGTACCTGGAATTGTTCATACATGGCAGAGGCAGCACGACAAACAGGTATGTAGAGGGAATGTCTCTCCTAAGAAACTCTTGAAATCTCAAGATCATCCTCCCACGCTCCGCAGGGCTCGGTACAAAATTCAACACCAGAGAACAGGATATCAAATCAAACCTGCCTCCATCCCCAGTGGGCAGTGGTCTTTCCATAAAGTTCTGTCGTTCGATACACATTGCGTCATTGGAGTTAAGGTCTATGCGTACTACAGGATTGAAAATCCCGCTTGTCGAAATGTGGTTTTTCGCACTTAAGCAGCCAATTTCCAATGCACTGAATTTTCGTTTGTTATCAATCTCTCCCTTCTGGAACATTTCTTTGAACCAGCTAACCAACATTTTGGACGAGTCTCCTCCTCTCTTGCCATCCTGGCCAATAGTGCTGGCCAGCTGGTAGTTTTGGAGCCCGCCGCGTGCATGCATCTCGCCCATCACATAGCCAAGCATCTTTACGAGTTCTTGCCTCTCCTCTATTGTCTGCACTTGCAGCAGCGCTGCTTCCATCTTGCTGTTGGGATGGTCCATCTGCCATCCTGCTTCGTACGCCTTGCGCAGTGCATCTGTCTTTTTAGCTGCCGAGATGACCTCCTCGTTTCTGACCTCATCGTTGTCAACAATAGGGATCCCTAGCTTTCCACAAACGATACGTCTCTTGTTGATCAACAAGTGGAACCGTCTAATGATTCTACGGGCCTTTACCGGCTTGATGCTGGGTAGTTTCTTGGCCACCTTGTTCCCCGTGATTGTCTCCCTTCTCCTTGAAAGCATGTAGCCGACGTAGTACTAGATTTATTCTGATTTTAAGTAGATGTCAAACCATTGGAATAGGCTTTCCGAAGCTCATCGAGATTTGCCTCTTGCATTTTCTGTATTTTTTTTTTTCCCTCCATCCTCTTTCTTTCGCCTTTTCATGGGACAAAAAAAAAAAAAAAAAAAAAAAAAAAAAACTGAAAATGTGAGAATATGAAAATTTTCGAGATGAGCTGTGCAAAGACAACCTCATCGACTCCGAAACAGCAGTTGACACAAGTGCAAATGTCCAGAAAACTACTGCAAACGAGGTTGAAACAATTGAAAAACAAGAGGCCAAGCCCTTCTTTGAAAAAAAAGAACACCAACCGCGTCTCCAAGCACCATCCCAAGAACCAGGCAAAGAGAGATGCGCAGAAGCCCAGCACGGCTGTCGATGCTTCCGACTTGAAGTGGAAGCCTGTTGAAGTTCCGGATACTTTGGACGACTTTGGTGGGTTCTACGGTCTGGAAGAAATCGATGGCGTCGACGTCAAGGTTATTAACGGCAAGGTACAATTTATTGCCACGGATGAGTCCAAGGTTGAGAAGAATTCTGAAGAAAAGAAAGATGGGATCGATGTGGACGGGGATGCCCAGGTGGAAGATGTTGTTGAATTTAAAAACTTGGATGACATCAAAGACGGCGAGCTGAGCGCGGCCTCCTCTTCCAGTGAGGACGAGTCTGGCGACGAGGAAAAGCCCGGCTCCGACGACAAAGGAGGCAGCGACGATGATGACATGGCCGGCTCTGAGGCTGAGGCTGAGGCTGACTCGGACGGTGCAGGGGACAACAGCATCGATGGTGATGAACTGGAAACCAACGTCTTCAACCCAGATATCGACATCTCCAACATCGAGCCGCCAGTTCTGCCTGAGTGGACCGAGGCCATGGACCTGTCGTTCACCACCCTCCAAGGCTTGTCCCAGCTGGGATTCCTCAGACCTACAGAAATCCAGGCCAAAACCATCCCGTTGGCGCTGCAAAACGAGGATATCATGGGCAAAGCCAGCACTGGTTCCGGTAAGACGCTGGCCTACGGTATCCCGATCCTGGAAACACTGGTAAAGGACAGGACCGCATCAGAGAGACCTGTGGGTCTGATTTTCACGCCAACAAGAGAGCTGGCACACCAGGTCACTCAGCACCTGCAGAAGGTTGCAGGAGCAATCTACGAAAAGAACCAGTACTCAATCATCTCTTTGACCGGTGGGCTGTCGATCCAGAAGCAGGAGCGTCTCTTGGGATACAAAGGTAGTGCCAGGATCGTAGTGGCCACCCCGGGCAGATTTCTAGAGCTCATCGAGAAGAGCAAGGAGTTTATCAAGAGGTTTTCCCAAATCGACACCCTGGTCCTGGACGAGGCCGACAGACTGCTGCAAGATGGCCACTTTGACGAGTTTGAAAAAATTCTAAAGCACCTTGGTAGAGCCCGCAACGTCAAGGGTGGCTCCAAGAGCGATGGTTGGCAAACAATGGTTTTTTCGGCCACCTTTTCACTCGAGCTGTTTAACAAACTGTCCACCGCCTCATGGAAGTCACTGAAAAAGGGAGCGGGCGAGGACAGCAACGAAATGGAGGCCGTTTTGAAATATCTGATGACCAAGATCCACTTCAAGAGCAAGCCAGTCATCATCGACACAAACCCAGAACAGAAAGTCACGTCTCAGGTGCGGGAGTCTCTGATCGAGTGTTTGCCTACCGAGCGTGACCTGTACGTCTACTACTTTGTCTCGATGTATCCGGGCACCACGCTGGTCTTTTGCAACGCTATCGACTCGGTGAAGAAGCTGAACAACTACCTAAACAATTTGAAGATCTCCTCGTTCCAGATCCACTCCTCCATGAGCCAGAAAAACCGTTTGAGAAACCTGGAAAAGTTCCAGCAGCAGGCGCACAACAACGACTTTTTGAACAAGCCAACGGTTTTGCTAGCCAGTGACGTGGCTGCCAGAGGCCTGGATATTCCAGGGATCAAGCACGTCATCCACTACCATTTGCCACGCAGTGCCGACGTGTACATCCACAGGTCTGGCAGAACGGCTCGTGCCGACAGCGAGGGTGTGTCTGTGATGATATGTTCTCCGCAGGAAGCAATGGGCCCGCTGAGAAAGCTGAGAAAGGTTCTGTCTAACAAGTCAGACGTCAGAAAGGGGAGAAAGTGGCAGAAGGACGTCGACCTACTGCCTGTCGAACCCGACATTGTGTCTCAGCTGCGTGAGCGTAGTGTCTTGGCCAGCGAGCTAGCCGACGACGAGCTGGCTACAAAGTCCTTAAGCAAGGACGACAACTGGCTCAAGAAGGCCGCAGAAGACCTGGGTGTCGATTTTGACTCGGAAGAAGACAACAAAGACGTGTATCTTGCCAGAAACAAGACCAAGAAGATAAACAAGACTCTGGGCAAGCAGGAAGCCAGGAACATGAGACACGAGCTGAATGAGCTTTTGAGCAAACCGCTGAGAAAGGACTTGAGGAGAAGCTATTTGACTGGTGGTCTGGTGAATCTGGCCGACAGTCTAGTAAAGAATAAGGGGCACCGCAACATCATCGGCCATGACAAGGTCGATGCGCTAGATGTGTTGAAACAGAAAAACAAGGGTCGCAAGAGGTGAGTGTGTTTTGCATATTTTGTATAGTAGGGAGAATCTAAAAGAGCATGTTTGTTTTGTTTAGTTTTGTTTTATTTTCTAAAGTGATATAGTATATTGAAGTAGAGGACCCCTCGCAACTGTGGGAGGGGTTAAGTAACTATACAAATGCGTAATTTATCAAAGCACATTAAAAGGATAAGCAAAATACAGATATCCATGGTGAGAGAAATGAAGGGTGGAAAAGAAGAGTGGAAAAGAAGAGTGGAAAGAAGAGTGGAAAGAAGAGTGGAAAGAGGAGTGGAAAGAGGAGAAACGTTGTAGAACGGTGGACGTGGTGTAGCATAAGAGAGAATGAAGAGGGTGGCCGTGGGGGGAAAGGGCAGGAGAAAGAAAGAAAGAAAGAAAGAAAAGAAAAAAAAAAAAAAAAAAGAAAGGCCAGATGTCACTAGCCAAACTTAAGAGTTGTTGAACCCGCCGCCGTTTCGATCGGTCCTGTTTAGATAAAGTCGTCATCGGAATCGTCGTAGTACTCGTCGTCGGAGTCTTCGACCAACTGTTCAAAGTTAACCTTGTAACGCAACAAAGCACCGACACCACCGAAACCAGACACAAACTGCGCACCCTCAGAAGACTTGTCTGTGATAAATTCCAAAGTGGCACCGTAGTTCTTGTAGTTTTCGGCCAACCACTCGATCAGAGGCTGCTCGCTGACGGCATCCATCTCCTGGCCAGTGGCCTTGTCCAAAGAATACGTCTTGTCCTCCTGGTCGGGATTGGCAAACTGGATGACCTCGTTGCCCTTAGAGTCCTTGAAAATGTATCTGATGGTTTCCAGGTTTTCAAAAACGATCAACGTCTCCACAGCACCCAGGTCCAAGGCCTTGAGGGTGTCCTCGATACCGTAACAGAACTTGCCGGTATCCTGGGAAATCTCGTCAAAGTACTGAGTGATTAACTTCTTTTCCTGGATGAACTTGACGTTTGCCAGGGTTTCGGCGGACAACTCGATGGCCTGGTTGAACCCGTTCTCACCACCGTAGGAGATATCGACAATCTTGACAATCTTGGCCACCAATCTCTGGTCGAACAACTCGGACCTGGCCAAGTCGGTCTTGAAGTCGGCAGAACCAGCCAAAATCAGACCCTTGACGTTGACCTTGTCGTTTGTGATAAAGTTTTGAACCGCAACCTCGGCCACCTTTCTGACGTAGTTGTGTCTCTTTTCTTCTCTCAAACGCGCAAAACGAAGGGCGGACTGACCACCTCTACCGTGCTTCTTGGGCAAGTCGACAGTGAACTTGTGCAAAACTGTTCTGGTGTTACCGGACAGCAAACCGAATAGGGTACCCTGACCATCCATGACGATGAACCCGAACTTGTCGTCGGCCTCTAGCAACTCGGACAACACTTCTGTGTGGAACTTGTTGTCACACAAGTACAACGAGGTGTTTATTGGCTTGTAAGGCTCGATGTCGATGGTAACCTTTTTTTCCTTACCTTCCTCGGTGATGATATCACCACAGTACAGCACCAGCCCGTTGGGAGGAACTCTGGTGTACAACTTCAGCTTCTGCTGGGTAGACGTGATTGCACCCAAGACGGACAAACGGTTCACTCTGGACTTGATGTTCGAGGCGGTACCATACTCGTCCGTCAACATCCTCTGCATCATGGAGATTTGGCCCTTTGGTGGGATGACCAAGGAGATCATAGAGGTACCGTTACCTCTTGCTTTTTCCAAAGACTTGATCAACTTCTTGACCTTCCAGATTTCAATGTTTTTCTCAGCGTCAGTTTCCATTCTTCACTATAACGGTTCGAAGCCAGCTGTTTGTGTTTGCTCTTCAACAGCAAGTAAACGCTTCTAGCTCACAAACTTTCACCTCTTTCTTGCTCTGCCCCATTATAAAAATTTTTTTTTTTTTTTTCACTGGGCGACGAGAGCAGGCAGACATGGCAGAGGGAAAAAAAAAAAAAAAAAAGAAACAAACAAACAAAATGCATGTGTCACACAGAACGATACGTTTGCACGTGCCATCTGCAAAGCATGAATCCTTGTACATATAACATTGAGAAGAGAGAATACTAAAACCTATATACGGTACACAGTGAATCTGCGATGGGCCTGAGCAGGGTAGAGAGGTCAGGCGTGCCGAGCGCGGCTACATGTCGGACTCAAAGTCGCTGAGAAAGTCGTAGTCCTCCATTTCAGAGTCGTAACTGGAGGCCCTAGTTCTCCTGGTTTCTCCGCTAGGGTCATTGCTGGCTTTGCTGATGCCGCTGTTGCCGATGTTTTCGCTGCTTTCATCCTCGTCCTCGTCGTTGGTTGCTGTGGTGCTGATGATGTCTCCGTCACTATTATCGCTGGCGCTGGCGGTGACGGTGGTCTCCCTGGCCTCCAGGTACACCGACTCCTGGATGTGGTGCAGCATGGGGGGTCTGAGGAAGAACGTCTGGTTGCCGCCAGATGTGCCAGTGAACACAACCTGTTCATCATGGTCGATCAAGTCGATCTGACATCTGTTCGATAGGCAGAAGTTCTGGATCAGGCCACGGTAATTGAAGTTCAAGATCTTGTAGTTGTCGGGCTGCAACTCATGGGGGCCCATGTGCAGGTTGCATTTTGTGGAGCTCACGCCGTCGGCTTCAAAGTACTGGAAAACCAGCCTTAGTCCGTTAGGAATGGAGTACGAGCCCCTGTTGTGCAGTTTGAACGCGACCAGATGGTCCTTCCTGTCCATTTCCACTTCGACCAGCTCCTGCTCCACAACCTCGGTGGTCTGAGAGCGCTGGAGGCCGTCTAGCCTGTCAAAACACCCAACCGCCTTTTTGATCTTTGGCTCGTCTCCCCCGACCAGCTCCAGCAACGTGGCATACTTTTTGTAGTGCTCCACCACCCTGGTCAGCTCTGCTTCGTCCTTGATCTTGGAGAAAAAGTCAAACACCCCAGCCTGCCGTTCGGGGATGTCGATGATCACGTCGCTGCTGGACTTCTTGATGGAAAACGCATCGTCCTGTGCACTCCTTTGTAGCGGAGAGCCAGAACCATGGCGGTGCCTACGCCACAGCTCGTTGATGTGGCCATCCGGTGCGTTGATCTTGATCATGTTGTGATACTTTCTGTGGGTGTCGCTTTCGTGTTCTCTGGACTCGCACTCGGCGCACAAGTCGTAGTTGTGGCAGTAGAGACACTTGAACCTCGGGCCCAAGATAAAGCCTTCCTTGGAACAGGTGGGGCCAGAAGCACATGGCAAGCCGTAAGATGGGCAGCAACCGTCGCACACGATGTTTTCGTGCAAGGTTTTGTACTCTGGCTTTCCAGGTTTTTCCTCTTGCTCCGTCTTTTTCTCTTGCTTTTGCTCTTGCTTTTGCTCTTCCTCCTGCTCTTCCTTGAGCTTTTGTTCTTCTCTTTCTTTCTCCTCCTGCTCTTCCTTTCTCTTCATGGAAATTTCCAATCTCTGAATAGACTCCATCAAAGCTTGCAGCTGGTCTGCCGAGATCGTAATCTGAGGAGGGTTTGGAGCAGCAACATTCGCGGGAGCAGCAACATTCGCAGTAGCGGCATCGACAACAGCACTCTCCCTAACTTTCTTCTTGGGCTTGTCGCAGATGACAATCTTGGTAAAGTGCAGCCTGGCGAACTCGCGTCTCAACGCTTCAAAGTCCTCCTCGGTCTTCAAAGAGCTCAGCTCTCTGGTGCCAAACCGTTTTGTTCTAAAGATACACTTGTCAAACGCATTCTGCAGGCAGTAGCTCTCCAAGGCCAGCTGTTCTAAAAACGGTTTGTCGATCTGTGTCGGGTGCACTCTGTAAAATCTCTCCTTGGAATTGTAGATCAGGTATAAGGGATACACACAGTAGTTTCTAGCGTTGTCCATGTCTGGTGCTGGTGTATTTTCTGTTCAGGTTGTAGAATCCTATCGAGATGGGCTCGTGTAAGGGACGTTGCTGTTCTGGCAAGTCTTGTCTTTCCTTGTCTTCTTGTTGCTTCTTGTTTAAATACCACAAGTCAAGGGGGGGGGGCAAGGGGATGGGAGGCGGAATGGCCGCTCAGCAGCGGCAGCAGCAGCAGCAGCAGCTTATCATCCGTAGCCCGCCAACTTTTTTTTTTTTTTTTTTTTTTTGCCCCCTGCTGCAAGTCATTTCTTTTTCGGTATGGAGATCTAGTCACGTGCTTCCGGGGCGCTAGCAGCATGGCAGAGCCGGACAGCTCTGCGATGGTTGACAGAAACAATTATGATAATTAAACATAGCATTAGACAGTTCACTAGAAAATATAGAAATAGAGTTACGGACACTATTGGATTAGAAAATAAGAAGTGGAAAGTTTGTAGGCAATGGGTGCGAAATAGGGAACATAAAAGGCTGTTGCAATGGCGGCAGCGGTAGCGCCTCATTTCTTGGCCACCGGCATAAAGTCTGGTGGGTTGTGTGAATATGTGGCTCTTCCCTTCTCGTCGTAGCCTGTAAAGTCGTCTCTGACGTCCACGCCGCTGGCTCTGGCAAGATTGATCTGCTGTGTCGATAACCCGACCGGGTCCTTGGCGATCCATAGGATAGGCTCCTTGTCTCTGACGCACGGATCGGTGTATGCAGTGTCGACGTATCCGTGCTCGTATCTGATGGTTGTGTTGAAGACGTGAGGCAACCTTTGGCGGATCTCTGGGAAGTCGTAGTTCTTGTGTGGCTGGAAAAACGTCAACACCCTGTTCTTGATGTCCACCGGCTTGTGCCTGGCCTCTGGGAACGCTCTCGGGTCGTTGGTCACAGCGTTGGCGTCGGAAAACACGTTTCCCGCGTCAGCGTTGACCACAACGGCGCCGTTAGCGTCCACGCTGTTGGGGTTGGGGGCGCGGCCCTGATTGTCGTCGATGTCCTTGTATCCGAGCTTGTGGAACTCCTCGTTCTCGGGAACAAAGGTCGAGTCGTTGTTGTTGGTTGCGTAGGACTTGTTGATGCTGGACGATGCACGTCTCTTTTGCTCTTCAAAGTCGAGGTCCTCGAGGTCCTCGTCCTCGTCTTCGGCATCGGGGATGATGTTGGCCCTCCTCAAGTCCTCTGAGGTGGCGGGTTGAATCACGCCGGCGTTTTCGTCTGCTTCGGCCCTCTCCTTCACCTCTTCGCCAGTTTGCTTGATTTCTCTCAAGCCCTGGTCCCTGGCAGGGTACAGGAAGGTGGGCTCGCCCCTGGCGTACCGGATGGCGCTTAGAGGCACGGCGTCAAACAACGGAATGAACCTCCTCTTGAAGTACAAGTGTGCGGCAACGGTGCCGGCCAAGAACACAGCTTCCAACACCACGGGCCCCCAAGACTTTGCCATCACAAACAACCCGATCAAACAAACCTCGGCCAAGTACAACCCGACAAACGCCTGGAATAGCGCCCTGGGATAGTTTCTGCCTTTCGAGTCAAAAGAGAACCCTAAGACATAATTCAAGTTGTACAAGTAGGCGATGTACAAGAAGCAGAGCGCCACCGTAGAAAACAACAATATCAAAGGAGCAATGATGGAGTAGGCAAAGTAAATGCACACCAAGAGCTCGATCCCCGGGTACACAACGCCCCAGCTTGGAGCACTCAAGACGCTGTACCGGGTCCATTTTTGCCTTGGGGTGGAGTCCAAGATCCGGCCCAAGAACTTGCTCAAGATCAAATTGACTGCCTGCAACAAGGACCCGCTGGGTGCACTGAGCCCCAACAACAAAAAGTATACGATGTAAAAGTTGGAGGCTTTTGGCAAGTTTTCGGCCAACAAAGACATGGCAGAACTAGGGTCATTGATGATCGCAGTGACCGTGGAAGAAGCAGAAGATGCAAGGGTGGTGACCAAAAACACCTGCACAACCTGGAAGCCGTAGTACCAGCCTTGGCAGTACTGGTCGATCTCCTGTTTTGTCATGCAACCGCCGATCTGGCCCAGCTTTTTGATGAATGGGGGCACCAAGGACATCAAAATCGCTAGGGCAACGGTGGGTAGTAGACCGGTGATGAAACCCATTATAATGTCAGGCATGTTGTTGATGAAGCGTAGGAAAGGCACTTTTTCGGTCAAATAGTTGACGTTGGAGATACAGCCGACAACCGCCACTGGGATGGCCCAAAAGATGATTAGCAAAACTAGCAAAGTGTTTGAAACGAGACGCTTGGACTTTCTCACCTTTTTGGAAAGGCCCATGTTGGGCCACACGATGTCTGCCGGGGAGTAGCCGATCAAACACTTGTCATAAGACTGCTTGCCCAAGACGTATGGGGCGGACTGGTAGGCTCTCTGTGCGTCCAACTGGGTGTTGAACTCGATGAAGCAGGCGCCAACCCTATCGTTCGTGTCCCAGCGCTCCTGTTCGGTCCTGATTTTGTCGTTGAGCTCGCCTACATGCTCGGCACTGTATTCTAGCGTGTCAACTTTTTGGCCGCCAACAAAGGGAAGTGGGATCTTGCCCAAACGGTGCTTAGGCCTTTTGTTCTGAGGGATGTAGGTCTGGAGATCGTCCTCCGGCTTGTTGCCGATCAACTCGTCCAACTTTCCCTTTTTCTCGGCCTTTCTTCTGACCTTGAGCGATTTGGAGATGACCTTGTTCATGCAGTTTTCGTACTTGGTGGCGTACTTCTTTCTGTCTTCGACCAACACTTGCAATTCCTTGTAGTCTCTAGCAAAGGTGACCCTGGAGCTTTTGTGGAACCTCTTTTCAATCTCGGCCTCCTGGCCCAACTCAGGGCTCAACTCGGTCAAGATCACGGTTCTAGAGGACAACAATCCGTCGTACAAGGGACTGGTCTGAACAGCGTGTCTCAACGAGACGTAGTAGTACAACTCTCTGTAGATGAGGTAGACGACGAAGCCGAAAAAGAACCAAGAGAGAAAGACGTGGGCGTATAGTCTGTTTTTGTTGCTGACATTGGAGAAGGCCAACAACTCAAACCCCTTCAAGTTGTGACCATTTGTGGCATTGACCGGTAGCAATATGGGGAAGAGGAATATGCAACCCAGGAGAGAGACACCACCAAAGATGCCCACGTAACGCAAGAACAAATATCCGTCAATCCCGGTGTGCTGGATGAGGAAGGAGTGGGGCTTGTACAACAAGTAGGAGAGCCATCCGAAGTAGCCCGGCGGGACCTCTTCTGTGCGTTCCTCCTCTTTAATGGTGTTGATGTCTTTCAAGCTTCTGGGCTGGTAGACACGGCCCTCTCTTGGTCTGAGAGTTAGAAACAACCCTACGAATATGGAAGCAACAACCATGTTGAAGATTAGGGTGATGACGAAGGCAGATGTGGAAGAGCTAGGATCTTCTCCACTGGGCGACGACATAATATACTAGTGCGTGCGTGTGTGTGTGTGTGTATAGTAAACTTTAAGCAGTAAGATGCGAGTGGTTTGCAGTTGTAGATTTGTGAGGTGTGATCAAAGAGACAAAGTTCTGGTAGTACAAGTAGTGGTAATAACTGTAAAAGAAACCAAGAACAAGAACAAGAACAAAAACAAGAGAAAGAACGGTGCGATGCTGTAAACGAGCGGCTTGCGGCGTGGCTGCTATATAAGTTTGAAACCGCGGTTGGTGACGTTCTATGCATCCCGCATGGATTTTGCTTTTGAGGCTGAAATTATTGCTCTGCGTCGCGGCCGCGATGAGGTGAGGGGAGGGGAGGCGAGCGCAGAGCAAGCTGCGCAGAGCAAGCAGGGGAGGCCAGGCAGAGCAGATGTGCCGAGAAGGAGAACTGGAGGACTGTATGACATAACGTCATCGCACAGGGATCCTGTCGCTGACTTGGATATCTGTCATCTGGAGGCCGACTGTAGAGGGCCAGAACAACCTGGTTTCCAGAGGCCTAGGTTCTAGGCGTTCTGCGTCGGCTGCACACGTAATAACGAGGTGGCAGAGCAATGCGATGTAGTGAAGTAGAGTGGAGCGAGGAGCAGATAGCGTGTGCGAGGCACTCGCAGCACCCAAGGAGGAGAGTTCGAGATCCGTGTGTCCTGGTAACTGCTGTCTGATAGCACGGCACCTGCTCCTTGCCACATCTTGCATCGTCCCTGTCGCTCGGAGTTTGCTTTCGGATCAAGGAAGAGGGTGCGGCGGAGCTGTGTTCATGGATGCCGTCCGACGGACCTGCGACAGGACATGTGACTCCGCCGCGCCAGCAGTCTGTCTTTGTGACTCTCGAGCAGACACCTCTGTCCCACAAATGGAGATGGGGAGAGAGAGGAAGTGTGTGTGTGTGTGTGTGTGTCCGTGTGTGAATATGCGCATGTGTTGCGTGCTGGAACTCAGACAATATGTCCTCACCACAGAGCAATGCAACTACGAGAACACATCGTCTCGGTCGCCGACGAATGCCACTCCATCACTTTGCATCCTGTAGCTTACCGCAAGGGCTCGCGCTACAATGGCCCGTTGGTGGATGTCCAAGGGTGTCGCAATGAGAGCGAGCTAACGCCATTGCAGGTCGCCGTGCAGACAGAGCTTGTCTGTTTGGTGATGCAGTACATGGACGACTGGCTGCGGGGCTGCCGGCAAGAGATTGCTCGCTGCGAAGCACAAGGCCGTGTCTTGGAGACACAGTTGCAGCCGTTGAAGCGGCAACTCGACGAAAGGGACAGGGTGGAGGCAGAGAACAAGGAGCTAAAAAGCGCGGTGGAGTTTTACATCTTTATGCTAGAAAAGTACAGTGAGCAGGTGCAAAAGCAGACGCACAGGGACAGAGCGCCACCATTGTGCTCCACAGAGGGCTGCGAGCATGACCGCCATCAGTTCTATAGGGAATGTCTCGACAGAAGGCTTGGCGAGAAGCAGGCTTTGGAAAACGAAATACGCCGCCTTGACGCTGAAATCGATCGACGAGCAAGGATGGAAAGTGACATCGAAAGGCTCAGGCAACGGTGTGTGTGTCTCTCCACGCAGGTCAGCGGGCAGACGTGGTCGCGTTTTCTCTCCCAGTCCCGGTTGAACTCCGAGCTGAAGAAACAGTGCGAAAGAACGTCAGAACACCAGGCGCTTTGTGAGCTCTCCGCCCACTTGGAGTCCCAGTTCTATGCCGGTAGCAAGAGAGTTGCAGAGTTGCAGAAAACGTACTACGACGTGTTGATGGCAACACAGCGTCTGAGGGCCGAAAACACCAGTGGCGCCCGGCGCTTGGCAAACATTGCCGGCGGCCAGCGGCTATCGTGGAAGGAAAATTACCTGCGCGGCTTCGGAGAGCAGTCGAGAGTACGAAGCAAGCTTCTCAAGGCCACAGAGGACGTTATCAGGTTGAAGCAGGGAAACGTCAGCCAAGAGCCGGAAGTTCTTTTCTCGTCAATGGGCGGGCATCGTATGAAGCGGTACAAGAGGCTTTTCCACAAGCCGTTGCCGCAATGGAAGCTCTACAGGAACACCGCACACGCCAGGTGTGGCACGGTGGCTCTCGTCACAGTGCCGGCTATCAACGAAGTGGGTGAGGAGAATCCAACAACGGAAAACGTCGAGCACGTCGAACACAGCGAACACAGCGAGCTCAGCGAGCTCAGCGGGCACAGCGGGCACAGCGGGGATCAACATTTCCAGAAATGCCTGGTAAAGCCCAACAAAGCTCGCGACGTCACCTCCAATGCTATGCCAACCGAGACCCAGCAAACACACCGAGGCATTAAAAAAAGAGATGTATTCAGTAATGCACTCAAGAGAATGTTCCTTCCCTGGATAACCAAGAAGAGCGTGGCCGGGGATTGAGTCGAGAGACGGAGGCCGTGCACAAAGCACAAGTGGTTTGTATTTTTTTTTCGTTCTCGTTTCGAGATTTTTCTGCTTTTTACGTTTTGTTCTTTCGGCACAGCTTTCACACGCAAAAGTAAACAAACAACTCAAAAGCTTGAACCGTAGGAACACGCACGGCGTAGCGCCCGTGGCGAGCCTCATCATATCACGAGCATGCCAGCACGCTAGCACAACAGCGCAGACACTAGAAAAACTGCACTGGAATAACCCCCACACCAGAAAAACTGCACATTAGCACACTGCTCAAAGAGAAAAATATCTTTAGTTCATTAAAAATCTTTCATCATATATAAATCTTTTATCGTCATCTATAAAAACTAGAAAAACGCGGTTTTCAGCCACGCCTCGCTAACAAGATGTTTAAGCGGAAGCAACGTGTTCAACCAAGTCGACAACTCTGGTAGAGTAACCGTATTCGTTGTCGTACCAGGAGACCAACTTGACGAACTTTGGAGACAATTGGATACCGGCAGCAGCGTCGAAGATGGAAGAGTGAGAGTCACCCAAGAAGTCGGAGGAGACAACAGCGTCGTCAGTGTAACCCAAGACACCCTTCATGCTACCTTCAGAAGCCTTCTTGACAGCGGCCTTGATGGCGTCGTAGGTGGTTTCCTTGGCCAACTTGACGGTCAAGTCGACAACAGAGACGTCGACGGTTGGGACTCTGAAAGCCATACCGGTCAACTTACCTTGCAATTCTGGCAAAACCTTACCGACGGCCTTGGCGGCACCGGTGGAGGATGGGATGATGTTACCGGAAGCGGTTCTACCACCTCTCCAGTCCTTCATGGATGGACCGTCAACGGTCTTTTGAGTGGCAGTCAAAGAGTGGACAGTGGTCATCAAACCTTCTTCGATACCGAATTCGTCGTTGATAACCTTGGCCAATGGAGCCAAACAGTTGGTGGTACAAGAAGCGTTGGAAACGATCTTCAAGTCAGAAGTGTATTTGTCTTCGTTGACACCCATGACGAACATTGGGGCGGTGGAAGATGGAGCGGTGATGACAACCTTTTGGGCACCAGCATCGATGTGCTTTTGAGCAGTGTCCAATTCCTTGAAGACACCGGTGGAGTCGATGGCAATGTCGACCTTGTTTTCACCCCATGGCAATTGAGCTGGGTCTCTTTCTTGGAAGACAAGGACCTTCTTACCGTCGATGATCAAAGCGTTACCTTCGTAGGAGACTTCACCTTCGTACTTACCGTGGGTGGAGTCGTACTTGAACATGTAAGCAGCGTAGTCGACAGAGATAAATGGGTCGTTGATGGCGACAACTTCGACGTTCTTTCTAGCCAAAGCGACTCTCAAGACCAATCTACCGATTCTACCGAAACCGTTAATAGCAACTCTAACCATTGTGATGTTTTGTATGTGGGACTTAGAAATGTGATGTATTTCTTGGGGAGATAGAAAGAGAGTAGGAGGGAAACCAGAATTCAAGACAAGTTGTGCGGACGAGGTGCTTATATACTTTTTCTCGTTTATCCAGAGAGGTTTCCATTACGTGTGTGCTTTTCTTTCGCACACGCTGGCCTCTTGGGAAGAAGAGGCAGCAGAGGCAGCAGAGGCAGCAGAGGCAGCAGAGGCAGCAGAGGCAGCAGAGGCAGCAGAGGCAGCAGAGGCAGCAGAGGCAGCTACGTGCCGTCAGAGGCTGCTGCACATTGCCACACGCTGCCACGGACTGCTACACGCTGCTGAGAGAGCGTCTGACGCTGCCGTGGCGAGATCTTCCTATCAGCCCAGAATTCTCGTTGCAGACCACATTGTCCGTCACCTGTTGGCCTTCGAGGCTCCCACGCGACGCAACACCGCCAGAGGTGGGCAGATCCCACCCGTCGCCTCGTGCCAGAACATTCCTCGCTCCCGCAGAAAAGTCCGCACAACCTTGTCAGCAACCCGAAATCGCCTGATAGAGGAAGCACGGCAGCCGTAATGGCATGATTGGTTCTTGGCAGCGTGTATGAGCCTCGAGGCTCGAGCCTCCGAATATCAGCTCTATGCGCAGGCGCCCTGCACGGGACTACCGTATTCGCGCAGATTGTGCCCCTTCACCTACCCCTCCCCCACTGGCGGTATTATGTGCGTGTCGAGCCGGTGCCAGTCGTTACGTTTGCTTTGGAGTGCCCCTCCGTTCCACCAGTAGTGGTGCTGCCTGCATATCTCAGCTCCCCAGTTCTGGTGATGGACAGAGTCGTGCGCATGATTCCAGAGTTCATGTTACACCCCTGGCGTGGAAACGATAGGGAAAAAGAAAGAAGGACAAAACGAAAAAACGGGAAAAAAAAAAAAAAAAGGTATATAAGGGACTACAAAATTCTGGTTGATGATGCCAGTTAAGCTCTCTCTCTCCTTTTTGCTTTCAATTCCCCAAGCTCGATAAATCTATATCTCGTCTTACCAACTTTCAACTGTTATCAATGTCTGCTCCACAAATCCCAGAAACTCAAAAGGCCGTTATCTTCTACGAAAACGGTGGTGAATTGCAATACAAAGACATCCCAGTCCCAAAGCCTAAGTCCAACGAAATCTTGATCAACATCAAGTACTCCGGTGTCTGCCACACCGACTTGCACGCCTGGAAGGGTGACTGGCCATTGCCAACCAAGTTGCCTTTAGTCGGTGGTCACGAAGGTGCTGGTATCGTTGTCGGCATGGGTGAAAACGTCAAGGGCTGGAAGATCGGTGACTACGCCGGTATCAAGTGGTTGAACGGTTCTTGTATGTCCTGTGAATACTGTGAATTATCCAACGAATCCAACTGTCCAGACGCCGACTTGTCCGGTTACACCCACGACGGTTCTTTCCAACAATACGCCACTGCTGACGCCGTCCAAGCCGCCAGAATCGCTCCAGGTACCGACTTGGCTGAAGTTGCTCCAGTCTTGTGTGCCGGTATCACTGTGTACAAGGCCTTGAAGTCTGCCAACTTGAGAGCCGGTGAATGGGTTGCCATCTCCGGTGCTTGTGGTGGTCTAGGTTCTTTGGCCATCCAATACGCCAAGGCCATGGGTTACCGTGTTCTAGGTATCGACGGTGGTGACGAAAAGGCCGCTTTGTTCAAGGAATTGGGCGGTGAAGTCTTTATCGATTTCACCAAGACCAAGGACGTCGTCAAGGCTGTCGTCGACGCCACCAACGGTGGTGCCCACGGTGTCATCAACGTTTCCGTCTCTGAAGCCGCTATCGAAGCCTCTACTGTGTACTGTAGAGCCAACGGTACCGTTGTCCTAGTCGGTTTGCCAGGTGGTGCCAAGTGTAAGTCTGATGTCTTCAACCAAGTCGTCAAGTCCATCTCCATTGTCGGTTCTTACGTCGGTAACAGAGCTGACACCAGAGAAGCCTTGGACTTTTTCTCCAGAGGTTTGGTCAAGTCTCCAATCATGGTTGTCGGTTTGTCCGAATTGCCAAGCATTTACGAAAAGATGGAAAAGGGTGCCATTGTCGGTAGATACGTTGTCGACACTTCCAAATAAGCTCCTTTCACGCCTTGATAGAGTGACGAGCATGCTTTTGCCGGCTGCTCTTTTTATGTTATGAGTTTATGACTGTATACTTTAACTAGATAGTAACCAAAAAGATTTCAAAACTAAGGTATTCTAGCAATTGAGAAGCGAGCATCCGTGCCGACAGGCGGGAGCAGTATTGCTCTGTGCTGGCTTGCGCTATGCTCCTCTGGCTTGCGCTGTGCTGAGCTGTGCAAGGGCATATCCAAGGACATATCGAGAGGGTTACCCGGCTTCATCGTGTGGCACGAGTGAAAATTTTTCGAAAGGGGAATTGGATCTTCTGCCCGCCGCCCGCGCTGATAGAACCCTGTTGAAGTAGTGGAAAGGGCGATACCAGCATCACATCCACATCTGCAAAGCATGTTCAACCGTTTGTTTCCCCAGAGGGCTGTGCGCAACACGGCCCTTTTGCTGAAAAGACAGTTTTCCTCACCGGCAGCCCTGTGCAAGGACTACTCCTTACAACAGACCAGAATTGTCCCAGGACTTACCACCTTCTATTCTGCCAATCCGCACCACGAGGACCGCATCGACAAGCTGGAGGAGCTGTTGAGAAGATACGTAAAGCTGCCAACAAAGACAGCAACCGGCCTGTCCGCCGCCAGCGAAAGGCCTGCATGGCTCTCGTTTGATGAGTACGCCCTAATAGGTGGGGGTACCCGTTTGAAGCCCATCCAGTACCAGCAGCTGGTCTCCCTCTTGAACAGACTGCACAGCATTGACCCGGAGCTGGTGAACGACGAGATCAACGGCGAGCTGTCCCAATACTTTAAAAAGACCAAGCTACAGTCGAGCCACACCGCCGTCAAGACGCTGGACGAGTTTGGCAGAAGCGTTGCTGTCGGCAAGAGAAAGACTTCGGTTGCAAAGGTCTACGTTGTCAGGGGTTCCGGCGAGATCCTGGTCAACGGCCGCCAGTTCAACGACTATTTTGTGAAGATCAAGGACAGGGAGTCCGTGATGTATCCTCTGCAGGCCATCGAAAGTGTCGGCAAGTACAACATCTTTTCAACGGTCTCTGGCGGCGGTGTGACCGGTCAGGCAGAAGCCATGATGCATGCCATCGCCAAGGCCCTGGTTGTGTTCAACCCGCTGTTGAAGTCCAGGCTGCATAAGGCTGGTGTCCTCTCCAGAGACTACAGACATGTCGAAAGAAAGAAGCCCGGCAAGAAGAAGGCCAGAAAGATGCCTACTTGGGTCAAGAGATGAGGAGGAGGAGGATGCAGAAGAGAGGAGAAGAGAAGAGAAGAGAGGAGAAGGCGGAGCAAAAGCCCGCCCGACACCCATGTTTATACTACAAACACAAACACAACCGCAACCGCAACCGCAACTACGACATACCTGTATATATTAGATAGCAACTTTCATGCTCTCACCTCTTGTTTGTACGTCCAGGCGCAGGCTCCTTGGTGCCGGCGAGATATTCGCGAAGAAGCCTCTGCAAGTCCGGAGCCTTTCTCAGAAGCAGCATCAGATCGTCCGCAACAACGGTCTCTCTGCCGGCGTGTCTTGCAAACGCTTCGAGATCGGCTCCCATCTCCACCAGCTGCGTGAAGCACAGCTCCACCAACGCATTGATGAACTTGGGCGAGTAGCTCGTGTCATACGGAAGCTCTTGTTTTACCTGTTGCTCCACGCAGTACCACAGTTTTGCCTTGAGCTGGGGAATCAGCCTCTTGCGAGTCTCTTCATCGATCTGGCTCATTGCTAGATGATAACACTACTTACGTACACCTGCTTGCACTGTTTGCGCTTTTTGACGGAGACTCAAAATCAGGTCCGCTACGCTATGTTGCGTTCTGTGTCGTTGCACCTTGCCAATTATTCTCGAAGATCGTTCTTCTAGCAGCACATAGAAAAAAAAAAAAGGACAAGAACCGGAATCAGATGTGGAAAGAAGAAAGAAAAAAAAATAAAAAAAAAAAAATGAAATACAATAGAATAAGGTAAAGGACAAGAGGGGAAATCACCTGAAAAAGGTACAGGGACAACACAGCCATCCGACATCCTACCCACCATCTTTTCTATTCTGTCTGCTTTCACAATCCACATCCTATTTTCTTTTCTTCTTTTACTTTTGACTTTGCTTTCACCTTCGCCATAGCCATAGTCATAGCCATCATCATCATCATCATTATCATTATAATTATCATTATCATTATCATTATCAGCATCATCAGCATCACCAGCATCACCATTTCTTTACTCGATGGCCATGAACAAGTACACAGTCACATATGGCCTCAATCCTCCTCAGGAACAATCCACCCATGAAATGCACATACTGGCAATCACAAAGATCCTCGTCCCTCCGGACGCAGGCTACTTCTTAACTTGTGGCAGGGACGGCACAGTTATTAAGCACTGCTACGACGACATCACGGACTCGTACCAGAAACGCATCAGGATGCAGGTGCACAGCGACTGGGTAAGCGATATCATCGAGGTTTCACGCAACAGGTACGTTGTTGTCAGCAACGACTTCTCGCTGAGCCTGCTAACGCTCCACGCAGAAAACGACGCCTGGGAGAGCAAGATTATCGGCTACCACGAGGACTATGTCAAGTGTGCCACGCTACTGCCCAGCAGGGGTGCCAAGGGCTACGAGGGCCATGAGGGCGTGGTTCGATTCGCCACCAGCGGGCTGGACAAGAAGGTCAAGGTTTGGTCGCTGTCAGGGTGCAAGGCCTCGCTGCTCCACACCTTTGACAATGCCCAGCCGGATGAGACCGGGTCTCTGTACGCAATGGCCGCTGTGCAGAACCATGCGTTTGACGTTGTGGTTGGTGACAACAACGGGAACCTGAACATGTACTCGACCAGTGGCGAGTATTCGCAGCTGACCATTCCAAGGGCGCACGACACCAACGTGAAGGCGGTCAAGCCGGTGGACGGCGGCAGGAGGCTGCTGACGGCCAGTTCGGACGGGATGATCAAGCTGTGGGACGCGACCCGCATCGAGCAGAAGGAGGCCGCGATGCTGCACTCATGGAAATGGCCGTCGTCGATTTGGTGCATTGAGGCACACTCGTCGAACGAGTTTTTCATCGGCGACTCCAGGGGCCAGATCACCAAGCTGATGGTACGGGACGACGACTGGTCGGCAGTGCAGCTGTGCAGCGTGTTCAAAAGCACCGAAAAGGACCACCACGGCGTGCTGGCGATGAACCTGCAGGGCCGCAAGCTGTGGTTCTCGCTGTCGAGCAACTCGGACCTGAACCTCGTAGACCTGCGGGACGCGACCTTCAAGTCAATCCGTGGTGGATTTGCGCTGCTAAAGTGCTCTCTCCTTACCGACAGGAGACACGTCATCACACAAAACACGATGGGCCACCTGCAGAGGTGGGACATCATCTCGTGCGAGCTGCTCGACTACTTTGACGATTGCGATAGTTCTTTCGACGAGATGGTGCACAAGTACAACACAAAGGAGGTTCTGCCGCACTGGTGCTCGGTGTCCATCAAGACCGGAAAGCTCTTTGTCAAGTTTTCGCCGCGGTTTGTGGACACGGAGGTGTACGGCAGCGCCCTGGACGACTACAACATCATCAACAAGGTCGAGCTCAACATCGACCAGCGCTACAACCTGGGGAAGATCGTAGTGAACTCCATCCTGGATGAGTTTATTCGCTACGAACTGGACAAGGACAAGGAGTTCAGAAAAGAACTGGTGGCAAAAAAGGTCTCCAACCCGGGCACCCCACCAATGCTGGCCCACAACCCAGCCTACTCGGTGGACAACATAGCACTGGACGGCACAAAACCCATTTCCAGGGAGAAGAGAAGGCTCTCGCTGTTTACAAAGTTCAGCTCCAGCTCGTCGCCGGCCGTCAACAGCAATCCTGGCCACCTGACCCCGAATTCGTTGCCCAGCACCCCCACCCTGGTGGAGCACCATGCCGGGCCAGTAGAAGAACATCCTTTGCTACCGCCGCCTGCCGAGGCACCCTCCACGGCGCCCTTGCCGGCACTCGCCTACAGTGCTTCGGGACACCAGACGCCTCCGCCCTTGGAGGCAAGATCGGCTAGCTCAGGGTCTCTTTTGACCAGGAAGCTGCGTCTCTTTTCCGCAGCCAACGCAACCGCTGGCAGTGTCTCCGACGCACTCCCAAACACGGTCCACACAGACGAGGAAACGTCCCTTACCCATGACAACAACGACTCCAGTGCACCGGGCACGCCCAAAGACGTTCCAGACAACTTCAAGTGGAAGTTCACGTCCAAAAACTTTAGCGGTAGCGGGGTGCACCACACAGGCAACGGCAAGTCTAAGCCGACTGAGGAAGTGCCGGCAACTCACGAGGACAAGAAGCACAAGAAAGAAGAGTTTATGTCAGACTTTATCGATGAGATCAGGGAGGAATACTCGAGGCAGATCTCGACTAACTCGTCGTCCTTTAAACTACTTGGCAGGCGGGCCCCGGAGTCTGCGATAACAAGAGACAATAATTCGCCAATTATACAGATCAAGTCAGGGTGTTTGTTATTAGTCAACTGCTGGCGCGAGGGCTCGTGCGGTGAGACGGTATCCTTTGCCACGTACCTACCAGCTCCGCGGTACGCAGCGCAGGGTGACGATAAGCAGCAGCAGCAACAGCAGCAGCAACAGCAGCAGCAACAACCAGAGGATCTGGACAACAGACTGCAGATATTTGGCAGTTTGGAAAAGAACCTGCCTTACTGGATCGCCAAGGCACTGTTCAAGGATGATTCTGGCAAGGTTATCAAGGACTACCCCAAGCTAAACTTTGTATTAACGCCATGGGAAGACCCGAGATCTGCAGAAACTCGCGCGGTTGATTCACCCCAGCAGGCGCACCACTCGTACCACCACCTGGGGTTTCACCGCACCAAAACCAATGACGGCATCCTGCCCCCACTGCCACACATCGATGATTCGAAAACGAAGCTAAACGCACCCAGTATGATCAAGGTGAAAAAGATCCTGCACTACGTGGTGGACAGGTTTGAGTCTAGAATTCCTGAGATGAAATCCAGGGTTGACGTTGCGGACTGGCTAGAACTGCTTTGCAAAGGCCAAGTGCTGGACAATGACATGACTCTGGGCACCGTGAGGACGCTGTACTGGAAGTCCAGCGGCGACATCATCTTAGAATATAGACGTAAGCAGTCAGATGCTAACTAAACAAGTATGAAGTAGAAAAAAAAATAGTTAATGAATACAGGTTATACCACAAGAATACGACGCACAGTACACAGTACACATGTCCACTATTCTCTTCTGGAAGCACTGTTCGTGCGGAGAGATGTATCGTCTTCCCATCAAAAGGTGGTTCGCTTTGAGGAAACAGAAGAGAACAGGGAAAAAAAAAAAAAAAAAAAAAAAGAAAAAAAAAAGTTTTTCTCTGAAAAAAATCAAAAAAAAAAAAGAGTGAGAGAGAGAGAAAGAAAAGCCTTGGCCAGTGTCATCTCCCTCGACAAAAGCACAAAAGTACGAAAGTATCCAATTGAAAGACGGCTTCTCCTTCTGGACAGTGTAACATATAACAATACAATAGGGAAATGGATCAAGAAAACGAAAGAAATATCTCGAGATTGTGGAGAGCTTTCAAGACGGTGAAAGAGATGGTCCGGGACAGAGGCTATTTCATCACCCAGCAAGAAATCGACTTGTCGTTGGAAGACTTCAAGGCCAAGTACTGCGACTCTATGGGTAGACCACAGCGTAAGATGATGTCGTTCCAGTCCAATCCAACCGAGGAGTCTCTAGAAAAGTTTCCCAACATGGGCTCTCTGTGGGTGGAGTTTTGTGACGAGCCTTCTGTCGGTATCAAGACCATGAAGAACTTTGTGATTCACATCAGCGAAAGGAACTTCCAAACCGGTATCTTTGTGTACCAAAACGGTGTCACCCCGAGCGCCATGAAGCTGCTGCCTTCGGTTGCTCCAGCTACGATCGAAACCTTCCACGAAGCCTCCCTGGTTGTCAACATTACACACCACGAGCTGGTTCCCAAGCACATCAAGCTGAGCGAAGAGGAAAAGAAAGAGCTGTTGAAGAGATACAGATTGAAGGAGTCCCAGTTACCAAGAATCCAGAGAATGGATCCAGTTGCATTATACCTAGGTCTGAAGAGGGGTGAAGTTGTCAAGATTATCAGAAAAAGTGAGACTTCTGGTCGCTATGCAAGTTACAGGATCTGTTTGTAAATTAGAAGAAAAAAGAGAAGAAGAGAAGAGAAGAGAAGAAAAAAAAGCACTGACAACACCAGCAACCAGAATGTGCGCGTGAACCAAAACAACAGCCAAAACAAACTGCGAGATATTAATGCGTTTTGTAATTTCTATATACAACTTTCTTAAAAACCTCATAGAGAAAACCAACAAAAACCAACAAAACCAAACAAAAAGGATTGGCAGCCAGACCGCTGTGCCTCAGCACTTTTCCAATCTGGCGCACAGAACTGCGTCCCTGGTGCCCCTCCACCAATCGACACCCGTCAACAAAACGGTGCCGTGCGGCGGACTAACCTCTACACCTTGCTTCCCAAGGTACGTTGCGCCTACAGTGACAACGAGACTATCCACCAGGTCCGGCCTGCCCAGCAGCTCGTTGATCACCACAGCACCACCCTCCACCATTACAGATTGCATGCCAAACTCCGATCTCAGCCGTAAAAATATGTCGAGCCAGTCCATCTTGTCAGAGGCCGTGTCCGTGGCGATCCTCAGATACGTCACGTTTTCCTCTTCTTGTACATACACGCTATCGTTGACCACCACGATAGGTGCGCGGCCCTGGCCGCTTGCAAACAGCTCCTGCATCTTGGAGCCATTAAACCTCCACTTGTTGTCGGGGTCGAGCACCACAGGCCGCGGCGATGTCTCTACAGGAGAGCAGCTTGTGGCCGCGTCTTCTGGCGCCCACTTGCAATTCAGACCCGGGTTGTCCGCCAACACGGTACCTGAACCGACAAGGATGCCGTCATGATGGTACCTGAGGTAGTGTGTCATTGTTTTGGTCTCCAGATGGGAGATCGTAGTGCGCAGACCTCTTCCCCTGGAGATTCGCGAGTCCAGGGACTGGGCGTAGGTGAGCGTGACAAACGGCTTCTTGCAGTCACCTGCAGGGGGTTTGGGAAGATGGGGTTCCAGAAAGGGAACCAGTTCCGGTCTCAATGGTGCCAGCGACATCGTGTTGCGTATTGTCTGTGCACCCGTTAGCGGGCACAACATGGAAAACGGGAGAGCTTGCCTCTTCTCGGCGGCGGAGAGAGGAAAGTGCCAAGCCGACGGATTGGGATCATCATGAACGTGAGCACAGCGATACGCAATGCGTGATGTGCAGTGCGCAGCGTAATACACCAGCTAGATCACCGCGTACTCTGTATCGTCTTTGTCGTTGTCGCTATCGTTGTCGTTCACAACACCGCCGTTCCCAGCCACGTCCTTGAACGTAATCGCATCCTGGCCCACCTTTTGAGGTCTAAACGCCTTGCTCGACAGACCCGCGGCAGTCTGCTGAACCGGTGCCTCATCGCGGCGTGCCAGGGTAAACGGCTCATCCTGGTAGAATGCACCACCAGCCTTTTTCTTGCTTGCAGTGGCAGGAGCAGCTGATTTGTGTCTTTTGATTCGATTGTGGGGCTGGAACTGCAATCCATGCTTGCTGGCGATGAGGTCTTGTGGTTCCGCCTCGTTTGCCAGCTTGTTGCCTTCATACTCTTCCAGTTCGAGTTGCTTCTGCAGTAGCTGTTCTCTGACACGCGCTTTCCGCGAATCCTGTCTCTGCAGCCACGCTTGGCGTTCCTTTTCGGGGTCCAAGTTGTCGGTGTCGTCCAGCTGCGCAATCTGCTTCAGCAACTCTTTGTCTGTGCTGTAGTTTCCGCCCGGTCGAGATGCCGACTCGGACTTGGCAAGGACACTGTGCTCGTGCTGTATTCTTTTTATAGTGGCTTGTTTGCGCATTTCTTCCGATGGGAGTCCCACTGCTGGCTTTCCTGTCTTTTCTCTTTTCAAGAATACCGGCTTGTGGAGTGCGACTTCCTCGTCGCTCGAGGAAGAGTCGTTGTCGTCGTCGTCGTCGTCATCGTCATCGGACTCATCGCCACTAGATCCAGCAGCGTATCCCACAGGTGCTTGTATTTCAGTTTTCTGCTCTGTGGGTTTAATACGCCCTGCTCCAGTGTTTACTGTCTCTCTGTTGCTTACATCCGGCTCGAGAGTTTCTTTGTCACTTTGATCAGAAAAGCTGTCGCTATCCTCATTTGAGGAGGAGGAGGAGGAGGAGGAGGAGGAGAGTTCCCCGGCTTCTCTCATACTTCCCAGGGAAACCCTCTTTTTAAAGTGTCGGATAGCCATAGTCGGGTGAAAAATGTGCTTGATGACTTTTACACAAGAGCGCTTGTAGATGGGCTCTATGCTCGCTACTTTGTAAATAGAGATGTTTGCGTACGTAATGATATACGGTATGGCGACACAGTTCCAATCTGGCGGTGGACAAAAGTCAGGTTAGGCCATCGTTTTCGCCAGGAAGGGCGAGAGGATAGGAGAGGAAGACCCAGGAGACCTGGAGAACAACCAGCCAGTCAGAGGGACGAGTACATTGTATATATATATAAAGCGGACTGGATAGCATGTGTCTAAAAAAAGAGAATGTTTGGGGACTGTGGCAGGATAAAAAGCATATTGTCATAGGGGTCATAGCGTACTAGTGGATAGGACGGACTGTCGCACAGGTGGAGAAAAAGAGAGGGCTGTTCAGTATTGGTTGAAAGCAGCGAAAATAAAGGTTTTCAAGTTGGACCAGAAAGGGACTTGGTCCAGGCGTTGGGATCCAAGACCAACATCGGCAGGGTTGTGGTTATTTTGAGGGGTGTCATCGAGATGCTGTTTGCGCTTTTCGTCTTTTTCGTTGCGCTGCTTACCGTCGTGCTTGCCCTTGTGCTTTGTCTTTTTGCCGCATTTCTTGTGGGTTTTGGTTTTGCCAGACTCTTTGAGTTTGTCGTGCTCTTTGTCTTCGGGGTGCTTGTTCTTGTGTTGCTTGTGTTTTGGGGGCTCTTTGTGATGAGGTTCTCTGTCGTGAGGCTCCCTGTCGTGGGGCTCCCTGTCGTGAGGTTCTCTGTCGTGAGGTTCTCTGTCGTGAGGTTCTCTGTCGTGAGGTTCTCTGTCGTGAGGTTCTCTGTCGTGAGGTTCTCTATCGTGAGGCTCCCTGTCGTGAGGCTCCCTGTCGTGAGGCTCCCTGTCGTGAGGCTCCCTGTCGTGAGGCTCCCTGTCGTGAGGCTCCCTGTCGTGAGGCTCCCTGTCGTGAGGCACCCTCAATTCGGCAGCGTGATACAATTCAGCATCGATCCCGCCTATGTAAGCTCTGTCACCAAAACCACCTACAAAGTAGACGTCTTCGACATCCAATTCAAACCATCTGCCATCATGAACCAGCGTCTCATTGGAACCCGTAGGAATCCAGGGCCAGGCATCGGGGTGTCTGGAGGCAAAGCAGTGGGCCAGTTCAGTAGAGGCATTTAACTCTTTTAGCTCGCCAAACAAAGTGGCTCTTGGGTGAGCCATGGGTCCGTCGTGAGGGCCTCTCGAACCGTGGTGTGGACCTCCTGGTCTTGGATGTGCCTCAACAGAGGCCGAAAACTTGCCGTTTTTCACGTAGTTGCCATACGAGGAGCTCATCTCCAGCAACAACAAGATAGGGTTGCCGTTGTTGGAAACGGAAACATCTGGACACAGATCGGAGGCAACGTAGTATTCGACAAACGACACTGGAATGCCGTCTTCTCTCAACGTGTTCAAATGGAGCAGTTCCTCACGAGCAACCATAGATCTGGCAATCTCAGCGGCGTGTCCAACGTCCCTGTTAGGGGGCAAGGCAGAGGCGTCTGCGGAGGCTTTCGCGGCAGCGGTGACGGGGGCAATGGCAGAGACAGCGGCCAAGGCCGATAGCAGTATGTTGTACATTGCGGTGTTGTAGACTACTGTGAGAGGGTCAGCTCTGTGCTGCCCAGCTCACCTCTGGGTGCTTTCCCACCAAGCTTTATATACATCATGCACAACATCCCCTTTTCGGCGAATGAGGTGCATTTTCAAATGCCGTGCACTCATGAGTCCGCACAGCCCCCGAGGAGAACAACAAAGCCACAGACGTATGTGGGGGCTGGGTGCAGCTGTCGATCGCCAGCACATACCCTCGGAAAAGGGATTTCACCACCGAGGGCCGCGGCTCTGGCACTCTTTTTTTCCCTTTCTTTTTCCCGCCAACTATAAAGAAGAGCGCTCTGTGGCGGTGAATATTTGACGGGTATGGCTTGGAGCGACAGGCGTTAAGAACAAGCAACAGCAGGCACACAAAAAGCATGCTTCCACAACTTCTTTTACTGCTGGCACTGCCATACACCACGCTCGCGCTAGTCCACCAAGTCACCTCTCTTGATTTCTTTTACGACACAGTCAACCGCAACGACTCGTACACCGTGGTAAAGTACTTCACCACTTGGTGTTCCCATTGCAAACAGCTAGGCCCGGTGGTGGAACAGCTGAGCTCTACGTACAGTGCGCCTGTCGGTGCCAACGTAACCTTTCTCGAGGTCAACTGCGAGCTTTTCGGCTCGACGTTGTGCGACAGGCTACCAGGCTTCCCCGTGCTCGAGTTGGTGAAACCAACGAAGGAGGAGCCGCTCTTGCCGCTGGGGGAACAACCACAAGAACAAGCAGAAGAACAAGCTGGCTGGTGGTCCAGGCTTGTGGGCAAGCTATTCGGTGGCGGACACAACCCGGAGTGGCAGCTGGACCTCGACCGTGTCGTTGAATTTCGCGGCAACAGAAATACAGAGGTCATCACCAACTTCCTGGACCAGGTGATCTATAACGATTACTACGACGAGGCCATCGCCCAAGTGTTAGAAAACAGAGATTGCACGCATGAGCTGTGCACGCTCGGAAAGGCGTACCTCAAAGACGTCACCTCGACGAGCAAGGAAAGAAAGAGACTGGAAAACATCTTGAAAAACAACAAGGACGACGGTTCCCTTGACAAGGTGCGCTTCAAGTTGAGATTGATCGGCTCCCTTGAAGACACCTACCACGATGAGTTGTAGAGTGCTGCCGCGCCGTGCACGATTGCAACGACAAAAGCAAAGCAAAACAAAAGAGGATATAGGCTGTTTAAAATAAATATAGATACATACGCGAGCCAAGTCACACACTATTTTTGCCTTCACCAACTTTCGTATTTCTGAACGCACCTGACCTTGTCTGGCCATGGTAGCTTGGGTTTCTCCCGCATGATCATCAAGTCTACAATTGGCTTCACATGCTTCGGGGTGACTCTGCCCAACCAGATCAAAGAGTGTGATTTCTTGAGATACAACAAGGCGTTGGCGGCAAACTTGTGCCCACCAACATGGTTTACAAACGCAACCGTAACCCCATCGGGCCTGATGTCGGAGACGTCTCTGTACAAACCGTGCTTTTGCAACGCCTTGTCGAACCGCCTCTGCAAGATCGGGGCGGTGATGCCGCAGCGCTTGTCCCTTGTCCTGTGGGAACATAGAAACACAAAGGCCTGCTGCCGGCTCTCGGTGATGTTGTCCTTTGCCAGCAACTGCTCACGCTTGTCTTCCAACAGCAAGGGAACAAGGTCATCCAACGTGGCGTCCACCTCGTCGCTGCGTAGGTTGTTGATCCATAAAAAGTGTGGTAGCACAAGAACGTTGTTTTTTTTGCCGCGCATCACGTCGATGTCCATGATGTCGATGGGCAAGGATGAGACACTGCAACGCATCACCTGACCACTGCCTTGCTTTTCATACCTGCTCTTGTTCTTTTCGAGCCACTTGTCGATCTTGTACTGGACAGACCCATCCTTTTCCACGCACGCGTCGTGCTTCCAATCGGTTTGAGAAGTGGGTACCACAAAGTGGATTTTCGAGGACTTTGAAGAGCCGTAGAGAGGCTCCTCCTGTTCGATCTTTAGCTTGGAAAAAGTGGCCTCATCTCTGTCCAAGTCCAACGTACTCTCACCGTCTGCCGAGTCGTCGTTGTGGCTGCATTCACCGCAGCACTCGTTTTCGTCGCAAACCTCAACCACCTGCGAGATCTCATCCTTTGCTTTTGAGGAGACCGCTTCCTTAGGCTTCCAAAACCCAAGTATACCCATTGCTTTTCGGTATCGGTTGTTTTCCTCTCTCTTCCTGCCTTTCGCCTGTAGGGGCCCTTTTTGTACTAAACGGCAACAGAAGCTGATGAAAGGCGGCGAAAGCTGACGAAAGCTGGCGAAAGCTGGCGAAAGCTTAAACCTGTGTGCGATGGGGGAAACTGTTTGCTCCTGAAAGCGGCGGTTCGCGGACATAGCGGGGATGAATACACGTATCTCCTAATCGCATAAGTTACCCACCCGCGTATACGCATGAGAAGAGACAATGCCGATATGCGAAACATACTTGTGTACGAACGGAGAGGCGGATTCACACGGAAGAACCTCACCACCGATCCATTTTTCTCCACTAAGATGCTACTCGACGCTCAAAAGTATCGAACTGCACCAGAGAGCATCTGTTTCTGATCAGCACCCAACCTGTTTTTTAAAAAAAAAGGGAAAAAAAAAAAAAAAAAAGACAGTAGAAACAAGTAAAATAGTATCGATGCCGTATAAGCCAAGGATTGGCCAGCTCCCAGAGCCGTTTCAACAGCAGCCGCCCCAACAGCTACAGCAACAGCAACAGCAATATCCAAAGCTCGCGCACACAATCACTTCCCACACCGAATCCCCTGCCTTTACCTCAATCAGCCCACTGGATGTGTCTGGTGCACCCAAGAAAAGGGTCTCCAAGGCTTGCGACCATTGTAGAAAGAGAAAGATCAAGTGCGACGACGTGAAGCCCAGGACTGGAAAGTGTTCGAACTGCACCAAGTTCAACGCAGAATGCACGTTCGACCACCACAATGCTATGGAGAAAAAGAGAAAGGCTCACTTGATGTCCACCGCCGCTGCGGCCACCGCAGATGCCCAAACCAAACGCGTCAAGCAGCAAACCTTTCAACCCCTACACAAGGACATTCGCCAGGAGCAGAGCCAACTCCGGTCTCGAGACCAGGACGTGACGCAGAAGGACTCAGCACTCTCGCTGCAGTGCATCAACGAAAAACTAGAGAGTCTGGAATCCAAAATGTCTGCGATGGTGGACTGGATTTTGAAGCTCGACAGCCTCGGCAAGCGGTGCACCGATTTCCTGGAAGAACAGCGTGCGAGAGACGCAAAAAACCAGTCCCTGACCGACAAGGGCCCACTCCCCAAAAAGAAGCAGTATTCTACCTCTCTCCTCACAAAAAGAAAGATAAACTGGATCAAAAACGAGCTCGCCACCCGCGGCCAAAAGACCAAGGATGGCTGCGACCCGGCTAGCTGCAACCCTGGCAGCTGCGATCCTGACAGCTGCGATCTGAACAGCTTTTTCAAGCCGCTGGAGAAAATGCTCTCCATCTCTTCCAAGTGGTACGTCATTCAGCTAAAGAAGATCATGGACCTCTCGAACCCATACGCCCTCGTCAATCACACCCACCTGTATCCTCTGCCGCCAAAGGAGCGTTGCGAGCGCATCCTGGAGGTCTTTTACAGCAAGGTCCTCTCGTCAGAAACCTCGATCCTTGACACCACGGAGTCCAAGCAGCTGTTTGAAAAATACTACTCTGGCGTAGAGAAGTTGTCGTACTCGGAGCTCTTTCTGATCAACGTGGTGCTGTGCCTTGGGTCCTCGTACTGCACGGTGGACCAGCGCCGGGAGGAGAACTTTGTTCGGAAGGACCGCGTTGGTCCCTCCGTCGAGGAGCTGAGGACCATTGAGGAAAACACCCTACTCAACTCGATCTACTACTTCCACAAGATCACCATCCTGTGCGACGGCATCAAGCCGATCCAGGGCATGCTCCTGCTGTACCAGTACATGAGAACCAACCTGAGTGTCGAGATCGGCTACAGCATTTTCGCCACGGCCGTAAGGTTTGCGCAGGACATGAGTCTCCACAACCTGGACACGTACAAGCGCCTGTCGTACAAGGAGTGCCTGAAAAGGCGTATTCTGTGGTGGCACTGCTACACCACAGACAAGTTTCTATCTTTGAAGCTGTGCAAACCCTCCTTAATCAACGAGCGGGACATGACTGTGCTGACAGACGAGAGCTACGTCGTGCTCATCAAGGGGCAGCTGCTGCCGCAGGTCGGCACGGACAGGGAGGCCATCGACCAGATCACCACCATAGAGGAGGCGCTGAGAAAACTCGAGGAGCACTGCAGCTTTCTGCCCGTGTTTATATCATACTACACGACCAAGCTGGCTCGTATTTCGAGCAAGATTTACTACTCCTTCTTCACGCCCACCTCTCTGAAGGGGCAGACTTTTGACACGATGATTGACAGGGTCTTGGAGATTAAAAACAGCCTTTCGGACTGGGAGAAGTATTTGCCGGGGAGCATCCGGCTGGAGAACTACCGCCAGTACCTGAGCATGATGTACTGCCAGCACGCGGAGGGCAATCCGGCTGTGAACTTTAGCGTGTTTTCGATGTACGTCCTGAACCTGCACTTTGAGTACCTGTACTTGGCCATCACCACAAACCTGTTTGCGTGCTCCTTTTTTCTGGACAACGAAAACCTGCACGACACGTCCCGGCACAACGTCAAGTACTTGAAGCACTTTTTTGCAGAGCAGGGCAAGGACTACTGCATCAAGACCCTTTTACTCTCGAAAACCGTCGAGTTTTCGCCAAACCTGTACGACCGGATGCTGTACAACTTTTTCACCAGCGTCTTTGTGCTGTGTCTGTTTTGCTTCAAGTACATCGACCTGCCGCAAACCGCCGAGCACATCAGCATTCTATGCGAGATCCACGGCGTCCTTACCGCGGCCAACTCGAACGCGGTCTCGGTCAACATGAAGTGGAACGTCTCCATGTTTGTTTTCACCTTTTTTCTGATTGGGTGCATCAAGCACTTCAACCGCCTCAGCCCTGTCGCCAGCCACTACAACTTTACCACTGAAGGGTACGAGAAAATAATGCAGGAGCTTGCGCAAGGGTCCGAGGAGATCAAGAACAAGGCCGTTGCCGACCTGGTGACACGCCTGAAGAGCTTCAGTTCTTCTATGAACAAAAAGTACACCGATGGCAGCACAGACTTGGAGTCCCACGGCACCACCACCCCGCAAACCATTTCGGAGCACACCTTTTCGAACGGCGTGCCCAGGGTGCTCAACATATTCAACGAGCTGGACATAAACGACTTGCAGAGCCTGGAGTCTTCGATGCCGATAAACCTTTTGTCAGAGGAGAACGGCAACGCACTGGCCACGAATAACGGAATCAAGCCAGAGCAAACCTTCTACAACGACGGCTCACTTTTCCCCGAGATGATGGACAACTACACAGACGTGCTTGACACAACCCAGACCGTGCTGGGCTCGATGATCGATCCTCAGCAGTTGCCGGATGGGGACCCACCCGGGTCGGAGCTGAGCAACCATGAGGCCGAGTTTGAGCAGCTGCTCGAAAACACTTTTCTGTACGACCGTGAATTCAGTTTCCCCAGCGGGTTTCGAAACGCCAAGTGGTAGGCTATATAGATTTAAGTAGATAGAATGGATTTAAGCAAGCGAGCATTTATTGCCCTGCACATGTATAGGCTCTTTTGCGCCGCTCGCGTTACTCACAGACTGCCGGAAGTTTTTGCTACGGTTTGCCATATGACTGTAACTTACCTAGATCCAGTCACTGCACACCAAACCACGTCAAAACCACGTCAGAACCATGACAAAACAACGCATATACGCACCCGTCAAGGGCATTTCAGTACCGGTAGCAAATTCCTTACACATACACAAACATGTACACATACTATATATTTCGCACACGTATGCGACCCACCTCTTTTCATAGCTTGCTGTCATACAGCTAGTGCACGACCAGTGCACAGGCTTTACAGCACCATACAACCTAGTCGCGACCGCTGAAGCCGGGAACGCAGACGCAGAACGCCTCATCGATGTACCGGTACTCGTGTTCGACACCGTACTGATTCAGCTTGTCCAGCTCTTCCTTGGTCAGAGGCACAAAGCCAAGCCCCTTGGAAATCCGCTCCAGGTTCAAAGACCTTGGGATCACAATGGTGCCCTGTCTGATGTGGTACGAGACTAGCACATCGTTGCCGTTTGCGTTGTACTTGGAGGCCAACTCTTGCACTAGCGGAATCCTCAGGTTTGGCGCACCATTAGAGCCCAGTGGGGAGTACGAAGTCATTAGAATGCCATGCTTGTTGCAATAGTCGCACAGCTCGCGTTGAGGCAGGCGTGGGTGTAGCTCAACCTGGTTGATGGCGGGCACGGTCTTGCACTCCTTGAACAGCCGCTCCAAATACTCAATTGGGTAGTTGGAGACACCGATGGCCCTGACACGCGTGTCGTTTTCGGCCAAGTAGATGGCCTCGATTTGCTTGTAGGTCTCCAGCCAGTCCCCCGCCGTGTCGTAGAAAGGTGACCCGTCTTCGTGCTGGGGGTGGTTCACCAACTGGCCAGAACCCTCTGGGTCTTGTTTCTTGACAAAACAGAACGGCCAGTGCTGTAGGAGGAGGTCGACGTAGTCCAGCTGTAGCCTCTTGAGCGACTCGTTCAGCGACTTTTCGGCCTGGTCCCAATAGTTGGGCCACACCTTGGTTGTAATGAACAGGTCCTCTCTCTTGACCACGCCCTCGGCAAACAGCTCTTGCAGGGCCTCGCCGATGTACTCCTCGGTACCATAGGCCCATGCAGTGTCGATCTGCCTGAAGCCAGCCTTCACTGCAGCCTTGACAGCCTCTTTGGTTTGCGGCCATTTATCCTTTGGGTTGGCCGTCCCGAGTCCCACAGCGGGGATTCTGGTGCCATTGTTTAAATTGAAGTAGATCTCGGTAGCTTTTGGATGGGACATGTTTTGCGAATGTAGCTTGTCTGGAAGCAGAGGTAGTTTTCTATACAAGTGTAGTACAAGGATCAGGAGAGGTATTTATAGTAGAGACAGAGGGAATTGGGAAAAAGGAACAAGGAGGTGAAGAGCAAAAAAACAAAAAAAAAATACGTAGATTCACGTTTACAGGTACGTATACGCATGTGTATACGCTTACGGATACGTACACATATGCCAAGTCCTCATTGGTTTCCATACCGCTTATTCGGAAAAAAAGGATACCGCGAGTTTTCTCGAGAAGTCCGCTTACCACGGTAGTCCGCTTGCCTCGGTAGTCCGCGCTTACTGCAGCAGTCCGGCGATTTCCTGGATAAACTTATTGTCACGCGACCGCCCGCCGTGCTTGGCAACAACCTGCTTCAGCAGCGCCTGGATCTGTTCCTGGGCCTGGTGCTCGGTCAGTGTGGCAGGGTTGTCGAGGCCCTGCTCGTGGACATCGTGTCGCCACTTCTTGAGCACGTCCTTGAGCAGCTGCGTGCCCTGGACAACCTCCTGGACCGTGCATTTTTGCTTTTTCAGCCTTTCGCTCTCAACCTTCAGGTCCTCAAGCTCTGTGGCCTTACGCTTGGCCATGCTGACAATCTTTGCCGGGAACTGGACCACCTCAGCAACGTGGATGCCGAACGACTGGTCCGAGATGCCTGGCTCCACCTTGTACAGCAGCGTGATGTCGTCCGCGCTGTGCGTCACTTTGCCCTCCTGGCCCTCCTCCTCGATGTGCGCAACGACGTGCATGTTCTGGACGTTGGGCAGCTTGTCTGCCAGCGACGTCAGTTCGTGGAAGTGCGTGGCAAACAATGCAAAGCACCCGATCTTACCGGCAATGTACTCCGAGATAGACCACGCCAAGCCAAACCCGTCATACGTGCTTGTGCCGCGGCCCAGCTCATCGACAATGATCAACGAGTGCTTTGTCGCGTTCTTCAAAATGGACGCGGTTTCCAGCATCTCCACCATGAACGTGGACACGCCCTTTAGCTGCGAGTCGCCCGCGCCGACACGGCACAGCACCGCGTCCACAACCGCGATCTCGGCGCTGTCGCAGGGCACGAAGCAGCCTATCTGCGCCAGCAGCGAGATGACGCCCACCTGTCGGATGTAGGTGGACTTACCACCCATGTTGGGACCGGTGATCACCAGGAACTCACTACTACCGCCCTCCAACCGCACGTCGTTCGAGATGAATGTCATGTCGTCCTGCATTTCCAGGACCGGGTGGCGCGAGCCAAGCAGCTCGGTCTTTCTCTCGCCACCAAGACCGTGCATTCGCGGCCTGACGTACGGGATCGGAGCATATGAGGACACGTGTGCAAAAGAGCACAGGACGTCAAGGTTGGCAAGCACAATCGACAGCTTTTCCAAAATCGGGGTGTAGGTCAGCGTGATGCCAACAATCTCTTTTACGAGCGCAGACTGCTGCCTGTCGTACTCCTTCTGCAGGGCCGCGGTCTCCTCAGCGATCTGCTTCAGCTCTCTGGTGCTAAAGAAAATGCCCGCCTTCACCGTCGACAGCTCGAGGTACTTTTTGTGCTGGCGCAGAGCCTTGGCGTCGTTACGCGTGAGCCTCAGACACCAGCCGTGGATGTGGTGGTTCTCCAGCTTCAGCTTTCTTTCCGGGTCGAACCCGAGGTCCTCGGCGGCGTCCAGGTGAATAGTCCTGATGTTGTCTTTCAGTTCGTCCAGCTGCGTTCTGATGCGCGCCAGCTCCTCGTTGAACTCCACTTTGATCATAAACTCGTTGGTCTCCTCAAAGGCCTCCAGGTCCACCGTTGTCTCCACCATCTCTTGGAACGTGCCCAGCGGCTGCACAAAAGAGGTTAGTGGCTCGTACCACGTCTCTTTCACGAGCGTCTTTGCAGGCTCGCCGTCGCCGAGCTCTCTCACGTAGTCTCCTAGTAGTTGCGCCACCTCGGGGACCCTCTTGGAGAACTGGTAGATCTTTAGCACCTCTTCCAGGCCCCCGTTTCTGTTCAGCTTTTTGGTCAACCGGCGAACGTCCGGCACCAGCGGCAAGTAGTCGCCGTGCAGGATCTGTCTGAGCTCCAGCTGGTCGGTGAGAAAGTCCACAAGGTCGTGTCTCTTTTCGATCTCGGCCAAGTCGGTGAGAGGTTGTTTCAGCCACTCGTTGAGCAGCCGGACTCCCGCGTTGGTCTTGCACTTGTTCAGCAGCTGGAAGATGCTGGTGATCTTGCCACCGGCGCCGCCGCTGCCGCCGTGGGAGGCCGAGGGGCCTGCCTGCTGGCCCGGACCCTGGGGGAAAATGTTGAGGGCCTTTATGGCAGAGGCGTCCAGCTTCATAAAGTGGGTGAGCGAGTGTTCGAGCAATTCGTACTTGCCATGCTGCGCCGGGTCGTTGAGCAGCTGCAGGTAGCCCAGCAACGCGTTGCACGAGGCCAGCGCCAGGTTAGAGAACTTGGGCAGGGACATGGACAGCTCGTCGCCCACCAGCTTGATCAGGTCCTGCTCAACGTCCTTGTGGCTGAACTCGGCATTTTTCACAAACGTGACCACGCACCCGCAGCGGTCGATGACGCCGGTCATCTTTTTCAGCTCTCCACTGACGTTTTCGTTGTTTCTCAGGTCTGGCACCAGACACTCCTTGACGCCCAGCTGGATCAGGAAGCTCTCGAGGTTCGAGTACACCTCGTTGTCCACGATGTCGAGCATCCCGATCTTGCACGCGCCGCTGTCCACAAACGACACGCCAAGCACGCAGTTGCCCTCCTGCGCGCCTGCCTGGAACTTGATGCTGGCCAGCACGATGGACGACTCGAGCGCGACGTTCATCAGGTCGTCCACCTGCTCGATGTTGCCCGGCGAGGCGTTTTTGAGAAGCCTCCAGGACTTGTCGTAGATTTCGACCTTGTAGCCCAGCTCCAGCAGACATAGTTTCAACAGGTTGGTCAGCACCTGCGGGGACAGAGTGACGTACTTGAGGGGCTCCTGGATGGACTTTGCAGTGTTGGGGTCTGTGCGACAGTCCTTGAGCACGGAGTTGGTGTGATAGATGTTGTCGGCTACAAACAGCGCATCGTTTCCAACAACGGTGTAGTACTCGCCCTTGTCGACGACACGAAGTGTCTGCGACGGTTTTTCTGGCAGACTAGCAAATCTCTTGTAAAACCCACGTTCCTCTGACAGGTCGGAAAATTTGAGCTCTGGTCTTGAAGAGGACATGCTTGTTATAAGGGGAGAGAGAGAGAGTGTGTGTGTGTGTGTGTGTATGTGTATGTTTGCTCTATGCAGAAGAGGGTTTGGCTAGTTGTGGAAAAGAGCAGCAAGAAGGAAGAAGAACGCGAAACGCGTTTTCCAAGCGAGCACGCGCCATCTGCGTAAAAAATGACGTCCGGTACTCTGTGAGGTCGAGGATTAACTTAGAGAAATAGACAGGTGATAGACAAAAGGAACAGAAGAGATATAAATTAAAAAGAAAAAAAAAAAAAAACACGCACACACACACACACACACACACACACACACACACACACACACACACACACACACACAAAAGTTTACACAACGTTTGCACACTTGAATGCCACCTACTTCAGCCTGCGGCCTGTGCTTCTAGCTCCTGGTACCGCTTTTGGTACTTGTGTGCGATTTTCTTCAACTTTGAAATCTTTTCTTCTGCCAGGACCAACTGGGTTCTCTGGGCCTTACAGTCCTGTAACAAGCGTTTGATGTACTCCTCGTTGTCCTGCAACTGCTTTCTGCAGCCCTTTAGCTGCTGGCTTAGGAAGTTGTTGGATCTCATGTGAGAGATGTGCTTGGCCACAACCTGGTCCAAAAGCTTGCTTTTGGCAAACTCGCGGTAAAACGCCTCGACCTGCTTCTTCTCCCTTGCAGCCTGCTGCAACAACTGCTGCTCGTTGGGAGCGGTGTCTGGATTCGCCAAGGTGCCGTTGAAAAAGGTTTTTTTGCTAAACACCTCCAAGTACCCGTCACACGTTCTGACCACATCCTCGCCCAAGATGTTTCGGTAGGCCATCATCATCTGCGCCATGAACTGCACGGCCTCGTTCTTGTGGCAGCTGATCATGTCGATGTGGCTTCTCAAGAACCTGTTGTCCTTTCTCAAGTCGAGCACCTTGTGCCGTTCCCGCAGGCAGTCACTCTGCAACTTCAGGTTTGCCTTTTTCGCAAAGGCGACGGCGGCCTTGTCCTTGCCAGCATCAGACTCCAGCCTGCTCAACGTGTCCTTCACCTGTCTTTCGTCCGCTTCCCTTGCCGTGACGGTGCGCACCAACTCGTAGAGCTTTTCCCTTGATGCGTCCTGCTGGTCCCTTGCGACCTGGTGGTCAAACTCCAAGTTCTTGAACTTGGCCTCCAACGAGTCGTAGTCATCTTTCAACAAACAGAGCTGTTTCTTGGTCTCGCCGAGCTCTTTGTTTTTGGCGGACACTTGGCGTTTCAAGTGTTTCTGCGCCTGGGCGACGCTGCCCAGCTCCTTGGCATGTCTGGACTCTGCGTCTGCGAGCTCATCCTGAGTCTTGGCCAAGAGCTTGCTGTTCGAGTCCAACTCGCGTTGCAAAGAGCTGTTCTCAAGGCGTCTTTCCTGTAGGTCCTGGATGCTTGTGTGCATTTTGAGCTTTAGCATTTCCAACTCGCCGGTCAACTTGTCAACCTCGCGGGATTTCTCCTCGAGTTGGCCGAACAATGCTTCTTTCTCCTCACACGTCACGCTCTCGTTCACCTTGGTTTCCAATTCCACTTTTTCGCTGTACAACCGCTTGGACATGTGGGAATAGTCATGGGCCGTTGCGAGAAGACGCTCACTCAAGTTGTGCAAGGTGGTGGTTTTGTTCAAAGCACCGCCAGAACCACCAGCATCATCAGTATGCTCCGACGTGCCCCCCAACAATTCTAGGGCTGCCAAAAGGTTTGCGTATACATCCGAGCTCTTGTCCAAGTCTGTGCGGCCAGGCTCCATGGCGTTTTGTGCTCCCTGCTTGGGGAAAAGGTAGACGTTTTTGTAGTTTGCCACGCCTGCACTTGTTTCGCCGGTATCCAAGTCGTGTACCTTGTCTCTCTCGTCGTCGTCGTCGTCGTCGTCGTCGTCGTCGTCATCGTGGTCTAGCGGCGTCAATGGAAAAGTTTCTTGTGGAATGCACAGAGGCTGTTTCTCTTCCTGTTCGTTTTTCGATTTGTTGTCTGGCAGATGGACGAGCCGTTTTTTCAACTCGGTTGCCCTCTCAAAAGAGCTGGAAATGCTAACCTCATCACAGGCATCATTGTCGTTGTTACTGCCGTCATTTCCGCCGTCATTCTTGTAGGTGGCACGTCTGTCCGGGTGCCCAGCCTCGCTTTCAGCGTCGTCGTAATCGCCAATGTCTAATTGAGTCAACTTGGCGATGTTCTTCTCGCGTCGCTTACTCATAACATCTTCGTAGTTCAAGTTGGCAGTTTCATGTAGCCCTAGTAGTACCAAGCTGCCGGGCTTCGAGCCCAGATCGTAGCCGCTCTCGTGTGTTTTTGGTCTCTGGTGGCGATGGTGTCTCAACTTCCAAGATCTCCAAAAGCGCGAAGAGTTGCTATAATTGGCCTCGTTCTCGTCTTCGGTATTAGCCGGCTTGTGGTTTTCTTTGGACTTGGACTTGTCCTCGTCTTCATGCATTTCTGTCGCATTGCGTTTCTCAAGCACTTCGTCCCTGTTCCTGTTACCGTCTCTATTCTCGTCCTCGTCCTCATCCTCGTCTTCATCCCCGTCCTCTTCCCTTTCCGCGTCTTCGGAATCACTGCCATCTGCATTCTCTTCGCCTCTTTTGAACAAAGAGCCCCAGCTTTTCCTGAACGGAGAGACGCTTCTTGCACGAGGTGCTTTGGAAGTGGCCATGTCGCTGACTGTACCAACTTCCCCGCTGCTTTTGGGCCTGGAAAACCACTTGTTCCAGTGGCTTGAGTCACCTGGCTCGCTGTCGTTGCCGTTTTTGAAATCTTCGTCCGAGGACGTGAGCTCGTCGTCGTCTCGCACAGTGCAGTCTTCCATGGCGTAGGGGTTTATGTGGCTGTGAGAAACAGAGGTTTGCCTTTCATTGTTGTGGTAATGCTTGATGCTCAGCAATGGCATGTTGTCTTGTAGAGGTGCGGTATACTAACTGGGCACAAATCTCCTGTCGATGGAGTAACAAAAAGACTGAAACTGAAAAGTAAAGAGTAAGGAGTGTAAAACAAAGACAGCTCCGGCCCAGAAAAGAGAGCCAGATAAACAAATATATAATTACAAGGGAATTGCGACACCAGGAGTGTCCACAATGGCAACTCGTTCGCTTTGCCGCGTCGCACTGTATATGTGTGTGTGTGCAAATCTGAGTATTTTTGTGTCATTGGCGCCGCAAGAGCTGGCGTTACCGCCGCCGGGGTCTGACGCGGGCGGGACTACCCACCATCCGCCGTGAGTTGTGAGCAGAATATCTTACAGCACGTGATAAATATTGTAAAAGAGTTGTCATCTCTGATATTAAACCAACGAACGAACTAACTAACTAATAAGAATGTGTGTGCCACGAAAGCCTTGCTTTGGTTGTTTGCCTATTCCTGCCTCTGCTTTCGGGGCTTGCAGCAGACTAGATGGAGCGCCCAGCCTGGTCCTCGATGTCTTGTTCGGTCTCGGTTGAGCCGTACACGAAGAACTGGATGAAAATGACAAAGTCCATCAGCAGAGTGCCTGAACTGCCAATCAGCCAGGAGGCGTTGACAAGCAGGTATTTGGATTGCAGCGAGATGCTTAGAACAGAGATGATAAAGGTGGTGTTACCCAGGCAGGCAAACAAGAAGAACAGGAAGGAGATCCCCTCGCAGGACTTCCTCTTAAAGTTCAACAATATCTGCGGCACACGGGAGCCCAGGTATAGCACGGCACTGAGATAGCCAAAGGCCTGGGCAAGCCAGTTCATGGTTAGATCGGGCTCGATGTGGATAGGGTCCGGGTTGTTCGTGTAGGAAGCGTACCAGGAGAGAAAGCCACAGAGGATAACGCCGCCCACAATCAAAGTGTTCCAGACGTACGAGCTAACACCGGAGGCATCTGCATTGCCGGCGGTAGCCACAGCGGTGGTTTCCCTAGAGCTGGACTCTGCGGACGCTGTGGTGGCAGGTTTGTGGTGGTGCAACAACGGCTGGCGCTCGTTGAACACATCTTGCAGCACGTTTTCGTTGATGGGGTTTGCTGGGGACAGGTGAACGGGGTCAACTCTCTCCTCGTGGCCGTAGAACAGACATTGCAATAGCAAGACGATGTCCGCAACGGTGTAATAAGCGGCTAAAATGATCATGGTTGGCAACAGATGCTGCAGCATGGCGCCCAGCAGATTGAAGATGTCACCAGCCAGCCATAAAACGACGAACAAGAGCGACAAACCCTCTGCAGATTTTCTGTAAAAATTTTCATAAATTTGAGGGACAAAAACAATGACCCAGCAGGCAATGGATATGGAGCCAGTGATGCCACTGACTGTCTGGGAATTCAGTACGATGGGAACCATTTTCGCGGCGTATTTGGGGAGTTAAAATTAGTATTAGCAGCGCTGTCTACCCGCTCTTCATGCGTCGTCCACTTTTAAACAAAAAATGGAAGAAGAAAAAAATCAAAAAAAAAAAAAAAAAGAAAAGGAAACGGAAAAATCAGAGTGACACACAGAGAAAGCAGCCATCTACGCAGCAAGCGCTGCAGAAGAGGTTTGTGGAAATGTGTATGCGTGCATGTATATGGTCAAAAGAAAAAAAAAAAAAAAACAATTGGTTAGTCGAGTATATACCTATGTGTGTGGATGCGCGGACTTTGTTCTGCATGTGCTGGCAGAATAACATTGCTAGAACTGTGTCGGCTGAACTAAATATATCACCTTCGACGGGAACGAGGGCACTGCCGGACAAGGATGGGCACGTCTACTGCTCCTGCTCCTGCTCCTGCTTCTGCTCCTGCTTCTGCTCCTGCTTCTGCTCCTCTTCCAGCTTCCTCTGCGGCAGCACACTTTCGAACGCTTCCTTCCAGTCACGGTTGTCAAAGTACTTTAGCATCAGCTGGATCACGTGGGTCGTGGTCAGCACCTTCCTCCCGCTCAGCTTGATGTACTCGTCAATAGGCAGCCTTCTTGTGGGAATGCCCAGCTCCTTTGCCTTGTTGTAGCACAAACACTTGTGTCTGTTCTTGTCGACTATGCCTCCGACGATGTAGGTCATGCCGGGTTCCAGCGACTCCAGCTTTTCATCTGTGTCGGCAGTCAGGTACACCACCTTGCTCATGTCCTCCGGAAACCCCTCCTCTGCTGTAAACTCAAAGTTCTTCCACTGCTGGTACCCGCAGTTGCTCAACCCATTGTCAAACCGCGCCTTTAACCTCTTGCCGAAACTGGCAACCTTAATCTTGGCATAGTGGCGCTCCCGCTTATTGCAGCTGTAGGCCCTGGTGATCTGTGTGCTCATGCTGACGATTTCCTTGTCGTTCATCAGGTCGTCAAAAGCGCAGTCCATCACAATGCTGACCCCTGAGTCACGCTGCTCCTGGTTCACCCTGGGTTTGCGCTTGAGCTCCTCCGGGACCTCTTCCCCGCGGTCCAGAAACTCCTGGATCTTGGACCGCTTATTCTCACGGGCCTTTTTACGCTTTTCCTTGCGGATCGCAGCGAATTGGGCCTTGGTTTCCTCGAACCGTTGCTTTCTGCACAGCTTTTTCCACTGAGACTTGGACATTCCTTCCGGTACCGGTGGCAGCGGAGGCTGTCTTTGTACTTCTTTCTCTGCCACAGGCTCCCCCATGCTTGTGCTTGTGTCTGTGCTTTCTATTCTGCGCAGGGTCATCGCCAATACATTGGGTGTGCCCTCTTCTTGATATCGTCACGGCGAAAACTTTTCAGGCTTCGGTTCTCGTGCAGCGTGAGGTGAACACCAAATGAATCTACAGAAAGAAAGAGAAGAGAAGGAAAGAGAGAAGAAGAAAGAAAAAAAAAAAAAAAAAGGGCAAGTGTGGTCTCTGACGCTACAGTCTGCAATTATCTGCATTTCTTCTACCACCAAGCCACCGTACGCCAATGTCCAGAGCATTATCCTTGGAACTACCCTGGGTCGAAAAGTACCGGCCACACCTGTTACGTGACATTGTCGGCAACGAGGACACCGTTGCCAGGCTCCAGCAGATTGCAATTGACGGCAATATGCCACATATGATCATCAGCGGGCTTCCGGGTATTGGCAAGACCACAAGCATCCACTGCCTGGCGCACGAACTCCTCGGCGACTCGTACTCCCACGCCGTGCTCGAGCTGAACGCCTCCGACGACAGAGGTATCGACGTGGTCCGGAACCAGATCAAGATGTTTGCCCAGAAGAAGGTAAGCCTCCCACCGGGCAAGCACAAGATTGTGATTCTCGACGAAGCGGATTCCATGACCAGCGGCGCCCAGCAGGCTCTGAGAAGAACCATGGAGCTGTACTCCAACACCACCAGGTTTGCGTTTGCATGCAACCAGTCCAACAAGATCATCGAGCCTCTGCAGAGTAGGTGTGCGATCCTGCGCTACTCCAAGCTGCAGGACGACCAGGTGCTGAAGAGGCTGCTGGAGATTATCAAGGCAGAAGACGTCCAGTACACCAACGACGGGCTGGAAGCCATCATTTTCACCGCAGAGGGCGACATGAGACAGGCCATCAACAACCTGCAGAGCACCGTGGCTGGGTTTGGCCTGGTAAACGGCGACAATGTTTTCAGGATCGTGGACTCGCCTCACCCACTGGTGGTCAAAAAAATGCTGCTTGCGCCAACGCTGGATGAGTCGCTGGGCTATCTGAAACATCTGTGGACCAAGGGCTACTCCGCAGTGGACATCATCACCACCTGCTTTCGCGTCACCAAAAATCTGGAAGAGCTCAAGGAGTCGACCAGGCTCGACATGATCAAGGAGATTGGCTTTGCCCACATGCGCATCCTGGAGGGTGTTGGCACGTACCTGCAGCTGAGCGGCATGCTTGCCAAGATAGCCAGTTTCAAGTGAAGTTGGCCTTACGCGTTCTATTTAGACTAAGTACCGTAGCATTCGACATACTTCTTTTCTTTCTGCATGTCTCTCTCTCTCTCTCTCTCTCTCTCTCTCTCTCTCTCTCTCTCTCTCTCTCTCTCTCTCTCTCTCTCTCTCTCTCTCTCTCTCTCTGCTACCATCACTCCGCGGTATCCAGCAAGCAAGGAGGATGGGATCAGAAGGACATACATACTGCACTCTGCGCCTGGTTCGCGAGTGCTGGGGTGATACATCCCGGGACCTCGCTGGTAGGCATTGCAAGCTTGCGCTGGTTAGTGCGGCCTTGTGTGTGTCTCTCTGATCCAAATCCGTACAGAATGTTCATTACAAACATGTTGGTCACATGGTCTGGTTTGCTTTCCTTCCTGGCGGAGCGAAACAGGGGCTCGCCAGGAAGAGAAGAGCACGCTCAACCGAGCGAATGGGCAAACGATCAAGCAAGTGCAGAAACACATACACTTGCGTACCTACACACGTACCCACTCGCTCACTCACTCACATATCCAACATACGTGTGCAATGGAAGTATTGAGCAATGTGCTAGGCATTGACTGCAAGAGCCTTGCAGACGCAAACAGTGATGCCGCCGACGGCGTGGACCCCATAGAGTCGTACCTCTTGCACTCCAAAACCCGCGGTGCACAAGTCAATCCTTCTCTGCTGGGTGAACTCGCCTCACTGCAGCAGAAACACGCCCAGGTGCAAAAGACCTTGGCGGATGTTATTCCGCCACTGGAAGAATACCTCTCAAACTTTGGCCAGCAGCTGGTGCATCTGACGCAGGACCTGAATTTTATCAAAGGCAAGTCATCAGAGTTGAACACCCTGCTCAAAGAAAACTCTGCAAAGTTGGCAGACATCAGCCCGGTGGTAAATGACCTGGTGATCCCGCCGCAGGTGGTCGAGGGGATACTGCGCGGTAAAATCGACTCGGAGTGGACCGATAACATCACGTTCATCAAGGACAAGCAGCTGATCTACGAGAAATACAAACACTCCACACAGGTGCCCAGCGACTTTCCCCAACTGGTGCAGACGCTGGAACTGCTCCAGGTCGTGGTGCTGGAGAGGAGCAAAAAGTTTATTGTGACCAGGATCAAGTCTCTCAGAGACCACCACACGGTGCCCTCGCAGGCGATTCAGAAGCAGCTCCTGGACGTGCCTGAGATCTTCCAGTACATTGCCGAGCACAACCTCTCCCTGGCGCTCGAGTTGAGACAGGCCTACACCTACACCATGAAGTGGTACTACGGCCAGTACTTTTCTCGTTACATTCGATCGCTGACGATCATGCAGTTTGTCACCATCGACCAAAACTACGCGCTGGGGAACGGGCTGTCAAAGACGCCTGTCGGCGGTGCGAACGGGTATGCGCTGTCCAGCTACCTGCTAGGCGGGTACTCCAAGTCCGTGCTGCACTCGGCGGCCGTGGCCACCGACGAGTCCGTGAACGACTACTTCCAAATCCATAAGAGAATGTCGGTTCTGACCCAAGAAGACAACACCGTGATGGTTTCGCAGATTGCCGAGAACAACCACGGCCAGAACTTTCTGGAGACCGGGTTCAAGAACCTGAACCTGGCCATCCTGGACAACTGCACCGTCGAGTTTATGTTTCTGAACGACTTTTTCCAGGTGCCCAGTGCGCACGGCAGCAGCAACATCGAGGAGCTGCGAGGCGTACTGGAACAGATCTTCCAGCAGACGTTTGAGAGCGCAATGGAGTACACCAGGCGGTTGATAGCGTCGACATTTGACATTTTTGGTGTTTTGATCAGCATCAGGATCGCACACTTCCTGCAGTTTGAGGCCCAGAGGAGAAAGATCCCCATCGTCGACGACCACCTGGATGGCCAGCTGATACTGCTGTGGCCCAAGTTTCAGCAGCTCGTCGACTTTCAGTGCGAAAGCCTGAGAAAGGTTGCCATCACCACCAGCGTCGCCAGGTTCCCGGGCGGTAGCAGGGATCCGCTAGCCACGCCCCACGAGTTGACAGTGCAGTTTTCCAAGTTCTTGACGAGCATTTTGACCCTGTCCGTCACGCACAAGGAGCTGATCGACGAGCGGTCGGAGCCGCTATACAACTCCATAACGAGAATCAGAAACGACTTTGAGACTGTGATGACCAAGTGCAGCAAGAAGACCAAGTCGCCGGAAAAGTTTTTGGCGATCAACTACATGTATCTGTACAACGCGCTTCAGCAGCAGGACGCGTCTGCGAGTAACGGTTCTTTTGACGGGGACAGTCCTGAAACCACACCTTTGATTATCCAGGAGACGAGAAGCCATTTGAAAGGACTAGTGGAAGCCTTTTCCAGGGTGTCCTGAGCACGTACACCACTCGAGGTTTCCCTTTGAGTTTTTTCTAGGCACATGCACATATTTCTACAGACTTTAAAGAGTTTTAGCGTTATTCCGATACACTTTTATACATTTATACGTTTTTTTTTCTTCTTGTTCTGCTCGCTCCACTCGTTTTAATCCAGCTCTTGTGATTGTGAGGCATTGCTTTGTTTATGTTTTAGATTTTTTTTTTTTCTCTTCTTCAGTATTCTCCTCACTCCCCTTCCCCCTGCGCATCTCTCAATTTTCGTATCATCCTCAAACACAACTCACCTTTATGTAGCATGCAACCGGCTCCACCGCAATCGCGCTTCGAAAAACATATATACAGCGTGCTACTGCTCTCACTTTGGCTGCCCAGTCTCCGCCTGCACTTTTAAAACACAATGCCACAGAAAACACCCACTCCATCGCAATTGGATGTGATCAATTATCCATACGCTCCCAGGACAACCGTAAAAGTCGAGGCTGGCCCTGGCTCGGGCAAGACCTACACGCTGCTTTTGAAAGTACACGACCTGGTCTCACGGGGCATAGTTAAGCCCGACGAGGTGCTGGTTCTCTCTCTGACCAACAAGGCGGTAGACAACATCATCAGCAACCTGCTGGAGGTCTTCCACTCCCTGAACCAGGGCCAGCGCACCAGCCAGGAGCTAGACGAGCTGGTGGGCAGGATCGGCGTGTACACGATTCACGGGCTGGCCAACAGAGTTGTGGTTGAAAATGAGGGTCTGATAAACATCATCGAGGAGAACGGCTGGAGAGGACTGATGAAACTTCTGCCGCAGGATTTTTGGAAAAAGTACAACGGTGGCGGCAGGCGTTATGCTAACGTACTGTCATCTCGAGAGTTTGAAAAGCTGTTCCGCGAGTACCAGACAAGCCGGACCCGGGTCAAGGACTCCACGATGGAGCAGGTGCTGGAGATTATGAGAAACTCCAAGGTGCTGACCAACGACGACCTGATCGTGCATGCCACACAATACCTGGAAACGCCAAACGACCTTGGCCAGTCTCTGCAGTTTACCCGAGACCTGTTGGGTAAGTACAAGGTGATCATTGTCGATGAGTTCCAGGACCTGTTTCCGGCACTGGTGCCTCTGCTGGTGAGGATCTCTGTGGACAGGCAGCTCATCATGTTTGGCGACGTCAACCAAAGCGTCTACGGATTCCTGGGCAGCAACCGCAAAGTCATGAGCGCATTGGAGGGTATGAGGCCTGCAGACAAGCTGATTACGTTGAAGCTGTACGACAACTTCAGATGCACGCCTGAGATCACCGAGGCGGCGGGCCACATCATCGGTAAGTCGTTGCCCCAGCCCACAAACAACCCAGCTCTGGTTGTGAAGCCACGAAGCGGCCTGACCCCGCAGGTTTCACGGATCCAGGACCCCGTGGACGAGTTGGAATTTGTCACAGATCAGATATGCCACATGGTCTGCGGCTCTGCCAGGCTTTCAGATATCGCCGTCTTGACAAGAACCAACGCCCAGCTCAAGGCAGTCGCAGAACACCTGGATGCTTACGGGATACGCGTCGAGAAGCTGACGTCGCAGCCAGACTGGATGGCAGACCAGCGAATCAGATTTTTGATCGACCTGCTCAAGGTGGTCTCGCTGGTCCATGATGAACGGAAACTTGCAGAAACAGCACCTCTGGAGTGCAAAAAACGCAGTGACTTTAGCGTCATAGTGACACTTAGTGCTCTGCACGGTGTTGGCAACCAGTCCATCCAGGCCTTGTATCTGGAGTGCAACAGGCTGGGCATCTCGCTTTGGGACTACCTTTCGAAAACACCATCCAGCGGTTGGGCTGCCCGTATCACCAACAAGAGAAAAATTGTCAACTACATAAACCTGTTGACGCCGTTAGTTGAAGACGGTTCCATTCCCTGCCTGGCGGACCCCACAGCGGTTCTGACAAAAATCGGCGAGGTGGCCCACCAGATGGAGTACGCTCCGCTAGCAAGCAGCACAAACGAGGAGCGGAACCAGCTCAGAGGCTATCTTGTGGAAATGCTGAGGACAATGAAGCTGTGCGCGATGAACAAGCCGGAGGATGTGACACTCCTGGGGTGGTTCTTGGAGACATATGTCGACCAGAGCATCGTTTTGCACAACCACGCGGCCAGCACACATACGGAATCCGGCAGTTTAGGCGCAGTAAAGCTGTCCACGATCCATTCGTCAAAGGGACTCGAATTCCCAATTGTGTTTTTGCTGGGCGGCTACAACAACATGTTCCCGATGGAGGACAACGTCCTTTATGTTGGGATGACAAGGGCCAGAAACCTGCTCTACCTGAGCAATGTGACCCACGGCAGACTGGGTACTCTGGCGACGCAAAACGCCCTACCGTTGCTGCACAATGATTCCTTCTGGCAATACTACAACAAGGATCTGTGCAGGCCGGGCTCTGTTGGGGCAGCCTCCAACTGGCAAAAGTACAATCTTCTGCAGAAAAAGTACGGCTTGGCGTCCGGGGTCAGGGGCTACAGCACTGTGCCCCTACTAGGAAAAGTTGCTAGGGCATGTAAATATTTGAGTAGGTAGGCACGCAGCGCAGAAGAAGTGGCTAATGAGATAGACAAGAAACAAACAAACACATAACCAAATAAACACATACACAAATAAACACTGGCGTAGCTGAGAGCACCACAGCACGTCGCGGTTGCACATGTCTGTGGTTCAGAAGTTCTCCGGAACGCCTCTTGCCGGCCTCTGGCTCACGTCCAGGTAGATGCCGCCACGGCCAAACCCAAACCATTGGTACCTGGGCGACGGCTCCTCCTCGGTGCCGGTGCCGATTGGGTCTTGGAGTTCCTGGATCGTCTTGTACGCCTCCACGTCAGAGTACGGGACACCGTTCTTTGGGTCAAAGTACTGGCTGTCCTTGTTGGTGATCAGACACTTTTTTCTCACGCCATTTGGCAGAAAGACGCCTGTTGGGGCCTGTGTCTTTATCTCAATCTTTAGTTCCTTGTTGGCCTCTATGGCAACATCCTGCGACAGCTTCCTGTCGTATTCGCCAAACGCTGGGAACTTGTCCAGGATGGTGAGGTCGGGGAGTACCGTGGATGGCAAGATGCTGTTGCTGTCCTGCGTCAGTTCCTCTTTGGTGCTTTTGAAAATGGTCTCCACCTCTTGAGAGCGACGACTGGGCAAGTACAACGCTTCTTCGCCAAAGATGGTGGCGCGAACGTCCTGCGGCTTGACTGCGCCCTCAGGATACGTGTACAGGGTGAGAAACTCCTTGCCGACCCTCTGTTCGGGGCCCTCAAACACGGGCTCTTCTTCTGTCTCTGGTTCTAGCCCCGTGTCGTCGTGGGTGTCCTCATCGTTGGTGAGCTCGGGTGTGTTTTCCAGTTTGACGTCCTGTGCGCTAGTCTCCGCGATGCTAGCCGGCTCAGAGGATGGCTCTTTGGAGGGCCCGATGTTTGAAGGCGGCTCTTCGAAGTCAATTATTGCAATGTCGTCTTCGACCGCAAAGGAAACCTGCCTGGGTCTATCCTGCTGGTCGCTTGGCGGAGAAGTTGAGCATTCGCCGTCAACCGGCTCCGTGTGTGCAGAGGTACCTTGGTCGTTATGCGGCAGGTTCGCAGACTGTTCTGTAGGATGCGCCACCAGTATGGTGGTTGATGTGCGTGGCGACTCGCTATGGTCCGTGTTTTCTGCGGAACATTCCTGGTTGACATGCGTTTCGGTTGGCGTTACCAACCTGCTGTCTTGGGGCTCGGAAACTTTTGCCGTTGGCTCGTTTTCACTTTGGACATCGGCCTCCGGATGCTGGTTGGCGTTGTGAGTGGGCAGAGCGTCTGTCTCCTTGCCGACATGCGTTGCTGCCACGGCTTCCTCTCTGTTGTCGGGATTGTCGGCTTCTGCCAGCACAGCGCTGTCTATACTCGTGCTTTCGTCCCTTTCTGGCGTTTTCTGGATGCCATCTGTCCCAGTTTTGTCCCCAATCTCAGCCTTGGCCTCCGTGGCAGAGCCTCCTTCCCGTTCTTGCGGCTCTTTCCTCTTTTTGGTGTACTTTTTCTTCTTCTTGGTTCTCCTTGCGAGCTGCTGTTGCCAGTGCTCGTGATCCTTGACCTCCATCACCGGTGTCACGCGCCATTCGGCACTCACCACGCTCAGTACCAGCTCGCCAGGCACAAACTTTGACCGGTTGCGCAACTGCATGGCCATTCTGTTTTGCTTCTTGCTGAGCTCCTGCTCTTTGTACTTGTTCAAGCTCAGCAAGTTGATACGCTCGGTGTCTAAGGCCTGCCTTAGCCGATCCTCCTGCGTGAGCTCCTGGTGCCCTTGTTTTTCCTTCTGTCTTTGTATGCGTTCCCGGATCTCCTTGCGCTTCTTTTCCGCCTCTGTTAGTTTCTGGTAAACCTGTAGCTTGTTTGCCACAACAGACGATCTCTTGGAGGTACGCCTGGACCGCAGCAGCAAGCTCTCGGCGCTCGGTTGCTCATACTGGGGCTTTTTGGGCTTTTCCTCCTTTTCTGCACGCCTTCTGATCACCGGGATCTTTTTTCTGCTGGCTAGCTTGCGCCGCTTGCGTTCTTGTCTCTCCAACTCATGTTCCTCGTCATCCTCATCAGCGCCGTCACTTTCATCGCCGGAATCGCTAAACAGCTCGTCTTCATCACGTTTTCTGTCGTCAATTGTAAATTCCTGGTCATCTTCCTCCTCTTGGAACAGCAGGTTGATGTCGTCTTGGTCTGCGGCCTCCAATGCTGCGCTGGGAGCACGCTCCTGCATCTCTTGTAGCTCTTGCTCCAGTAGCTTTTTCATTTTGTTTCCGGCATTGGCACGACGGGAACGAGTGGCTACAAGGCTCGAATTTTCGTTGTCGCTGCTCATCTCTCCTCCAGTGATTGTATCGATCTTTTCTGCCACTATTTGGAATGCTCCTTTGCTCTGTTTCTCAAACTTCTTTGTTTGATATGCAATTCAAAAGTTTGTCGGAAACGAAAGTAGGAAGGAAAAAAAAAAAAAAAAAAAAAAGGCATCCTGAAGCAAAAGGGAGAGATACAGCGAGAAAGAACAAGAAAAAGGAAAAAGGGAGCACCAGCAAAGTCTCTGAAACTTCAAAACTACTCAATTGAACCAAGCATGCTGAAGCAATTAGCCAGGAGAGCTTACTCGACGAGCCCAAAATACAATCCCGCACTTTTTACTGGTGCCGCAAAGCCTAAACTCACATCCACACACGCTAGTGCTGCTGGTGCTGGTTCTGCGGCTGCTGCCTCTGTCACTGCCGCTACAGGCGTCTCTCAGGATGAAATATCCCACTTCCAGCAGCTGGCACCCTCCTGGTGGGACACCAACGGCCCACAGCGGATTCTGCACAAGATGAACCTCGCCAGGCTGGATTTCTTCCAGTCAACCTTGCAATCGCAGGTAAAGATCGCCAACCCCGATATCTACGTCCCTGGCTTCAACTACAAAGACCATCTTCCAGCACCAGTCGTGCAAGAGGTTGACCGGGAACTGCAGGCAGAGATACGCAGCCAGCTGGCTTCCAAGAGCTACACCGTGCTGGACATTGGGTGTGGCGGCGGCATTCTGGCAGAGTCCGTGGCCAGGCTGCCCTTTGTCCAGCACGTCACCGCAATAGATCTGACCCCGGAAGTTATCGAGGTGGCCCGCGGGCACAAGCTGCTGGACCCAATGCTCGAGAGCAAGCTGGACTACCAGTTGAAACCGCTCGAGCAGGTGGCCGGCGTGTACGACATCGTCACCATGTTCGAGATGCTGGAGCACGTGGACTCGCCCCGCGACATCCTGGCACACTCCTGGGACAAGCTCAAGCCCGAGGGCTTCTTGTTCCTCAGCACCATCAACAGAGACTTTGTCTCCTGGTTCACCACGATATTCATGGCGGAAAAAGTCCTGGGCATTGTGCCGGACGGCACGCATCACCTGGAAAAGTACATCGACTCAAGAGAGATTGTGGACTGGTTTTCGCAAAACAAGCCCGGCCAGTTCGAACTGGTGAACCTGAAGGGCGCGATGTACTTCCCGCTGCAGGGCTGGGTCACCCACGACTGCAGCGACATCGGAAACTACTTTATGGCGATCAGAAAGCTGAAATGAATTTAAACCCAAATACGTATACATACATATGTCCCCTCTCTCGTGTAAATAGCTCAAACTAGGTTGCTGTTTCCAGGTTTTTTGGCAGCTCCTCGGGCTCCTCGTCCACAAACTTGGGCACTGTCGAGGACAGGTAGGTTGGCAGCTCGCCGGACTCGGCGCCAAAGTCCTCCAGCAGCAGATCCTCGCCAAAATTGTCCTCCTGCAGCGCCTCGAGTTCTGCGTCCAGCTCGCTCTCGCTGATGTCGTCCAGGTCCTGCTCTCCATTCATGGCCAGCACCTGCTGCAACTCCTCGCCCTGTTCTATGAGGTCGAGCATCTCGTCCTGCATGTCCTGCAACTTGTCAACGTTGATCTTGCCGTATTGCTGCTTCAATGCCTTGTTGGTCTGTTTCAACGCATTCACCGTGACCATGGTGTTGTGGAGGTTGTCGGTGGTCATCTGTGCCTGGGACATGGACCACGACTGCGAGTCCAACTGGTCCCGCATGGACTCGAGCTGTTTGCGCTTGTTCAAAAGCTTGATTGCACGGGCCCGCAGTGGCCGCTGGCCTGCAGGCGACTTGTTGGATGCAATCTTTTTCTGCAGCGTCTGCAGCTGTGAGTTGAGCTGTGCTATTTGTGTATCAAGGTTGGAAATACGCTGTTGCATGCCCTGCTGTGCGTCGTTCATGGACTTTTGCGAATCCTTCAGCAGCTGGTCGCTGTTCTGGCCCTTGCCGTATCCAAATATCCTGTTCATGTGTGGCTTGCTCGGTGCTGGGTGCTGCTTTGGCAAAGTCCACCCACAGATAAAGGCTCCTGTCAATAAAGCTGACTTTAATTTCTACGTTTTAAAGGGAGCGGATACGCCCCGTGGGAAGCGACCGGAAAATTTTTTCTTTTCTTTCTGGTTTTCATGCGATGCGATGGATGGATGACAGACGGCCAGAGAGGGCCGACTAGCGAAAAGTGTCTGAAAGGCGCTCGAACGAGTGAGATCTTTTCAAGCAAGAGCATAGCAGAACACATCAAAACCAAACGCAACAACAACAACAACAACATGTCAACCGAGCAAGTGACACAGCAGTTGCAATCCCTGTCCACCGAAAACAAAGAGCAAAAGGTCACTCCCTGGGACGTGGAGGGTGCCGTTGACGAAAACGGTGTCGCTCAGTCCATCGACTACGAAAAGTTGATCAAGCAGTTTGGCACCAGGCCAATCAGTGACGAGACACTGGCTAGGTTCGAAGCAGTGACCGGCCAGAAACCACACCACTTCCTGCGCAAGGGTGTCTTCTTCAGCGAGCGTGACTTTACTAAAATCCTGGACCTGTACGAACAGGGCAAGCCTTTCTTTCTGTACACGGGAAGAGGCCCCTCATCCGACTCGATGCACCTGGGCCACATGGTGCCATTCATCTTCACCAAGTGGCTGCAGGAAGTGTTTGACGTTCCGCTGGTCATCGAGCTGACGGACGACGAAAAGTTTCTCTTCAAACACAAACTGACGGTCGAAGACGTCAAGAAGTATGCGCGTGAAAACGCCAAGGACATTGTTGCGGTTGGCTTCAACCCGGAAAACACCTTTATCTTCAGCGACCTGCAGTACGTCGGTGGGGGCTTCTATGAGACCATCGTGCGTGTCTCGAGACAGATCACCGGCTCCACAGCCAAGGCCGTGTTTGGGTTCACCGACTCCGACAACATCGGTAAGATCCATTTTGCCTCGATCCAGATCGCCTCCGCGTTCCCAAGCTCGTTCCCCGACGTGCTGGGCCTGCCAAACAAGACGCCATGCCTGATCCCGTGCGCTATCGACCAGGACCCCTACTTCAGGGTGTGCAGGGATGTCGCTGACAAACTAAAGTTTGCCAAGCCATCCTTGATCCACTCGAGGTTCTTTCCGGCCTTGCAGGGCTCCACGACAAAGATGAGCGCTTCCGACGACACCACCGCGATCTTCATGACCGACACCCCAAAGCAGATCCAAAAGAAGATCAACAAGTACGCCTTCAGCGGTGGCCAGGTGACCATCGAGGACCACAGAAAGCACGGTGGTAACCCAGACGTTGACGTGGCGTACCAGTACCTGAGCTTTTTCAAAGACGACGACGAGCTGTTGAAAGAGTGCTACGACAAGTACAAGTCCGGCGAGTTGTTGAGCGGTGAGATGAAAAAGATGTGTATCGAAACCTTGCAGGGGTTTGTTCGCTCTTTCCAAGAGCGTAGGGCCCAGGTGGACGACGCCAGACTGGACCAGTTTATGAAGCCACACAAGTTGGTCTGGGGCCAGAAGGAGAGACTGGTTCCCGCCAAGCCAAAGGAAAAGAAGTAAACGGAGGAGATGCGCTTGTAATACATAGGTGTTGTATAGGTGCACACGCACGCACACGTATATAGAGGAAGGATGGAGGCCCTTGTGCCGTTTGTTTTTCTGTCGTTGGTTTTTCTGCCGCTGCCGGACTAAGCGTGGCTCTCTAGGTGTTTGGCCAGCTGCTCGATGGTCACTAGTCTGATGCCGTGCTGTTGGCCAAACTCGACACAGTCGTCCAGCCTCATCATGAGGCCATCGTTGTCCCTGACAAGTTCGCAGATGACGCCGACGGGCTGCTTGCCGGTTAGGTTGCAAAAGTCCACGGCGGCCTCGGTGTGACCACGTCTCTTGAGCACGCCACCGTCGACTGCTCTCAGTGGCACAACGTGGCCCGGCTTCATCAAGTCGGTGGCCTTCGTTGCAGGGTCTGCCAGCTTTTTGCACGTCAAGCCTCTGTCGTGGGCAGAAATGCCCGTGGTGGTGCCCTCGGCGATGTCACAGGTGATCGTGTACGCGGTCCCGTGTCTGTCGTCGTCCTTGGCCTGGCACTGTAGGTTCTTCATCAAGGGCAGGTCCAGGGCGTCGGCACGCGCGTTGGACATTGGTGCGCACACGTAGCCGGAGGAGTAGCGGATCAGGAAGGCCATCTGCTCTGTGGTGACGTTTTCGGCAGCGCAGATTAGATCACCTTCGTTCTCACGGCTTTCATCATCCATCACTATAAGAAACTCATTGCGTTTGAACGCCTCCAGGGCGTCCTCGATTGGGGAAAATGGGCTGGACATGGTTTGGATTTTCTGCGGTAAGGAAATGTGGGTAGTTAAGAGTTTACAAGTTGGTGTGGTTTTGCCGAAAATCGAGAAGAACAGAAAACTACAGCGCTTTTGTTCTTTTTTTTTTTTTTGTTATTGTTCTAATCCGTTTCTTCGTTTTCCCGGTTTCTTTCTTTTCTTTATAATCCAGTTTCCATTAAACGAGTGAGCCAATAAAAAAAAAAAAAAAAAAAAAAGGAAGCAGAAACATTAGCAGAAGCAGAGAGAATGGAGGATGAAGAGAGAGGCGGGAGAATTGAAAAGATGGAAGAGAGCACAACAAGCCGCTTAATTCCGGTTGAGTGATTTTTGTGGGATTGGAATAGAGCTGGAGTTGTGCCTTGACATGCGTCCGCGTGTGCGTGCGCCTGTGTATATGCCCAGGTTGGTTAGGAGTGACTAATCTACAACAGATTTATCACCATGCTTTACTGACAGCTGACAAATGAATGGGTAGGCAGGCAAAGCTAAAAACAGGAAAGCAGCTTGGAAAAAAATCAAAAAAAAAAACAAAATTAATAATAATAATAATAATAATAATAATAAAACAAAATGCTACAATACACAACAGAATACGAACAGCATCCTCGGTGGCCTATGTTTGCTTCATCTAGCTGGGCAAACCAACCACGACACAGACGTGGGGAAAACAGTCTCTGCTGGGTGGACCGGGAGAGGCTTCGTGTGCACGTGACACTTCCTAACAGATCCGATAGAGTTTGGTCGCGTAAGTATCCCACACAAGTTTCTTATTCCTCGTGGCCCAATGGTCACGGCGTCTGGCTACGATTCAAAGTATCCACTTCTGAAACCAGAAGATTCCAGGTTCGACTCCTGGCGGGGAAGAAATTTTGTGATCTTTTTTTCCGCTCCATACGATATTTTGGCTGTTTGTTCTGTTCAACTGGCAGCGCCGTACATGCCTATCTCCTACCGGTGGGGAGAATCTTTTCAAAAGAGGAAAAAATTCCACCTCATCGCGGAACAGCTCATCGATACTACCGCGTTGCTACTATTAGTCATAAAGACAGAACACATATAAGAAAGGAACTTCAAGTCCTGCTCTCAGGGAAAAGGCAATTGTCCAGGCCGACTTATATATACAAGCGTTTCAGCATTTTAGCACTCCCCCGAACAAGCTCGTCAAAGCCAACCTTTCCCTCTCCATCTCAAGGCTCGAATACGTACTTATCTCTAACTTATCGTTTCCCTTTCTGCCCTCGCTCTTATTTCTTTTTCCACCATGCAGACAATGGAGTCCATCTACTCTACAGACTCTCAAAATTCAAAAGACGGCGACCCGGCACAGCTGTGCTACGAGTGTGCGGAGGACCGTGCAGAGGACCGTGCAGAGGAGCCGAAGCTCATCACTAGGGTGTCGACAGCCGTGTCCCATGTGTTTGACACCATCCAGCAGGAAAATAAAGAGCTGGCCTCGTCACAATACAACCTCAACATTTACGAGCCAGACTTTGGCGAGAAGGTGGAGCTGACGCCAACCAACCCGTCCCAGCTACGCAGGGTGTCCGTGGACGGGCTCGAAAACGACGGCCTTTACGCACAGGAAGAGTACCTTGACCCTCCGCCAGACGGTGGATACGGGTGGGTGTGCTGTTTTTGCGTGGTGGTGATGAACTTTGCGACGTGGGGCCCCAACACCAGCTACGGTATCTTTCTGTCCTACTTTCTCACAGCAGACTACTTTCCGGGCGCCACGGCGACGGACTTTGCTCTGATCGGAGGGCTCATCATCGGCCTGACGATGTTTTTGCTGCCAGTTAGCGCCGTTAGTTTGAACGTGTTTGGCTACAAGCCCACCCTGGCGTGCGCGATCGTGCTCGAGTGCGTCGCGTTCATCGCCAGTTCCTTCGTGCGCTCCATCGGCGCTCTGTATGTCACCTACGGCGTTCTCCTGGGCATCTCTTTTGGCTTCATCTTTGGGTGCAACTCCGTGGTTCTTCCGGGCTGGTTTCTCAAGAAAAGAGCCTTTGCAAACGGTGTCACACACATCGGTGTTGGCCTTGGTGGCCTTGTGTTCAGCTTTGCGGTGCACGCAATGATCGACAGGACTGGCAACCACAAGTGGGCTATGAGAATGCTAGGCGTGATGTCCCTGGTGCTCAACACCGTTGCCATGGCCCTGGTCAAGGTACGCAAGCCCGCAAACGAGGCAGAGGTGAAAAAGTCCGTCAAAGAAATTTTCAAGGACATCTACGACCCCCAGATCTTTAAGATGTGGCCCGTGCAGCTTTGCACCCTGTGGTCCTCCCTGACAACAATCGGCTACGTTATCATGCTGTTTTCACTGTCCAACTACGCGCTCTCCATCGGGCTCTCGACCCAGCAGGCGACAAACACGCTTGCCATGTTCAACGGCGCCCAGATCATCGGTAGACCGGCGATGGGCTATTTCTCCGAGAGGTTTGGTCGTGTCAACTTCACCATCCTTGCCATGGTTTACTCGCTGATTTTGATTTTCCCGTACTGGTTGAACATCTCCTCGTATGCACAAGTCGTGCCCTTCAGTCTCTTGTTGGGCTTGGGAGTGGGCATCGGCTCTGTCAACAACGTGCCATTGATCGCAGATGTTGTGGGACTGTCGCACTTTGCCGCAGGCCTTGGCTACAACAACTTTTGGAACGGCGCCGTCAGTCTAGTTGCAGAGATAATTGGCCTAAACCTTCGGGACTACAGGTTGAGCAAGCCGTACCTGCACTGTCAGATCTTTGTAGGTGTGGCGTACTTTTGCGGCCTGCTCTGTCTTGTCCCGTACAGGGAGTGGAAGATCAGGCGGATGCTCGACACCAAAATGAATAGCAAAACGACCGACGAGGAGCTACGGGCACGCTATGGCAGGGCGCTGGAGCCGGGTCTCGTCAATTACTTTAAAAGGGCCTTTTACCTGGTCAAAGCATAGCCGGTATGTATGTGTATATGCATCTATAGTTTAATCTGCACAGAAGCCGTGCGCGGTCATTCGAGAGGACAGTACGCCCGGCAGGGCTATCCAAGACTGGTGCTGCGAGGCCTTTGTGCTTGTCTGTCTGTCTGCCTGTCTGCCTGTCTGCCTGTCTGCCTGTCTGCCTGTCTGCCTGTCTGCCTGTCTGCCTGCCTGTCTACACTAGCTGTCGATGACATGCAACATGTGTCGGTTTGAGCGGCCCGCTTGAGCTAGTGCATGGCAGAGCAGTTGTCTTCTTGTCCATATATCCAGACGGTCTGTATATACCCACTGGTCGGCCCTGCACCACGCCTCCCTCGTCCCCTGCGCCTGCTTTCTCTTTATACAGACAAACTGTAGCAGCTTAGAGAAGTCGCGTCACTGCCTAAAACAGCAAACCACGTCTCTCCTTCGCGCACTAGTTTGAATGTAGTCAACAACGTCGACGCTTCTGCGCAGTCCTCAACCAGAATATGCAAAATGGGCGTGGGAGGCTTGCCCAGCAACCACTTGGCAGGCCCCAAGCCCGAAGGTACAGACGTCAGCGCCACTTCATATACGTGGAACGCCTCTGCTGTGAGCATGGCCAGAAAGTGCTCGTCGCCTGCCGCTAGCCACTCGCAGGATGTCACGGGGCTGTCCAGCTCTATAGCGGCCAGCTGCACACTGTTGAGGACATCCCACAAAACACACCTCCAATCCATGCTCGAGGAAGCCACTATCCCGGGCAGCGAGTCGCAGCGACACAGCCCCGTGACTGGTGCCGAGTGGAAGATTGGTGTGTCGCTGGAATCGTCCTCTGCGTCAGCGTCATCTGCACCGTTTTCTCTTGGAAGGAACCCGTTATTGTCTAATTGAACCTTGATGGTGGTTCTCTCCCCTCTAGACCTGGCACTGATGCCCGCTAAAGAAACCTTATAAATCCCTCCGTCCTCGCCGCCAAGGTACAACACACCCGGATCTTCTGGCAACGAGAGCAACGATGAGATGGCCAGCTCGTCGTAGAGTGCAACTTTGGACAGGTGCGCTAGAAAGCTCGCTGGAACAGTGCGCCGCTTGCGGGCGTCCTGTAGGATGAGGTCCGAGGTGGTTGCCGGAACAACCTTTAGAGATGAGAAGAAGGCGTTGGCCGTGCCGTCGTTGAACGGTGTCAGGTCAAGCGAACTCAACTCGCGGACAGTGCCGTCGGTGCTCGCGGTGTAGATCCTTTGGACAGGCCTCCCCTTGGCGCCGTGCTGGCAAAGCGCGTACACGGGATAGTTGTGGTAGTTTTTGGAGATTATGTTGCGTTCGACCACGGGCCTGTATCTTCCCTCTTGTGTTGTAGCACGCAGCTCGTACAATACTGTCTTTCCGTTGTAAGAGGTGAGCACCATTGAGACGATGGCAGACGGCTCGTTTCGTATGAATTCGCCGCGCAGCAGCGAGTGCCCCTTGAACTCGACAGCATCCACAACTTCAGCGGTATCAAACTTGTAGACGTAAACCATCGACGTCGAGAAGGACTCTGTCGATCCGAGACTGGTCTGGACGACAGCAAGCACTAGGCCGTTGTGATAGTCGACGGATACACACAAGGGTCTCCCTGGCGGGCCCATGTCCATGGGAAGCTCGTGGGACCGCTGGTATTGCTTGTTGTGGTATGCAGCATGCTCCTTGAGCAGCGACTGGTTCTTTCCCAACGCCTCGAGAAGGGAGAATGTCTGCGTTGCGAGGGAAAGGTCCTGGTCCCGCACAATGGCTGGGTAAACCTCGCGGGGTGTATCATTTGTTTCAACGGCAATATCTGCAGGGACAGGCCCCTGTTCCTGTTCCTCTTCCTGTTCCTGTTCCGCAACTGCTTCTCTGCTGTCTGGCAAGTCGGTAGCTGGCAGTTTGTCTTCAATCTCGTCTGTTTGTATAGCCTTGTCGTAGGTGATCACCTCTTGCACCGCGGCGGCAGCTACTACTGCAGCTGCTGCAGTGGTAGCAGTGCCCGTAACAGGAACCATCGAGTGCTCCTGGGGCCCCGTGGCCTCTGTCTGTACCGCTATGCTCACCATCTGGCCCTTTTCTCCGTTGCGTTCCCGCCCGTCCTTGTCGATGGTTTTCAGTAGATGGTTCACCAGGTCGCTGTTGTTCGGCACTGCAGCGGTGTCGCCGTACTTCCTCCTCTGCCGCAACTCCTGCAGCTTTCGCTTCTTTTCCTCGAGCTCCTTAAGCCTATCCATGGTTCTATTTGGTTTCCGTGCTTTCCTGTGTGTTCTCTTTGCTGTTCTTTGTTGTTCTTTCTTTTCCCCTTACCCATCACACGTCCGTCAAGCGCTGTCTGCACTACCGCGTGTGTCTGCCGAGCAGAGAGGAAGGGCCGCTCTCTCTCTCTTTGTCGCTCGCCCCGTCCCCTCCTGCAACGCAACAGCAGGCTTGCTGATTCCAAGACGCGCATCCCAAAACTACCTACAATAAAGCCGTTTTGCACCTTTGCAAGGCAGATCTGCAGCGCATAGAACACGCAGAAACACAGGTGGACATGGATATAGACATTGACGACATCCTGGCAGAGCTGGACAGGGACACCACCGCCGTGGACCATGGCACCAGCACCCCGGCTGCAGACACCTCCGATATCCAGAACGACAGCACCAGAGTGCACGCGGAGGACACACACACAAAGCACTTCTGTACGCCGGAAAAGGACTATCAGGCGCTGGTGACACACTGGCGCAACGAGCGGATGTGTCCTGAGCTGCTACCCTACCCGCACCTGTTGATGGGCAGGGTGCTGCAGCGGGTGCAGGAGCAGATGGAGCACATCGAATGCCTCTCCATGGGGTTCCTAGACGACGGCGGCCATCAGACGGACAACCTTACGAGTAAACTGCCGCTGCTTTGCATGGAGGCAGAGCTGGAACGGCTAAAGTTTGTGATCAGAAGCTTTGTCCGCTGCCGGCTGGCCAAGGTTGACAAGTACGGTTTGTACTTGCGGCAGTTGGAAACCATCAAGGACTCGCCAGTCCCGCTGGACGAGCTGCTGTCGAGCCAAGAGCTGGTGTACCACGAGAAGCACTCTGCCATTCTGCTGAAGCTGCTCAACACCACCATACTGAAGCACATGCCACTGGAGCTGCAGGCCGTCGACGACACCGAGGGCAGTGTGAACATGATCGAGGAGCCACAATGGAGCAAGTTTGTGTTTGTGCTGGTCACCGGTGGTGGCTACGACGATCCTTCACTGGAAACCAACGAGCAGGGCCAGATGTGTTACGCTGTGAGCATCAAAGAGCTGAACGAGGAGGTCGAGCTGGCTGTAGGCGGGATCTACGTTCTCAGGTACAACGTCGTGCGTGACCTGCTACGGGAGGGCAAAGTGGTGCTGATATAGCTTGTGTATACTAGAGTATTTGAAAGACGGACGTGATGCACTTGATGTGCTGGCGGCGTGCTGGCGGCGTGCTGCCGCTGCAGAACGGCTACAGCCCTACGCTTCGAGCTTGTTATCCCAGGGCGCGTGTCCGGGTGATGGCCGAGGGAAACATCAAAACAATAAACAAGGTTCTTTTTTTTTCTTTTGCGTTATTCTTCATTCTTGACCCTTCTCCTTTCCTCGAACAATCCGTCCAAAAGGCCGGGTGTGCAAAGATTCTTTTTCCTCCCTTTCTCTCTTTGTCTCGTTTTTCTACTACACGTAGCCTGAGACGGAGTTTTGTCCACCAGGCCCTCGGCTCTATTCTGTCCTTGTTGTCCTCGAGGACGCCCCCGTTGCATCTGCACTTATAGACCAACAGTGGGCCCTCACCGCCCATCATGGCGGCTTTGTCTCCATCGGTCGACGGAGCACTGGTGGTTTTGGCGGCGTAGCTCGAGCAACGTAGCAGCAAAAACACGCACATCGTGATGATACAAATACTTCAGACGTTAGACTTCTGATACACCACAGGAAGAGAAGCGTATAGATATCTGATTTTGTGCATATATATTTCTACTTGTCCCTGCTGAGAAGCGTAGCGTATTCTCTCTCTCTCTCTCTCTCTCTCTCTCTTTGTAGTACGTAGCAATCCTCGTTGTGAATCGCGCCTCCTGCTCATGTGAAACACCCTGGGTCATTCAATCGGACGCAGACAGCAGCGTCCATCATTCGGTCTCCTTTCCCTTCCCCTGCAGTTGCCCCTCTGGAGCCCGGTACTTTATTATCACGACCGTTCTTCACTACAAAAAAAAAAAAAAAAAAAAAAAAAAAAAACTTATAAACACAGACGGCGAAGGCTGTCAAGATGGCAAACCAAGCTGATAACAAAAGCGCATCTGGTACAAGGCAAAGGAAAGACAAACAGCACATACACAAACAGCACAAAAACGCAATGGTATTCAACAAGCTAGTGTCGTTCCAAATCGACTACGCCCCCCAGTACCACTTGACCAAGTTTATCTCCTCGCGTTCACGCTTGCAGCTGATCCACATCAACTCCAACTCGTCGCCACTGGTGCAGGGCTACTTTGCCCTGGCCACCGAGTGCCCCACAGATTCTGGCGTGCCGCATACGCTGGAGCACCTGATCTTTATGGGCTCCCGCAAGTTCCCCTTCAAAGGACTGCTGGACACCGCGGGTAACTTGTGCATGTCGTCGACCAACGCGTGGACCGCCACCGATCAAACGGTGTACACGCTGACTTCCGCGGGCTGGCTGGGCTTCAAGAAGCTGCTGCCCGTGTACCTGGACCACGTACTCAACCCCACTCTCACGGACGAGGCCTGTTGTACTGAGGTGTATCATGTGGATCCGGAGAGCCTCGAGGACAAGGGCGTGGTGTTTAGCGAGATGGAGGGCATCGAGTCCCAGAGCTGGTTTGTCACCATGCTGGAAAAGCAAAAGCAGATGTTTCCCGAGGGCAGCGGCTACAGATCCGAAACCGGCGGCCTGACCAAGAACTTGCGCGAGCTGACCAACAAAGAGATCAGGCAGTTCCACAAGGAGATGTACTCGCCCGACAACCTGTGTCTGATTGTATGCGGCAACGTTCCCGAGCACGAACTGCTGCAGATCATGGAGGAGTTTGACGCCGCGCTGCCAGAGTGCACGGGCCCGCGTAAGAGGCCGTTTGTGGACTCTGTGGACTTCCAGATCCCAGCCAGGCTTTCGCAGGTCGTCGAGACCGAAGTCGAGTTTCCGGAACTGGACGAGTCCCAGGGCGAGATTGTCATGTCCTGGATTGGTGAGGCGTACACCTCTCACCTGAACGACTTGGCAGTATCTGTGCTGCTCGACTACTTTACCGACACGGCCCTGGCGCCGTTCAACAAGCAGTTGGTGGAGATTGACAACCCGTATGCAAACGCGGCAGACTACTGGACCGACGATTTTATGCGCACCATTGTGAATCTGACGTTCCACGGCGTCCCCACCGACAGGCTCGAGGAAACCAGGGACAAGGTGTTTGAAATCCTGGCCCACCACAAAGTCGACCTCAGGAGGATGAAGCAGGTTGTAGAGAACGGCAAGTGGGACTATGTGATCAAGTGCGAGAAAAACGGCTCCACCATCCTGAGCCAGGCCTGCATCACCGACTTTTTGTACGGGGACGACGACTGCCAGATCCTCAAGGACTCCCTCAGAGACCTGGCGGACTTTGACGCCCTACTGCAGTGGAACCAGGCGCAATGGCAGGACCTGCTCGAAAACCTGTTCCTCGCCAACAAGCCGGTCGTCGTTTTGGGCAGGCCGAGCGCAGAGATGTACGCTCGCCTGGAAAGAGAGCAGGCCGAGCGCATCCAGAAGCGGAAGCGGGATCTGGGCGACGCCGGGCGGAGAGACCTGCAGGAGAAGCTGGAAAGCGCCCAAAAGCACAACAATCAGCCCATTCCCGAATCCACGCTGGCAGAGTTTGTTGTGGAGAACCCGGCACAGAGTGTCGAGTTCATCACCACAAAGGGCATCACCACTATCGGGCACGAGTTCAACGACATGCAGGACGAGCTGACGCGCAGGGTTCTGGAGTCCCGCCCCGACGACTTTCCTCTTTTCATCCACCTGGACCACTTTCCCTCGCAGTTTGTCGAGCTACATGTTCTGGTCAACTCCACCACGGTCAAGGACACTACTCTGTTACCGTTCTACCACATCTTTTGCGAGCTGTTCTCCATGCCCATGGAAACCGCAGAAGGCAAGCTGGTCCCGTACGAGGACGTTGTCTCCCAGTTGAAGTCCGAAACTGTCGACTCGCAGATCACGCTGGGCCTGCGCGGGGAGTTTCCGGATCTGATCGACTTCCGCATCCAATGCAGAGCCAAGAATTACCCGGAGGCAGTCAAGTGGGTCAAGCACTGTCTGTTTGACATGGTCTTTGACGAAAAACGTGTTACCGTTTTGCTGGAAAAGTTCTTGAACTCCATTGTTGAGCTGAAAAGAGAGGGCGACTTGATGATGCACTCGCTGATCAACAGACACTTTTTTTCGGAAAGAACCGCGAAAAAGTCCACCGATGAGCTGTTTGTCGAGGAGCTTCTTGGGGACGTCCTGGACGACATAGAGAACGGCAAGTACGAGGAAAAGGTCTTGCCGAGACTAAACACCATGCGCGAGCAGCTGAGGTCCAACTTCCGCAAGTTCCACATTCTTGTGTTTGGCGATGTCGAAAAGCTTGGCAATGTCTACGAGCCGTGGACCGAGCTTGTGGGCCGCCTAGAAGGTGTTGCCCCTGGTGCTGAGGTGGTCGTGCCCCCAGTGCCACGTCTGGCAGAGTCCCTGTCTCTACTGGGCAAGAACCCCAGAGACGTTGCTTACGTGATCACCACGCCGGCGTCCGAGTCCTCTTATATGACCGCTCTCACCTCTATGCCGCTAGACCTGGACTACCACCACCCCGACTTTGCGCCAATCACTCTGGCCGCCGAGTACCTGCAGTGTGTGGAGGGCCCGTTCTGGAAAGGCATCCGGGGCTCGGGCCTGGCCTACGGCGCCAATATGGCCAAGATGACGGAGTCCAACGCGCTGGGGTTCTCCGTTTACCGTGGTGCCGATATCGTCAAGTGCTACCAGAAGGCAAAGGCGATTGTGAACGACTATGCGTCCGGCACCACCAAGTTTGACCCGCAACTGGTCAAAGGTGCGATTAGCAGTATCATCAACGGCATTGCGTCCAGCGAAAACGGGTACTTGGCCTCTGCGCTAATGAAGTACATCGACGACTTTTGCAAGAAGCGGGGCCCCAACTTCAACAAGGTGTTTTTGAGCAAACTAGGCAAGGTCACCACGGAGGACCTCGAGCGGGTGATGGCAAAGTATTTTGTCGACATCTTTGACTCGGAAAATGGTGTTGTGTTTATCAGTTGCCACCCGGGCAAGCTGGATGCAGTGAAGGAGTTTCTTGAGAAGGAGGGATACGCAATTGCGCTTGAGGAGCTCGAGGAGGACGAGGAAGATTGCGGCTCTGATGGAGAGTGTTGTAACGGCTCTGAAAAAGAATGCCACGAGGGTTGCTGCTAAACATGTTTGTTTTTTGCTTCCATTTATGTTAACGACATCAGGAGCGGTGCGGAGGAGACGGATTAAAGGCGATCCTTTTTCGCGCCACAATAACAAGAACTGGTGGTTTTTGGATTCTACGCACTTCCTGGCAGTATTACGTGTGTACCGATTCTTTTTTTCCTTTCTACATTCTCTTTGCAGCGTTTAGCTCAACACACCTTGTCGAGTTCTTGGTCGAGTACATCCGCTGCAGCAATAGCACGTGTCCGGGAGACAAAAGTTGTCTCAAAATTTGTAGGGAGATATAGATATAAAAACACGAACACGTAACCTTATTCTCTACAATATGCGCCATGGTGCCGACTGTCGTTCTTTATTTATTTGTTTATTTGTTTATTTGTCAACTTGTTTATTTATTAATTACCGTTTCCGATTCAAGTGACAAAACAAGTAACCATTTTGGTTTGCTTTCCTATCGCCTCGTCTTTCAAGACGTGCGTTTATGTTTTTCGTTTTCCCTCTCATTTATCCTTGCACAACATATCCGTCCTCTTTTCAAACAGTCAATGCGACAGCTACTCATCAAAACAAAAAACCAAAGAAAAAGAAAAAGAAAAAGAAAAAGAAAAACATAAAGAAAAACAACAAAAAGTAATCAAAGTAGCTGCAATGATTTTTCTTTCTCCCAACATTTCCTAACGTGGCTGGGATCGGATATTCAAATACAGTCCTGGATCTGTGCATAGGATGAAAGACTGTGACGTCGATCTTATTGACAAAGTGACACAACTCTATTCACCCCTTTGAATTTCTGGAATCCAAAATTCCTGTGTTTGTGCATTTAACGGGCTTATTGCTATGGAATAGAATCGTCCCGCTTGCACGTCGTACTACCCGTATATTGTTGTGACAACTGAGAGATCTCAGCAGCTTGTTTGCGAAGATCCCTCGTAGTTATCATGCAGAACGTAACACATCCAAATTGGACGGTGTAGATCTCTTTTTTCTACCTTGATGTGAACAAGACACCCCGTACACCAAAAGACAATGGCACCCTGATAGGCACGCGAAATTTTACCCATTGTCCGGTCGACAGCCCAGAAGCCAAACCGCGCAGCAGCAAGGCCTCGAGCAGAGAACCTGGAGGATATAGCGGCCTCTCGACAGGATCCTCACATGTCGCAAAGAGACGGCTTCGACTACAAAAGTCTTGCTCACAGTTAGTGGCCTCACTAGGTGCCAACAGAAAACCAATTGGCCGAGTAACCCCAGGTATGAAGTGGTTATACCAATGCATTGTTCGCACTTGCACTATCATACATGTTGGCAAGGCAAGGCAAGGCAAGGCAAGGCAAGGTAAGATAAGGCGAGGCAGCTCGAACCAGGCCAACGAGAAGGTCAATTTTACACTTTGTAGCTTCCGCCGGCTTCATCGCATAATAGAGGCCAGAGGTAAGGGCGAGTTTACATCTTGGCACGGAAGCGGCTCAAATTTCACAGCTTCCGTCGGCTCTACTGTGCAAAACTCACAATCGACAATGACAACACTGAAAAGTTGGTGCAGACCGCCACACCCATTTAAACAAAAATGGAAAGAAGAACTTGTGATTGACATTTTGCACTTCCTAGGATCTGCCAGGCGTGAAGCTTGATTCTTGCATCTTGTTTTCGTAATTGAATGCAATACTGGCACTTGTGATGCTGATCTCACTTCTAGTTTAGTGCTGACACGGGATTCAGGAGCAGCATTTATGGGGCTCTCTTTCGACTCATCCTTGATCGATTGCTACAAGCTTGGATATGACGGGAAGCAAGCAAAGAAGTAAACGTCTAGTGTTTTTCCAGGTCTATTTAGATATTTCCAGCTCTGTAAACCCCGTTCGATGAGAGTAACGTTGCGACCCAGCTTTAACAAGTCTAAACAAGTCTAAACAAGTCTAAACAAGTCTAAACAAGTCCTACATCTGAATTTTTTCAACTGTTCATTTAGCAATCAATTCTTTTATTTCCAAGACCCCGCTCAGAACTCTACTATCAACTGACATTAAACATCGTCTGCACACAGATCGATACTACGTGCGCATGTAACATATGCCGCCTGAAAGTGCACCTGCTTCTAGTCCTCGTATGTATCTCAACGAAAACTTTCCGCTTGGACACAAACCTTGAGAATTTCGAAGGAATGAAAGGTGAACAAAAAGGTCCTTTCTATAGCATAAAACAGTATATAGTGTCTTTCTGCATCACAACGCGCATTGGCCAAAACGTATGACGCAATTCAATCCTTATTAACGCCTCCTGTTTAGGAAACTTTAGATAGTGATGGGAACAAAGTAAACACATACAATTCCTGGAGCCCTCTATGCAGATCAACTTGAAGACCAAGATAAACATATATCCTCATTGGTCCTATGAGATATGAAGTGAACGGTTATGAAAAACACGAAAACGGATTCCATGCGTTTTCTTGTTTTCTTTTCGTTTCTTTTCTTTTTCTAACAGGTAAAATATGTACGTCCTCAACCTTCTGTTTCGAAATAAGCAAAAAAAAGTATTTAGCTCTAATGTTCTTGATCTTACAGCTTTCACAAATACGTGCAGGATTTATTTTCTTTACAATAGTGTTCTATTTCAGATTGACAATCCTTCCTTTTTTGTTTATTTTTTTTTTGACTGTCTAGAGCCCGAATGCACTTATTGTTTTGAAGATGCAAGATCTCAGCCCTCGATCAAGCAGATCTTGAGTACTCTCAAAAGCTGTTCCAGCACCCAAGAACTTCTCGCAGCACAACACATGTTGCTTTAGTAGGCTTCATTCGACAGCGACACCAAAATGCGTATAGAAAAGAAAACGCCAATTAATACGAGCAGGTGAATCAGGCAGTTACAGTAATACAATATTGAATTGCACGTTCGTGTTCAAGTGAAGATTCACAGTTACCAAAAGATAAGTCCCTAGTTTGATAAGCAGCGTCGTATCTTCCGCTTTTCATTTAGGATCTTTGTCTCTGGCACAGTAGTTCATGTGGTTCGTAGAGCAGGTTCAGTGCTGCATTGGTGACCGTTCGTATTTTTCCAGGTTAATGTTGCAAAACCATTCGTTTTAGGCAGTTGTTCTCTCATAAAGTTTTGTATATAAACCGAGACGATGTGTTCAAACGTTTTAATTTATTTGTTGTCAGTTTTTTCTTGTTTTTCATACAAAAGAAAAACAGGTAGGACTGAGAATGAACATTTGTTATTTCTTGGCATTTTGTCTCCTGCTGCGCGCGCCAGCTACAGTGAACGCTGCAAACGAGGCCATGGCCTGCGTTCCTAAAGACGCTTCAAAAATAACGCCCGGCTTGACTGGCGTTTGGCACTCATACACACTAGGAGATTCCTCCACATTTAGGGACCCAGAATTCTTAAGTTATGGCTATAAGAATAACGAAGTCCTTTATTCGAAAGGGGGAATCACAGATCTTACTATCAATACAGGTTACCAATGTACAGAATTATACACCGGGCAGACGGTGTACTGCTATTCAGGTTGGGGAAGACTCGGAAGGCGGTGGACATGCAATGATGCAAATGGTGCAAGGCACATTTGTACCAACACCGCCTTCGATGCTCAACCGCCCGCCGAACAAACCGGTCCAGTGATATACGGTGCCGACACAGTTTTTACCAATATTGCTATCGAGCTCACAGGTTACTACCTTGCCGAAGAGTCGGGCACTTATACGATATCGCTAAACAACATTGATGACTCTGCGATCCTATTTTTTGGCTCAAACCTGGCATTCGACTGCTGTCAACAATCTACGATCCCTACCACTAGCACCGAGTTCAGCATCAACGGTATCAAAGAGTGGCAAGGTGAGGCCGGGAGTACAGAATATGAAGTAAATTTGGAAAAGGGATACTATTATGCCATGAGGCTTGTTTATGTAAACGCTATAACTAGTGGGAACCTGAACTTTAACATCAAGACTCCCAGTGGCGTTACTCAGACAAATTTTGACAATCTCTTTTTTACTGTTGAAGATTCCGAAGAAGTGTGTCCTGCTAACATTATCACAACAACAGTTCCATGGTCCGGTACTGACGTTTCAACATCTATAGACCTTACTGCAACGGGGCCAACACAGACAGTTTACGTTTTGCAGCCCTCTCCTACTACCACCAAGCCATGGACCGGCAGCGAGACCACCACTAGCTACTTGACTGACTCAGCTTGATCCACTACCGAGGTGGACATTCTAACTCCGTACCCAAACACCACCAAGCCATGGACCGGCAGCGAGACCACCACTAGCTACTTGACCGACTCAGCTGGATCCACTACTGAGGTAGATGTCCTGACCCCAGAAAATGCTTTGACTTCCACCACCGCCTGGACCGGTACTTTCACAAGCACCTACTCCACCGGTGCCACTGTCGAGACTGGCACTGACGGTAAGCCAACCACCAAGACCGTGTACTACGTTGAGACCCCAGAGAACTTCATTTTTACAACCACTCCTTGGACCGGTACTTTCACAAGCACCTACTCCACTGGCGCCACTGTCAAGACTGGCACTGACGGTAAGTCAACCACCAAGACCGTGTACTACGTTGAGACCCCAGAGAACTTCATTTTTACAACCACTCCTTGGACCGGTACTTTCACAAGCACCTACTCCACCGGTGCCACTGTCGAAACTGGCACTGACGGCAAGTCAACCACCAAGACCGTGTACTGCGTTGAGACTCCAGAAAATGCCGTCACTTCCACCACCGCCTGGACTGGTACTTTCACAAGCACCTACTCCACTGGCGCCACTGTCGAAACTGGCACTGACGGTAAGCCAACCACCAAGACCGTGTACTACGTTGAGACCCCAGAGAACTTCATTTTTACAACCACTCCTTGGACCGGTACTTTCACAAGCACTTACTCCACTGGCGCCACTGTCGAAACTGGCACTGACGGCAAGTCAACCACCAAGACCGTGTACTGCGTTGAGACTCCAGAAAATGCCGTCACTTCCACCACCGCCTGGACCGGTACTTTCACAAGCACTTACTCCACTGGCGCCACTGTCGAAACTGGCACTGACGGTAAGTCAACCACCAAGACCGTGTACTACGTTGAGACCCCAGAGAACGTCATCACTTCCACCGCCGCCTGGACTGGCACGGTTATAACTACAAAGTATTTGACTGATTCGGCTGGCTCCACCACAGAAGTTGAGATTCTAACACCAGGCATTCCAACCGTCACAACTGCGTGGACAGGCACTGATACCACCACACACTTTGTTACAAACGCAGCCGGCTCCACCGTCGAGGTCGATGTCCTGACTCCAGGCGACTCTGTGCCATCTGGCCCCTACTACTTCAACTCTTCGAGTTCGCTTCCAGGCTATACCTCGGTCCAACCGGTTATCACCACGAGTGAGTCCACCAAAACACCAACAGTCATCCCATCGGATGCTACTGCCGTGGCAACTGCGTCCAGCTCTTACAACGGGGCAAAGCAAAGCACCGGTTTTGTCACCACACCACGCCCTGCAAACACAGGAGCGGGTGCTGAAAGTGTGCAAACTGCCTCTACGCCAGATGGGAACAATGCGCAGGCAACCTCCGCTACTGGCGGCAATGGTGAGCGTCAACCATCTAACCCTCAGAACGGAAACAGCTACAACGGAAACGGGCAGCCAGAAAACACACAGACAGGCGGTAACAAAGCAAATTTGAGTACAGCCACAACAGTAACCACAACAGTCAGTGCTCCTGCTGGCGACAACGGGAAACCACATGCTACTCCAGCGGGTGGCAGCGACGGTACGCCAAAGCCAACTGGTGGTGAAAGCGGTCCTGATACCTACGCTCCAACTAGTGGCAACAGCAACAGCAACAGCAACAGCAACAGCAACAACAACAACAACAGTGGCAACAGCAACAGCAACAGCAACAAACCTGGTGCAAACACCCAAGCCGATGGAAACAATGGCAACGGCAACAGCAATGGCAGCAGCAATAGCCCTGGGGCAAATACTCAAGCGAGCGGCAATAACGGAAACGGCAGCGGCAACAGCAACAACCTTTCCGCTGACCAGTCTTCATATGCGCCTTCCCCCGCTACAAACGGCCCTGTTGTCTCAACAGCGAGTGCGTTGTCTAGTGATGTGAGAGTTACAACCACTGTGAACAGCGGAGGATCTGGCATCGCGTCCAGCACCCACGCCGTGTCCCAGGTGACTGCGGTTTCACCATCGAGCACCCCTGCGATCTCTACAGTTGGAAACTCCAACGGCGTGGGGTCAAACAACCTAGGTGGTAAGAGGATTGTGATTGTGCTGAACGCCGTATTCACGGTCATTTTCGCTGCAATCTTTGCTTGAACAAGCTCGTGCCCGTCTTGGACTTCCCCACACACGTCGGAAGCCGCCAATTGAAAAAAAAAAAATAAAGTAAAAACAAATAATACATTATATACAATATATATACAGATACAATCCGATACCTTTCTTATGCCTCGAAAAAGTGCCGTTGTCAGGTCACCGCCCCCTCCTTCTGCGTTCCATAAAAAGGCTTCTCAACTAGCAGCTGGCTGGCACGAGGCGTGCCGCTTTCAATGGTATAAAGCCAAAAGGATTAAAGTGTTTCTTTGCTGCACAATCCAGTCAACTGCCCAAAAAATCGAACTAGATGTGACCATCTTCTTGCGGCAACACTGTGTAGATGAACAGTACCCGATAAAATAGCACTTGATCTAATGACAAAATTAAAGAAAAGATCAATATGCGCGCAACTATGCCGGCTCAGAGTGTACGCTCTTGCTCTTCAAGGCAACGCCATGGTTTGCACTTCCTTTCTACCCATCTAATATGCCGCAGACACATCACGTGATAAACCACGTGCGCAGAAACTTCTGGAAAATTTTCTCGAAAACAAATATAATAGCCACTTTGCAATTACAGTTACGCGTTCGAGCATTCGAGCATTCCTGCTACAGCTTTCTTTTGCTTCCGAAATTCTATCCAATGGTTGTTCTAAATCCAAACAACTGGCACTGGGTTGACAAAGACACCCTGCCTTGGACCAGGCAGTATTTCGACCAACGCTTTGCCGACTTTCAGGTCCCAAGCGACGCACAACAGTTGGTGGTCGTTGTCACTGGCGTCAACAGCGTCCAGGGCGACTCCAATGTTTCCCAGAGAAAAGGCAAAGTCATCTGCTACTTTGACCTAAACCTAAGCTTTAACGTTGCGGTCAAAACAGACGAGAAGGGCCAAGAAGAAGTAGTGTCCGGCACGGTAACCGTTCCGGAATTTATGCATGACGAGACGGACTTTGAGGTACAGTGTTCTGGGCTGGGTGAACATGAGCAGCTAGTGAGATCAGAGTTTGTTCCTCAGTTGGTCCAACAGCTGCTTGCGTACCAGACAGACTTGATCAACGAACACTCGAAGGACGTGCAGCAAGAAGGTTCCCATTAGTCAACTACTGCCTCGATAAGTAATCCTGTATAAAAGCGTAATTGATGAGTGCATAGAGAGCGCACAGCGTGTAAGGCCCTCATTAGTCAGCTAGCTTTTCGACGAGTAATAGGTACAGCCTCTTGAAAAGTAACGTGCCTCTTTTCCTTTTTTTTTTTTGTTTTTTTTTTTATTTTTTTCGGACTTTGCATGTATGTGTATCAATAGTGTATAGTTGCCACTACCCTCTCCCACAGACAACTAATCAACAAAGTCAAAGCCTGTACCAACAATGGCTACTCAAAACAAGCCTCGTATCCTAATCCTCGGCACAGGATGGGGTTCTGTGCATTTTCTCCAAAACATCAACAACCGCGACTACGATATCACCATCGTGTCCCCTAGAAGCTACTTCTTGTTCACTCCGCTCCTCCCCTCCACTGCCAATGGCCATCTTGCCGACGACTCCATCACCGTCCCGATTGGCACGCTCGTGGATAAAAAGAAAGGCGGCAACGTCACCTACCTCGACGGAGAGGCCACGAAGATTGCTCCTGAGAAAAACACTGTAACCGTTAAGACAACAGCAGAGGAGCAGGAAATCCAGTACGACTACCTGATCGTGTCGGTGGGCGCGGTGACAAACACCTTTGGGATCCCCGGTGTTGAGGGAAATGCGATTTACATGAAGGAGCTCGAGAACACTGTCAAGGTTAGGGCCTCGCTGAAACACAACTTCGAGACAGCCGCCTCTCTGCCCAAAGACGACCCAAAGCGCCAGCAGCTGCTATCCATTGTTGTTGTGGGCGCAGGCCCCACTGGCACAGAAGTGGCTGGTGAGTTAAAAGACTACGCCAATGGAGAGCTGGTCCAAGCCATGCCTGATGTCGCTGGCCAAGTTTCTGTCACGCTGGTTGAGGCCTCCTCCACCGTTCTCAACGGATTCTTCACCAAAGACATCGAAAAGCTGACCCGGTTCACCATGGACACCCTGGAAGAAAACGGCGTGCAGGTCCTGCTAAACACCTCCGTCACCGAGGTGGACGCAGAGGCGGTGCATGTTGTCAGCGACAAGCAGACTGCGTCGGCCATTCCCTGCGGCACGTTAATTTGGTGCACCGGCAGCAAGCAGAGAGGCTTGGTGGTTGACCTGTGCTCGCAGTTTGCGGAGCAAACCTGCCCAAGGGGACTGTTGGTGGACGGCAACCTGTTGGTGCAGGGCTCCAAAAACATCTTTGCCCTGGGCGATGCCACCTACACTGAGGGCGTTGCGCCAACCGCACAGGCTGCCCGCAAGCAAGCCGAGTACCTCAGTCGTCAAGTTTTCAACCGCTTCCACGTGGATCTGTCGCAGAACACGCCTCCGTTCAAATACGTCTGCGAGGGTAGCATGACTTATGTTGCTGGTAACAAGGCAGTTGCTCAGTTTGGCGAGTACCACACGGGTGGTGGTGCCCTCTACTGTTATCTCAGAAGGGCATACTACCTTAGCGCGATCCAGTCCTTCCGGAAAAAGTATAGACTGCTATCCAACTGGTTGGGCTTTGGGCGCACCAAGGTTGTGGGGAAAGAGTAGTGCCCCTATGTAACCCAGGCATTGGAAGAAGAAGAAGAAGAAGAAGAAGAAGAAGAAGAAGAAGAAGAAGAAGAAGAAGAAGAAGAAGAAGAAGAAGAAGGAGAAGAAGAAGAAGGAGAAAAAGACCAGAAAGGAAAGAAAAAGATGGTGGGCAAGGAATATATAGATGTACATAGCGCTTGTATTGATGCGCAGATAAACATACCTAATAAACATATGGGATGATCTTGTATGGGACTTTCCTCTCATACTCCTCCCAGCTTTTGCCGTATTTTTCTCTGCACTTGTGCTCATCTCTCTGCTGCCTGTGCAACAACAAAGTGGCAAAAAACAGGCAGTGGTAGTAAGTCAAAGGTGTTTGAAAGCCGGTTGCCAAGCACCAGCTGAACGTGACCAGCCAGTCGCCGAAGTAGTTGATGTGCTGTGACATCCCCCACCAGCCATCACACAGCAACTTGGTGCCGCGGTCCGTCTGGATGCTCTTTAGATGTGGCAGCTTGCCCTGTCTAAAGAGTGACTTTTGCTTGTTGGAAGAGTGGAAGATCCAGAACCCAAAAAACATAACAGCCAGGATGGCCACGCATCTTTGCCAGCCTAAGGTGATAGGCGAAACGCTCAAGTACCGGGCTTGGAGGGTGTAGCTGAAGGGCACCAGGGTCAAGTCGCCAAAAGTTAGCATGAAGCCAAGCCCATCCGTGGCCACGTCCATCATGGTGAGTAGACCCTCTTCGTTCAAAACACCGTCAAAGATGTAGAATCCTTGTAGCAGGTTCACCAACAGCAGCGCGTCGTTAACCTTGCCCGTCTCCAAGTAGTGGTGATGCAAGCACGACAGGTTGATCAAGAGCCACAGAAGCATGCCCGGCCTCAATTCACAGAACAGCTTGATGTCCAGTGGGCCTAAACGCGGATTCAACTCTCTGCCAATAAACCAGTCGTAGATCGCGTTTCCAGAGTTGCCGCTGAGCGTCAGGATCCGTTCCCTGCCGCCCCAGCCATTCTTGGAAAACACCAGGGGAACAAAGCTGAAAACGTACAGAACAGTTGACAACACAACAGAGAACAGGACCGTGGCAATGCAAAAGTCCACGTGATGCTCGTACAGGTACTGCAGCTCCGGCAACTGGCCACCGGTCAGCGTCCATCTCACTGCAAGGACAAGCACCAGTGTGGAGCTCATAGCAATGCCGTTGATCTTGTAGGGCAGCTTGGTGCCGTCCCTCAACTCAACGCCAAACATCTTGCGACCGGGCAGCACAACGTCTAGCACCGCTAGCACGGCGAACCAAACAACGTAGTACGTCCACAACTCGCGGTTCAGAATATAGTACGACAGGGGCTTTAGATTGTTCCACACTTGGGCCCACTCGAAGTTGGAGAACAGTCCGACAACGTGGTAATCCGGGCGGATCAGCTGGTTCAAGACGATGAAGAGGACAGGTAGACCCACGGAAATTGCGAGTGCGCCTGGAACACCGCTGAATTCAAGCTCGGTGGTTTTGGGGTTCAGGACCACTGCGGGTCTTGCAGAAGAAGGTTTTGCCATTGGTGTGCTTTTCATTCACAAGTGACTTTTACAGCAACATCTGGCGGCGAAAACAAGTTGCCACCATTCTTATATTCGGACCGTTTCCCTGTTTTGTTCGTTTAGCGCGTGGCGATGACGAGAGAAGCCGTAAACGTAGCGGAGGAAGAGGAAGAAGAAGCGGAAGGGGAAGGAGAGGAGGAAGGAAGAAAGAGAAAAATAAAAATAAAAAGTAAAATGCGTTCGTAGCGATACAATTAAACGAGATGCGCGGTTACATGAAAAGCAAGCGCAAACCGGGTTAGCAGCAGATAGGGGATGTACGTCACGTGCTCAAAGATCACGTGCTATACGGCATGTCACAACTCCCAGGTGCAGCACTCCACGATACACAGGTTAACAAAGAGCAAGAGCCTCTTGACGTTTGCACGAGCCTGGGCGCGGTCGTCCAAGTTCAAGCCAATTGTTGGCGTGGTGTTTCCCAGCGCCTGGCTGCTGGCGACGCCGTTGCAGAGTAGCAGTATGCCATTGCGCGAGTCGATCCAGACGCCGTAGCACAACTTGGCTGCGGAGGTGGTAGCAGGACCTTTCGCATGCTGGTGCGGTGCGTTGGCATCTGTCATGCGACGCAACTCGGAGGTGAAGTTGCCCAAGGGCCCTGTGCTTAGCAAGAAATAATGCGTCCAAAACCGCACGAGCAGCGAGCTGTAACTATGCTCAGCGCTCGCGCCAGAACTGCCGATGATCCTGGACCAGCTAGTGTGCTTGAAAAAGATGTCGTGGAAAACATCGTTGGCGTAGCTCTGCAAGAGCTTGGTCAAGTTTTCGCTCAAGTAGAGTGCATTTTCGGGGTAGCGTCGGCGGCCATAGCCGCGCACGATGTTTACAAACTGCGAGACGTACTCGCCGAGTAGCCTGTCCATTTTGAACTGGTCCAACTTGGTGAGCTGGACGACTTTGGGGAAGATTGAAATCTCCGTCACAGGCGCACAGTCCTCGGTCAACGTCCTGTCCTCGTCTGCTGCTGGGGCGTCATGCAGCTCGAAAAACTCCTCGTAGGTGTACCGCGTTCGCTGCAGCTTGCACTTGAAAAGCTGAAAGGGCCGTTTACAGGTGTAGAAGCGGGTTGTTAGTCGCACAGAACCGTTCAACAACCACAAGATCACGCAGTAGTTGGCACACTGGCGCAGAGCGCTGGTCGCAATGGTGTCGACAAACTGTTTTGGTGGAAAGGCCTGTCTAACGGCTCGGCGGCTAGCAGCGCCCGGAACCAACCTAATAGGGCGATAGAAGCCAGCCTTGCCGCCGTGGTCCTGGTCCTGGTCCTGGTCCTGGTCCTGGTCCTGGCCTTCCTTTTGGCTAACCTGCGCGGCTTGCTCCTTGACAAACAAGCTGTCACTCAACGTGTGTTCCTCCTCTTTGTATTCCATAACCAACTAGAGCTCCGGCCTGTCTGGCATTTGAGACAGGAGGCGGTAGGACTGGGCAAAACAAGAAGCAGCGGCTCTTGGACCTGAGCCATGGAAGCACAGTAGGGGAGGGGAGAAGAGGGAAGGGCGATGGACATTGCATACGTATAACATGATACACGATGGCCCACTCCGTCACGTTCAGCAGGGTTGATTTTGGCTAGTAGCCGTGAGGAGCCGGCAGAGACGCCACAGAATCAGGGTTCTTTGCACGTGCACGTGCATGTGCGGACGCAATACCACAGTCTGGCACACGTCCCAGAGCCTCCCCAATCGACGCTTTGAACGTTCTGTTTCTCACGCATGCCTCCACACAATGTGCCCAGGAGACACAACAGACAGGCGCCAGTTTCCCACGCATCTCGCCATGTACTTTTGCACGGGCGGTCTTCTTTTCCCCAGCCGCTTCCACGATCCACCCACCACCACCTCTCTCTTTTGCTCGGCGTGTCCAGAACAAGAGCAACGAACGACAACAGCGGCAGTAGTCAGAGCGTGGAAGCCAACAAATGATGGCGACGATCAATGACACATGTACGCAGCTCGCAAGCGAGCTCACACAATTACAGGCTCAGCTGGTGGAGCTGTCTTGCGAAAAAGAGAGCACCAGTGCCGTGAGCGAGAGGATGTTGCAGTACAACGAGTTGCTGAACCGACTGATGCTGTGGGTCGGGCAGCAGCATAGAGGCGCCAGCGTGGCTGTGAAGAACGGCGAGGTCAGGGTGCAGAGAGAGTACAGCACACAGGACAGTGCTCTTCTGGTCGAACACGTTTCGAGAGTGGTTTACTTTGTGGACTTTATCAAGGGATTCGAGGAAAGCTTCAGGAGCAAACAGCTGGACGTGCACGCCGACTTTCGGGCCAGGCTAAAGGCGCTGCAGAAGGACCGTATCCTAGAGCACAGGAGCAGCCTCGGCCAGAACAGCAGCCGAGCAGAGGACCCCCAGCCAATTGTCAACGGCGAAGACAGCGTGAAGGGCAAGCTGTTGTCCACCAACAAAAAGATCACGTCAAACCTGCTCCGCAGCAACCAGATCTTACAGAGCTCAGTGCTGCAAAGCGACCTGAACCTCAACGACCTACAGGCTCAAACCCATTCGTTAACAGGTTTGAATGACAAGTTTGACCAACTGGGCACGGTTTTGACCAAGTCCGCGCGAATGATCAAGATTATCGAGAGCTCTAGTGGTCGGGAGAAGAGGGATATCTACTTGGGCCTGGGATTTCTGATACTCTGCATGGCTTGGGTGCTGTGGAGACGCGTACTAAAGACACCTGCAAAACTGGTGCTGTGGCTATGGTTCAAGTTTTTCAAAATGATCCTGGTGTCGATGGGTGCTGTGAGCAGCGTTGTAGAAAGGGCAAGCAGTTCTGTACCCGCAGAAACCACACCGGAGTTGATAACCGGTTTGACAGAGCATGTAGCCGCAACCGCGACCGAAACCATCAAACACGCGACGGACGCGGCCACCGACCTGGTGCAACGTATTATCACCACCGAAGCTGTAGAGCGTGCGGTGGACAGCGCCATGGGCAGGATCATGGACGAACTATAGCATGCTACATCTGTGGTTTGATTTCCCTTTTTTTTTTTTTTTTTTTTTTTTTGTTGTTATCATCATTTCTCTTTCTGTCTCCTTTCTCCACTTGCTTGTACGCTTGTGTTTTATCTACGTCTCTCTACATAACTACTCTATAGTGCGTCAATCTCACCCACACTCACACTCCCAAGAATTATCACCACTTCCCCGGCTCCGTGTTTCCAGCCGTCGAGCTGCGTGTCGCCGAAACGGCGAGCGGAGGAAAATAAAAAAGCGGGACAAACACACACCGCGTTCACATGGCAGTCGTCGCGCCTGCAAGTTCGCCGAGCCACGCTAGAGACCTCCGGGCAAAGTTCGGCGAAATCGCCAAGGTGTAAACAAGGACGTTCAACAGCAGTCAATACGCTGTGGCCAGAGCCCAAACAATGCCTGGTTTGGACCAGTCCATCGAGCAAGTCTGGATACCACAGTCCTGTTGAATAACAGGATCCTTCCCTGTCTTTCTCCATTTCATTTCCGCTTTGCTCTTTTTAATCCTTTTTTATTTTTTGCCTCCTTCTCACCTCTGTAATCCTCAATTCTCTCAGAAGGACATATCGCAATTCTCTCCTCCCGCTGCGTCCTCGTCTTTGCATCGTTCGGGCAGTCCTGTGTATTTTCTTTGGTAGACCGCTGCGAGAAAAAAAAAAAAAAAAAAAGAGAGAAAGTGAGAGGGGCGAAAAAAGTATATAAACTCATCCAGTTTCCGTCGCCTCTCCCCTGACACAACCCCTCTTCCAGCCTCCTTTCCACTCCACCTCTCAGAGAGAACAAAAGCATGTACTCACTCTCTTCGCCACAGGCAAACTCGAAGGAGTCCTTCAAGGTCCACGAGTCGAGCGCCCACGAGGTTGCTTTTGACCAGGACGAGCATCACAAGCGCGTCTCTGGAAGCCAGGACAGGATACTTATAAAACCGGTCAATGACGAAGACGACACGTCGGTCATGATCACGTTCAACCAGAAGGTCTCCCCCTTCATCATCATTTTGACGTTTGTCGCGTCCATCTCCGGGTTCATGTTCGGGTACGACACCGGTTACATTTCCAGTGCATTGGTTTCCATCGGCACAGACTTGGACAACAAGACGCTGACCTATGGGGAGAAGGAGATCATCACGGCGGCCACGTCGCTGGGTGCCTTGATTACTGCGGTCTTTGCGGGTGTCAGTGCCGATCTGTTTGGCAGGAAACCCTGCATCATGTTTTCCAACCTGCTGTTTGTCATTGGTGCGATCCTGCAGGTCTCTGCGCACACCTTTTGGCAGATGGCCATTGGCAGACTCGTCATGGGGTTTGGCGTGGGTATCGGCAGTTTGATCTCGCCGTTGTTTATCAGTGAGATTGCCCCCAAAATGATCAGGGGCCGACTAACGGTGGTCAACTCGTTGTGCCTAACCGGTGGCCAGTTGATCGCGTATGCGTGCGGCGCCGGGCTCGACAAGGTGCACAACGGCTGGCGGATTTTGGTCGGCCTATCCCTAATCCCCACCGTGATCCAGTTCACCATGTTTATGTTCTTGCCAGACACGCCCAGATACTACGTCATGAAGGGCAACTTGGAAAAGGCTGCCCAGGTGTTGGGAAAAAGTTATGTCGATGCGCCAGGAGACTTGATCGAGCGCAAGGTCAACGAGTTGGTGGAGCTCAACACAACCATACCGGGCGCCAACATCTTTGAAAAGGTGCGCAACACTGTCAAGGAGATCCACGTTGTTCCTGCCAACTTCAGAGCTCTGATCATCGGTTGCGCCCTACAGGGGATCCAGCAGTTTTGTGGGTGGAACTCGCTAATGTACTTTTCGGGCACCATCTTCCAAACCGTCGGCTTCGAAAACTCCACCGCGGTGTCCATCATTGTGGCCGGCACCAACTTCATCTTCACCCTAGTCGCGTTCTTTGCTATCGACAAGATTGGCCGTAGAGCCATCTTGTTGATCGGTCTTCCGGGCATGATGGTGTCTCTCATTGTCTGCGCCATCGCGTTCCACTTCCTAGACATCAAGTTTGTCGGCGGCGGTGCTGCAGAGGTGGCCAACGGCGGGTTCAGCGCGTGGGGGATCGTCATCATCGTTTCCATCATCGTGTACGCCGCATTCTACGCCTTGGGCATCGGTACCGTGCCATGGCAACAGTCCGAGTTGTTTCCTCAGTCCGTCAGAGGTATCGGTACTTCCTACTCTACGGCTACCAACTGGGCCGGCTCTTTGATCATCGCATCCACGTTTTTGACCATGTTACAGAACATTACGCCGACAGGCACGTTTTCCCTCTTTGCGGCCTTTGCTGCGGTGTCCACGGTGTTCTGTTACTTCTGCTACCCCGAGCTATCTGGCTTGGAGTTGGAGGAGGTGCAAATGATCTTGAAGGACGGCTTCAATATCAAGGCATCCAAGGTTCTTGCCAAAAAGAGAAAGCAGCAGATGGCTCAGCAAAAGGCGGACGACAAGTGCAGGACCAAGGACATGGAGCTTTACCAGCAAAACAAGCCCTTTGACGAGTTGACAGAGGGTTAACTGGTGGAGAGGGCAACTGCGGTCTGAACCCAGCATTATTTTGGAGTTTTCATTTCGTTTTTTTTTTTTTTTTTTTATTTTTTTTTTCCTCCACTGAGGTGTATCATTTAATAACATTCGGGGCAATTAGGAGATTCTCGTTTCATACCACTATTTCGTAAGTTAACTGGAGGAAAGAAGGGAAAGGGAAAAATAAGGGAAAGAAGGGGGAAAAACAGGGAACAAATGGAACCGTGTTTCAGGAAAGCATGGCCTGTATCGAAACTCCTTCCAATACACAAATAACATATATAAAAGTAGCTACCCTAACTAATATCACGATTTTTCGTCACAATCCACCGACACTCGTCTTTAATGATATGGTAGGTCCGTACGTACGAGCACACACGCGCTTGCGTTTCTTTTTTTTAATTCTTGTATTTTTCTTTTTCCCCTGCTCGATGCGCTGTGCTCTCTGCTTGCTCTGAAAAATTTTTAGAGCGATGAGCTTAGCTTGCAAGTGGTGTTCACTGTTACCAGTAGCGGAACCAAAGATCAAGCACAAACAATGGCTCCAGTCACCACCAAAAAGTCGGGGAACAAACGTTCTTTGAACTCCAAGAACCAAAATGCTAAAAAGATTGTCAAGAAGGCCAGAATCTCTGTGGAATCTTCTTCTGAAGAAGAAGAAGAATCCCCAGTAACAGACTCTTCCGAGGACGAGGCCGCATCGCTGTCAGAGTCTTCTTCTGAGGATGAGCTGGACCAGTCTTCCTCCGAGGACGAGCTGGACATTGACGAGGATGCTGATGAAGACCAAGGCGAAGGCGATGACGTTGATGTCGACGCAGCAGGCGATAGTGACAACGATGCCGCTGACCAAGACGAAAAGAAATCCGGCTCCACAGACGCCAGCCAGCATGCTGAGCAGAGGAAATTGCTAAAGGAGAGAAAGATGCAGCGCAAGTCGGGAACGCAGGTGCAGCAAATCAAGTCGCTCTGGGAACGTTTGCGTGTCAAAAACCCTCCGGTGCCAAAGCCCATCCGTGAAAAGCTGTCCAACGAGATCTGGGAGCTGTCCAAGGACTGCGTCAGCGACTTGGTGCTGAAGCACGACGCCTCGCGTGTAGTTCAGACCCTGGTCAAGTACTCCTCCAAGGAGCGCCGTGAGCAGATCGTCGACGCCCTAAAGGGCAAGTTCTATCTGTTGGCCACATCCTCCTACGGTAAGTATTTGCTAGTCAAGCTGCTGCACTACGGCTCAAAGTCCTCGAGACAAGCAATCATCGACGAGCTGCACGGCTGCTTGAGAAAACTGATGAGACACCGCGAGGGTGCGTACGTTGTTGAGGACTTATTTGTCCTGTACGCCTCCCATGAGCAGAGACAGCAGATGATCAGAGAGTTCTGGGGCTCAGAGTACGCCGTCTTTAGAGATTCTCACAAGGACTTGTCTTTGGAGCAGGTTTGCGAGAGCAGTGTCGAAAAGAGAAACATTATTGCCAGAAACCTGGTCGGCACCATCACCGCCACTGTCGAAAAGGGCTCCACTGGTTTCCAGATCCTGCACGCTGCCATGAGGGAGTACGTCAAGATCGCCAACGACAAGGAGATCTCCGAGTTTATCGAGCTGTTGCACGAGCAGTTTGCCGAGCTGGTCCACACCCCCGAGGGTGCCGACGTTGCCTGCACCTTGATCGCCAAAGCCAACGCCAAGGAGAGAAAGCTGATTATCAGAACCTTGAAGGACCATGCCGAAAAGCTGATCAAGAACGAGCACGGGAACCTTGTCTTCATCACCGCGCTGATGTGCGTTGACGACACCGTGCTGATGTTCAAGTCGTTTGGCCCCGTGGTCAAGGAAAGTCTGCAGGCATTTGTTGTGGAAAAGTACGCCAGAAGGCCGTTCCTATACATCCTTTTGGGTCTGGACGGCAAGTACTTTTCGCCCCTGGTCAAGAAGGAGCTGGGAAGATACGCTGCGTACTCCGAGAAAACGTCCAAGAAGCCGGCTCTGCAAAGAAGAAAGGAGCTGTTGAACAGGTTTGCGCCGGTGTTTTTGAGCAACATCTCCAAGCACTACTCTGAAATTCTGTCGGAAAACATTGGCTGCCAGTTTGTCTCCGAAGTGCTGGTCAACGATGACCTGTACGAGCAGCTGGGCGAGAAGGATATCCAGAGATACCAAGGGGTTGTGGAGCTGGTCCTCACCTCGTTCAAGGGTGACATCTCCGAGGAGGAGCATCCGATCAACAGGCCATTCTCCGTCAGACTGTTAAAGTCGCTGATTCAGGGCGGCAAGTGGAACAACAAGGAAAAGAAGGTGGAGCCACTATCTAAGGTCCAAGGCCTGGGTATTCCGTTTGCACAAAGGCTCTACGACGACATCATCGACTCCAGCAACCTGTTGGACTGGATCAACAACCCCAACAGCTCCTTCACCATCGTTGCTATCTACGAAACCCTGTCCGGTACGGACGAGGGCAAGCAGTTTGTCAAGGATTTGAAAAAGGTGCACAAGAAGATTGAAAAGGACAACGACCAGAACAAGGGTGCCCAGCTGTTGTTGAAGCTGTTGAAGTAACCAAGATAAGCATGTATAAAAACCTGCCCTGGCGCAGTTTTGCCACCTGTATAATAGTAGCAGTACTCTTTAGTGAAAAATTGTAGAGAAAGCGAATAGAATAGAACCTGTTTCCCTCCCCATACGCCCTATCCGCATTACGCATCACGCATCACGCACCACGAAGCGCGCTGTGCGGTGGAAGGGAGAGCGAGCCGTCCGTGTCGTCCGTGTCGTTGTGTCGTCTCCCCAGTCTGCTCTTTCTAGCCCTTTTCTGGTGGGTTCAGTGGCTCCCAGTGGGCCTTCTGGACAGGTGGACTGCAGTGCAGTGGAGCAATGAGCGAGCCAGAAGACGAACAAAAACAGCCAGAGGACGTTTCCGAAACTGCTGACACGGACTATGAGGCCACCTATGCCGGCGTGCAGCAGGTGCGTACGGTGGAGTGCGGGCCCGGACCCTTCAAGATGCAGTCGCTGATAGAGGCGCTTCCGGCTGAGCTGGAGTACACCTGCTTCGACTCGTACGGCCAAAACCTGTATCTGGGCACGGTGACCGGGGACCTGCTGCACTACTTTGAGATAGAGCCCAGAAACTACATGCTGGTGTCCCAGACAAGGTTCGACGAGGACAAGCGCGGGCAGATCGACAAGCTGGTGCTGCTGCCGGAGATCGACAGAGCACTGGTGCTATCGCAAGGCGTACTGCGACCGTTTCTGCTGCCAGAGTTTGCTCCCGCCCCCAACACCGACAGTTTTGCACGCGTGCACGATGTCTCGTTGTTCAGCTATTCGCCAAAATCCCAGAGCTACAAGCTGTTTGCATACGCAGAGGAAGGCATAAAATGCATCAAAATGTCCACTGCTTCCACAATAGTTTCCAAAACATACGATTACGCGTCGATCAGACGCGCCTGCGTCCAGGGAAAGGTGCTGATGACCGCAAACGACTCCAGCTACGAGATAATAAACCTCTCCACGGGCCTCGAGGTGCCGCTGTTCCGCATAAGCGAGGGTGAGGCAAGGCTCCCGCCGGTGATAGCGTCGTTCGGCACACAGGAGTTTCTGGTCACGTGTGGTGCGGCGGCAGAGGAGAGCTCTATGGCACTGATTGTTAACCACCAGGGCGATATCACACAGGGCACTATAGTGCTCGAGCGGTACCCTACCGGAGTGGTGGTGGCATTCCCGTATATCCTAGTTGACTTTGGCAACCATGGTATCAGTGTGTACTGCATGGAAACAAATGTCGAGCCAAGAGTGGTGCAGAAGATTTCCGGTGGAGGAAGCGCGCTACGCATTGCCAGGACGACAAAGACCTTTGGCAACCCGGACCCTGAGACCCGGTCGCAGGTTGTCGAAAAACTGAGGCTTGTCCCGCTGGTTGCGGGCAACCACGAGTTCAGAATTGAGCAAGAGACTGTGTACGTCGAAAAGGCTTTCGGGGAAGACACTTCGCTGGCGATGTACGGTACGGCCGGCATATTCCTGCTGAGCCAGCGGCCAGGGATCTTGGACTGGGACGCTTACGGCGAAGAAGTCCTTGATCAGGCAGAGGATGCGTTGCGCAGGATGGACGCCGGGGAGCCGGCCGGCAAGTACAAACAGATGGAGAAAGTCTACCTCAAGACACTGTATCTCCTCCTGCTGACGCTTCACTGCACGGCGCTCGACCGCAGCGTCGCAGAAAAGTGGTGTGTGAGTTCTGCAGAAGTCGACATCAGGCTTTTGCTGTACATTGGCGGGTTCCAGATATACGGCGAGCTGTGGATCCCAAACGGCCTTTTGAACTTTGTGTGCGAGCTGAAAAAGCTAAAGCTACTTCACAAGTCCGAAGACTGCGGCTCCTTCCTACGATACATTTCTGGGGAGCTAAAAACAACGTTTCGAGCATCCCTGAAGGACAGCGAGAATGTTTTGAAAAGTGTGGACATGGTCTTTTTGAGAACGACCTTGGACAGCGGAGGAAAGGTGGACTGCGGCGAGTTTGAGGAGTGCAGTTTGGGCGACATAGTGCAGATGTTGAAAGCAGAAAGGAAGGACTACTCGGCGCTTGTATTCCAGATCTACAAGAGACAAAACGACCTTGGAAGCTGTCTGAGCATGCTTCGCGACACAGGCATTCCCCGACTGGGCCAATTCATTGTCGAAAACTATGACCAGATATCCAAACAGAATCCTCAATATTGCGAGAGCGAGCTCTTGGACGACATAGTGTTGATGCTGAACAGCAAGCGGCAGACAACGAAGGATGAGGAGCAGGAAGAGCAGGAGGAGCAGGAGGAGCGCCACCAAACTGTCCAAAACGCCGTGCAAATCCTGAAAGCTTCTGGGATGGACACGAAGCAACTAATATCCAGGGTCTCGACAAGTGAGGTTAAAGTGACGATTCTAGAAAAGCTTGGCGCAGCAGACTCTCAGGATAGAGAGTTCCTGATGGAATACTACGTAGCACAGCTCCAGAAGTGTATGGAGGCCTGCAACTTGTGGAACCTGTTTGCGCAATTCACGACGACATACTCTCAGGATCTGAACTACTTCAAGCTGGAGATTGCCGAGTACATGGACGTCAAGCTCCAGCACTCTGACGCATGCAGAGAGTTTGTTCGACTTCGTGGCAAAATCATCTCGTTGGCACGCGCGTGTGGCGAGGGTACGTTAGCAAGCGATGTGTTCACAAGAATCGACCGCTTTGACATTGGCAGTGTGTTGGCCCTTTTGTTCCTTGATGACCGCGAGAGACTCGAAGCCCTGGGCGCCAACAAGCTCTTGGATACCCTGGTCACGCTTAATGACTTTGTTGGCATCGAGAGGTGTGTGACACAGGCGAATATTTCAAAAGTGATGGCGCACTATTTGTCATTGGCGTCCGGCGACGGGTCTTTGAGCCTTGTCCACACACTTCTCCGGAGGAACATTCCGCGGGTCCAGGATACAGCCGTCCTGCAGCAGTTGCTGAGGGAGATCCCCGCCAGCTACGAGCTGGGCGCTCTGTTTGATGTTGTGTTTCCAATCCTAAAGAGGATTGACAGGCAGAGAAGAGTGCAAGAGATAAAAAAAGCTCTTCTCAAGCAGGAGATTGGCGCGTCGAACCAGATGATAAAGAACCTTGGCGTGGACACCAAGTGATCTGCTTGCCACCCCCGCCATCGTCGATTGTCAGGTGGAAGCGGAAGGGAAGGCAAAAGAGGAAGCGGAAGGAAAAGGGGGAAACAAAATAGGATATTTACAAGCTACATAATATATCAGAGTAAGAAATACGTCGTGTGCACAAGAGGGAGACGAGTGGTCCTCATGCTCTCAAAGTAGATACTGGTTTCAAACCAGAGCAGACCTGGTACACCAATTCCTTCTTGGCAGTGTCCAAGGTATTGGCTTCGAGGCTTAATCTGACAACCTCGCTGTTGCGAACCAGCTCGGCCCTCTTTTTGTCAGATTTGGCTAGAGACGCAAAGTCTTTGGTGGTAAAAGGCTTGAGCGGAGCGTACTGGCCCTTGACGGATGCCTCGAACTGCTCGAGACTGTTGGCGGTAGCCGTGTTCTTCAGCAACCTCTCTTTTTGAAGGATCAGAGAAGAGCCCGGTGTGTACTGTCCGAAGAACTCAGACTTTGGCGAAAGCGAGACGTTCTCCGGCTTGGTGTGCGGAGTGGAAGACACGCCCAGGTTAACCTGGCGGTACAGTGGAAAGTTGGCCTGCTCCAAAGTCGCAAGACTGTACTTGGACAGCCTTGCCACAGGACAGTGGCTCAAATTGGGAGAGTACTTGAGCAGAGAAAGAGGGGTTGGCTCGTCAGGGGCATATACGTGGAGTTCGGTATGCTTCTTGGCTTGGCTGATAATGTCGTTGGTCGAGGCCTGGTCTTTAGCTAGCCCTGGGACGTTTCTCTGTGTTTTCCTGGCGGTTCTGGGCATGTTTCTGGGCGTCCTGGCAGATCTGGAATGGCTAGAAGCCGCAGAGGTGCTTTCCAAGACGTCCATCAAGTCCTCTGCAGATTCTGCTACGACGGAACCGGAGCCAGAATCCTTACCAGCCCTTTTGAACTGCGGTTGTCTGTTGATGATGCTTACGTTGATGGCGGGCTTCGTTCTCTGGACAATTTGCTCTTGGAACCTGTTGCCATTGTTGTTGTTGCTATTGATGTTGTTACCGCCTTTGCCACTTGGACCATTTCTTCTGTTGGAATGTCTGGCGGAGCCCCCCTTCTTGTCGGCTCTGGCATTTACGGTATTTTTCCGTGGTCTGGAAAGGGTGGTGTCCTTTCTGCTGGCAGTTTCCTTGACCCTTTCCAACACGTTTTTCAAAAAGTCTTGAGAGACTGTACTGCTGTAGCACCTTTTAGATACTCCAAACTGTTTTGTGGCAAGCATTCTTATAGGGATTATGTGCGTGTACGTTACTCTTTTTCTCACTTTTTTTTTCTTTTCTTTCCCTCTCTTATTCTTTCTTTCTTCCTCTGAGACTATTTGTATCGGAAATCCAAAGATAGGTCTTGTCTAGCAGTAACAAGTGGTTAAGTCTGCAAGTACAACTTACACACTACCATTTCAGAACACGAGAGGAAAAAAAATTTTTTTTTTCTCTCTTCCTTAATCCTTCACGAATTACTCGTAGATAACGACAGTCATTGAACTACATAGTTTATACAAGGTCCAGATCAGCCGGGACCAAAGGCCCCATGCGAGTCTGGTAGGTATCTACTGCTCGAGCGTATAATCGATGCCCATGCTGCTGGCAAGTTCGCCGAGGGCTCGCACGGCGTCCGGGTCCTTGGCCTTTGAGGGGCGGATCACTATTCTGTCGATGAGATCCACCGGAACGTTGTCTGGAGTCAGATACACGTTGTTGAGGGACTTGTACAGCATCAGGCTACCCAGCACCTTGTCGAGTTGCAGGTGGATGTGGACACTACTCGAGTATCGCATCCCGCTCACAACAGCGTCGTCAGAGCCGACCACGCCGGGCGACAAGTGCACGTGGTTTCTGTTCATCTTTTTGATGTACCCGGACTCAAGGATGAGCTTGCAGTTGCGAACGTTTGTACCGTGCACGAGCTTGTCAGGCAGCTGGCTACGCGACTCAATTCTGCTCAAAACACCTTCTGCAGGGTTGATGGCTTTGATCGAATGGCCCTGCGTGGCACATACCAGTTCCTGGCCGTCCACGGTTTTGAGGTGGAAGCGCTTCTTGTCATTGCTCGCTACAACTCTGTGGATGTCCTGCACAGTGCATTGGTGCGTCTTTAGCCTGTTGTGTCGTAGCAGCGTTGAGACCAGAACGTAGCCGTTGCTGTCGATGGGCAGCTTCTCCTTCAGGGCACCGTGTCTCAACAGGTAGGACAGTGACTTGGAGATCTGAACGTCTCTTTTGGCGGCAGTAGACATGTGTAGCGCTTTGGGGCCGGTTTGCTTTCTTGCTGGCTTGCTGGCAAAGGCTCGAGAGTACAAAAGAGCTGAAAAAACACAGGCGTTCTTCCTCTTCCTCTTCCTCTTCCGCTTCCTCTTCCCTCGCGTTTTGCAGAGCGGGCGACAGACCACCCATCATGGTCTGCCCGAGAAGAAGAGACGAAAGACGAGAAAAGAGACGCCACGGACAGATGCCAGGAGCAGGCTGCCAGGAAGGGGTTCTGAGCACCTTTCATTGACGATAAATACGGCGTACATAGATCTCTTTGCACTCGGTTTGTACGTGCGTGTATATACAAGACTGTTGCTTCGCAGGACAGGAGTCTGCTGTCATTTCACTCCCGCCCGTGCCCTCTCTGCTGGCTTCTTGCTTATTTGTACAAGCCCTTTCCACCCCCACAGCAGCCACCGTTTCCGGCAGCCAGGGTCTTTTTGGTGGTCTTGATGCTTTCGTTGTCGCCCAGCTCTGTGTCCTCGTGGATGTTCAGGTGGTACTTGCCCTGGTCATCCTTCTTGCCCTGCACAATGTTCCTTTTCAAAAAAAGTGCAACATCATTCAGGTGCTGGATCTGCTCGTCGACAGACAGCTCCTGGCTGGGAGGGTTTGCCATGCCCTCGCGCATCTTGCTCCTGGCGGCGAGAAGCATCGGGATATCCTGTCTGAACGCAATGCGAGTGGCCCTCAGGCCGTTTCTGTAAGCTGCCAAAGCCTTGGTGCTGCTGCTCATTCTGCTTGCTCTGTTTGCTTGGGGGAGGGGGTGTTGCAGATGGCACAAGCCGCGAGAGCCTTGTTCTGCGATCCAAAACGTTAAAATTTTCCCATACTAGCCAAAACGGGCAAAAACGACGTGCACGGGTGCCGAGGAGTGTCGGCAGGGGAGAGGAAGCAGCCGCCGCCTCACGTTCCCTCCTCCTCCTCCGGCGCCAGCCTTGGGCCTTTGGTATTCTGAAGAAGTTGATTTAGTGCTATGTATACCATACGTACGTAAAGTGCTGTGAGAGAGTGCAAGAGCAGGGAGAGAGACGCCTGTCTCTCTTCCACCGTGTCGCAGGCTCTCATTTGAAAACGAGAAAGCCAGGATAGTTCACACCCGTATGCATAAAGATGTAGGAACCCACCACGGCCCTCAAGTGGCACAGGGAGCCAAGCACCACCATAACGTGGAAGATCTGGTGGCTGTGGCCCACCAAGTCAAACTTGCCGGGGCCAAAGTTCTCTGGAATCCTGAACCCGTAGAACACAGCACCGCCTATGTAAAACACGGCCTCGAGCCCCACGTACTTCAACTGCACCCGGTGCACAGACTCGCTGATGCCGAACTTGACGAGCCCAAAGATGATGGGGACCAAGCCGCTGAAGCCAAAGCTGACAAAGAAACTGGCACGGAACACCCTAAAGTTTTTGGAGTTGAACCTGTCGTTGAGCACGAATGCCGCACAGCAACTGCCCAGGATGACGGTGACGACGGTGAAGATTTTGAAGTGGAACAGATGGTCGTGGAAGCCGTAGTACAGGATGCTCACCATGGAGCACGAGATCAGCACGATGATGCCCATGTAGTCCACCTTGCTCCAGATGTCGCTGTGCTCCTCCGAGTGCTGCTTCAAGCAGTGGAAGCAGCTGCTGCACATCAAACAAACAAACGCGCCCAGCAGGAAAAAATTGATGATGATGTAGTCGGTCATGGTGGAGGACGGGAACTTTGGTATCAAGATGAAGTCGGTTAGGAACATGAGCATCAATAGGTACGTGACACCAGGCACGAGATGGGTGTATATGTTGACGGTCTCGTTGTGGAAATACAGCAGGGACTTGAAGCATTCGGAAACCGACCTGGTCTCGCGCACATACCCGTCCAGGATCAGCTCGTTGTCCTTTTGCCAGTCGGGCAACTCTTCGAATGTGCACAAGCGCTTTCTGCCCTTTGCTGTCGCGATGCTCTCTGCTGATGCCTTTTGCGTGGTTTTGCGTCTTTGTCTGACAGTGGTTGTGGAGCTCATGTCTTGGGGGATGAGAAGCAGCGGCGGATCGGTGTGTCTGGCTAGCGAGGGGAGGAAAAGAAGGAAAAGAAAGAATAGAAGGAATGGAAGAACAGCTTGAGAGCCCAGGGACTTGTATTTTGCAGGTTTCTTTTATTACGCAGAAATGCACCTCCGCGGTCTTTCCCCTTTGTAAGGCCCAAGCATTTCGGACTATGTGGTTTGTGTTTTTTTTTTGTTTTTTTTTCTTTTTTTTGTTGGATTTTTTCGTCGTTTGGCACCCGCGTGGTGTCAGCGTCAGTAACCACGAACTGCGACGAACAACGACAATAGCATGGCAGGCTGAAAACAAGAAAGCACAGACTAGACGGCTTCAAAGGCAGTACAAAGGTGTTTGTTTATCGTATATACGTAATCTCGGATGGTGTGCCGCCACGGCGACACCCGCCACACGTTCTAGAGCTATAGACGTTGTGCGCGAGCCTGAGCGAGAGATGTTCCCACGAGTCGCCGATGACGCGCCGGCACACTCGGCAGTGGAACTGGCGCAGAGGAGCGGTCTCGACGTTTAACCTCCAGAACACCTTGCTCCATGAGCAGTGTTCGGTTGCAAGAACTGTGCGGCCCACCAGGGCCGCCTTCTCGAGGTGGTGCTGCGACAACACAAAGACTGGGAACCTGTGTTTGTTCGGCGCAGTGAGTCTGGCGATGGTGCCGGTTGCTACATCGGTGTGTCCACTGGCAACGAGCCTCGCATACCAGCGTGAAAACTCAACAGGCATGGACGAGCAGAACCCTGCCGGTTTGCGAGGCACCAACTCTAAAACGTTGGTACTGCCTTTACGCCCATGGCCGTCCTGCAAGAGTTGTTTCCTTTGGCGTGTGGACCGGCACACAAATTGCTCGAGGGGTGGTGGAGGCGGGTTTCTGGTGTCCAGCCTGGGCTTGGGCCTGCGGAACCGCTGCGATAGCCGTCTACGCAAGCTCAACGAGGATGGCATTCTTGGCTGGGCCGCTACACTGCATTTTGTTTCCTGCTGCATCTCTTCATCTTGTTCTAGAATCCTAAACGACTCAACAGGGGCGATGAGCGGGTTATGCAGCGATACAAGTGAGCTGCCAAGGGCCGTGTGGACTCTGCTGGATGTTTTTTTCGTTGGGAATCGAACCGGTTGAGTAATCCTGATTGTGGCCTCTGCAGTGGTAGCCAACAGCTCGTTGCCGTATTCTTCGTCGCTATCCTCTCCTTCGTCCTTGAGGTTTCGTGCTTCCTCGTCGCTGTACTCGCTGTACTCGCTTTCATTGCTGTCATTACTATCATCGTCTCTCTCTCCCATGCCCGAGAGCATCGGTGGGGGGGAGGGAGCGTGGAGGGGCAGGGGGGAAGGGTTAGCAGGAGGTCGAGCTAGCTGTTGCCTTGCCACAAAACTCTGCTCGGTCTTGTTAATTGAATCTTTGAACCTGTGGTACAACTCAGAAAACCTCTTGAGACGGTGCGCCTCTGGGCCAGGAGATGGCTCTACTGTATGCCCTCTACTTTGTGGTGGTGCAGGTTCTGGCAGGAGCTTCTCGTGCACTGCTTCTAGCGAGAGCAATATGTCCAACTGCTCGGTATCATAGCTCACCTCGCAGGTGGACAACGTCTCATGGAGAGCTGACCGTCTCAGCGTCGGAGCGCGAGCAGTGGATAGAATCCAGGAATTGAACTTGTATTGCAAGGCCGAGCCAGACAAGTACTCCTCCACATCATATTTCAAGTCTGAGTCGAGTGTGGAAATCATTATGTGCCGTGATCTGTGTGTGTATGTGTGTGTGTGTGCGTGTGTGTGTATGCTGGTGACTTTTATTCTTTTTTTTTTTTCTTTCCTTCTCTTTTTCTTTGGTTATTCCTCTTTTGTTATACGTTGGCTTTTCTTAGTACGTAGTCTTGGCCATCTAGAAGACAGCAGCGTACGATGTTGTAGGTAATTCAAGTCTCTTTTTCGTTTTCGAGAACTGTGTAGAGTCCCTGGCCCTTGGTCAGCTACTGGCGTCGGAGTGGAATATTAACGACACAAAAAACGAAAAAAAATACAAAAAAAAAAAAAAAGATACCAACGAAACAAGAGAAAAGGAAACAGCACAGAACAGAACAGAAAGAAATCGGATAACTGGTCAAACAGCCAAACTGGAAAGTGAGATCAATGTAATCCTCCCTCTTCCTCCGTCACAACGTACCTGTGCGTACTTGTACCTGCACGCTCAAACAACCACAGCACTCTACACTCCCCATCATTTGCTAATATGACACTTGTCCAATTAACAGCTGTGGCCATTCCTCCAGTAACCCATCTCCTGTAAACACCGTAGAAATGCCATTCTGCCTTGCTCTCCCCGCAGGCTCCTACATCTTATCTCACGTGACCGCAATACATCCCCACGAAAACATATGCATAACTACATACGAAACTGACCTTGCCATCCCATGTTCTCTCTACCTAAGCTGCTCTCTCCCTTTCAAAAAAAAAAAAAAAAAAAAAAAAAAAAAGAAAAAGAAAACATACATACACATCAGAAACTTCGCCTTTGCTTCCCCTTTACTTTGTAAACCTTTGTAAACCTTTGTAAACAACACCAGGTGGCAAAACTAGACAGCCAAAAGAGAAGTACCTAGACTATAAATCGCATTAGCATACTCTCTAAACGCTAATCCATGAAGATTGTATTGTAACCAAACAAAGAACACTTCAACTCTACATTCTAAAAGTTAGTCTCTCTTATTTTTATTTTTTTTTTTCTTCCACATTTACCTTTACTCTACACCGCTTCATTCCATCTACACTTTACTTTATCCCACCTTATTTTTGCGCTTCTTCCTCTTCTCTCCACCAATTTTGTCGCTTTTTCTTTTCCTTTTCGTTTCCACTACAACAAACCCCAGTTAACTGAAACGTCATGTCTTTTTCTTTCGAAAGACCGTTGGTTCCCAACGATGAAAAGCAAATCGAAGAGCGATTTCACAACCCCAAACTCAAGCCTGCACCGCCGTTGTCGTCGGATTTTTCAACCATCTCGGTTCCAGAAACCGTGCAGTCGAGAGCAGAAAGTTCGGGCAAGCACGTCTACGGAGCTAGCCTGAAAAGGCCGCCCGTGGCCAAAGCACTGACAGATACCAGCAACTTTATCTCAATGTATGACAACCGCAATGACCACACCAACAACGGCAACTCTGAAGAACTGGCCGGGGCGCTTTCCCCTACAGAAACCGGCACAGATACAGAAAACGGCGACGAGGCCATCAGCCTGGACAGCGAGGAAGACACCGCGGACCCTAGCTCCGTTCCACCACTGACGCCAAAGGAGCTCTCGATGAATGAGACTCTGAAAAAGAGACACGAGGAATGGGCCGAAAGAGGCGCTGCCAAGATCGTGAAGGAGGTAACCAACCCGGCAACCGGCGTCACCACGCAGCACATTATCAAAAAGGGCATCAAGGATTTCAAGTTCGGCGAGATCTTGGGCGACGGCTCCTATTCTACGGTAATGCTGGCCACGTCGAATGACAGCGGGAAGAAGTACGCAGTCAAGGTTCTGAACAAGGAATACCTGATTCGCCAAAAAAAGGTCAAATACGTCAACATCGAAAAGAATACGCTGCAGAGACTGAACAACAGCCGGGGCGTCATCAAGCTGTACTTCACGTTTCAGGACGAGGCCAGCCTGTACTTTCTGTTGGAGTACGCTCCGAACGGCGACTTTCTGTCGGTCATGAAGAAGTTTGGCAGCCTGAACGAGGAGTGCTGCAGGTATTACGGCGCACAGATGTTGGATGCAATCGACTTTATCCACAAAAATGGTGTGGTCCACAGAGACATCAAGCCGGAGAACATCCTGCTCGACGAGCACATGAAAGTCAAGCTGACGGACTTTGGCACGGCAAAGCTGCTGGACAGAGACGAAAAGAGCGGCTACAACCTGCTGAAAAAGTCAAGATCCTTCGTGGGCACTGCCGAGTACGTGTCGCCAGAGCTGCTCAACGACAACTGCGTGAACTACAAGTGCGACATTTGGGCGTTTGGCTGCATCCTGTACCAGATGATTGCCGGCAAGCCGCCGTTCAAGGCCACAAACGAGTACCTGACGTTCCAAAAGGTGATGAAGGTACAGTACGCATTCACTGCGGGCTTCCCCCTGGTGATCAGAGACCTGGTGAAACAGCTGCTCGTCAAGTCGCCAGAAGCGCGGCTGAATGCTTCGCAGGTCAAGTCGCACCACTTTTTCAAAAGCGTCAACTTCAAAGATGGCAGCGTTTGGGATTCCCCGGCCCCGCAGATTGCCCCCTACAAGGTGACTGCCAAGGCCATGCAGCCCGTTCCGGGCTTGAAGGATTCCAAACACCGCACGGTGATCAGTCTGCCCAAGAGGCCGACGAAATCCGCATCGACAAGCCAGCTGAACACGGTAAGTGTGATGAGCGATTCCAAATACACACGGGAACCCACGGCACCGTCCAGCCCGGCACCACTCCCGCCAGCCCAAAAGGCACCAGTCGATGCAAGGACCGCACAAATTCTGGACAACATCAAGAAAGAGATCAACACCCGAAAACAGCTACGAGCCAAGAGGAGTGTTAGCGCCGCGTCGGCCGCCGCCGTCGCCCTCTCAAAAAAACCGCCAAACTCGTCACCGCTCCCAGCTTCAGGCTCTAGGAATCCTGATGCATCTGCGTCTGCGTCTGCGAAGATCATTGCCTCCTCCTCATCAATCTCCTCCCCCCCTTCACCCTCCCCCACCTCGTCCTCCCCGTCTGTCCCAGTCAGACCGCCTCACAGCTCACCGCAGATGGGTAGGGCTGACCGCACCCCGTCGACCACCAACTACGTGTTGGCACCGCTTTCAACCAACCCGGTGCCATCAATGAACAAGATAGACATCCTGTGGTCGTACTACCTGACAAACATAGACGAGCGTGTTGTCAGAATGGGCGAGATAACCATGGCCATAGTGAAAACCCAGGTCTTGGAAAAGCGGGCCACCAGGATTAACGCTCTCTTTGCAGAGCCGCAGCCACAACGTGCTGCCCAGAGAACAACGCTGCTCTCGCAGGTTGCCCGTGGTGGTGGCGGAGTCACAGGTTTCAGGACCGAGGACCATAGCAACCTACGTGAGGAGGACTACTATTCCGAGTGGACCATTTCCCAAGACGTGGTTCTCGACTCGTACAGAAAGCCCGAATCTGAGGACGGCGAAGCCGCCAGCGGTGTGCCAAACAAGCTGAAGAAACTGTTCCACACCAAGAGCGATGCTGATGGCGGGACAGAGCTACTGCCTCTGGGTGAGTATTTGAAAAAGATGGTTGTGATCACCACGTTTGGCCGGTGCTTGATCTTTGTGAAGAGGAAAACCACGCACCTGCAAACAAACCTGTTCTATGACCTGCAGTACGAGATCCACCTGTCGCAAAACGGTGTAAGGGTGAAGGAGGTCGTAGTCGGGGACAAGCCTGTGACGCCAGATCCGCATAGTATTTTTGCCGTGCAGACCCCCTTCAACTCATTTGTCTTTAGATGTGACCACCACGACGTGGCTCCCTGGCTGAACGGGTTTGCCAAAAGTGCCAAAAAGAACCACGAGAGGCTACTTGCAAAGCACAGAGAAGAAGAACCAAGTGACATTGCCGACAAGGCTGCCAAACTGGCCAGTCCTGTGCTGGCGCAAAGCACGGTTGCCGCCAGCAACGATGCAGCTGTCCCAAAGGCAAGTCTGGCGAATGCCACATCTCCCAGGCGTTTAATGGGCGTGAGGCCTGCAAGTGCCAAGGGTACCGCAAACGCCAGTATAAGTGGCGGTAGTGGCGGCAGTGGCGGCGGTGACGGCAAACACGGAAGGTTGTTTGATACATTCGTAAGCACCAAGGGCAAGCACACCAAGAGAGGCGCCAAGCCCGTACCGCAGTCCAGTAAGCTCGTGAACGGGTTGCCCACGACAATGACAGCAGGCTTAGGCATCAACAGTGGCAACGACCTGTACAGTGCGGTTGAAACTGCCAACAGGAATGTGCAGAACAACACGTATCCATATTCATCCTCAAAGGGAGGTCATTTGAAGAGTGTGATCACCGGCAAAAAGTCGAGGCTTTTGGCCCGAAGCGAACACACTTTGAGAAAATAGGACTAGGGGAAGAGAGTACGTAATGTAACTAGATAAAACGCTTTGGTCGTTGGATCAATCTTTCCCATCATCAAGAGCATATACTACACTACACTTGTGCAGAAGACCGGAGACCTAGTTTTCTGCGTTCTCCGCTGGTTTTCTGGGCCCTGAAAAGGTACACGTACTTATGGCCGGACAAGGTGGTGCAGGTAGCGCTTTCACTGCTCTATACAGACTGCAATTGGATGGAGTTTTTACCGCCGTTCCAATCGTTGGTTTCAGTGTCGAGGCCATACAGTACAGCTTCCGATGTAAGCAAACTCCTGAAGGTACTGCTACAAGAAAGGGGCAAGATGAATAGTGTTCCTTTGCTAGCTATTGCAGTCGGATGGCATCTTTCAGGAACCACATCTGTTGCAGATATTACGGAAGTGTTTGGCTTTCACCCTCTCGAGCGGCAGCCGTGGTTTGCGCAAGCCGCGTGTCACACCTCTGGTGAAGATTAGTAAGCTGGTTTCAAACCAGTGGGTAACGCTTTGGTAAAAGACCATGAGAGAAATCTCTTGGGTCGGCCAGCTGCTGATGTACAAGTTTCTCTCTTAAATTAGGGGCTGGGGAACTGATAAAGGGGGGTGTTTGAAGCATAAGAAAGGTATCGGATTGTATCTGTATATATATTGTATATAATGTATTATTTGTTTCTACTTTATTTTTTTTTTCAATTGGCGGCTTCCGACGTGTGTGGGCAAGTCCAAGACGGGCACGAGCTTGTTTAAGCAAAGATTGCAGCGAAAATGACCGTGAATACGGCGTTCAGCACAATCACAATCCTCTTACCACCTAGGTTGTTTGACCCCACGCCGTTGGAGTTTCCAACTGTAGAGATCGCAGGGGTGCTCGATGGTGAAACCGCAGTCACCTGGGACACGGCGTGGGTGCTGGACGCGATGCCAGATCCTCCGCTGTTCACAGTGGTTGTAACTCTCACATCACTAGACAACGCACTCGCTGTTGAGACAACAGGGCCGTTTGTAGCGGGGGAAGGCGCATATGAAGACTGGTCAGCGGAAAGGTTGTTGCTGTTGCCGCTGCCGTTTCCGTTATTGCCGCTCGCTTGAGTGTTTGCCCCAGGGCTATTGCTGCTGCCGTTGCTGTTGCCGTTGCTGTTGCCGTTGCCACTGTTTCCATCGGCTTGGGTGTTTGCACCAGGTTTGTTGCTGTTGCCACTGTTGCTGTTGCTGTTGCCATTGCTGTTGCCATTGCTGTTGCTGTTGCCACTAGTTGGAGCGTAGGTATCAGGACCGCTTTCACCACCAGTTGGCTTTGGCGTACCGTCGCTGCCACCCGCTGGAGTAGCATGTGGTTTCCCGTTGTCGCTAGCAGGAGCACTGACTGTTGTGGTTACTGTTGTGGCTGTACTCAAATTTGCTTTGTTACCGCCTGTCTGTGTGTTTTCTGGCTACCCGTTTCCGTTGTAGCTGTTTCCGTTCTGAGGGTTAGATGGTTGACGCTCACCATTGCCGCCAATAGCGGAGGTTGCCTGCGCATTGTTCCCATCTGGCGTAGATGCAGTTTGCACACTTTCAGCACCCGCTCCTGTGTTTGCAGGGCGTGGTGTGGTGACAAAACCGGTGCTTTGCTTTGCCCCGTTGTAAGAGCTGGACGCAGTTGCCACGGCAGTAGCATCCGATGGGATGACTGTTGGTGTTTTGGTGGACTCACTCGTGGTGATAACCGGTTGGACCGAGGTATAGCCTGGAAGCGAACTCGAAGAGTTGAAGTAGTAGGGGCCAGATGGCACAGAGTCGCCTGGAGTCAGGACATCGACCTCGACGGTGGAGCCGGCTGCGTTTGTAACAAAGTGTGTGGTGGTATCAGTGCCTGTCCACGCAGTTGTGACGGTTGGAATGCCTGGTGTTAGAATCTCAACTTCTGTGGTGGAGCCAGCCGAATCAGTCAAATACTTTGTAGTTATAACCGTGCCAGTCCAGGCGGCGGTGGAAGTGATGACGTTCTCTGGGGTCTCAACGTAGTACACGGTCTTGGTGGTTGACTTACCGTCAGTGCCAGTTTCGACAGTGGCACCGGTGGAGTATGTGCTTGTGAAAGTACCGGTCCAAGGAGTGGTGGAAGTGACGGCATTTTCTGGAGTCTCAACGTAGTACACGGTCTTGGTGGTTGGCTTACCGTCAGTGCCAGTTTCGACAGTGGCGCCAGTGGAGTAAGTGCTTGTGAAACTACCAGTCCAGGCGGTGGTGGAAGTCAAAGCATTTTCTGGGGTCAGGACATCTACCTCAGTAGTGGATCCAGCTGAGTCGGTCAAGTAGCTAGTGGTGGTCTCGCTGCCGGTCCATGGCTTAGTGGTACTTGGGTATGGAGTTAGAATGTCCACCTCGGTAGTGGATCCAGCTGAGTCGGTCAAGTAGCTAGTGGTGGTCTCGCTGCCGGTCCATGGCTTAGTGGTACTTGGGTATGGAGTTAGAATGTCCACCTCGGTAGTGGATCCAGCTGAGTCGGTCAAGTAGCTAGTGGTGGTCTCGCTGCCGGTCCATGGCTTGGTGGTGCTTGGGTATGGAGTTAGAATGTCCACCTCGGTAGTGGATCCAGCTGAGTCGGTCAAGTAGCTAGTGGTGGTCTCGCTGCCGGTCCATGGCTTAGTGGTACTTGGGTATGGAGTTAGAATGTCCACCTCGGTAGTGGATCCAGCTGAGTCGGTCAAGTAGCTAGTGGTGGTCTCGCTGCCGGTCCATGGCTTAGTGGTGCTTGGGTATGGAGTTAGAATGTCCACCTCAGTGGTAGAACCATCAGAGTTGGTTAGATAACTGGTAGTTGTCTCGCTGCCGGTCCATGGCTTGGTGGTAGTAGGAGAGGGCTGTAAAACGTAAACTGTCTGTGTTGGCCCCGTTGCAGTAAGGTCTGTAGATGTTGAAACGTCAGTACCGGACCATGGAACTGTTGTTGTGATAATGTTAGCAGGACACACTTCTTCAGAATTCTCAATAGTAAAAAAAAGATTGTCAAAATTTGTCTGAGATACACCACTGGGTGTCTTGATGCTAAAGCCTAGCTTTCCAACCTGTTCAGCATTTACGTACACAAGTCTGATGGCGTAGTAGTATCCCTTTTCCAAAGTAGCGGTATACTCTGTACTTCCAACCTCACCTCCCCAATCTTTGATACCATTAATACTAAACTCGGTGCTATCAGTACGGATAGTAGATTGTTGACAGCAGTCGAATGCCAAGTTTGAGCCAAAAAATAAGATTGCGGAGTCATCAACGTTGGTCATCGATAGTGTATAGGAGCCTGACTCTTCGGCAAGGTAGTAACCTGTAAGTTCCACAACCACATTAGTAAACACTGTGTCTGCGTCGTATATTGCAGGGCCAGATTGCTCGGCAGGCGGTTCGGCAAAGACAGCGGTATTGGTGCAGAGATGTGTCACACCGTCTGCGTCATTGCAGGACCATGTATCCGTGCTGCCTGCCCAACCCGAATAGCAGTATACTATTTGACCTGTGCCTGCCTCTTGACATTGATAACCGGTGTTAATGGTAAGATCTGTGATCCCTCCTTTTGAATAAAGAACTTCGTTGTTCCTGTAGCCGTAGCTTAAGAATTCGGGGTCCCGGAACGAGGAGGAATCTCCTATATTATAGGAGTGCCACACACCAGTCAAACCACCCGATATTTTTGAAGCGTCTTTGGGAACGCAGGCCATGGCCTGGTTTGCAGCACTTACCGCAGCTGGCGCGCGCAGTAGGAAACAGAATGCCAAGAAATAGTAAATGCTCATTCCCAGCTGTGGCTATCTTATTTCTTTGTGGAAAACGAAACGGATTGACTGATAACAGGTTGTACCATCTGTGCACATCGCCTTTGTTTTTATACAAACCCTTACTGAAAAGAGGTAGCTGCCCAAAACGAATGTTTTGCCAACACTAACCTGAAAAACACGTACTGCTGCTAGATGCAGCGTTGAACCTTCTCTACGGATTGCTTGGACTACTGTGGTGGAGACGCTGATCTTGAAAAGAAAGCGAGAAGGCTGACGTCACATAGTAAACAAAGGGTTCCTATTCTGGTAGCTGCAAGTCGAAATGCAAGTATGAACATGCAATCCAAGGTTATATAGAACCGTAACCGTCGGTTTCATCGGCTCGTACGAGTTGATGCTTCTGTTTCTTTTTTAGACGCCTTGGCGCGGCTGTAGAGCGAAGCTGCTTAAGACGTATGTATTGTGCAGTGTGAAGTTCTTAGGTGTTTGGACAGTTTTTGGGATTACTGAGGATCCTCTCCCCGATGGAAGGTCGAACACCAGAGCCTCCAAAATAATAAGTAAAGCCCCAGCTTCAAAAACGCTTCTCTCGAACCTTGTATGGGCACTGGAACTAGAGGTCAGATCAATATTACAAGTGCCAGCATTGTACTCCAATTGGAAAAAGACTTGCAAGAAATGTGCTGCACCCCCCTCATCCAAACCTAAAAGAGCGCAAAATGTCAATCTGATTAGTTCCTCTGTTTTTCATTGTTACACAAGTGGGGTGGCCCGCGCGGACTTTTCAGTGTCGCCATCATCAACTCTGTGAAGCTTATGCGTGTATTGCTTTCTTAGACATGACAGCAGAAGACTGCCTGAAGCTGTTGTGCATAGATCTCGAATACAGCCACAGTGCCCCTGCAATGGGGAGACCTTCGTTGCTGGTTAAAGTCTCGGACAGATACGGAAAGACTCTACTACCACTCACCACGGTGAGTGTAAGTTTCGTATTTTAAAGCCCGTGAAAGCTCCAAAATGTAAGTTGTTTCTGCACCGAGATGTAAATTGGATCCTCTCTTTGGTTGGTTTTGTGTGGCCTTGCTCTTCTTTGCTATCTTGTGTACGAGTATGTTTACAAACGATGCCCGAACAAGACTGCTCTGTGCTGGAGTCGCTCTACCAGCTGGCTGTCGGCTAGAACCGAGCCAGGCTATAAGACGTGGGCAGATTTACCATAATTGAAGCCGTCTTCTTTAACCGTGTGAACTACGTCGAGAACCCGTCACTCCCTTAAGCCTTTTTGTTCGAGATCTGCGTATTGTACAGGTTGGATTCTAGTGCGTCAAGCAGACAATGGACAAGGCTCCACGTGCCTATCGAAGTGTCGTATTTTATGGTGTATGGGTTCTGTCCGAATCTGGGTAAACAATGGAGATGTGTACCGTCCAACATGAATTCGTCGCGGTCCGCGCAACAAAGAAGGCAGATCTTGGCAAACAGGCTGTCCGGGGAATACCTTTATTGTCACAACAATGTACGGGTGATATGGGATACAAGCAGAGTATTATCATTCCAGAGCAAAAATATGGCCAATGCCTAGGCGCAGAAGTGCGGAATTCCAGAAATCCAGGAAAAACATCAAAGTGATTTTACTTTGTCCCAGATTTTCATCACAGTCTTCCATTGTCTGCCCAGATCCAGGATTGCGATTACTCTCTGCATTCGTATTTGCTGCTGATTCTAATTTTAGCCTGGATGAAGCATGTTGAGAGAGAGAAGAAAGTCATTGGGGTTGCCTCAATTGCTTTTCCATGTTTTTTTTTTCTTTCTTGTTGATCGATATCTGAGGACATAAACACTTTGGACACCTCAAGTCATAGAGGATGGCATTTGTAGCGCTGAACGGATGTGGACGTGTCAACCAATACGGGAGAAGTTTCTTCAAGTGAGGCCGCGTTTTTTTTTTTTTTTTTGTTGATCCACTACATACAGTGAACGTGCCTTTGAGTAAACACATACCACATCGATGTAGAAATGCTTGCCACGAGCCGAGTAGTGCCCTCTCAGAAGCAACACAGGCAAAGATCTCTTGAAAATTGGCTCGGTGGTGTTTTTCTTGCATGCGATGCAGTGGTTCCGGCTTTCGCTGACATTGATATACTCCCAAAAACAAAGTCTGTCAACATTGGAACCGTCCTTTTGCATTCTGAGCAACCTGAATCTATGCAACACCAAAAGAGAATCGAGTGATGAAGTTTGTTTTTCGATTTTTTTACAATCTGGAAGAACGCATCAGAAAATTCGAAAAAAAAGGCGAAATAGTGGCTCTAGGGTTCCCGGTAGAGCCCAATAATATTATAGCAAAAGTCAACACTGTCCTGAAGATCCGTAATCCCAACAGCCAATTCGATGATGGCAAACCGCCGACTTCATACCAAAGTATGATGGAAGCAATTTTTTGGTGATGTGTTTTTTTCGTTCAAGACACACACCCCTTCCTTAGTGATTCACGACAACAAGCAGCTTGACTCGCCAATAGTATTATAGGGTGTCCCACATTGATGTCGCTATGCATCACGGGGACTCGATGTCAGCCGCATCTCTTTGTGATCCAGCTGCCAAAAAAAACAAAAAAACTACGTGGGTCAGGATGTGAGATTGAAATATAAAAAAAAAAAAAAAAAAAAGAAAACACTTTGTTAAAGGTCATGATGATAGATTTATGAAATGGTATGCCAGTTGATATGGCTCGCCAAGAAGTAGAAGAATACTTGAAAACATAAGCAGAGCTTCCAGATCTGGCGCAAGCATCCAAAGCATCCAAAGCATCCAAAAAAAAAAATGGTAAAAAAAAAACAAAATCCAAATTAACGCTTGCTCTTGATTTGTTGGACACGTATGTTTGTGCGCATCTAGCGTCCTATCTTTTTCTTGTCGTCCAGTTGTGTCTGCTTCTTGTTTGCTGACTTGCCCTTTAGCGGAACGCTGGTGGACAGCAGTTTCACAGGGGCTGACATGTAGTCTATACCTTGGAGCCAGGGCAGATGCAGGTCTCCGACCTTGTTTTCCAACATGGTTGCAAAAGATCTGTCGAGCTTGTCGTTGTTGAGCAGCAGCAGCAGCCCATCGTGCTTAGTCTGCGGCAGACACTCGTCAAACAACCGTAGAGAGTTTCTTGGCAGCTGTACCACCTTGACCGCACGTTTGGAGGTGTAGGCCAAGACCGGGAGCTGCGACAGCAGCACGGCAGGGACACCGTCCTTGTTGCACACAAACAGAAACCCGTCAACGGTTGTATCGCTGCCAGATCCTGCACCATCGTACTCACAGTACTCCACCACGTTGTTGAATCCTAGCACAACGTCTACAGGGGCCTCCAAGCTGGTGCCCTGGGACCATTCGTTTGCTTGCTTGAGTCTCTGCAGCACAGTCAGCCGAAACCGCTCCAGCACATCGTGGTGGTCACTGACGGCCGGCCACAAGTGTGCCTCGTCTGTGAACGGGTTGTCCAGGATGGGCCTGAACACCTGCTTGCGCTTTGCCACCCTCTTTTCCGCTGCCTTGATTGAATTCATAGTATGTCCCGGAGGCCCTTATCCATCCTGACCGCCGCTGCAGTGGTACGTTCCTTGCTCGTCTCTCTTTGAGAGTGGCCTGTCGATTGTTCCAGCCGCAGTTGCGTTGTTTGGTCACATCTGACGAGGGCCAGAACCACGAAAAATTTTCCCGCCCGAGAATTCGCCAAGGAACACACAAAACATGGATGCCGACAATATATCAACTTGCGGATTGAAAACAAGCTCGCCGTCGAAGCAGCCTCTCCTTTCCAACACCACGCTGGAAGAAACAGCTCCTCAGTTCGTTCGCTTGCCACCATGTATCGCTCGTTCTTTCATATTCAGTCGCTGCTGCTACCGCTGCTGCTGCTGCTGCTAGCAGTCACACCAACACCAACGCTCGCGACCCAGTACTCCTACAAGGGCTGCTACAAATCTTCGGATCTCAAGTCGAAGCTGTCCTCCAAGGGCCAATACACATACCAATCTGTGTCATACTGCGAAAAAGAATGCTCAGGCAGTGCCATTGCGGCCTTGCTGAGTGGGGATACGTGCTACTGTGGTGATTCCCTGGACGTTCTCAGCGGGTTGTCCACGGCGAACAACGCCAAGTGCGGCACCGGTTGCGTTGGCTATCCCTTTGAAAACTGTGGTGGAAGTGATTATCTGAGCGTGTACGTTTCGTCTTTGGCATCCTCAGCGAAAAGTGCATCCCCCTCGTCTTCCACCACCACCAGCACCACCACCTCCTCCTCCTCCACTAGCTCTTCTTCGTCTAAGTCGTCCACTCTAGCACCGGCTTCCAGCTCCAGTTCAAGTTCTACATTCTCATCTGCATCGCCGTCATCATCATCATCATCATCTTCTTCTTCTTCTTCTTCTTCTTCTTCTTCTTCTTCATCGACATCTACGTCGACATCGACATCTTCATCTCCATCTTCATCCACAGCAAGCTCTTCCGCGCCAGTCTCGACATCAAGTCCGTCCTCTTCATCCGCCCCTGGCTCGGCTTCTAGCACCACGTCCTCCTCCCACACTTCGACCCAATACTCTACAAAGATCCTGACAACCTCTCTTTCGGTGGTGACTATGAGCAACCAACAGGAGAGCACCATTTATGTGACCGCAACGAGTGTGGTGGCGGCAACTCCGTCATCAACTTCTGCGGCCAGCATCAATGCAAAGTCCTCGGGCAGCGGGTCCAAATCTTTGAGTACGGGGGCAATTGTTGGCATTGTGATTGGTGTTGTTGTAGGTGTTGCCCTGGTCGCAGCTGCCATTCTGTTCTTCATATGGCGTCACCGCAAACAGAAGCAGGCAGCCGACCTGGAACAAACCAAGCACTACCAGCCCTACTCCTTTGGTGAGAAGGATGCTATCATTTTGCCAGCTGGTGGGAGCACGACAACAGCGCCTTCTTCCACACCTACGCCCATCTATATGCCCCATGCAGACACTTCAAGGACGCCGTTTGAAGGCGAGCAGAGCAGGGAAGACGATTATGCCAGAGACCGGTTCAGCGCTAGCTCTCTGCCTGATGTTATGCAGGAGAGGCCATTGCGAATCGTCAACCCGGATGAGTAGTGCAGCCTTGCCTCTCACAAAGACACACTATATGGGTCTTGACGGCCCGCGTATGTTCTGCCACCTATGGCCGGCACAATTACAGGATACCCCTTCGTCATTTTACTTTTCATTTTTTTTTTTACTTTTAATTTTACTTTTATTTTTACCTTTATTTTCTTTTACATTCGGTTTTTAAAAATTAATCAGTTTATGTACATGGTGCTTCAGGCATTAAAAAAATTGAACTCTTTATAGATATCAGTTTCTCTGCTCTAGATGGGGACCGTCTCTTTGTTGGTGCATTTTATTCTCCAGCCGAGAGTCGGTCTGCCTGTGCTCTGGTGGCACTTTTGCTATTTCCGTTGTTCCATGAAGGTTATCCCCTTTTGGTGTTTGTGTGTGTGTGTGTGTGTGTGTGTGTTTTTGTGTATGCACGTTTCCGTTTTTAAGTTTACTTGTTTGTTTTTCATGACCGTGTTTGGTCAAATCTAGGTTACATTGAAGAAACAATAACCGTGTTACGTAGGGGCATATCAAAACAAAGATAAAAATAAAAACAGAAACACAATAAGTCAAAGGGGTACAACCTCTACAGGTGTTTTACTAGCTCAAGTAGTTCCAACGTGCACAAGCGTGCACAATCGTCCTCCAACAACCATCGATTGAAAAAAAATGCTTCCAATCAGAGTTGAACTGATGATCTCCACATTACTAGTGTGGCGCCTTACCAACTTGGCCATAGAAGCTACTTCTTAAAGGAGCCAGTCTCTCGACGAGGTACTACCTAGCAAAAAATGACACGTGTAAGCAGAGCCTTAATCGTTTTGTAATCGCCATCGACCAACCCCGAGTACCATCACCTCAGACGAACAGAAAAATTTTCTGGTCCCTATTCCAGACGCCTGTCTGTGTCTCTTCAAACTGCTGAAATGTTGTATCTGTTGGTCAAACCAGCAAGAAAGAGAGAGCTCCCATTGCCCCGAAATCCATAACAAACGACAAATGCTATTTCTACATGGTTTGAGACCCACCGGATTTCTTTCCAAGCAGCTGGTGCCTGTCTTTCAAAAACGCCAGCTATCGATCCTGGGCCAACTGCAGCCCTCTGACGGCTCCACCAAAAAATACAAGAGGCTGGGTAGAGGTCCATCCTCCGGCAAAGGTAAGACCTCTGGTAGAGGTCAAAAGGGTCAAAAGGCCCGTGGTAAGGTCAAGTCCTGGTTCGAGGGTGGTCAGACCCCAATCTACAAATTGTTTCCAAAAATCGGTTTCACCAACGTCACGTCCTTGGAGTTGAGCGAGTTGAACCTGGACAAGATCATGTGGTTTCACAAAAAGGGCCGTTTGATCCTCGAGCCCGGTGAAGTCTTGGACATGAAAAAGATGAAAGACCTGGGCCTGGTGACGGGCTCCATCAAGCACGGAGTCAAGGTTCTTGCCGACGGCAAACAGTACTTCAACCTGCCCATCAAGATCGAGGCCACCAGGGCCTCTAAAGAAGCCATCAGGGCCATTGAGTCTGCTGGTGGCGAGTTTACGGCCCGCTACTTCAACAAGCTTGGTCTGAGGGCGCATCTCAGCCCCGAATGGTTTTTGAACAACAGGGGCAGGCTGCCGCTCCAGGCAAGGCCCACCAAGAGAAAGGACATTGACTACTACAGTCGTCCAGAGAAGCGGGGCTACCTGGTGAAGGAAAACCACCCACTGTTACAGCAGATCCAAGGGGCCAAGACTGGCGGCCATGACGGCCTGTTCAAGAGAAGCACTAAAAAGTCTGCCTTGGAAACCCAGCTGGCCGCGCTCGAGAAGACTTCTGGTCCAGCCGTGGCCGAATCCAAGGTTGTCACGTTGCAGGAGTTGAAAGACTGATGTGTTTGTTTAGTTGAATCTTTTTTTTTTTTTTTTTTATTCACCCCCCTCCCCCCTCCCATTGTCCTCTTTCTTCTTCTCTTCAGCATATATGTACATAAGCTTTATTTTCCTGTAAATAGCGCTCAACCAAAAAATAATTCGACCCTTTTCAAATTCAAAGGTAGCCGGAGACAGACGTGTTCCAAGTGCTTTCTACAGCGGAAATGTGCATGATAGGGTGTGTGCGATACTCTGTTAGCCCATGGTGCAACGCGGCATTCCAGAGGAGACAGATGCTGGCCACCGGAAGAAAAAAAAAAACAACAAAAAACGACAAAAAACAACATCTGCAGGTAAACCACTAAGGCCCCGGAGTACCTGAAGTGGCATCTGCACGCATCCTTTCTTGTAATACCTGTAGCGCCAGCTGTTTTCTCCTCTCCTCGGCAGGATCCACAATCTTTTTTGCACCCCTCTGTTCCGCAAGAACGTTACAAGTGTCAATGTCATACATACGGAATGGCTTTATAAGTCCCAGTCTGATACACACAAGATGGTAACAGCCCTCGAAAATGGGTTTCAACAGGGGCCTGAGGAAGCCTGGAAAGAAGTATATTAGCTGAAACGTGTCGGAAGCGTCACCAACCACGTCTAGCTCCGTCGTGTCGGAGGCGTCGTCAGCCATGTCCATCTCCGTCGTGCCGGAGAGCGCAGGCGGCAACACCTGGTAAAATCTCAAGTAGATCCAGCAGGTGAAAAACGTGATCCATATGGAAAGCAGTTGGGAAAAATGATGGAACCAAACCAGCTGGATGACGGTCATCGAAAAGAGAACAAAAGTTGGAAGTAGCTTGAACCGGAAGTTTTTGGACAACAGTGGCACGTTTGTGATTTTAAAAATGGTTGTCTCGGGCGCTAGCTGCTTGTACAAGATTGGAAAGCCAACGAGCACGGTGTAGTTGCCGTCCAAGGGCAGGTCCAGTCTGACCGCAGGCAGCACCATCGACAGCAGGAGCGTGAATGCAATGACAACTAGGTTGGTCAACGAGCCTATGACGATGGTGAACTTGAACATTTCCTTTGAGCTGTTCCAGTTCCGCTCGATGAACGAGCCACCGATGACCAAGTTGACCAGGTTGACGATAAACTTCCACCACTCAACGTCGATCAGATTGGAAAGAACAAGTGATGTTGGGTATGAAAAGATCTGTGCTGGAATCAGCTGCACTATAGGAGACGTGACCATGGTGTAGTTCACGTCCGTCTCGCCCTGCGCCAGTAGCCGGGAGTAGCACATCCTCCTCACAAAGTACAGGGCCAAGGTAAAAGTGACGTAGGCCGCGGTGATGAGCTTTGTTGCAATTGGCACGGAATCAAAGTCCAGTAGCGACGCGGGCAGGTTGACTTCAAAGAATCTGGTTCGGTATTCCATATGGCTCTGAGTGGGTTTTCAAGATGTGCGTTGCAGAGAACAGTGGCTAGGGTTTGTTTTGCATTGGAGGGAGAAGGGCAAAAGAGATCAGGAAAGTGTAATCAAAAAAAAAAAACTAAAAAGAAAACACTCACGCTGGGGGTCGAACCCAGAATCTTCTGATTAGAAGTCAGACGCGTTGCCATTACGCCACGCAAGCAAATCTATGAAAAAATTTAGCGCAGAATATGTATACACAATCAATAACTGGTATCACGTGAAGCAGATAAAAAAAACATCAACAATCTCTCCTCCTCTCCATGTGAAAAATGTAACGAGCCGATGAATCGAAATAACTATATCAGATAAATGCGTCTTTTCCCACGCAGAAGCCCTGCGCAAAAGAGGACAGCAAGCCTCTGTTAGATTGGAAATGGCAGCTATCGAAGAACCCACAATAAAGAACCCACCAGATACACAAAACAAAGTGGCTAAAAAGAAGAGGAAGCCTAGAAGGCCAAGCGACAATAAGCTGTCGCCCGATCAGAAACGCCAAAACCACGTTTCCTCGGAGCAGAGAAGAAGGCAAGCCATGAGGGAAACTTATGACACGCTTGTGGAACTAGTGCCAGACCTGTGTGATGCCGAAAAGAGGTCTGAGTTTATGATATATGCAAAGAGTATGTGTGCAGCTTTTGTTTTTTTTTTTTTTTTTTGTTCTTCTTCCGCTCCCTACACGTCGTAAAAGGATCCTTTTTGTTCATGGTACTAACCTTTGCCGTTGTATGCAGCTACGAATTATCTGAAATGGTTGTATTTGAGGAACCAGCAACTACGAACACAGCTGCTGGAAAGACTGCGCTCCCGTGACGCCGCAGAAGGCACTGCGATCCCCTCGACGACAACCCCAGCATTTTCTAGTGGCTATGAGCTTCCAAGACACTTAGTATGGAAGGAACCAGAATGAAAAGTCGAAAAAGGGGCAGGAGACATGGTGTTTCTGCTCGATACACCTACAGCTTCTTTGAGAACGCTGCAATACACACATACAAGCACTTTCAATTGCTTGGTTTTGTGGTGCCAAGGCTCTCTCGTGCCAGAGCCCTTAACGCATAACATTTCCGGAAGAGGCTGCGAATCATTCACACATGCACTTCTCCTCTCCCCGCCCTCTCTCTGCCGGTCCTGTTTGAGATCCGCACCATCCCCCTGAGCGTATCTCGAATATAGAAAATGGAGGCGAAGGGAAACCAACCAGAGACGTTTCCCCGTAATGTCAGTTGCTTGACAAGGAACCAAAAGACTACACCTTCTCAAAAATAAAAAAAAAAAAAAATAATAGCAAAATAAAGAAGGAAGAACAAACCAGTCGCTTAAATACACGTGAATATCTACATAATATAATCTCTTCTTTTAGTGCCCCAACACCCGAGATCAAACCTGCGGTGAAAAAAAAAAAAAAAAGGAAAAAAGAATGAGAAAAAAAGACAAACGACCTCGGTGAGGATTGAACTCACGATCTTGCGATTAACAGTCGCACGCCTTAACCAGCTTGGCCACGAAGTCACACTAAGAAGCGGATGATGACGGAATTTTAAAGTCCCACTTTGTTTGTGCCTTTTCGGCACGACGCGAAGCTGAACTACACATAGCACAGCGCAGCTTGCAAGCGCGAATGGGTGGTGTGACAGGGCGGAAATGCATCCCACGCGGCCGCTGATCGCGGCGGAGGCGCGTCCATCTCCCCCAGCGAGGTTACTTAAACGATGGCGCCTCTCCACTTCCGTTTTACAGAGGATATACGTATACACATATATGTATATACATATATATACACGAGTAAATGTTCGTCTTCTGAGAGCATCGGCGATTCTTACTACACCATAGCGCACAAACCACCAAACAACTCTATTCCAGTAACCATGCGTATGATCCTCTGGATAACCGCGATCGCGGGTTACGTAATACAGACGAAATGTGTCTCGCACATATACTCAACAACAGTCTACGATGACACCGACCCCGTATACCTCCTATTTGCACATCTCTCCGCGTGGGTGCTAATTTTCCCGCTCTCCCAACTCTACTACTACCTGAGACACGGCCTGCTATTCAGCGACCAGCTGAGAATCTGTGGTTCCATCTTTTCCAAAACGGCCAGGCCTTCTGATCCGGAGCTGCAGTTGCAGGTGTCGCACAACCACGCCAAGCCGCCAAGCGACTCAGTCGCGGCACGCTTTGCCAAGCTCGGGGCTCTTTGCGTTCTTGTGTCTGTGCCAATGTACACCTACTTCCTCTCACTGTCGATCTCACCCGCGCTGGACATCTCCATCATCCACCACACTTCGATATTCGAAATTGTCTCCTTGCTGATTGGCGTGTGCGGGCTTGCCTCGACTAGACGCCTCTTTTCCAACTTTGTCGCGATGGTCTTCACCCTGCTGGGCATCCTGGTTGTGTCGTACACCAACGCCACTTCGGATCTACTCTCCGGAAAGCTGTCGATCAACGCCAGCACCGGCGAGCTGGAAGACCCGTTCCTGTTTGACAGACTGAAGGGCTCGCTGATATGCGGGCTGGGAGCGCTGCTCTTTGGCCCCTTTGTGGTCCTGTGGGAGAGATGGGTTATGAAGAGGGTGCGCGATCAGCTGCAGTCGCTGCGGCTTGGCGAGCAGGACAGCGAGAGGTCCGCCACCCACAAAAACCTCATTCTGAACTTTGAGATGAGTGTCCTCGGCCTTGCAAACATACTGATCCTGGGCCCCATTCTGTTCCTTGCGTGCCGTAACAACCCCCAGAGACAGACGACCGGCTTCAAGTCTTCGTGGACGATCGTGTCGATCCTGCTGGGCCATCTGCCCTACGTTCTTTCGTTGGCACAGCTGTCCTCGGTGGCGTCTCCTCAGTATGCGACGACATGCTCGCTTGGTGCAATCATCATGATGAGCGTGGTGGAGTGGATCTGCCAGGGCGCGGTGACGGTCATGACCCGCTGGCAGGTTGTTGGCTACCTGGTGTTGAGTGTTGGCTGTCTGTGGTTGACGTGGAGCTACAAGCCGCTCAAGGCCTGAGGCCGCGTAGTCGCCATAATGTATATTTCTATTGGTCATAAAAAGTACGCTATACTGCAAGTTCATGTATATACACACACACACACACACACACACACACACACACACACACACACACTGTGTTTAAAAACAAAATAGGCGTGAGGGGAGGAAAAAAACCTTCTGCGCGTTGCGACGGTTATTCGTCGTGCATTCCGTGCATTCCGTCGCCTGTGCTCACCACTTCAACACAACAACGTTCTTCTTGCCCTTTTTCGTAATACCGCACTTGACCAGCTCCAGGACCTGGTCGTCGGAGGCGGCGTTGACGTCCCACTCCACGACGTTCACCTCGTCCTTTGGAGACACAATGTCACCGTTGGCGTACAGCTTCAGCAGCGCGTTGATGGTGTCGATCTTGCTCTGGGGGTCTTTCTTGCTGTTTTCCGTCACCCAGAAGCCCATGCTCTTTAGGCCCCTGAAGATGTGCAGTGAGGTGGGCAGGGTGACCGGCATCTTGGACATACCGCCGTAGGTCAACATGGTTGCGTCGCGGCTCAGCTTACGTGCGATCGAGGCGCTGGACTTGCCACCGACAGAGTTCAAGGCCAGTTTGACCTGGGCATTGGGCCCTAGGATCTGCGGCAAGACCTCCTTGGCGAACTGTTTGTCGTTGTTCTCGCCCTCGGAGATCACCTTGGTGGCCCCGTACTTTGTTTCCAACTCGTTGGCCAGCTGTTCAAAGTCCTCGCGGTCACGCACCACGCTCAGTGTCTTGATGCCCTGTGCCTTGGCGATCTGGGACACAATCCTGGACACGGAGGAGTTACCGGCGTTCTGCACGATCCACTCGTTGCTGCCGTCCCACTTGACGTAGTTGTTCACCATCTGGTAGGCAGTGCACGCGTTCACCGCGATCGTGGCGGCGGCAATCAGATCAATGCCGGGAACCTTGACCAGGTCGGAGGCCCTGGAACAGGTGCGGTAGTCTGACCAGGTGCCAAAGTTTGCTTGCAGCGGGATCACGACGTCGCCCTCCCGCACTCCGTTGGCGTTTTCAACCCCCAGGGGTACGTGCACGACTTCAAACACACCCTCGTTGCCGGCAATTGCACTTGGGCGCTCGGTGTCGTAGTCCAGCGTCTTTTCCGGCTTGGAGGGGTAGACGCCTTCCAGCTGGTTGATGTCGGACGGGTTGATTGGGAAGGCCAGCGTGCGCAGTACGATAGATTCCTCTGGCGGCGTTTTGGGCGTGTAGTTGTGCACAGATAAGACGTTTGTGCAGTCTTGGGAGTCGTGGTCGGCGTAGACTACAGATTTGAAAGTGTTGGGCATCCGAGAAGACATGAATCTTTTACTGGTGAGACGTAGCGATGGCAGCATAGTGTGGTCAAAGATGGTACGGTGACAGGACGAAAGGATAGATAAAAAAAGGGGAAGATAAACCGGGCTTTATAAACAGGTTTATTCGAGACTCAGGTAGTTCCTTTTTTCAGAAAACTTTTTGCTCTCTTTATCAAGGCACATCTGTGTTTCTTTATACACACGTATATATATATATATGTACAAACATACGTATGGGCACGCACACGCGCGTGCACGCACGCTTGGGGTTCGGTTCCGAGACAGATGACGCCGGACAGGGGTGTCGCTTCGTACGCACACGGACTCCTCCCGGCGCTGCTGCTGCTACCGCTTCCTCTTCTTCTCCACTTCAGTGCACACTGCCATCCCAGGTGGTGTCGCGCAGATACTGGGCCCTGGCGCCCACATACTTGCACATCTCTTGTACGCTCTTGTCCGGGTCTGGTGTGTTGCTGATTTGCTCCTGCAAGTAGGCAAGCTGCGTGTACGCTTCGCGGTCTGACGAGCAGAACAGCCTTTGGAACAGGAGCCAGCTGGACAGCTCCAGGTCAAAGTTTGTCTGGTCGGTAAACTCAGGGCCGTACATCCTATAGTGGCCAGAAGAACTGGGCTTGTACTCCTCGTCATCTGCGTGCTGGTCGGTGATGCGGGCCCCGTCAAACTTCAGATCGCCAATCTGCGACAGTTGCCAGGGGTCGTAGCTGGGCTGCCGTGAGTGCACAAAGGTTACCGGGGTAAAGTCGAAAAAGCTCAGGTAGTCTTCCAGCTTGTAGCTTCCCGTAAACTGGCTCCAAAACTTGGCGTTCAGTTCCTTGTTGTTCTCCAGCTCCTTTTGCCTTTTCTTTTCGTCCTCGCTAAAGTCGGACTTGTGGGCCTGGTACCATTTCTTGCGGAATTGGGCCAGTTTTTCTCTAAAATTGTTGCCGATAACCTCCCTGGACCACTTGTAGTACTTGTAGTCCTCGTTGTAGTCGTGCTGCAGACCGGCCACCACGCGGCGCGTCTGGCTCTTCTGGTTCGGGTCTGCTAGTCTTGCCCCGTCCTCGTCGACCCAATGTCCTTGCATTCCAATAGGGGTCCTGACATGGTAATAGCTGCCATCGTTGGGGTGCATCGCGTGTGCGGCCGCGGTGTATGTGTTCTTGTCGCCGTTGACGTTGCAGCCCTGCTCCAGGAGCAGGTAGTAGTACGACGGCCCGTTGAAGTTGTAGTACACGCTCATGATAAGCGTGTCCAAATGCTTGTCCTTATCGATCAGCAGCTGGCCAGTGTCGGTAGAGCCGTCGGGAATGGTGTGTTCCAGGTCGTGGTACGGCACCGAGAGCTTGTTCTCGACCTGGAACACCTCCCGCGGTGTCACGATGTCTATGGAGTTTCTGGGTTGGTTATTCTCATCCACCTTGATGTTCAGCACTTCGTACAGCGCGGGGTGATGCAGTCTACGCCAGGCGTCCGGCCACAGTACCAGACCCTTGTCTCTGAATATCTCGCCGTCAAAGTAGCCGTCCAGCGAGTTCACCACGTAGCTGTCACAGTCCAACAGCAGTGCTTTTTGGAAACTAGACACCAGAAGCGCGAGTGGCTTGAGTTGCTGGTCCTCGAGGTGCTCCAGGGCCTCCCCGTCGTACAGATCGCTGAGCAGAACGCAGCGTGTTAGGCCGGTGGGGTCCAGCTGTGGCAGCAGGTGTTGGCAGAACGCTGTTTCGTTTTTGTACCGAGGGGGGATGACAAGCTCCACAGGGGTGGTGTTTCTGATTGTTACACCTCCGCTGGTCCTGATCGCGTTGATCGCAGGCAGCGCCAGAAGTGTTTTCTGGCCGCCGCCCAGAATGACAATACCCTCACCTTCGTATGCTGGTTTGGAGAGCCGACTGGCTGCTGGCAGTATCTCATCTTTGATCAGCTTCTGGAACTTCAGATGCAGGTCCTTCAAGTGCGACACGGTGTCTGCCGGCACGTTGATGCACTTGGACAGTTCTAACTTTGTCAGTTTGTCAAACTTGGTGGTCTCAGTCAGGCCAATGTTCCCGAGGTCGCACCACTTTTGTTTCTTGGCGTCGAGCTCTCCAGTCGGCGAGTTTTGCTTCACCAGCTGCGTGATGTTTCTGTAGAATTTCTTGAGTTCATCTGAAATAACACCCTGCTGCTGCAGGGCAGACGTGCCGTTGCTGATCTCGTATTTCAACGGCAGGCTAAAGTTATCAAAGGAGCGATGGCTCTGTACCATGACCAGAAGGAGCAGGATTGCCACTACGGCCAGCCCGATAATGTTTGTCCTCTTGGTACGTTTCCTTCTCGCGTTGCGGCTCAGGAGCTTCCAGCCGCTGCCCACCAAGTGCAGGCCTACATTAGCATGCGCGGGAATATTTTCAAGTTGTGCAGCCACCATTGTAGCCTTTGAGCAAGTCCAAATGTGTGTAGTGTTATGTGTTGAAGGCGAAGGTTTGTACCTTTCAGGTCTAGGTTTTTATCTTTTTTTTTTCTTTTTTCGCCTGTTTTTTTCTTCCATCTTTTTTAAGCATATCGTCCTTGGAACCTGTGTGTAGTATCGTAAGTATACAATAGGCGGTCGACGCGAGAAAGACGGCTCTAATTCGCTCTGGCTATGGTATGTGAAATCCCCGGCATAAGCCGAGCCAGCCCGAAAGCTTGCGTGCAACCATAGCACAGCGAGGGGTATGCACATAGATTCCTTTCTGAAACCCGCAAGACAGACCCTTTTGGGTGCTGTTTGCAGCTCGTTGTGGAGTCGGTAGATAGCAGCCTTTTACATGCCTTTCACACTGCCTCCTGTGGACTGACCGCGTTCCAAAAGCGTCTGCGAGAAACTATCGCAACGGTGGGGGGCAGTGGAAGTACCGGATGAAATGTAGAAAAACCAGATATGATGTGAGATCTTGGACCCGGCCTAGCATTGCACAGCAATCACTTTGATGTGTGCCACAAAGTCGGGCGATGTCCGATCTCAATATATGCAAGAGGAAGCGTCAGGAAAAAAACAAAAAAACAAAAAACAAAAGAATAGATACGTACACACACAGAAAAATAAATAAATAGGCACCCGTTGCGAGTCCCTAGCTAGACAAGCGCCAGAGCCTGCTCTTTGCATCGACACATACACAACAAGTGACCTTTCAAACGCAATGTCCTCTTCCTCCAGTGTGCATGACCACAAAAACAGGCACACACCAGCCGCTAGACGCAGTTCCTTTACAAAGAAGGACTTGGTGTTCTGCTTGGCATCCAGGAAAACCGGATGCCAGGAGTACAAAGAGAACGATAACCTTATAGACACATTTTCCTGGCCCCAAGAGCCCTCTTCTCCAACAAGTGACCGTTCGCAGCCTCCGGCGCAATGGTCCAGGAAAGACGGCTTCGAAAGGTTGGTTGACAAACACATCTTCAAAGCCAAGCAATTGCGCAGCGCTCAATGGTACTCGAAGCACGACCGGAAGCTCGAGGCAAAAGCTGCGCTGCAGTTTGGAAACGAACCAAGCGAAATATACTTCAAGAGGTTGACCAGATCGTCGCTGAAGCTCGAGAACCGCCCTGCAATGGCACCGGTGGCACCAGTGGCGCCTGTGGCAGCCACGGAAAACATGGCCAGATGCAAGAAGGCCTTCAAGGGCATTCCGATCGACAGTAGCGTGGTCAGCATGTAGAAACATTATCGCGCACATCTTATTTGTATTTCTTTATACTCTTTTAATGCACAACAAAAAAAGAAGGGCCTTCACCTCGCTTGCACTCTTGCTTCTAGATAGTCCGCTAGAAATATCTCTCCAGGTAACTCGTGCTGGCCACGTAACTAAACCCCTGAAACGCGTCCCGCTGCATGCTGTTTAGTGCAGCCGGCTTGATGCCAACGCCGATATCGAGTCCCTCACCAGCCGCGCCGCTGTCCAGCCGCATTTCAGTGAACTCGTTGTCAAAGTTTTCAGCGAGCTCCCAGTCCGTGATGATGGGCAGAATGGGCCCGGTCGAGCTTCTCTGCAGGTCGCCGGTTTCCATGCTTTTCCAGTTGATTTTGCGAAACACAAAGTGCTTTTGGAAACCAGTTGTCTTGGCCTGGCCGGCCTTCTTTTTCTTTGGCCGGGGCCCATCCTCGCTCCAGTACCTGTCCACGTCCCATCTTTTGCCCACATCCTTCTTCAGTAGCGCGCCTAGAAAGTCTTTCATTCCATCGCTCAGATACATAGGTATTTTCGGGGTCTTGTCTTTGACGATCTTGTGCAAAATCACTTTGTGGTTGGCACCGGTGTAGGGTGGCTTGCCAATCAACATGTCGTACACCAGGCAGCCCAGCGAGTACCAGTCGCAGATCTGCGTGTACGGGACACCCTGCAAAATCTCCGGTGCACAGTACTCAGGCGTGCCGATGATGGAGTACAGGGCCGTGACCGGTTCGCCGTCGTGGTTCGTTTCTGTCGCGGTCGCAGCTGGCGAGCCGGCCTCGCCGACGCTTTTCTTGCTCAGCCCAAAGTCGGTGAGCACCAGGTGGCCCTTATCGTTCAGCAGGCAGTTTTCCGGCTTCAGGTCCCTGTACACTATACCTCTGTCGTGCAGGAACTTTAGTGCACAGCTGATCTCGGCCGCGTAGAAAGATACCGTCTGCTCGTCCAGGGTGCCCTGTTCCTTCAGGTGGTAAAACAGCTCTCCACCGGGGATGTACTGCAGGACCAGGTACAGCCTGTGGCTGTCGTGGAACGAGTAGAACAGCTTTACGATGTTTGGATGCTCCAGCTGCGACAGGATTGTGCGCTCGGCAAACGTGCGCTCAATTCTCTTTTCCATCGAAGCCGGCTCTGGGGCAGCGGCTCTTGCGTCGTCCGGAGCAGCGGCGATCAGGATCTCTGCCTTACGCAACTGCTTCATGGCATATAGCTTGCTCGTGTGGACATCTTTGACGAGCAGCACCTTGCCGTATGCGCCCTGGCCCAGCACTTTCAGTGGCCTGAAGTCCTCCAGCTGGCGGGGCCCGTGGTTCTTTGAAAAGCTCTCTCTTTCTCCCAGACCCTGTCCAGTGGGGCCAGTATACTCCTCGGCAGCCAAAGAAAACCTTTTCGTGTTGGGAGGAGTGTTTATTGGGAACTTGTTGTACAAAGACGACCGTCTTCTGGGCTTGGTCGCGGTACCAGCGTGCGACACACCGTTTGGCGACGAGATCAGGATAGACGGAGCAGCAGCAAAGCCCTGAGCTGGGGGTATGGCCTGTGGGTTTGGCAGCAGCAGGTTCTTGTGCCATTGCGATATGTCCTGGTGTGGCTCAATGAAAGTGTCGTCACTATCCTCATCGTCTATGATGGCACAGCTACCGTTCACAGTCAGCTTGTTCAGCTCCTCGTCCAGTGTGAAAATAGCCATAAATGTAGTGGCAGCAGTATATAGTTTACGGAGTGGTAGAACCGAGCTCTAGTGTCGTGGCAGTAATGCAGCTGGTGCTTGTTCTCACACGTGCGGTACTTGCTTTGGAGCTGGCTGGACAGAGCATTGAAAATTTGAGATGCAGCGCAAACCAAACATGGCCAAAGGCATGGGCCGAAAGGCGCGCGCTTCGTGCATTTCATACTCTTGACAGCTTCGGCCCGGAAACGGAAGTAACGTTTCTACCAATGGCAAGGCTGGCAAAGCTGGCAAGGCTGGCAAGGCTGGCAAGGCTGGCAAAGCAGCCGCCATCTGGGGGAACAAAGTACTTGCTTTTTTCTTCTTTTTTTCTCTTTGTCGCCCTTTTCATACTCTTCTCATTGTTTTACATGGAATATCAGTGGTATATAATTGAATACATATGCCAATGGGCAATCGCCGAGCAATAGGACCTGTTTGTATGTGCTGTGTTCAGACGTGTTTCCTAAATTTGCTCAACTGCACGCACTTGGCCATCGGAAATAAAGGACACCTGTGAGTGTTTAACTTCTATTTGCAGCAATTCTCGCTCTCTCTGCTCTCAGCAGAACGAGACCCAGCTTTCTCTGGCCCACTCCACAATGCCCCTCTTCGTCCCTTCCGAAAAAAAAAAAAAGGATGATAAAACAGTATAAATAATTAGTAGCCATAAACATCAGCCAACTTTCTGTAGACCTTTTCCGTAACCACACCATTGCTGTACAGGACATCATTCAGCGACTTGACAAGATCCAGGATCTGGCGCTCGTCAAGGTTCATTAGAACGGTAGACATGATGGTCTCCACCGTGATTCTCTTTTCACTGATAAAGGTCTCGTAGTACAAGTTCATGAAAGACCCCATCAAAAACTGGCAGTCGACTCTGTCCGTGATACCACCATGGCCCGGAATCGAGTGGCCAAAGTCCTTGACCTGGAAGGTCCGTTTCAGGCCCGAGGCAAAAAACCCGCCAAACGGAGCAAACAGCGAGGCAAAAGTGGCAAGGTTCAGCGCGTGCAGGTAGATGGGCTTGATGGTGATCATGCTGACGCCAATCTTTTCGAAGATAATCGGTGGCAACCTGTAGTCCTGAGGGATAAACACCGGGTTTGGCTCGCACGTCAGCGGCGTGAAAAAGTTGGTGTTGATGTCCTTCACCGGGCAGGTCATGTACGTGTATGGGGAGAGCAGTCTTGTCAGAATGATACTGGCCAGACCAGTAAAGAACCAGGCGCCGAGGAAGCCCTCCAGCGTTTTCTTTGGTGAGATCTCGATCAACTTGGTGCGCCCAAAGGTGATGCCGCACAGATACGCAAAAATGTCATTGACAATAACCAGCCCGCAAGGCAGCAGGAACCAGATCAGCCCGTTCAGTATGTTGTTCATGATCAGATGGGCCTGGAACACGACGAGCAGTAGCACCATGTGTGTGATACACAGGGATGCAAACTGGAATTTCAAAAAGCCCTTCCGCAAGCTGCAAACAAAAAGCACAAAGCCCAGCACGTACAGGCAGTAGCAGATGAACTTGTGGTTGTTGGCGATAAAGTTCAGGCCCTTGTAGTTGATAAAGTAGTACTGGAAGTACTTGAACAGAGACCGGCCGTCCAGATAGTAGATGGTCGTAAAGAGGAGGTACCAGTTCAGCGTCTTGGTCAACGGCAAGTTCTTTTCGCGCCCGGTCTGCGAGGTCACCGCAATGCACTCCTTGAAGGTGGCGATTTGACAGGCAGAGATCAGTATGATGCACCAGAAGTGGCCAGAGGCCAACGTCACAAAGAAACCGCAAATCATGATCAGAGTCCAGATCGTACGAACGACAAAGTTGTACCACTTGGAGTCTTTGGACAGGAGGGTGCCGGCGCGGGCATCTGTACGGACGTCCGAGACACTGTTTTTCTTGGAGGTGCCAGTAGGCTTTTTAGATTTCTTGGCAGCCATATGTCTTGTTGTCAACCGGTTGTTGGATGTGTTTTGCAGATGGCAATTGCTATGTTTTTTCCTCTTGGGCCCTTGATTGTGTAGAAAATTTTCAGAACTCGCCAGAGAAAGATGGAAAAAAAAAAAAAAAAAAAAGAGAAAGAGAAAAAATCACATGGCGATAGTCACGTGCTGCGCGGCTAATGGAAACGGATAGAGTTGCCAGTTGCACGAGAAAAGAGTCGGGCCAGCGGACCTATAGCAGGCCTTGCCTCTTCAGCTCGTGGTACAGCTTCTCACTCATGACGTTTCCCTCTTCGTCCTCGACTTCAATCTCCAACTTGGCCGTAGAGGGCGTAGCAGCAGCAGTAGCAGCGGAAGCTATCGCTCCCGCTCCCACTCCGGTGGCCACTGAAGTTTGGATACGAGCCCACAGATCCTTGGCCTCTTGAATCTTGGTGATACCCTTGAAAGTTGCAGAGGGTTCTATTCCCAAACAACGCAAGCCAAAGATGTGCCGGGCCTCGGAAAAATGCTTTTCAAAGTAGCGCCGGCCCTTGTAGGTGTGGTTACTGCAGATCTCGCACGAGTACTCGATGTCGAGGCCCTGAAGCTTGTACAGCCAGTACGGGATTGGGTACCCGTCTGGGCCCAGGGGCAGGTTGAACGGATTCCCGCCTTCGTCTGTTTCTGGCTCACGCTTCTGTTGTTTCTCGCGGGCCGCGTCTTCAGTCTCGTGCTGGCTGTACGCGGGTGCCTCATACTCCTTTGCCAGCCTCTCCAGTTCCTGAGCCCTTTCGTCTGCGGTAAGGGCCCGGTTCCGCTCCACAAACGCTCGCGTGTTGGCGATCGTCTGGACTAGCAACCCGCAGTACTTGTGTAGTTTGTACTCCGCCAGCAGGTGACCGTCTCCTTTTGCAAGGTTCTTGGAGTGCTTCTTTCCCGACAGATGGCTTTTGTATACGGTCTCCAACTTAAACCACCTACCGCACGGGATGCAGAAAAGACCCTTAGTCTCGTCTGCCACCGGTGCTCGGAGGTACTCGTCAAACAGAGCAGCTAGTCGCCGCCCCAGCGTGCTGTGGTTCACCAGTGGGTACGTTTTCCTGAAAAACTCGCTCATGTACCCCAGCAGACTGCCGACAAAGTCTTGGTACTTCTTGCTGCCTCTGTTTACCGCTGGCGCGACAAGATATGCGTCGCTAACAAACATCTCCACAACGTTCATGAACTGCAGCGCGGTCACGCTCCCGTCCTTGACAATGTTCAGCCATTCATGGTGGAATGGCTCGAGCAGCAGAAACTCCCCGTAGTGCTCGTCCCGTGCAAACAGCCGGTTCATGTCGAGGTCCCGGCCGCGGGTGGACAGGATGTCTTTGTGCGTGCTGGTGGAGCTGGAGAACATCGAGTGTTCGACAGACTCGACGTCCACACCTGCCAGAGTGCGACTCTCGTCCGCGTATCTCGATTTGGCATCTTTGACAGCCTTTTCGAGCTGTTCAAAGTCTGGCGCAGCGCTTTCACTGTCGTCTTTGTCCAGCTTTATCCCGTGTAAACGAGCAACCTCGCGCTGATACTCCTCCAGAAACCTGTCTATCTCGTGCTGCTGCAGCACAATCTGTTTTCTGCTCCGCCTGCTCTTCTTGACCGAGTGTATCCTGTTTGCAGAGATGTCGGATGCGGGTACCGGCGGCAGCAGACCGTGGTTCTCTTTGTCCACCAGACGTTGTTCTTCGTAGTACGAATAGTAGAGTTCTGGGTTTCTTCTGATTCTCTCGCTTATGGCGTTTTCGATGACCTCGAGTCTTTCGAGGACGCTTCTCTTGGCTTCCAGGATTTCCATATCTGTGTGGTGGGCTCCTGCTCTGTTGCTGGTGGACTGCCCGCACACATGTACTGGATATATGTGCACATCATCATCTTTCATCTTCATCATCCAAAGGGCGAGCCGATCCCGCAAAATTTTCTGCACCGCACAGCAGGCGACATTCAAAATGAAAATGTGTGCGCACAAATGCACAAATGCACAAATGCACAAATGCACAAATGCAGGCGCCTCCATGCAACGTCCACAACACTATCAACATGTAACCACGTAATATTCTACAAAACTGCTTACGTACATAAATGCTTCTGGGGATTGGCTCAGAACTTTCTCTTTTTGCTTGGACGAGCGTTCTTGGCAAGTCTCTTGTCCTTGGCGACTCTTTGGCTTCTGATCTGCTCCGTGGACTTCATCTCGCTCTTTGCACCTGGAGCTCCGAAACCCTTGACAGAAATACCTCTCTCCAAGGCATTGGCCACCTTCTTCTGCTGCGTCTTGTAGTCGTCTCTGTGCCTGTCTGGCAGCTTGGGGGCCTTGTCCAGCTTGTGCTTGAATCTGCCACCAGCCACGCGTCTCCCGCCACTGGCAGGATCCGACAGCAGGTTTGAGGGCCCACTAGTCTCTCTGGCCCCCACCTTCAACGGACCCAGCTTTCTTGCCTTGGACCACTCGGCAAACTTGCCGGACCTGAAACTTGCAGGAATCTTCTGGCCGCTCTCGCCGATGATGTACTTTTTGTTGTCGAGGCCCTGGGCGTTGACGTATTTCTTCCTCTTCTTGTCCCACTTGACCGTGGCAGTCTGCTTGTGGACCTGGACCTTGTTGTCGTCGTGCAGGTCGAAGGTGGCGTCAGCGGCGTCGTTTGTGAAGCCCGAGGTCAGCTGCAGCTGCTTGTCCTGGATGTCACCCGCTGGTGCGTAGTGGCTCAGGAAAAAGTTTGGGTCCTTGTACGTCTTGGGCTTGGGCTTGGGCTTGGGCTTGGGCTTTGTCTCGCCTTGCCTCGTCTTCATCGTCTTCGTCTTCTTTTTGTTCTCCTGCTCGTCTAGAATCTTGTCCGCGTCCTCAAACTCCTGGGCCAGGACCTCTTCCGGAACAGAATAGCCAAACTCGCCGTCGCCGCCCTTCAAAACCTCGTCTTCCAAGGTGTGTCTCAACCCAGCCATCCGCTCCTTCTCCAACAGCTCCTGCCTCTCGCGGGCCTTGCGCTGGATAGGCGCTATCTGTCTTCTTCTTCTTCTCATCAGCACGGCCATCTCATCCTCCTGGTTTCTGGCAAACTCAAACACAGTCTCCTTGTGGTTTCTGTTCTGCAGCTTGGCCAAAAAGTCCAGTTTTTCCTTCTCCAAGTTCTTGCCAAACTTTAGATTCTGCTCGTCCCAGCCCGAGGCAATGATCTCTTTGGATCTCTTCATGGCCTCTGTAGATGCCGGAGCACGGGTTCTGAAGTAAAGCTTCTCGGCCTTTAGCGCCACCGACTTTAGCAGCTGCAGGTCGAAGCTCGACTCTACCAGGTTCTTGTACAAGTCACCCATGCTCTCCATCTCCAGTCTTGGGCACGAGCCCAGAACCATTCTGTTGGTGTACGAGACCCTGGGCGCGACAAACTCGGACTCTTGCTTGCCCTCGGCGACCCACTGCTTCCGCATCAGCTCGCAGGTGGCATCGTACATCGGAGCCAGCAGGATCTTCTTGCCCAAAAACAGCTCCAGGTCCAGCAGGTATGGAAGCTCGTTCTCCGAGACGATGGAGTATGCCCACCCACTGTTACCGGCTCTTGCAGTTCTACCCACACGATGGATAAAGATCTTGGACGACGAGGGTAGCGAGAAGTTAATCACGTTGGCCAACATCGGGATGTCCACCCCTCTTGCGGCAACGTCGGTGACCACCAGGATCGACGTCAGCCCGCTGCGGAAGTTGAACAGTTGCTGCTTACGCGCGTTCTGGTCCAGCGTACCGTAGATGTACGAGACCAGGTACCCAGAATCCTTCAGCAGCTGCGAGACGTACTCGACGTGGTGACGGGTCGGGACAAACAGGATGGTGGCCTTTTCAGAGGGCAACTCGTTGGCGGAGGGCATCTTTCTGCGGGCCTGCTTTTTCCTTTTCTTTCTGTCGTTCTTGTCGTTGGCGTCGCTGTCGGCATCACTGTCGCTTCTATCATTCAGAGCCCTCAGCTGCTTCAGCTGCTCTGCGGTGGCCACCGGGATCCGGATGACCTCCTGTAGCAGGTACAGCAGGTTGGCCTCCCTCTCGCCATTCTTGGTGGTCAGGAACAGCATCTCCAGGTTCTCGGACACCTTGCTTTCGGCGTCCAGCCGGACCAGCACGGGGTTTGTCAGCCCGGCCTTGGCAAAGTCGACCAGGGAGTGGGGCAGCGTGGCACTGAACAGCAGGGTCTGTCTGGTTGGAGGTAGCGCAGCAAGCAGCTCATTTAGCTGCTCCTGGAACCCCATCTCGAACAGTCTGTCGGCCTCGTCAAACACAACATACTCGACAGTCTTCAGGTCTAGGTTCATCTCCACCTTCAAGTGCAGAAATCTACCGGGGGTGGCGATCACGACGTCGGGGTTGCCCATCATCATGCCAAACTGCTCTTCCAACGAGTCACCACCAGTGAGCAGCACGCTGCGCAGGTCCGACCCGCGGGAGAACTCCTTGAACACCTTGTATGTCTGCATGGCCAGCTCTCTTGACGGAGACAGGATCACGGCGCGGACACCGATCTTGGCCGAGTGGCCCTTGAGCTTTTCGATCATGGGCAACGTGAAGGCAGCGGTCTTACCGGAACCAGTACGCGCCATACCGACAATGTCCCTGGTTTGCAAGATCAACGGAATAGTTTTACGCTGGATTGGAGTGGGTTGGCGGAACCCCTTTCTCGAGATGTTGTTTAGGATAAACTTGGAGAACCCAAAGCTGGGAAACGAGCCCTTCTTGTGTTTGCCGGCAGCGGCTGCTGCTGTTGTTGAGAAGTAGTCGTTGACAGCATCCTTGTCGGCATCTGGGGCCTCGTCCTCGGCATCAGATAGCTCCAGTGTTGGAAAAGATGGTCGTGGCTGCTTTGCACCCTTGGAGTTGCCTTTGGCAGCGCTCTTAGCGGCACCCTTGGACTGGTTCTTTTTACCTTGCTCTTCGCCATCAGAAAACTCAATCACGTCCTGAACCTCCTGCTCAGAATCCTGTTCACCGTCATCGTCATCGTCATCGTCGTCTTCACTGCTGTCCAACGCGATGTCACCTGCAATGTCAAATACATCTTCTTCTTCCTCCTCCTCCTCTACAGAGGGGTTATTACTTTCTCTCTTTCTTTTTAAGCTGGTCGAACCCATAACGTATTGATGATGTTCCTATGTGAGCTTGCTAGTGTCTTGGTCTGCTTAAACGTACCTTTTCAAGCTCATCTCATCGCCGCCAAAATTTTTCTTTTTTCTTTTTTGTTTTCTTTCCTTCCTTCCCGCAGGAGAGACGGAAAAAACTCGACGAGAAAAAAAAAAAAAAAAAGAAAGAAAGAAAGAAAGAAAGAAAGAAAGAGAGGGAGAGAGGGACAAGCAGAGGAAAGACGAACGTACCGCCAATCACCTGGCACGGGAATTGGAGGCTCTTGAATGGGTGAAGCCTGTCTGTCAGCGGCGGGCAAAAAGTGCAGTGTTAGTACAGCAGCGCAACGGCGCACAGCGCTTGATCCGCAGATACGCCCAACACTGCTCCATGACCTACTCCAAGTTCATAGATCTCGCTCTAAGAAGGTGTGCTGGCGGGTATTTGCGCCAACAACTCCCGGCAAAGTTCGATAACGTGATTGTGGCAATGTCCTCCGGTGTCGACTCCTCTGTGGCCGCAGCGCTGTTTTCCGGCTTTCCCAACGCAAAGGGCATATACATGCAGAACTGGTCCAAGTCGCAGTCGCTGGACGACCCCAGCAAGGAGCCGTGCTACGAGCGGGACTGGAAGGACGTCTGCGCCGTTGCAGAGCACCTCAACCTTCCTGTCGACAGAGTAAACTTCGAAAAGGACTACTGGATAGACGTGTTCGAGCCGATGCTGGAGCAGTACTCGCAGGGGCTCACTCCAAACCCTGACATCGGCTGCAACCGGTTTGTGAAATTTGGTAGGCTCCGCGAGCACCTGGACCGACAGTACGGCGGAAACAACTACTGGCTGGTCACCGGCCACTACGCTCGTGTCCTGAGAGACCAGAAAAGCCAGGACGCCCACCTGCTGCGCGGACTCCATCGTGAGAAAGACCAGAGCTACTATCTCTCCCAGATCTCGCCTGCAGTCTTGCCGCAACTGCTCCTGCCGATGGGTTGTCTCACAAAGCCAGAGGTGCGCGAGCTTGCAAAAGCACTGGGACTGCCCACAGCGGCAAAGCCGGACTCGCAGGGCATTTGTTTTGTGAACAACTCGCAGCACGGCAAGTTCAAACACTTTCTGGAACACTACCTGCCAAGCTCGCGGGGCAACGTGGTCACGGTCGATCCCGACACCGGCAAGAAGCATGTCTGGGGCCAGCACCTGGGCCTGTGGTCTTACACAATCGGGCAGAAAGTGGGCATCTCCATGCCCCAGGGCGATTCGCAGTACAAGGGTGCGTGGTTCGTCAGCGACAAGCTGCACCACACCAACGAGATTGTCATTGTGCGCGGAAGGGACCATCCTGCGCTGTTCAAGGACGCCTTGCGAGTAGATGAATTCCTGCCTCTGGGCAATGCGCATGAGATTAGAGAAGCAATACAGAACAGCATCCATAGCGGCAGCAGCAGCAGCAGTTTGACAATGCAGTATAGATCGCTACAGGCCCCGGTTGGTGTAGCCAGCTGCCACTGGGTCGGCGACACCCTGACGCTGAAGCTGCAACACCGCCAGAGGGCAATTGCCCCCGGCCAATACTGCTGTTTGTACCTGGGCGATAGAGTACTGGGCAGCGGTGTCATCTCGAACGTAGAATAGACAGTATCTTTTTGTAAATAGCGCGTGTATGACGCAGAAGAACATCACGGACGGCGCGCATAAGCGGTGCTCCGCATTTTCACGTGACATTGGATTTACGATCTCGAGAGGGAAATCAGCGGACGAGCCACATCAGCTGCTACGGCCAGAGGAGGAGGGAAGAATAAGACGATGAAGAAGAAGAAGAAAGCGTAACAGTATCAGTAGCAACAGCAACAGCAACAGCAACAGCAACAGCAACAGCAACAGCAGCACGCTTTACAACATACTGAAACCAGCAGCTACTCTTCACCACCTCTTCAAAACAACCACTGTGTCTACCAAAATACCAATACAAGCCATGGCGTACGAAAGAGAATTGCAAGTTGCCACCGAGGCCGTCCGCAAGGCCTCGTTGCTGACCAAGAGAATCCAAGCAGAAGTGATTGCGCACAGAGAGTCCACCACAATCACGAAAACCGACAACTCCCCCGTGACGGTGGGTGACTACTCCGCGCAAGCCGTCATCATCAACGCCATCAAGACCAACTTCCCCGAGGACAGCGTCGTGGGCGAAGAGTCCTCGGACGGGCTGAGCAACGAGTTTGTGTCGGAGATCCTGAAGGAGATCAAGCAGAACGATGGCGTCTTCACCCAGGTGTTTGGGCCAGACAAGGTTCCGTTTGCCAACGCGTCATATCCGCTATCCAGTATCCAGGACGTCAAGCGCGTCATCGACCTGGGCAGCTACGAGGGTGGGCCCAAGGGCAGGTTCTGGTGCCTGGACCCCATCGACGGCACCAAGGGCTTTTTGAGGGGCGAGCAGTATGCCGTCTGCTTGGCGCTGATCGTCGATGGCGTTGTGCAGGTTGGCTGCATCGGCTGCCCCAACCTGCAGCTGGACAAGTACAACGGCCAGGACCTGTCGGGCCACGAGGCTGTTGGATACCTATTCCGTGCGGTCAGAGGCTCGGGTGCGTTCTACAGCACTGGGACCCGCGCTGACTGGTCCCAGATCCACGTGCGTGCGCTACAGGACACCAGAGGCATGGTTTCCCTGGAGGGGGTTGAGAAGGCGCACTCTGCGCACGACGAGCAGTCCGTGATCAAGACCCAGCTCGGCATCTCCGACTCCCTCCACCTGGACTCGCAGGTGAAATACTGCCTGCTGGCTTTGGGCCTGGGCGACGTGTACCTACGCCTGCCAATTAAGCTGTCGTACCAGGAAAAGATCTGGGACCATGCCGCAGGGAACGTGATCGTGCACGAGGCCGGAGGTATCCACACGGACTCCCTTGAGAACGCACCCCTCGACTTTGGCCGCGGCAGGACCCTTTTGACCAAGGGGGTCATCGCTTCCAGCGGCCCAGAGCGCCTGCATCGGGCCATTGTCGAGGCTTCGTCCAGCGTGATTTCAAGTAGGTAGAAAAAAAAAAAAAAGTCTTCTGGGGTTTCGGCTTTCGATTTCTGAGGCAACGGATCTCACGATTTTTGTATCTACCAAGATTAGACTAGTTAACTCTATATCGCTTATACCGAAACAGCATTTACCACCACCGTTTGCAAGCGTACCATTTTGAGTAGAAGGCTTCTGTAATACACTATATTTATCTCCTTCGCATACTCACTCACACTCTCTCCCACACACACACACACACACACCGCCTTTTACAGAACTAATGTCCGTTCCCGAGAGCAGGACGAACCAACGAAGTACCGAGGGCTCCATCACTAGCCTCTACCGGAGCCTGAACACCACCACAGTGAACCAGGTATTGGGTCTGCCCGGGTTGTTCTCCACGTTCACAGCCCCAGAGTTGAAGAAATTGCGCATAATCGCGATCACGTCGTCTGTGGCGTCGATGGTTGCCGGGATCGTGGGACTGTTCTATCTTGCCGGGATTGACCGGCGGCGAAGAGTGTTTCGACACCATTTGCTTCTATACCTGATTGTATGCGACCTTTTGAAGGCTATGGTGCTAATGATCTACCCCGTGGTGATACTCGTCCGGAACGAAGTGTACGGCACCCCTGGCTTCTACAACACCATGGGCTGGTTCACCGCGTACGCAATCGAGGGCGCCGACGTTGCGATTGTAATATTCGCCGTCCACTTTGCATTGCTGATCTTCCGGCCGTCGTGGAAGTGGCGAAACACGCGCACTGGGAACATGGAGGGCGGATTGTATCGCTGGAGAGCGCTGATATACCCTTTGACCGCGCTACTCCCCCTTCTGTTGGCCAGCCTGGCGTTCATCGACTATCACAGCATGAACAAGGAGGTGATCAAGTCCAACACCAACGTTGTCCTAGACAACAACAACTACGGGTTTGCGATCCAGCCCAGAAGAGGCGGGTACAAGCCATTGAGCGCGTGGTGCTACTTGCCGCCCTGGCCCTACTGGTATCGGCTGGTGTTGAGCTGGGGCCCGCGCTACTTTATCATGGTGTCCATCTTTGGCATCTACGTTGCGATATACCTCTACGTCACAAACCAAAGCATGAAGATCAAGTCCGAGATCGGCGACTTTAGGGAGCGCAAACCGAAGTTTGACATCCGCCGGTCCAGGGACAGCAATGGCGTGCCGTTGAGCGCTCGTCGACGAGCGCTCACCTTTGTCCGTTTCTGCTTGTACAAGGTAGGCTTGACCAAGCTCCTGAGCTCCCTCAAGAGCTTTTTCTTTTTCCCGCTGGAGGACTACCGCGAGAAGCATGGAAGCAGCAGCAGTGGCGGCGGCAGCAGTGACGGCAGTGACGGCAGTAAGGACACAGTGGCGGAGAAGACAGCAGTCCCCTTCGGTGGCAGGTTTTCTCACAGTGCGCACTCTATGATTTTGGATGATGCGTACAGCCATGGCTACGGCCACAGTAGCGGCGACACGCGCTTTCTCAAGCACGGCGGAGCTGACCACCGCTTCAAAAAGTTCGACGAGGAGTCCACGTTCAACGACAGCACCGATATATACAAGGATGGCTCGTTCGATCTTTCTGCGATGGAAAAGTCAGACAAGCTCCACGACCTGCGAAGGTCGACAAAGGAAAAGCAGCTGCAGAGCCAGCACACGTCTGCCAAGTCGAGCAGGCGGTCGTCCAATCGCACCGCGGTCGATCCCAGGGAATCCGCCAACAACGTGTTTGCGAGCCTCTCGGATGTTTCGTCGCGCAGACGGTCTGTGCAACAGTCGCCCAGAGGAGCAAAGATGGGATCACTCCAGGGGCCTGGAGATGCTGTAGATGAGCTGGTACCGGTGCAGTCGGCAGGGACTCGTAGCCCGCAGGCGGGGGTGACAAGAAGCTCTGCAGGCGAGCCGACACTGAGTTTAAAAGACAGCAAGCTTGGCAGCAGCGCAAGCAACCAGGGCAGGATAAACCCACCGGCGCCATTGCACGTGGCTGAGACTGACGGGTCTAGTGACACCAAAGAGGCCAACCGTGGCAACGATAACTACAATAACGACACAAACAATAATAATAATAGCAACGGCAGGGAACGCAACAGTGATTACGGCGACCACGGTGTCGGTGCCTCCACGAATGGAGCCCAGTACATGGCGGGGCAGGACCCCTCCTCCCACACGCGGACCCTTCACCGGGACTCCAACAGCAGTGACAGCGGTGGTGGTGGTGGCGGCGGTGGCGGATCAGCAGGCGTCGACAGCGAGCACATCACCAACGTCAAAAAGTCGTTCCAGTCGCAAACGTACCTGGACTTCAAGGAGCGTCGCACCCAGATCAAAAGGCAGTTGAAGTCGATTTTCGTCTATCCATTCTCGTACATTGTCATTTGGACCTTCCCGCTTGTCGTGGACATCACGCAGTATCAGTACGAGGTGCTCCACGGCCCAGTCGTGTGGCTAGTGTACATTGCAACTTTCATGCAGCCGCTCAGCTGTGTCATCGATGTACTTGTGTTTCTATACAGGGAAAAGCCGTGGAAACACTCGTGGGCCTCGATAGAAAGCAAAGAGCTAATTGGCAAATACATGCTAAAGGGCGAGATCGGCGAACGCGACATTTTGGCAATGTGCCATAGCCGTTGGGGTAGGAAAGGGTGGTACTATCGGGGCAGGTGGGCAAAACAGGAATGTTGGCGGCACAAGCCGCAGCGCTGGAAACGGTTTCTGTGGTACGTGTATCGGTCTGCAAAGGGGTTTATGATCAATAGCTACGATTTCAAGGACACCTGCAACGATGCCGCGTATTGGGACAACTACTACTCCTGCGGCCGCTCCTCCGAGTGCAAGACGCTTTCCACGTCTTATGAAAACAAGGCTGGGACGCGGATTGCCAATTCCAACCGAAATGACTCGTCCTACTCCACTTGCACTGATGCCGATCCCTCTTCTGGGGCCGAGGTGGTGCACGTGCCTTTCAAATGGAGGGTTGTCCACTCTTTGCCAATGCTGAGGGGCATCGACCTTGACGAACTCGACCGCCATCTGCATTTGAAAAGCAAACAAGACGACGTGGTAATTCCAGGCCTTCACCAGGCGCTAAATCTAAACCACACCAGCTGCCAGGCCCCTGCGCGTTATTTCAAGCCGGGTTATAATCTCTCCAGCTCGTCGATGAACAAACAGCGGTGCAGTGGCGACAGCGGTGCAGGTCCCCACGCCGGCCGTAGCTCCAAACGCCCATCGCAAGCTAGCCCGTCTCCTCTGGAGGCACCAGAGGCGCCTGACGTAGAACCAGCTTTCCAGATTTCATTGTCTGCAAATATGGATTTTGGCGACATTATAAAGGCCGGGGCGTCTAATACTTCACAGAACATCGCCAAGCCCCAAAAGTCTGGCAGGAATACAGGGTTGGATGAGGAAATGGGATTTTTGGACTTTTTGAAAAACTAGAATAAAGGGTTGCGATGAAAGTTGGGAAAAAAAAAAAAAAAAGAAAAAAAAAGAAAAAGAAAAAAAGTGCACATAAGAGATGTAACACTCGTCTAATAATTAACAGTTTAAAAGTTGTATACGGTAGTATATAATGTTGTACAAACATATGAGACGTCTCCGCGTCATTTTGATTTTCAACTGCAGAGAAGAGCGTGAAAGTTTGATCAACAAAAAGACTGGCAACAGACAAGAGATATAAAAAAACACGAGAAAATTGTAAGAAAAACAAAAAAAAAAAAAAGGGATCGCCAAGGTTTGCTGTCTAGAAAAGAAGCACAAACAAACATATCTGAAACAACACACGCATGACGCATGATTACAACATCTTTGTATCCACCTTCAACTGTGGCAAAGCGTTCCCCTTTGATGATGCCTCTCACACCGAGGCCGTTGTCAGGTCGCTAATCCCATCTCAAACGGCACACGATGTGTACGCACTGGGGTTCCAGGAGCTGGTACCCATCTGGGAGGGATCGTTCCCCAAGCTAGTCGAGGCACGACTTCTAGAACTTTCCAAGGCGGTCCTAACGCGGTTGGAGGCCGTGTCGCACGGGAGAGGATACCAACTTGTTGGCAGCAACAGCGTCGGTGCGGTTGGCTTGCTGGTTTACGCCGCCAGTGACATCGCAGCTAGCAATGTTTTGAAGGCCGGAGTTAAGCTTGGCATGTTCTACTCCGGCCTGAAGGGAGCAGCCGCGGTCAAGGTAACGTTCAGCGACAAAGACAACCAGGAGGCGTATGACACGTTCACATTTGTGTCGGCACACCTAGCCGCCAACGAAGGCAGCGAGAACCTAGAGAGGAGGATTTCCGACTACGCATCCATTGTGCAGCAGCTCAAAGCCGACTTTGGCCAGTTCCCCGACTCGCACACCATCTTCTTTGGCGACTTCAATTTCAGGGTGAACAAACAAGAAGAGGCTGACATAAGGTACACGGAGTCTCAAGTGATTGGCCGCCTGTTGGCGAGCAGCGAGGAATTGGGCGCCAACAGAAAGGCTGGCAAGATTTTTCGAGAGTTTGACGAGGCAGAGATTACTTTTCCCCCAACTTACAAGTACTTGCTGTCCGTGACAGAGAGTGCGTACAACCCAAAGAGGCAGCCCTCGTGGTGCGACAGAATCCTTTACAAAAAGTACAATGGCTCTGTCAAGGTAGAGGGCTACACCTCTGTGGCGAGAACAGCGCCCCTGCGGTTCACAGACCACCAGGCCGTAACCCTAAGCATCACAGTTCCACACGTTGCACAAGTGGCCAGGGCCCGGTCGGGTTCGATCACAGCACACCAACCGGCTCGCCAACCAGTGCAGTTATGGATGGGCAACGTGGCGGATACAATAATCGGCTACTGTTGCTGGATAAACGCCTCCTACGGCTTGCTGGGCTCGGTGGTGTCCGCGTCAGTGTGTCTGTGGGTACTTTATGTTGCCATCCATGCGACGCTCACGTGACTCAGCATTTGCGTTTACGTTTGCTTGCGCATTTCCCCGTTTACAATGATGTATGCCGTCAGAAAAATAGAGCAAAGTTGTCAAAATTAAAAAAAAAAAACAAAAAAAAAAAGAAAAAAAGCACATCACATTGATTAGTCGAACAGTGCAGTGTTGTTAGGTGCGTTCTGTTCCATCGGCAAAAAGAAGAAAAAAAAAAATAACAACAAAAAAATCAGCTCCCTTTGCATGTTCAAAAGGTGCATCAGACTGCCTACACAAGAACATATACCCATCCTGAGACAGATGAGCACGGAACCAATCTCTTTGCTGGAGCATGAGAACAAGAAAAGACCTGCCACTCCCGCCCCGGCAGCCGAAAACACTGCTGCTGCAGTGGCATCTACCAGTAGCAGCCCGCCCAGTAGCGAGAGGGCTACCAAGAAGAAAAAGAAAAAGGGCGGCGGATTAGGAGAGCTGCGCGACAAGTCTGGCTTCAAGCTGAAGATCCAAGACTCCAACAGCCTGAGGCACAAACAGGTGGACCCAGAGTACGAGGTGAGGGTACAGGGCCCGCTGAGAAAGGTCGTCCCATATTACTTTACCTACAAAACGTTCTGCAAGCTGAGGTGGCGCGACAGACCGCTGCTGGACATATTTGTGAATGAATTCAGAGACCGCGAGGAGAGCTACTACAGAAAGACGATTGCGGGCGGGTCTGTGTTTTTGAACGACAAGCCTGCCGGTCTGGAGAGCGTTGTCCGCAACGGCGACCTGATCACGCACAAGATTCATCGTCACGAGCCGCCGGTAACGTCGAGACCCATCGCAACAGTGTTTGAGAACGAGGACATCCTTGTGGTGGACAAGCCCAGCGGGATCCCCGTGCACCCCACGGGCAGGTACCGGTTCAACACAGTTACAAAGATCTTGGAAAAGCAGCTTGGGTACGCAGTGCACCCCTGCAACAGACTGGACAGGCTGACCAGCGGACTGATGTTTCTTGCGAAAACGCCGAGGGGCGCGGACGAGATGGCCGACCAGATGAAGGCACGCGAAGTGAGCAAGGAGTACGTTGCCAGGGTTGTGGGCAAGTTTCCAGCTGGCGAGATCATCGTGGAAAGGCCGCTGAAGACGATTGAGCCAAAGCTGGGGCTGAACACTGTGTGCGACATCAAGGACGAGGGCGCCAAGGACGCCAAAACCGTGTTCACGCGGATCAGCTACGACGGGCAGACCAGCGTTGTAAAGTGCAAGCCGTACACCGGCAGAACGCATCAGATCCGCGTGCACCTGCAGTTTCTGGGCCACCCAATCGCAAACGACCCTCTGTACTCCAACCCAGACGTGTGGGGGGCTGCACTGGGGAACAGGTGCGAGGCCGACTACACCAAGGTTGCGTTGAAGCTGGGCCAGGTTGGCAAGACCGAGTCTGCAAAGAGCTGGTTCCACCCGGATTCGCAGGGGGAGGTGCTGCTGGGAGACAAGTGCCCGGAATGCGAGACCGACTTGTACAGCGATCCAGGGCCAAATGACCTGGACCTATGGTTGCACGCCTATCGATACGAGTCCACAGAGCTGGACAGCGACGGCAAAAAGAAGTGGAGCTACCGGACCGAGTTCCCCAGCTGGGCCCTTGAGCCGCACAGGAGGTACATGGAGCTGGGCGTTGAGGAGGCCAGAAAGTGTAGTCCTACAACAACCGCGTTCAGCGTGGGTGCGGTGCTTGTCAACGGCACGCAGATCCTGGCCACCGGCTACTCCAGAGAACTCCCGGGCAACACGCATGCCGAGCAGTGTGCGTTGGAAAAGTACTTTGCGGCGACCGGCCGGCGCGAGGTTCCTGCCGGCACGATAATCTACACAACGATGGAGCCCTGCTCGTACAGACTCAGCGGTAGCGAGCCGTGTGTTGACAGGATCATTGGGCTGAACGGTGCAATAAAGACTGTTTTTGTTGGAGTCATGGAGCCGGACACATTTGTGCAGAACAACACCAGCCTTGCCAAGCTCTCGCAACACGGAATCGATTATATCCAGATCCCAGGGTACGAGAAGGAGTGCACAGACGCGGCCTTCAAGGGCCATGAGGGCCATGAGGGCTGAGTTATATATATATACATATCGTTATACATTTTTGTACAGAAACTAAACAGCGCCTCGTGCGCACCATACAGGATTCGAAGGTTTGAGGCCAGAAGGGTGGAGACACTGCTCCCTTCTGCGTCATGTGGTTGTGCACGCTGTAACGAAGGAGCGATTTTTTTTTTTTCTGCCATTCTTTTTGCTCGAGACCGGTGCGCGCGCGCGCGTGTGTGTGTGTGTGTGCGTGCGAGGTTTTTAACAATTTGAACAACTGAGCACATCTCAACGCTGTAGCAGAAAGGATAAAAGAGACCAAACATCGGAACATCTCAGCAATGTCAAAAAGAAGAGGCGGTGCTATTCCTAAGGCCATGTCGGCCCTGGGCAGATCCAAGGACGACAACAACCTAATGGAAGCTTTGAAGCTGTACGAAGCAAAAAGCTACAAAAAATCTTTAAAGCTGTTGGATGCCACCTTGAAAAAGAATGCCAGTCATGTAGACTCGTTGGCCTTGAAAGGTTTAAACCTGTTTTTCACTGGCCAGAAGAAGGATGCAGAGAGCTACATCCAAAGAGCCATTGGCAAAATCCAGGGCACGTCGGCCTCGCCCGTCTGTTGCCACATCCTGGGCATCTACATGAGAAACGCCAAGAAGTATGCGGAATCCACAAGGTGGTTCCAGGCCTCGTTGGACAACGGGTCTAGCAACAAGCAGATCTACCGCGACCTGTCCACCCTGCAATCGCAGGAGCACGACTACAAAAACCTGCTAAAGTCCAGGATGGCCTACTGGCAGGATTTCATGGGCTACCGCTCCAACTGGACCGCTTTGGCCATTGCCCACGAGCTGAATGGGCAAAACCAGGAGGCCGTCAACGTGCTGACCAAGTTTGAAGACCTGGCCAAGGGGAAGCTTGGCGAGGCAGAGGCGTACGAACACAACGAGTGTTTGATGTACAAGAACGATGTTTTGTACAAGGACGCCGGCACCGACCAGAAAAAGCTGCAAAAGGTGTTGGCGCACCTCGACGAGGTTGAGCCCGAAGTTTTTGACAAATACTCCTGGTTGGAGAGAAGGGCTTCCGTGTACATGAAGCTTGGCAACAAGAAAGAGGCCTCGAAGGTGTACCGGACCCTGATCAAGAGAAACCCGGACGATACCAAATACTACAGGCTGTTGGAGGTCTCTCTGGGCATCGAGGCCAACAACAAGTTACGAAAGGCTGTATACGAGAGGTTCCAACGGATCTACCCCAAGGCGGACCCACCAAAGTTCATTCCGCTAACCTTTATCAAGGACAAGCAGGAGTTCAAAAGCAAGGCCGGCGCCTACATTGTGCCTCAGTTGAAGCGCGGCGTGCCCGCCACCTTTGGCAACGTCAAGTCGCTGTACAGGAAAAGACCAGTGCAGATCCCACCCATTGTGGAGGAGATCGTGCTAGAGTACCTTGCCACGCTCGACGCGAAGGAGACGCCTATCCCGTTTGTGTGGACTTGCTACTTTCTGGCCCAGCACTACTTGTTCGTGCAAGACTTTGCCAGGGCGCAGGAGTACATCGACAGGGCCATCGACCACACGCCCACGCTGGTGGAGCTGTACATTGTCAAGGCACGCGTCCTGAAGCATCTGGGGCTACTCGAAGATGCGGCCAGAACCATCAACGATGGTAGGGAGCTGGACTTGCAGGACAGATTCATCAACACCAAAACGGTCAAGTATTATCTGAGGGCAAACATGGTCGAAAAGGCCGTGGAGGTGGTTTCCGTGTTCACCAGGAACGACGACGCCGTCAACGGTGTCAAGGACCTGCACTTGATGGAAGCGTCCTGGTTCATCGTGGAGCAGGCAGAGGCGTACTACAGACTGTACCTGGAAAACAGAAAGAGGCTGCAGGAGCTGAGCGCCCGCATGTTGCCGGCAGAGGACGAGGAGGCACTGGACCAACATACCCGCGAGATGCGGGAGGCAGAGTACCAGACAGCAAAGTACAAGGGTTTGGCGCTAAAGAGGTTCTTGGCGCTGCCTAAGTTCTACAGACAGTTTGAAGATGACCAGCTCGACTTCCACTCCTATTGTATGAGAAAGGGCACTCCCAGAGCCTACATGGAGATGCTGGCCTGGGGTGAAACCCTGTTTGCCAGCCCAATGTTTGTCAGGGCCATGGAGGGAGCCTCCAAGCTGTACTTTGGAATCCATGACGAGCTAGTGAAGAGCGAGGCGGACGCCGACGCCGGCAACGCACAGGAGCAGGAGCAAGAGCAGAAGCATGTTGCGGTGAAAAAGAACAACAAGCGAGCCAAGAAGGAGGCTGCTGCTTTGAACAAGCGCAAGGAGGAGGATAAGGCGCTTGTCGTGGCATATCCCGATGACGAGGATGTATTTGGCGAACAGCTGGTGGCCACGAAGAAGCCGTTGGAGGACTTTGCCCACGAGTTCTACCAGCGCTACGCCGGGCAGGTCAGGGACGAGTGCAAGAGTCAGATCTTAGAGTTTGCATACCAATTGAGATGCGGCAAGTTGGCGCTGTGCCTGGGTGCTTTGACCAAGTTTGCCGCAACGCACGGGCAGAAACACGGCATGGTTGGTGCGCTGGCCCTGGTGCTTTTGGAGCACACCAAAAAGTCTGCGGCGCACGACGAGATTGCCAAAAAGGTGGCCATCAAGGGCCTGGAGACCAGTTTCACCGCGATTCCCCTGGACAAGCGAGACGACGCAGAGTTTGACTGGCTGGAGTTTTACCAGACTAACTACGACGCGCACAACCTGGAGGCGCTGTTGTTTCTCTACCACGCCCGGCTGGCACTGTTCCACAACCAGGACAATTTGAAACAGCTGATCGTGGATGAGCTGTCCCGCAAAGAGCCCTTTGTCCAGAACACCGTGCTACAATACGAGTTCTGAGTGTCTGCCGCGAGGAAAATGATATGTAGTTATTTACCACCCACCGATGTGTAGTAGACGTCTATGTTAAGCGCAGCCCGTCACTGTTCCAACCAAACCCACAGGGGAAGCACAGATACCCGTCGCGGTTTGCGTTGCTAGTAACGTTCTTTTCGATAGCAGTCGGTACGAGCAGTGAAGGGAGAAGAATAGAGAGGAGGGGGGTGCTTACACTTTTTATTTTTCTTTTCTCCGTGATCAAGCTAGCGATTACGCAGCAGCAGCCTTTCTGATACTATCGAAGTGTGTGTTGTTCTCAACGATGAGAAACAAAAATTAAAAAAAATGATAAAACAAGAAGAAAAAAAAAAAAAAAAAAAAACAAAAAACGAGAAAACAGGGAAAAAACTGAAAAAACTAAAAAAAAAACTAAAAACTAAAAAACTAAAAAAAAAAAAAAAAAAAAACTGAAAAAGAAAAAATACAAAACGTACGCTCCCCTTCCTTCAGCCCCTCGCTTATAGCACATCACATAACATCGCATCATCGGGATACAAAAACACGAAAGAACATGGCATCTCACTTGGACTCAGTCTCTTCCTCGACACAAGCCGTCCAGGGCGCCTCGATGGAGAGCGATCGCAAGAGGCGCGATAACATCAACGACAGAATCCAACAGCTACTGACGCTGATCCCATCCGACTTTTTCGAGGATTACTACAAGAGGAAGGACTCTGGCGACTCTGAGGCCGGTACACCGGTGTTTGCAGCTGCTGCCAAGGCCAAGGGCACGGGCACAAAGGATGGCAAGCCCAATAAAGGCCAGATACTGACGCAGGCGGTGGAATACATAACGTATCTGCAAAACCAAGTGGACGTGCGGAACCGAGAGGAGGTGGAGCTGATCTTGAAGGTGAAGGAGCTGAGCAAGGAGGCTGGCATTATTGTAAACGACGTGAACCTGGAAAATACCAGTGCGGAGGTGGCTTTGGCGAGGATCGGCGTGGGGCCGCTAGCCGGCATGCTCGACGACCCCTACCCCAATGAGGCAGAGGAATTGGAGGAGCAACGGGCTGGCAAACAGAGAAACAACAACTTTGAGTATGGTGGGTATGACGAGTACGGAAACGGTGTTTGAGTGCCAAGTTGGAGCGAGTTTGACAGCGACTGGACGCTGCAAATGGCAAAGCACGAACAGGGCCTGTCCCATGCCGCAGACTCGAAAAGACTTGGGTTTTTAGATGTATGTTTCAGGGAGTGACGTGGTCCCCACCCCTCTGTTGATGCCAGTGTTGCAATAGCTCTCTGCGCTGGATCCCGCAACATTTACGCTTTGCTGTTTTATGTAGACACGTGAGAAACCGTCTCTTGTACATGAAGAGATGCGAAGGATGGCAAGGCTCCACCAGTGTTTTTTGAGACCAAACATGGAGGGTATGTAGTATCTAGTGTAAGCGAACAACGGGAAAAACAAAAACAAAAGTAAAAGAAAGAAAAAATAGGAACTAGTAGATGCTAGCAGGGGTCTATGGGTACCACCGCCAGATACTCTCTGGCTGTTACCTAGTCGCTGCGTTGTCGCTGCGTTGCCATTGCTTGGCTATTTTGCCAATCAAGCCTGCGCCAGTGGACAGGTTATGTCACTCGCACTTTTTGTCGAGCGGCGTGGTATGCACCAGGCATGCACAATGAGTAATTTTTTTTTCGGGTTACGAAAAGAATAAACTGGCTTGTGAACTGGTTTGTGGACTGGTTTGTGAACTGGTTCGTGAATCGGATCCACTCATTGTGCACGTCCGGTGTGCACGCGACCGTCGCCTCTTACGAAAACGACATACACCGGAACCGTCCCTCGAAAAAATACAGCTTTTTCACCAACCAACACACGGGGTGGTGGTTCAGCAGGCCCCAGACGCTGTAACAAGAGCGTGAGACCACTCAACAATGGCATACCAGACCGATGCAGAAGGCTCGTTGAGCAAAAGACCACTGGCCGATGTTGCCAATGCTGCTTCTGATGCCGTTGCCGATGCTGCCGCCGCCGATGCTGCCGCTGGTGCTGCGTACACCGCCCGCGAGGGGCGTGTTGGTGAGGGCGACGACGAGCGCGACAAAGCTGCCAAGAAACCCAAACTAGAGGCCAACCACGAGACAGGCACAGGTGAGGACGACGAGAACATGATTTTCGAGCAGGCCAACGCCGACGAGCTGGAGGACGTGGTGGACGACTACGCTGAAACCGGCTTGTCGCCGGCCGCGGCCACAACGCCCTCGCTCGCACAGCGGGCCGATACCAAACGCGAAAGCGGCGAGGGTAGCACCAACGGACAGGAGCCAGCGCTCGCGACAGAGGCCCCAGGCCACCAGTACGTCCCCAAAGAGCCGCTGCATCCGATCCAGGTGGGCAAGAACATGGCCACGGGCAGGTACAAGTTCCCGTTGATAACCAAGGACGACTCGCTCAACGCACGCTCGTACCTGAAGCACTTTGGGTCTGCGAGGTTCCTGGACGCATACTTGCCCGAAGATTTGAACTCGCTGTACATCTACCACCTGATCAAGCTGCTGGGGTTCCAGATCAAGGACAAGAGCCTGCTGGAGGCGGTGCAAAAGGTTGTCGAGAACAACCTCCATCCCGAGTCCGTGGCGGAGCCGGTTGTGAGACTGTCCCCGTTGCTGGAACCAACACCAGACTCGGAAGACGACAACTACTTTGACGACCCGCTCGAAAAGAGGCACGCCGTGCGCCTGATCAAGGACCTTCAAAAGGCCATGAACAAGGTGCTCAGCACGCGCATAAAGCTGGCCAACTTCCACACTCTGGAGCACTTTGCCGCCAAGCTCAAGACGGCCAGGCGAGTGCTGGTGTTGACCGGTGCGGGCATCTCCACCTCCCTGGGCATCCCGGACTTTAGGTCCTCCGAGGGCTTCTACTCCAAGATCAAGCACCTGGGCCTGGATGATCCGCAAGACGTTTTCAACTACGACATTTTCATGCAGGACCCCTCTGTGTTCTACAACATTGCGCACATGGTCCTGCCTCCGGAGAACTTGTACTCCCCCCTGCACAGTTTTATCAGGATGATCCAGGACAAGGGCAAGCTGCTAAGAAACTACACCCAGAACATCGACAACCTGGAGTCCTATGCGGGCATCCAGGCCGAGAAGATGGTACAGTGCCACGGCTCGTTTGCCACGGCATCGTGTGTCACCTGCCACTGGAAGCTACCCGGCGAGAAGATCTTTGGGAACATAAGGAGGCTGGAGTTGCCCTTGTGCCCCTACTGCTACCAGAAGCGCAAGGACCAGTACCCGACCACCACCGACCAGGATGTGGCGGGAACCGCTGTGGCGACGACGACGACGGCGGCGGCGGCGGCGGCGGTAGCAGCGGCAGCAGCAGCGGGCGGTCTCGGTGCCGTCAAGGCTCCTTCCGCTGCCAGCAACCCAAACTCTGTGTTCCACATGATGAAGTCCTACGGCGTTCTGAAGCCAGACATCACGTTTTTTGGCGAAGCCTTGCCCTCCAAGTTCCACCGGTTTATCAGAGAGGACGTGTTGAAGTGCGACCTGCTGATCTGCATAGGGACGAGTTTGAAGGTTGCCCCAGTGTCCGAAATCGTCAACATGGTTCCTGCGAACGTTCCACAGGTGTTGATCAACAAGGACCCAGTAAAACACGCCGAGTTCGATCTCTCGCTGTTGGGCTTTTGTGACGACGTGGCCGCGCTGGTTGCCCAAAAGTGCGGATGGGAGATACCCCATGACAAATGGGCCCAGCTCGAGCACAAGGCGTTTGCGTGTGAGGAGCAGGACAGGGGTGTGTACCAGGTGTATCCCCGCGAGTAACACGCTACAGGGTACGAGGCACGACTGTACCAGCTCTGCTCCCCCCCCCCCCCCTTCGGCGTGTCCGTATCTCTCTGACCTAGCCTGCGCTGTGTACCTTTCTCATTATTTACGTAGAACTAGTTAGCAGTCTTTGCATATTTTTTAGAGAACAAAACCGCCGAACCTCTCCCATCTCGTCCGAACACGCACACAAGTTACTACAGCCCAGAGTATTTCGTCTGCTTGTTTTTGTTTTTGTTGTTGTTGTTGTTTTCAGAACTTTTGAAATGGACTACCAAAACAGGGCAGGCTCCAAGAAGGGCTCCGGAGGCGTTGCCTCCGCTTCCCAGGAAAATCTACACAGGAGGAAGCAGGTTGATCAGCTGCTAAGCAAGGGCGAAGACGTGCCCTATACTTTCCAAGAAGCTGAGGAAGACGATGAGAAGCTGAGAAAGAACCCTTACATCTACAAAAATCACTCCGGGAAGCTGGTGTGCAAGCTTTGCAACACCATGCACATGTCATGGTCCAGCGTCGAGAGACATCTTGGCGGCAAGAAACATGGGCTAAACCTGCTCAGAAGGGGTGGCATTGGCGCAAGCACGAGTGGCGACGGCGGCGCTGCGCGGGACTCGCACTTCCAGAGGCAAGTGGAGGAGACAAGGGCGGCAATGAAGAGAAATGGCATCGTTCCTGAGTGCAAGATGGCAAAGGTGAGGGACTCGCAGACGGGGTACGTAGGTCTGGCGCTCAAAGTGAACTATCAGGGATTTGGAAACGGGGAGCACAGTAGCGAGGATGTGTCGCCCTATGTCAGGGTCATGTCCGGACTGGAGCTTCCCGGCGATGACAACGACGACAAAAAGTACCTGGTGGTGGCGCATGAGCCCTTTGAGAACATTGCGGTGGAGATACCGAACAGGGAAATTGTGATGAACACGGTGGGCACGGTGGTCACGGTGGGCACGGTGGACACAGCAGGCGTCATGGACGCGGTGGATGAGCTCAACGGCCGGTGTGGGTACTGGGACAGGGACCGGGGCTCCTTCTATGTACAGATCTTTTTCAAATAGACTTTAATACTACTACACAGGCCTGGGAATGCCCACAGCTGGTTCGATTTACAAACGGGTAGCGCCCGCTACTAGCGCATCTTTTCTAGCATGGTTTCCATGTACTTGTTGATATGGCTGGCCAACAGCGCGTACTCGAGCTCGATCGAGTCAACCTCTTTCTGGAACTCTTTTCGCAACGTGTGCATGTCCGCATTCAAAGCTTGTACAACGCCGACAACCAGCTCCTTTTGGATGTGCTCCTCTACTCGGCGCAGTTCAGGGACCACCTCTTCGGAGTAGCGGCGTTGCAGTCCAGCCAGGGTTTCGCTGTTCTCCCGCTGTCTTTCTTCGGTGGTTTTTTCCAAGTCTGACAACTTCTGCCTCTGGTTGTCCAGCTGCGACTGCAGGATGCCCAGTTTCACCAGGACCCCGGAGGACAGCAAGTTTTTGAGCTTGGTGTCGGTTTGGACCAGCTGCTTCTTCAGCTCCAGCAGCCCCGTCTCTCGTAGGTGAGATTCTTGCAGCTCTGAGGATATTATCTGTAGCACGTCGTACAGGTCCTGGGTCAGCGCCTGGAAAGTCTCTACCGAGACGTGCAGGTTTTTCTGTTTTGCTTCGAACCGTGCCAGCTTCTCCTGTTGCTGCTGCAGCAGCTGTGACAGTTCCTTGACGCTGGTGTGCAGCTCCTGCAAGTCTGTCTGCGAGTACCGCTGCAGCTTGTCTCGCTGCGATTCCAGTTCTATGAGCTCAAACCCCAACGACTCGAGCTCGCCCAGGAGCTTCTGCTTGCTGCTTTTGTAGCTGTTATAGTCAATTGTCAACGCCTCTTGGATCTGCGTCAGCTTTTTCAGCTGGCTCTCTAGGTTTTTGTTGCGCTCCTCCAGCACTGTCAGATCTTCGCCTCCCGCAAGACCGCTATCTTCGCTGTACTTGTTCATCTGCTGTTGCAAAAAGTTGTAGTCGTCAAACTTTTGCCTGAGCAGACCCAGCAGCGCCTCGGTCTGGGTCATGAACTGGTCGCAGTCGAACATGCGCTCTTCGCGGAATCGGGCGTAGTTCACAACAGCGCTGAGCAGCCTTCCGGTGCGCTGGGGGTCGGGCTTGTACAGGTCCATGATGCAGAAATCCGGGACGCCGATGTCCTGGAAAAACTTGAAGCATATTTTGTTTAGCGCGAGCACCCGGAGGGTGTTGTTGTACACGGCGTCGTTGTCGTTGTCGTCGTTGTTGCCTTCATTGTTTCCATCGTTGTCACTGCCGTCATTGCCACTACTACCGTTGCCGCCATCACCGTTCCTACCTTGGTCTTCAAAATTCCTCCTGTCGTTCAGCAACGCATCAGGTGATATGCCCATAAAGCTATCGATAATCTGCTTGTACAGTGTGATCATGCACTGGGAAGTGGGCCTGGAGATATTCTCCTCCGTCGCCAGCGAAAAGTCGCAGCTTTGCAGACAAACCACGAGCTCTTGTAGGTCCAGGTGTGGGAACACGTCCTTGCTCATTTGTGGGGGATCTTCCAAACGCCCTTGTCGGTTGCCAATCGCTGTGTCTGACACTTGATGTTCTCGCGCTGGATTTTTTGCACGTGGGATCTCCCTAGCAGGCCATGTTGTGTTACTTTCCTCGCGGCCATGTTGTTGCTTTCCACGTAGTCAGAGAAGCACAATAGATCAACACTTACCGTCTGTGGTGATATTGAGCGCGTGCTTTGCGCGCCGCTCCTGCCGCCGGTATGCTAAGAACAAGATACAGGCATCGCTTGGTGACTGCTGTGCAAGGGCATACATGCACCACTTGTTGAGCAGCTGCGACATTTACACAAGAACGTGTATGTGTGTGTGTGTGTGTGTGTGTGTGTGTGTGTTGCGTTGCCCTTGCCACGTCACTGCGTCTCAAATCGTTGTGAGGGCTGCCGGGATGGACTTGAGATTATCACGCGAAAAGCATGAAAGTATACACTGCGACGACGGACAGACTACTACTACGCTCGCTACAAACGTGCACGTTTCAACAAACGAGCTCAGACAAAAGAAAAAAACTGAAAAACTGAAAAACTGAAAAGTTGAAAAGCTGGAAAAGGGAAAGCTCAGAATTACATACAGATGATCAAAAAAGTTGCAATCATTGGCGGAGGCCCTGCTGGCCTGGTGTCAGCGTACGAGCTCTCGCAGAAGAACCGGTGGGACATTGTCGGTTTCGAGGCCAAGGACAGACTGGGCGGCGTTTGGAGCGACTCGCCGGGCTACAACTTGGAAAGCAGCTCCGATGCGTTCACCCAGCTGAGGTCGCTCGGCTCATCTCTCGCCACCAGCCCAAGCCCAGAAATGCTGTTCCAGGAGAACTCGCCGTTGTTTTCTCGGGGAGACTCTGGGGTTCCAGACATCAAGCCCCTGATGGGCACCAGCCGCGACAAGCCGCTGAGGCTCGAGAGGCGTCCAATGCTACGCGATGGCCTGGTGGCTTCGAGCAAGACAGGTGTCTACGCTGGACTGCTGGGCAACGTTCCGGGCGAGTTTGTTGACTTTTATACCGGCCGCGAAGGCTCCTCGACAGCACACTCACGCGCAGACCTCGAGCCACTGGTGACGCTGGAGGAGATCCAGACCAAAGTTGAGGAGTTTGTGTCTGGCTTTTCGCTCGAACAGTACTACAGGCAGCACACAACCGTGGAGTTTCTCGACAAACTGACCGCAGACAAGTGGATTCTCGTTGCAAAGAGATCCCTGCCCGACAGCCGGTTTGACGAGTGGTACGCCGAGACTTTTGACACTGTGGTTGTTGCCAACGGCCACTACCAGGTGCCGTACATCCCCTTCTACATGAGCAAGCCCACCGACACGCCCAGCAACATCCACGAGTACAACAGAAAGTACCCCGGAAATCTGGTGCACGTCAGAGACATCGACATGTGGTACGCCAAGGCCCCGCTCGCTTCACCGCCGCAGGAAAGCCTGCAAGTGGCTGCCCAGAGGATTGTTATTGTGGGAAAGAGCTTCAGCTGCATGGACATTCTGAAAAGGCTGGTGCCTCTGAAGCGAGAATCCCCCGGCCTGGAGATCATCATTTCGACAAACACGCCGCCTCTCCCGGACAACAAGGCAAACCCATTCTACTGGTTTGATGAATGGCTGGTCAGGACCGCGGACGTCTCGGTACACAGCCAGATAGCCCAGTTTGTCACCGACGGCGCCACGCCCACGGTGCGCTTCCAGGACGGGGCCGTCGTGGGCAACGTTGCCAACATCATTTTCGCCACAGGGTACGTCTACTGCTTTCCTTTTGTTTCCCCGCGGCTGCTGGAGAACTACAAGATCTTTGTCACGCCAGACCCCAGAAACCTCGATCAAACACCGTCAAACATCTCCAGGGTTACGGGGCTGTACCTGCATACGCTGTCGATCGCAGACCCCACAATGGGGTTTGTCGGCATATCGAGCAACACAAATTTCCGGTCTTTCCACATCTCGGCAAAGGTCCTGGAGGGCGTCTGGTCTCGCTTCAACAAGCTGTGCCAGGAGCAGTCTCCCAAGGACGCTCCATACTACGACTCTGTGTGGTCCCAGGTGCTGCCCACCGTTGAAAAGCAGCTAGAGTGGTCCAAGAAAAGACTGTCGCAGACGGGCAACAACGGCGCATACCACTTTTACTACCCAACGCCTGTTCTGCAAGAGCACTGGCTGTCCTACTGCCAGGAGCTGTTTGGCGACAGCACGGCGGACGATGCACCGTTGATGTTCCCGGACAACTCCGTCCAGCTCTCGCAGCAGGCGGTGGCCAGGCTGAGGGCGTTGTTTCTAGAGAGCGTCGGTGATGTTGCCGCAAAGAGCGATGCTGCGCATGATGCGCATGCCAGTCCAGCCCAGCCTAGCGCAGCTTAGTCTAGCTTAGTTTAGCCTAGTTTAGCCTAGTTTAGCCTAGTTTAGCTTAGCTTGCGGTCTGGGTGGCGGCAACTCCTAGCTTTCACACCCGTATATAACGATGTAGCGTTTTATTGACATATTTCCACATCGGGAAATGTGATTTACTGCAGTGTTCACGGATGGTCTGCACAACAGAGGAGCGGTTTCTCTGGTATTATTGATTGGACAAACCACTTCAGCAAACTTGGATCAGCAAACTTGGATCAGCAAACTTGAACCAGCAAAACACAAGCATGATGTCATCCTCCGTTGGCAGCGAGAGCCACCTTAACATAAACACACAGCGGCTGTCCGCCATGATCGACTCCCTCAACGGAGACAGAGACAAAGACGAATCGTCAGACACAGACGAGCCCAGCTTCAGCTCCCCAGCCAGACCACAGACGGCATCGACCAACAGCACGTCTCCTATCAAAGTGTCGGGATCTGACATGTTGTTGCAGCCGCCGGCCCTGCGTGTTGCCGGTTCCTGCCCCGCGAGCAGAGCTACGCCAGTAACTCCTGGAAAATACACCCCCGGCCACAGAGAAAGCATCATTTCTGAGTACTCTGGCAGCATCCACGAGGGAGTCCAAGTGTCCTATATCGTTTCAAACTACGGCGACTCCGGCGAGCCCCGCGAGCACGAACGGGTCTCCCACGAACCCAGATTGCCGCCGCTGCCCTCACAGGAATCTTTGAGTAGGCCAATCGGCCTAGGTATCACTTCTGATGCCGAGAAGCAGGACAAAGGGGATAAAGAGGACAGAGGAGGCACTTCCGACAATGAGAGCAGCCGGGTGCTTGCATCCACTGACAATGTCAAGAAGGTGGAGCATCACGCCTACACAAGTTCGTCGGGCAACACCTCGCTGAGACTGGTGTCTTCAAAGGCACTGCAACACCAGAAGGCCCCGTCTTCCATCGGCTCTGGGAATCTGGGGAGCGAGAGTGGGCACTCGTGCAACTACTCCAGCGCGAGCGGGTCCGGTTCCAGCGCCGTTGCCAACCTGTCCTGTCCATTGGACAACGCCCAGCAACGGTACATGTACGAAAGGAGCCCTGTCGAGCAGATCAAGGAGGAGGAGCAGACCGAGCTGGAAGCGGTGGGACGCAAGGCAGTCCAAGAGTATGGTGAGGAAAGGAGAGAGCGCGAAGCCGGTACTACTGATGAAGTGAAAAATGACAAGAATCTGGCTCCTTCCAGCAACCAGCCCAGTCCGGTACGTACAACAACTGTGATCAGTGCGTCCAGCGCGTCCAGTGCATCCAGCACGTCAATCTCACACAGAGCTGCAAACGATGCGGAATCGATCGTGTCCAGTATCATACCCCTCTTGAGCACCAGCGTGCCAGAGAACCAGGCTCGGGGCAAGTCGCCAGACCGTGCCACCACATCGGACTACAAGCCGAGTATTCCGCCAAGAAACAGAAACAGACCTAGGTCGCATCTTTTTATCAAACAGAGCCTTGAGGACATTCAAAAGGAGCTACACAAGGAAATGGTCCGGGGCACCCACTCTAGGGCCGAGTCAAGGGCCAGTACCGAGAAAACGGAAAGCTACTATTCTGCGGCCTCTTGTACGGGAGACGAAGATGCCCAGCGCCCGGAGCACGATTTTGAGAACGACGATAGCTATTTCGACAGACCACTGCCCAACGTGCCCGTGGATGAAGAGGACCAACACCGCAAAGTCAGCAGAGACGACACCATCAAGGCCATGGACTCGTGCATAAAGAGTGAAGAGTTGCTACCTTTGCCGTTGCCGTTGCCGCTGCCGCTACCACAGCAGTCCGGAGATGATGACGGGGAGTATGAGGATATCAAAGAAGGAGAGGACAACAACGGCGGTGATTTTGGTGTTGGCGGACTCGCTTGCGAGAGCCAGATGCTGAGGCCGGCGTCCAGTCGTCATAGCACGAAAAACCTTTCAGGTGGGCCAGCTACACCTTTAGCCGGTTACGAAAGGACACGGCAAGCATCTGCAACAGAAAAGGGCAAGGGCAAGAGCAAAAGCAAGGGCAAGGGCAAGGGCAAGAAAACCCACAAGAAAGAGTTCAGGTCCTTTGATATTGACACTATTTCACAATTGCTAAACGTGACCAAGGGCACTCTGATAGGATCCGAGTTTGCAAACCTGGGGATGAGAACGGAAGAAAAGCGAGCCCTTGAAAGGCTTGTGGACTCCCTGTCTAGGCTAACGGCCGACATGGTTTTGGATCCAGAGCGGTACTCTGAGGGTCTTAGAAGACTGGACAAGGCCACCAGGGCTCTCGAAGGCTTCTAGACGGAGCAGGCGGAAAGAAAGAAGAGTGCAAACTGGACGGTGAAAGAGTGGAGCGGAGAGTAGTTAGAAATGTAAATAGACAAGTAGGCAAATAGAGGGCATCGAAAGGAGTGTGCACTTGTTATGGATACGTAGTTTTACTGTTGTTGTTTTAGTCGTTGGTGTTGGTTTTTCTTTTGCGCTGGTTTTTCTTTTGTGCTGGTTTTTCTTCCGTGCCACCTTGCTAACGCCATTGAAAGAAACGGCCCCAGAGTTTAGACACTTGTGCGATAAACCTGTTCGATGGTGCACTGCACAGTAACAGACCGCTTCTGTATATCGCTGAGCCGCAGTCTCTCCTGGGCCTCCCCAGACACGCACGGCTGACGCCGCGGCGGTTACGAATGCTGGGACAGTCGTACGGAACGCCCCCGATGCATCGACACAGGCCGATCCCGTCGTGTGTTGTGCGTGAGAAAAGTCAGTTTGGTTTCCAAACGCTGAATGCGAACCTGAAAAACGTTCACAAATAGCGCTGTGCACAACATCACAGAAGAACGGAACAAAGAAAAAAAAAAACAAAAACAAAACAGTATCACAACCGCTGATGTTGAAATGCAGCCCACGATCCACACGTGTTCTTGCGAGGAGTGTGCATTGCACAAGACCTCTGCGCCAGAAACCACCCTTGACAGATACAAGCCCCGGCCACTTCAAGAGTAGCCATGTGTCCACCGTACAGGAGAAAACTCTTTTCGAGCAAATCTTTGCCCAGATCATGAAAAGAAGCGAGGCAAAGGACAAGTCCAAAGGCTTGTTGCGGGATGCCCTGCACAAAGGGGACCCGCCCGCTGCCGAGAACGACAACCTCCAGATTGTCTTTGAAAAGAAGAAGGAAATTACGCCGGAAAACGAAAAGCTGCTACAGTTCTTCAAGGACACCTCGGGAGAGCAGCCGGGGGATGTAAGCGACTATGCAAAGCTAACCACCGATGACATCAGGAAGTACCCTGTGTCATTGACCTCGACGTACTTTGCCGAGACCGACAGAAAGGACTCTGCAGATCTGTCCGCCTCTCTATATCTGGACAAGATATCCTTGGACGACATCGCCACGGTACCGGCAAAGCCCAGACTGCAAGTGAATCCGCAGACTTTGGCGGCACTGGAGACGCAGGAGAAGCTGAAGGCTGCTTTGCATCGGGTCCTGGAGCCGCACCTGGACTACCTGGACACCCGCGTGCAGACCGATGAGGACTGTCTGCAGGTGATCAGACAGTACCTGGAGGCGTACGCCAGCAGGAACAAGGATCTGGAAAGGCAGTCTGGAGACGTGCTCGCCCAGATCCAGGAAGGGTGTCGACAGCACCCGGAAAAGTTGCCGCAGCCCTACAAGACAACGCTGCCCTTTGTGGTAGCGCACCTGTTCACGAGTGCCGACTACGACTTTCCCATTGACAGGAAGTACAACCTGCTCTCGCTCATATACAACGAGGCGAAAAAGAGCCGCGACGTATCACTGTACCTGAACGTGTGCAACGTCGGCTTCTACAACCTGCTGCTGCGCTACTCCTGGAAAAATTTTCAGGAGATCCACCAGCTGAGGCAACTGGTTACCGAAATGAGCGTCAACGGGATCATGGGGGACGTCTCCACCGTGGAAATCCTGGACGGGATTGTCCGGGACATGCGGTGTATGAATGACGGAGTCCTTGATGAAGCCCTTGACGTAGACAGCAACGGCGGCCACCTAGAAAGTGCAGCCACTGTCGGCGTTGTTTGGTGTAGGGAAAACACACGCGACTTGGAGCACGTCGAAAACTACCTGGCCAAGCTGAAGGAGAACCAGCTGTAGACCACGAGCTCGTGCCGCAACATCGCATGGCACAACACACCAAAACACTTTGCTGCACTGCACAACTCCCGCCTGCTTCCTGTAAATAGAGATGGCGCCCTACCCTGTTTTTTTGTTCCATGGCATATGTACCTATATACGAACATGGAGAAAGTGGCCCGTTGGGCTGGAGAAACTCTCCGCCCCAAGAGATCAAGACAGCGAACGAACGAACGAACGAGCGAACAAGCAAGCGTTAGCCTCACCGGAGACAGTATAAGGGAACCACCCGTCCGATTGAACCGTGGAGATGGCATTGGCTGAAACAGCAGAACGTTGCTACAACATAACACAGGCGTATCTGTCGCTGCCGGGCCACACGTCTATCATCGAAGAAACGCAGGATGCGATCAGGCTGACAAAGACATATCTGCTGGCGGACATCTTCCAGAGATGGAATCCCTTTGGCGGGGAGATAGCGTTCTCCTACAATGGCGGGAAGGACTGCCAGGTGCTGCTGATGCTGTATCTCGGCTGTCTGTGGGAGTTTTTTCTCGAAAGCATAGCAGATTCCCAGTACCCGTTCCGGTACCAAAAGTTCCCGCTGAAGCGGTTGCCCACGGTGTACATCAACCAGGTGGAGACTTTTGGGACGCTGGACAAATTTATCAAGAACACGACCGCGCGTTACTGCCTGTCGCTGTACGAGTCGCCCCGGAACCAGACCAGCATGCAGCATGCATTCCAAAGCTACCTGGATCTCCGCCAGGAGACGCAGGCCATCGTGATTGGGATACGACACACGGACCCGTTTGGCAGCGAACTAAAGTGCATCGAGGAAACGGACTCGGATTGGCCCAGGTTCATGCGTCTGCAGCCGATTTTGCACTGGAGACTGTCAAACATCTGGAGCATGCTGCTGTACTCTGGCGAGGAGATATGTGGCCTCTACGGCCTCGGTTTCACGTCCATCGGCAGCGTCAACGGCACTGTGCGCAACCCGTATTTGAGAAACAGCAGTGAGGTGGAGCCGGCGCTGAGGAATAGAAACGATGTGTCATACGAGGCGGCAGCGACGACGACAACTACGAACGGCGAGCCGGCTGTTGATGTGAAAAACCACTTTTTGTGGGAAATAGAGCACGCCTACGGCAAGCAGACTGCGGACGAACATGTCAACGTGTCGGCAATAAGCGAGTCGGATGCCCGACTGATTTTCGCACAGGACAGCAAGAGCTTCTATCCCGGATGGTATCTGATCAACGATTCCTGGGAGCGTGCTGGCAGGATATCCAAGAAATGAAAAGAAAGGAGAAGAGACGGCTGTGCAGTGACATACTACGAGTAAATAAAAGAATAAACAAAAGAGTAAAAGAAAGAAGACCAAGGCTCACTGATAAAAGTGATGTAGCATTATTTGTGTATGTGAGTATGTACAGGGAAACGGGCGGCAGGGTGGAGAGAGGCCGGAGGCGGCAAAATTGCAACATGAGCTCAGTGTTTAATCGTGAGGCTTACCACCCACTTTGTTGTACAGCCTTGCGGCGTGATAGTTGATGTTACTCTTTTGAACGCCGGCGCTCTTACCCATGGCGTTCTCGCTGGTGCATGCCTTTAGCTGACCGGCCAAGTTCTCACAGACCGGATTCATGTGGCCGTTGGATGACCAGCACTGCAACAGATTGGACATCAATACCAGGCACCTGTTGGCTTCCTGCTGTATGATGGGTTTTTTCACCTTCAGCCTGGGCAAAGGTGGCAGTCTATGGATTGGGGGTTTGCCGGACATATGGACGGTGGCTTTTGCAAAGGACGTGGGAGTATGAGCGTTCTAGTGGCAGCTAAAAACACTTGGTATAGTACTGGATGGAAAAGCTATACTTTACCCTAAGCGGTGACAGGTGACAGGTGACAGTTGGAAACTAATGGCACCAGAGTTTTTACTGGAAATGGGTTTGAGAGAAAAATGAAAATAAGAAAAAAAAAAAAAAAAAAAAAAAATTTTTTTTTCTTCTTTCCGTCTCCCGTTACTAGGGTACTCGTCCCTGACGATTCTGTCACATGACCGCGGGGACACGGACAACGGAGAAACAGTTGTCTGTGACTCGGCGGCGTTCTGCACCTTAGCTGCACAGCATGGCGACGGGGGGGGGGGGGGGAGAGGAGAGGCACAGAGAGAAGAAAGCGAGTGGGAAAAACGGATACGGAAAATGGCATAAACATGAGTATTTACAACTAAATAGCATGGACATTCCTACTTGCTACGCGTTGCTGCTTTCTTGTTGGCAGAACGCCTCTCTTGTCTGATTCAATACTTTGACAAATCCGGCATCCTGAGAATCTCGCGGTTTCTGTTCTCACTAAAGGCTTGTAGCTTTTGCAGGATCGGCGAGTTCTTCCACTTGTCTGGTAGGGGGGTGATCTCGTAGTTCTTTGTGGCCCAATAGTAGATGTCCCAATCTAGCTCGTTCAAAAGCTCGTCGTACTCCTCCAACTCTTCCGGGGTCATGTCCTTTAGGTAACAAGCGGCAAACCGGGACAGCAGCAAGTCGGTCTCCAGAATGCCTCTCTTTCTGGACTGGTACACCAGGCGGGCACGTTTTCTATCGAGTGGCTCGCCCTCCCTCTTGATAGGCGCTACTTTGACTCTTAAAGTGACATCGTCCTCCGGCTTCTTTGTAGTGGAGTACCACGATCTCGTGGTTGGGGTGCAAACACGGCAGGGAGCGGCGGCGGTGGCGGCGACAGTAGCAGTGGTGGCCCTGGAGACCGTCTTGACAAGGTATCTGGAAAGCATCTTCGGTGGATTCGGGGGGGAATGAGCAGGGTTGAGTGCACAAGCGCAGTTTGGCTCTGTAGGTGAGACAAGAAGAGAGAAGAGTCTGTCTGATGTATCTGGGTGAGTTACCGGGCGCGACGCGCACAAGAGCTTGCTCATTATGAACGGTAATGAACCGGCATCTATCGATGGGTGCGGCGTCGGGAGGAGTGGTATCGATAAAAGTCGATATCAATGCGCCTAGATAGTAAGGTGCAGTCTGCTAGTTGTTTTGTTTTATTGTTCGTTTGTTTGTTTTTTTACCAATAGTGAACTGGATACCTGCGGTGCCTCGAATTTACGTCTCTTACGCAAGCCACACACATCACTGCGACAGAAAGGCTCCAGATGTTTCAATCTGCACACATTAAAGATCCAAAAAGTTCAAATTAAAGATGCCTGAGCAATTATATAGTACTACGAAGTGTTTGGAAGATTGTTATAGTTCACACCGGATCGAACGCACACTCCCGGTTTCTATTAGTACATCCTACACAGCAGAGACTTTTTCTTTCTATTTTTTTTTTTTCTTTCTCTTTGTCTTATTTCTCTTGTCTTGTCATCTGTCTCTCTTTTGTATTCTCCTCTTTTCCAAATCTTTTCTTGCTTCTCAGACGCCTGTCTGACGCCTGTCTGCTCCTGCATCGGTGACGCAACGTGCAGCCGGATGGTTAAAGATCATCTATAACGCCAGCAGCGCGCAGGTGGGCGGGATCAATAGGCTGGGAAGATCACGTCGCCGGTTAGACAGGTGATCTCGTCATCTTCGACAGTATAGGCTCTGGCAATGACGGAGTATTTGCCTGGTGGGACCTCGTTTGGAATCTGGACAATCTTTTCCAAGTTGTATTCACCTGGCAACAAAGGACAGGACAAGCCCCCAATGTCGTTGTCTTCGAGCTCCTGGCACAAATCATAGGTCTGGGACAAAAGCTTGATGTAGCCCAAGCGGACCTCGACGTCGACATAGGCACCCTCAACGACGGTCTTGAGCAAGTGGCCGGAGGCACCTATGGTCAAGTTCTCACCACGCTGTGGAGGGTTGGGAATCAGGTTGACGTTGTGCAAGTCCAACAGCTGGGCCTCTCCAGCGTCGCACTTTAGCAAGGGAGAGTCGCCTGGGATGGGTTTGTTTTGGGAGGGTGGTTGAGGAAAGGCCAAGATCCCGGCAGAGACCAAGGAAGAGGCAAGCAATAGGGAGACGAGGTGAATGATAGCTAGCATTGGAGTATTGGAGCTGTGTTGATTTTTGTGGTGGGTGTTTACGTTGCTGTGGCTGTTGCTGTTGCTGTTGCTTCTACATTGTATCTCTTGCTGGGCTCCCCCTTCGAAAACCGCTGCAACTGATAAAGACAGGACCCCCAACCAGCAGCAGCCCCTGAGGAAATGTCCGGGTGCGCATGTATCGCCATGAACGGCAGGCTTCGTCTGTTGTGTTTCGCCTCTGCCTGGCTTTTTGCTTCTGTCTGGCTTTTTTCCGCCTTGTCCTAACCAGGTTGGACAGATTGGGAACAACAAGAGAGACATAGATCGCTTAATGATACTGAGCTCGGTCAGTATTGGTTTAAACTCTGGCGTCTGCAAGCCAAGCACACTTACCCACACAGAAGGTGTAGATTCAGCCGTCCTACCACAACAAAAACAAAAAACAAAAAAAAAACAAAAAAAAAACGCCTATAAACGTCCAGGTTGTACTTGCTGCAAATTAAAAAGGGTTTAATTTCTTAATGCCCAAAGCACTACATATGACTAAAAACGGGTAAGCGTAGTAGCGGTGTGTATACAGGAAATAGTACATTGGTGTCACCCGTTGTTGGTATTACCAGGCGTGAGGGCACGCACATGCCCTCTTTCTTCTTCGTTAAGCTTCATTCCTCATCAAAAGGCAATACAAAGACGGCGCTTGGATTGCCACTTCTGCTTCTGCTTCTGCTTCTGCTTCTTCTTTGTCCTCTTCCCTCTCACTTTCTCCCCCTGGCACCCCTCCTCACAAGAAATAGCCACCTCTTTGGTTGTTGTGGTTTGTCTCTTGGATGTAGTCGTCGGGAACCGCAGAGAATATCTTGAACGTGGGCTCCAGCTCTTCGTCAACCTTCATCACACTGGCCACGTTGCCACATCTATAGCAGTAGTTTGGTGCAGACCACACCGTCACAACATCCTTTTCGGGAAAGTGGTACTTGAACCCCTCCATCACCAGCTGGTGCGCCCTGGCGATCAAGTTTAAGCCATTGACGTGGTTGAACTCGCGAGCCACCTTGCTGCCAAAGAGCCATCCAGCGCCACGAGGCGACACTTGCCATGCCTCTACGTTATCTGGGTCGCTCCATAGCAAGTCTGAAAAGCCACCCTCGTGTGGAACCTCCTGAGCCCTTGACAAGACCCGGATCTGGTCCAACATTCTGATCTCGGGCGATAGCCCCCCGTGCACACATAGTATCTTGCCGTCGATGATGGCTGCCAGGGTGAGAAAGTCAAACACCTGGCAGCAGTACTTCCACACCGTGGTGGACCCGTACTTGTTCAAGCACTCTTCGTAGAAACCGTACACCTGTGTGATCTGCCTCGACTCGTGGTTGCCCCTCACCAAGGTTAACCTGGATGGGTACTTGACCTTCAAGCACATGAGGAGCGTGAACGTTTCCAAACTGTAGTAGCCACGGTCCACGTAGTCGCCCAGGAAGATGTAGTTGACCTGGTCTGGAAACCCACCCGCAGTCCTGAACAGCTCGAGCAAGTCGTGGAACTGGCCGTGGATGTCACCACACACCGTTACTGGAGTTTGCACCGGCTGGATATTGGACTCCTCCATCAACAGCTCCTTGACCATCTCGCACAACTGCTTCATCTCGCTCTCAGTCAGCGACTGGCATTTCTTGATCTTTTCCAACCATTGGTCGGGACCTCTATCTGCCATTTTTCGTTTCTATGTTATTTTTTTTTCTGCTTTTTGCACGTTTGTTTCTTTATCCTCTTTGTATTTCCTCTGTTTTTTTTTTTTTTGTAAGCGTTACACTAAACAGATCTCGTCTATCCAAAAGCTTTTGTTTCTTACTTTTCCTTTTCTGCAAAAAAAAAAAAAAAACCGTATTTCAGTACACCGGAAAGTTGAATTACATCACTTGGTACAAGGTGGAGGAAGGGAGAAGGAGGAGAGAGTGATACGGCGGAGAGGAAAGTAAATAGATGAATAAATGAATAAATGAATAAATGAATAAAAAATAAAAATAAAAAAACTCTTTTTCGTTGCTTGAGCTTACGTGCTTGCAGACTTGTGGGCCTGCATGTAACTCTATTTAGCAAAAGTCTCGACAAACCGACAAAACAGCATTTCTGACTATTGTCTATGGCAGTCTCACTCACACTCACACTCACACTCACACTCTTCATGTCGAGAAAAGAAATTTTCATCGCTGCCGAAACGAAAAAAAAAAAAAAAAAAAAAAAAAAAAAAAGCTGTGCACCGCACGCTATTTTGGTCACGTGCTCCTTATTGCGGCAGCTACGGATGTGTGCGTGATTACCTATAGAAGAGCATGCGCGAGTGTGTCTATCTACGAACCTGGTGTGGTGGAACGGCCAGGGACATGGGGAGTTCACTCGTCCAGCCACGAGTCATCGTTGTTTAGCGGGAACTTGGCGACAATCTTTTCGTTCACGCACGGGAAAATGTCGTTAACGTTGTTCGTCTTCATCGTGACACACATCCTATTCAGAGGGAAGCAGTTGCCTCTGAACAGACTCAGGTTGATCAGCGTCACCAAAATGTTTTCCACGTTGCCCGAGGAGTGGATCGTGTTGTAGATAGGGGACATGCCGGCGTGCAAGGGCCCTGTAGAAAACCGAACCGCGTGTTCTATGAGCTGGTACGGGATCTTGTTCGAGCCCTGTGGAATCACCACCGTGGCAATCACTCTTCTGATCAGGTTACGGTATATCAGGATCGGCAGCTTCTCAAGCAGCACGAGCAGCAGCTTGTCACGGCGCAGTAGCTGCTCGTTGGTAAACAGCCACTGGTTGAATCCGCCGATGTTGCCCTCTTTGACTACGCGAATCAGGCCGCTGTACATCTGGGCCAGCTCTGTAGAGACTCTTGCCACCATGGCCGTCGCCGGCACCTTGCCAAACAGAATCCCCGTAGGCAGCAGGTACTTTAGCACGCGGTACATGTTTCGTTGCAGCTGTGGCGAAACGGTGGTCTGGCCTGCCAGCATTTGAAAGGCGCTGTTCAGCTGGTGGAAGGAGTCCGAAATGCGGTGGTTCAGTAGATAGTACCGCCCCAGCAGGTACCTGTACTCCACCTGCTCCCTGGCCGGGTACTCGCTAAACCTCTCGACCATGGACTTGTGCTTGGTGTTTTTAAAGATGTTTGAGCACGAGGAAGCGGAGTCTATCTTGAAGTAGATGTTGTTCAGCCGGTTGACGATGTACAACAAAATCTTTTGCTTTCCAGGCAACTCCCCAAAAGGTTTGGCCGGCTCGTCGAATCTGGCCTTTGTGCTGTTGAACAGCTTGGAGATGATGGACGAAACGTGTGTTAAAAACTGGTACTGTTTGGTGCCCATTGTTTGGTAGTGCTGGTCCAGCCTGGACGCCAGCGGTATCACGTAGTCGGACGTGTCCTTGAACAGGCCAACCAAGTTTTCCAAGGGGTATGAGTCGTTTAACAAGCAATTGCTCAAGTCCTGGTAATAGTTGAACACCAGGTCTGAGCTCTCCCACAACGACCACGGATTGACGTCTTTGCAGTACTTCAAAAAGGACACAACCAGGATATTGAACCTCGACCATGAGCCGCCATGGAACGCCTGATTCTCCACAAGGGTTTCTAGCTGTCCGGGTGTTGTGTTGTTGGCCTGCAGGTGCTGCTGGAGACTGGCGACGAAGCGGCCGTTTTTCCCCAAGTCCACAGACAGTACAGAGACATTGTTTTGGTGCAATTGTTGAAAAAGCTGTTCCAAAGTGGTGGCCATCTGAGTAGCTGATAGATGGTAGATGGATCAAACACACTTGTATACACACATGTACGTATACGCACGCTTTAACTTATTAAAAAAAAAAAAGTTGATGATTAGCCGAGATTTACAGGTTCCCAGATTCTGAAAAATTTTGATGCCCTTGAAAGTTTGGTCCTGGAGAACCAGCTCTTGAACAGAACCATGGCAAAGACTTGGTTCGACCCAGTAGCAGAAAATACGAGCAAAGAACACAAACACTTGAGCCATGGAGCCCGTTGAACCAGACAAGAGGCCAGATGCCCTCATCAAAAAAAACAATCGGGCAAGAGGAAAACGACAGGACAAGAGGGCCCAGCAACCCTCAGAGAGAAGGCCGTTGCCAGAAAACGGGCCTACAAAAAGAACAGACTCTGCTGAGGGCAGGTCTGCAAGTGGCAGTCGTTTCAGGAGAAGAAACAGGCGTGCAAAAAAGGCAGGGCCGCCCGGGCACAAGCTAGTCTTTCGGTCGTTGCCACCAAACCTGACAGAAAGCCAGTTCTACTCCACCATCGCGTCCATAGTCGACCAAGGATTTGTCAGCACCAACTGCAACGACTGCTACTACGTCCAGGGCCACTACTCCAAAAAGCCGTTCAAACCACCGACCTACTCTAGGGCATACTTTACCTTCCGCGATATGGACACCCTGCAACCCTTTGCCAGAAAGCTGGCCAACGTGAAGTTTGTGGACGACCGTGATAATGCCATGGTACCCACGGTTGCGATCAGTTCCTTTGTGAAAAAGTTTAGGGGCGAGGAAAGCAATGCAATGAAAAGAACAAAGTCCCATCTGGAAGGCTCACTGCAAGAAGACAAACTGTTCCAGACGTTTGTAAAATCGTTAGGGCTTATTGAGGCAAACAGACAAGAATACCAGTATTCGGATCTAAGCATATTCAGTCCCTTGGAGAGGGAGCTCAAGAGAAAGCAAGAGTTGCTGCAAAAGGTCAGGCTGCAAAGCGAAAAGGCCATTGTTGAGCTGGCCGGCGACGGAGAACAGAAGAAGAACAAGAAGAACAAGAAGAACAAGAAAAACAAGAAAAGCAAGAAAAGCAAGAAAAACAACAACAACAATGGCCAACCCGATGTCAGGGAACGTGGTCACGGTGACGGTGACGGTGATGGTGACGGTGACAACAACGGCGACAGCGGTGGTAATGACGGTGGCGGAGAGAAGAACAGGAGAAGGACCGGGGCAGAGAAGGGTAAAGGTAAACTAAAAAACAAAAAGAACAAGAAAAAGAAAACCGAACACGACTCAGGTGATCCAAATAACAACAATGTGGTGATCATTGAGGCTGCCGGCAGAAGAGAGTTGGAAAAACGAGAAAGATTGGAGAGGAAAGCTGCAAAGAAGGAAAAGGATGCCACTGTTGCAGGAGCTGAAAGTGGTAAGAAGAAGCAGGATCACAGAAAAAAAGCAGGCAGGAGGGACGACGGAGAGACTTTTACGGGCCAGCCGAGGGAATACGGTATTCCAGATGTGCAGCTATCTAAACCTAACGGGGCAGACTCAGTTGAATGCAAAGATATGAATCTATCATCGCAACCGGCGTTGACTCCGGACTCAAAGTTAAACCCAAAGCAGAAGCAGAAGCAGAAGCAGAAACAGAAACAGAAGCAGAAGCAGAAGCAGCAGAAGCAGCAGAAGCAGAAGCAGCAGAAGCAGAAGCAGAAACAGGGACAGGGGCAGAAATCGGTGCCCTAGACAGATCCAAGCCTATGTTTAAATCCGAGCCCAAATCCTGATTCAGACGTCAGATCCGAGCTGTACCGAGCTGTAAAAAAGAGGCAATTCCTTCGGGAAGAGTAAGCAGTTGTGCGACGCACCGGCCGGTGCATTTTGTGTCAGGGGACGAAAACATATGTAACCTAATTATCTGAATATACGCGCGATATGGATGTCAGTTGGTCTGCTCTTGGGCGCCATACTTGACACATTTCAGCTTTTAGATACGCTAGACGAGTTCTTTCAGCCAGCAATGAGTTCGAGCGATTTTGCCACAACGTTTACCAGACTTTTAAAAAGGCTGGACAGCTCCGCGCAGCTGACCAGCAAGGTCCAAAACAAAGACTCGATCCTCAAGGCCACTGTATGCCATTCCATCCTTGCAAACCATGTTTACGACAAAGACGTTGCACAGCCCTTGTGTTTGAGGGATTGTATGGAGGCGTTGGTGAGCTTCTTGGAACGGAAGAACAGTGCGCTTTTGCAGCGAGTGCAAAGAAGAGTCCAACTGTTAGACTACGACTTGATCGAAGACACGGGCCGCAAAAAGTCGAAACGCTTGCATCACTCCGGGCTCCAGGGAAGGGAAATCCAGACGAGGATACTCTGCTCCGTACTAATAGAACCGTTGTCTGCGAGCCAGATCTTTATGGACCAGGTTGCGCAGATGCCGCCGAGCGATCAGAAGACGATCCACCTCAGCTTGTCGGAAGGTCTATTCTGGGAAAAGTTGGAGCTGGAATGGACCTGCTACGAAACCAGACGCCATAACCAGGAGCTATGTAACACGGTCAGGGAACTAGAGCAAGCTACCAGCCAGTTGAAGGTGCGGACCGGAAACCTACAGCAGCTTCTCGATGTAAAGGAAAACGACCGGAGCCATCTGGAGCACGACATTTTCCTTTTGGAAGCCAAGTACAACGACCAGCAGTGTGAGTTTCGAAAAGCTGCAAAGCGCCTCTCCACTCTCGAAAAACGCTACCGGGCGGTGGTGGACGAGAATAAAGATTTGGCCAAGGAACTTGAAGTCTACCAAAAGCTCTCCCCCATCACCGACGACTCTGGAGAAGTTACAGAGTACTATGACAAGTGCTCACAAAAACACGCACCCTGGGGAAGTGAAGCCGCCGAGCAGGGTGCCGCAGAGCAGGGCGCCACAGAGGAGAGCGTCGCGGCGGAAGCACTCGCTTTGGAAGTAAAGTCCTTAAAGTGGGAAAACAACATACTAAGTACATGGATCTATCAAACTGGTATATAATAGTGGGTGTCTGGCAACGGCTCAGTCGGAGGCGTCCCCCTTTTTCTCTGCAGAGGAGTACTTTTTCAAGTACATGTTTTGCCCTGTGCCAAGAGCTGCGTACGCAAAACTGAAAAACACAGACCACTTTTCGGGAGGGATAAACTGCTGTGCAAACGAAACAAAGACCGTGGAGCTGACCAAGCTGCTGGACAACATCTTGACATAGCGGGCTCTCAGGTTTTCCTTGAGATGGGGCAGACACCTGGCCAGCTTTTGGCCGCCCGCTTGTCCCATGTTCACCAGCGTCAGCGTAACGAGCAGCAGGAATACCTGGACTGGAGTCACCAGCACCCAGGAACCGCACAGCTGGGCCAAACGTCTCCACCTGGCAATGACCTTTGTGTTGGTGAACCTGTTGATCCACTTATAAGAGAAGTGGTTGATTGGCGCGTTGACGAGGGCCCCGTACAGAAACATCAAAAGAAGCTTTGAATACTGGGGTGTGGCTAGTGCTGCCCTGATCCTATTCATCACAGAGGCCTCTGAACGGGTCTCTGCAGGGGTCTTTGCAGAGGTCTGTCTCTTTACCTGCGTGCTTGCAGACGAGCTGCAAGACTGACTTATCAACTCTCCAAGAGCGCTCAGCACGGCGCCTGTGGCCGACTTTGTGAGTAGCGGGTAGGCTGCCAGCAATCGGTTGTACGTGGTGACAGATCTGGTTAGCAGGGGCTGGTTTGGCATTTAGTCTTTTGTGTGTGTGTGTATGTGTGTGTGTGCGGCGGCAATGAGGCTAGAGTACCGGCCTCAACAACCGGGCTTAAATAGTTGCACTCTTCTGGCTTATCAGTTCCTCGCCGATATCCGACACACAGGGGAAAAGTGAGCGATACGGATGGACCGGGCATACCTTGCACAGTGAGTAGTATAGTGAGGACACTTTGTACGAGACTAACTGCCTATCAAAAGTGTCTGGCTTTTTATTTGGTGTTTGGGTCCGCTGGCTGCGAGCGGGCGCGCCTGACAATGCCAATTTGTTCAGAAAATGTCGGGGACAGAGCCCAGCGGGGCGTGAAAACGCATGGGAAACGTACGGGAAACACAGGAAGAGCAGAATAGTAGAAAGAGGCTCTCTCAACACCACCGCAAGGGCAGACTATGCTGTGTCGCGAAGCATTTTCTCCATGCTTGAGGTTGCAGGCGTTTCAGTGCAAACGGTGGTGGTGGAGGAGGAAGGCTAACTCTGTAGCCGTTTACACACCACTTATTTATGTTTTGGGCTAAGATGAAAGTTTTGAGTGTCAAAGCCGATAACAACGAACAGATGTGTAGTAGCCATGCAGGAGTAAATAAGATTTTTCTAAAAAAACACAAAAAAAGACCAAAAAAAAAAAGATAGAAGGAAAACCTAGAAAAAAAATAATAAAATGTTTTAAAAGTATACTAAAGATTTAGGAAGAACTACAAGTTTGAGATAGAAGTCTAAAATTTGTTCAAAAAGTGCAAGTGATCGGAAGGACATAGTGCAGTAGATGTCACTAGCTGATTCGGGAAAGTAAGAAAATGTACGAGCAAAGGTGACAAGGATAATAATTGCCACTTATGGGATGTCGAGGGTCAGAAGCTTTAAATCAACAAGACTGCTGGGAGGACCACTCCGAGTAGGAAGCCACCTTTCAATGCAGCTGCGTTGCCTTCGTAGCTAGGAATACTCCCAGTAGTTGAGCTATCTGGCGCTGAGGATCCGGAGGTTTCGTTCTCCTCGCTCGATTCGGATGGCTTGGGGGAAGTTGTTGGAGTAGTTGGCTTGAGGGAGGTTGTCGGGGTAGTAGGTTCATTAGTAGGTTCATTAGTAGGTTCATTAGTAGGTTCATTAGTAGGTTCAGGTTGAGTTTCACCTGGTTGTTCAGGTTCGCCTGGTTCTTCTGGTTCAGGTTGTTCAGGTTCACTTGGTTGTTCAGGTTCACCTGGTTCTTCTGGTTCAGGTTCACTTGGTTCTTCTGGTTCCGGTTCACCTGGTTCTTCTGGTTCAGGTTGTTCAGGTTCACTTGGTTGTTCAGGTTCACTTGGTTCTTCTGGTTCAGGTTCACTTGGTTCTTCTGGTTCAGGTTGTTCAGGTTCACTTGGTTGTTCAGGTTCACCTGGTTCTTCTGGTTCAGGTTCGCCTGGTTCTTCTGGTTCCGGTTCACCTGGTTCTTCTGGTTCAGGTTGTTCAGGTTCACTTGGTTGTTCAGGTTCACCTGGTTGTTCAGGTTCAGGTTCACTTGGTTCTTCTGGTTCAGGTTGTTCAGGTTCACTTGGTTGTTCAGGTTCACCTGGTTGTTCAGGTTCAGGTTCACCCGGTTGTTCAGGTTCAGGTTCACTCGGTTGTTCAGGTTCAGGTTCACCTGGTTGTTCAGGTTCAGGTTCACCTGGTTGTTCAGGTTCAGGTTCACCTGGTTGTTCAGGTTCAGGTTCAGGTTCACCTGGTTGTTCAGGTTCAGGTTCACCCGGTTGTTCAGGTTCAGGTTCACCTGGTTGTTCAGGTTCAGGTTCAGGTTCACCTGGTTGTTCAGGTTCAGGTTCAGGTTCACCTGGTTGTTCAGGTTCAGGTTCACCTGGTTGTTCAGGTTCAGGTTCAGGTTCACCTGGTTGTTCAGGTTCAGGTTCACCTGGTTGTTCAGGTTCAGGTTCAGGTTCACCTGGTTGTTCAGGTTCAGGTTCACCCGGTTGTTCAGGTTCAGGTTCACCTGGTTGTTCAGGTTCAGGTTCACCCGGTTGTTCAGGTTCAGGTTCACTCGGTTGGGTAATTGGAACAGGTACGTCTTCTCGTCTGATCATAGCTATAGCACGCATCGCTTTTCGACTACGTCTAGGCTCTAAGTTGTCAATTTTCGTGACGGAATTATCATTTTCACGGGGATAGTTAACCAATATCGAGCCCAGCACGTCTGAAGATAAAAGTACAGCTAGCAGTGTCTTGCTCAGGATCATTTTTCAGTATGTTTACAGGTGTATAACTGAGTGGTAAATGAAAAAAAAAGATAGGAAGAGAAAGTGTAACTAAAATCGAAACCAGATCTAAAAATGTTGCAAGTCCTCCAGTTTATATACGTTTCTTTCTCATTTCAACTATCAAAACACGGGAGTTCTCTAGTCCAAAAATAACAGTTCATGCTTGAACTTTTGTAGCCAAAAATACACGCACAGGAGATTCAGTAGATCTTTCTCTGCAAAAGCGACGTGAAGCCTGGAATCCGTATTGTCTCGAACCCAGAGTAAACCAAAACTCCCCAGGCAGTAAGTCACATATTCTGCTGGACTTGGGTCACATAACTCCCTAAAAAAAAAGCACCAGACCCTTGTACAAGACAAGGAATTAAAGGGCTAGGGCCAAAAAAAAACAACCAAAAATAAAACATGAATACATGGTCAACCGCTGCAACGATATTGTCTTCAATTTTCATCAGGACGCACCTGGTAAAGTCCAGTTTTTCATGCACATGTCGCCAGTTTTTTAGGTCTTGCATAGTCCAAGTATCCAACCCCATAGAGACACTGAATACATTGGACTCTCCGACACAGTGCATCTAGTTTTCGTATCACATAATCCGATGTAGGTGCTTTCATAAAATCTGCGCGCGTGCGTGGGAGCGAGTGATTTATGCATGCAAGTCACGCGCCTGCGACCGGTGCATGCAAATCAGATTACAGGAAGCGGCCAGACACCCATATGTAGGAAAAATACGGCGAATACGGCGAAGAGCCCTAAAAAGACGGACAAACCCCGCTTACAGGCCAGAAGACCCATTAGATCTATACAGGAAGGAGAAAACTTCATGTATATGTTGCTCAGCCGCCAGAAAATGCAGACGAGAATGGCCAAAGAGCAGATATCGGTGGTGTGGATATTGAGAGCCACAAGTAAAATTGTGTCGGCCTGTGGATCGCTGCAGGCTACGGGGTTGCAAGGTCGCGCTGCAAGTGAGAAACCAAGAGAGAAACGTTGACAATTGTATTCCATTTTAGAAACACTACCCCTCTTTGAAAGTTTCGAGCTCACAATCAAATCGGCATGCTCCTGAAGGTTGCAGAAGGAGAAGGAAAAGAAAAAAAAGAAAAGGCTGAAGGGTCCTGGATTCAAAAATAGAAAAACAAAAATTGATCACGCTTGGTCATCACTGCGTACAGGCGCAGTCTGACCATAAGCTAAGCACGCATTCAACCTGCCAACCGTGCCGGGCGAAAACGAAAATAAAACCCTTTCCAAAGGCACTGGCAGAAGTAAAGAACCAAAAACAGATTCAAATAGGCGCGTACGCAAATACCGACACCAAAAAAATGACGAAAAAAACATCACAGCAGCCAAATAAACCCCATGCACGAAGAATAGCTCGTTCTTGCTCCCATCTTCTTGCCAAACCAGTGATGCTATATGTCACGCAGTCGTTTTGTACACAGGGAGCAAAGCGCTAGCAGGTGCGGTGAAAAATACGAAGGACATAGCAAAGATCGGTTGTTTCTGCTCGGCTGGATCCAAAAGCCTCTGCACACCGTGAACTGAACAGCTTGTGTTTCTGTTGGGGGAAAGGTGTTTTACGAAGTAAGAACTTGTGACCGTTGAGAGAGTGGGGGTGAGCTATGGCGTGGTAGCAGCCGCATGCGTTAGCGTACAGGAGATTGGCGCCACATGTGTCTCGGATTAATCGTTCGTCAAACGTTTGACTCACTTGTAAAATGCCAGCCTCCTTTTCTCACAGTCGGGGTAACGCACGTGTGCAGGGCTTCCATGTGTGGATGGCACTGAGAATAATCGTTCAACACGGTCAGCCAACAAAGCTTGAAAAATAAAAAAAGAAAAAGAAAATAAAAAAATAAAATAAAATTCAAAAGTATACCAAAGTATTACAAAGAACTACAAGTTGAAGATAGAAATCTAAAATCTCATCAGAAAAGCGAGCGTGACGGAAAGGACATAGTATAGTAGATGTCACTAGCTGGGTTGGAAGAGCAGAAAAACATACGGGCGAAAGTGAAAAGGATAATAATGTCACTTAAGGGGTATTCGAGATTGGAAGAGCTTTAAATCAACAATACTGCTGGGAAGATCACTCCAACTAGGAAGCCACCTTTCAATGCAGCTGCATTGCCTTCGAAACTAGAGATGCCCACAGTGGTTGAGCTATCTGGCATCAAAGATCCGGAAGTTTCGTTCTCCTCACCCGATTTGGATGGCTTGGGGGAGGTTGTTAAGGTAGTTGGCTCATCAGTTGGTTTAGACTTAGAGGAGGTTGTTAAGGTAGTTGGTTCAGGTTCAGTCTTGTCGCCAGTTGGTTCAGGTTCAGTCTTGTCGCCAGTTGGTTCAGGTTTAGTCTTGTCGCCAGTTGGTTCAGGTTTAGTCTTGTCGCCAGTTGGTTCAGTCTTGTCGCCAGTTGGTTCAGTCTTGTCGCCAGTTGGTTCAGGTTTAGTCTTGTCGCCAGTTGGTTCAGTCTTGTCGCCAGTTGGTTCAGGTCCAGTCTTGTCGCCAGTTGGTTCAGGTCCAGTCTTGTCGCCAGTTGGTTCAGGTCCAGTCTTGTCGCCAGTTGGTTCAGGTTTAGTCTTGTCGCCAGTTGGTTCAGTCTTGTCGCCAGTTGGTTCAGGTTCAGTCTTGTCGCCAGTTGGTTCAGGTTTAGTCTTGTCGCCAGTTGGCTCAGGTTTAGTCTTGTCGCCAGTTGGTTCAGGTTTAGTCTTGTCGCCAGTTGGTTCAGGTTTAGTGTAGTCATCAGTTACTGGGCAAGTGGTAACGTAAATCGTTGTACTGCCAGAGATTGTGGTAGTAACCGTCGAAGTAGTGTAGGGAATTGTCTTATAGTGTGACTTGGAGTGAGGTGGCTTCGAGTAAGGTGGCTTCGAGTGAGAAGGTGTAGGAGGTTTAGGACCAGGTGGTTCGGGCCACGTACCGTTGTCCTTTGGAGGTTTAGGACCAGGTGGCTTCGAGCTAGGGCCAGGAGGTTTAGGACCTGGGTTGGAACTTGGACCAGGGTTAGTGCTTGGACCAGGAGGTTTAGGACCAGGGTTGGAACTTGGACCAGGGTTGGAACTTGGACCTGGGTTAGAGCTTGGACCTGGAGGTTTAGGACCTGGGTTGGAACTTGGACCTGGAGGTTTAGGACCTGGGTTGGAACTTGGACCAGGGTTAGTGCTTGGACCAGGAGGTTTAGGACCAGGGTTAGAGCTTGGACCTGGGTTAGAGCTTGGACCTGGAGGTTTAGGACCTGGGTTGGAACTTGGACCAGGGTTGGAACTTGGACCTGGGTTAGAGCTTGGACCTGGAGGTTTAGGACCTGGGTTGGAACTTGGACCTGGAGGTTTAGGACCAGGGTTGGAACTTGGACCAGGGTTGGAACTTGGACCTGGGTTAGAGCTTGGACCTGGAGGTTTAGGACCTGGGTTGGAACTTGGACCTGGAGGTTTAGGACCAGGGTTGGAACTTGGACCAGGGTTGGAACTTGGACCTGGGTTAGAGCTTGGACCTGGAGGTTTAGGACCAGGGTTGGAACTTGGACCTGGGTTAGAGCTTGGACCTGGAGGTTTAGGACCTGGGTTGGAACTTGGACCTGGAGGTTTAGGACCAGGGTTGGAACTTGGACCAGGGTTGGAACTTGGACCTGGAGGTTTAGGACCAGGGTTGGAACTTGGACCAGGGTTGGAACTTGGACCTGGAGGTTTAGGACCTGGGTTGGAACTTGGACCTGGGTTAGAGCTTGGACCAGGAGGTTTAGGACCAGGGTTAGAGCTTGGACCTGGGTTAGAGCTTGGACCTGGAGGTTTAGGACCAGGGTTGGAACTTGGACCTGGAGGTTTAGGACCTGGGTTGGAACTTGGACCTGGAGGTTTAGGACCAGGGTTGGAACTTGGACCAGGGTTGGAACTTGGACCTGGAGGTTTAGGACCAGGGTTGGAACTTGGACCAGGGTTGGAACTTGGACCTGGAGGTTTAGGACCAGGGTTGGAACTTGGACCAGGGTTGGAACTTGGACTAGGGTTATGCCCTGGTTTAGTACGGGTTGTTGTTGGATGAGGGCGGTATCCAAGCGCATTGTTTTCAGGGTTCGAAACAGAATCGTCATCTTTTCTGGAATCGTTGGCCAATACTGAGTCCAGCACAGTCGAGGCCAAGAGGACAGCTAGAATCGTCTTCCGTAGAATCATTGCTAAGTATCCCTACAAGTGTACAACTGGATGATGAATGAAAAAAAGATGGAAAGAAAAAGCATGAGTAAAATCGAAACCAGATCTAAAAATGTTGCAAGTCCTCTAGTTTATATACGTTTCTTTCTCATTTCAACTATCAAAACACGGGAGTTCTCTAGTCCAAAAATAACAGTTCATGCTTGAACTTTTGTAGCCAAAAATACACGCACGGGAGATTCAGTAGATCTTTCTCTGCAAAAGCGACGTGAAGCCTGGAATCCGTATTGTCTCGAACCCAGAGTAAACCAAAACTCCCCAGGCAGTAAGCCACATATTCTGTTGGAATTAGCTCGAATCGTACCCGAAAGAGAACAACACAAGACACTGGTACAAGACAAGGGACCAAGTGACCAAAAGACCAAGGGACTAGAGCCAAAAACAAAAAAGCAAAAGAATGCATGTGTACTTGTTGCAATAACCTCGTCTTCGAGTCTCATCAAATAGTATCCAGGAAAACAATAATCTTTTGTGCACATATTGCTACCCTTTTGGGTCGTGTAACCTTGAAATGTCCATTTCAGCGGAGACATTGTAGCACACCAGACGTTGACATGACGCATCATTAATCGTGTAATATGATTTGACGCAGGTGCTTTTATAACATCAGCATGCGCAAAGTCTGTGCATGCGGACCTGATTGTTTGTGGGAAACGGCCAGCCGGCATATGTAGGACGCGAAGCGGCGAATAGTCCGAGAAAAAGGGCTACCAAAGCGTGCTTACAGGTCACGGGGAGGGGGAGCTAGTAGATCTATAGGGGGAGGGGTCGCCCATGTACGACTTTCCACCCGGCAGCTGGGCGGTGTGGATGAAAACAGTGAAAGAGCAGGGGATGGTGTGTGGACCCCGAAACCCACAAGCAAGATCGTGCCGACCTGTGAGTTACGGCGGGATGTTGGTTGCAGGTCGTGTTGGAACCGAGGAACCAAGAGAGAAACTTTTGACATCGGCCTTCAACATTAGTAAACCACCTCTTTTTTTGAAAAATCCAAACCCACAATGCAACCGGCATGCTCCTGAGGATGGCAGAAGGAGAGACGAAAAAAGAGAGAAAAAGAAAAATTAGAGAGCATAAAAGGCCTGGATTCAAAAATAGAAAGACCATGCCCGGTCACACAGTGCGGATGCAGCCTGGCCCTGAACCAAGTATGCATCCAATTTTACCAATTCTGTCGGACCAAAATGAAAATGTCCCCTTCTGAGGGTGCAAACAGCAGTGCAAACCCGAAAACAGATTAAAATAGGCACTTATGCAAATATTGGCATCAAAAGAAAAACATCGCAGGAGCCCACCAAACCTTGCGCACGACGGCTGACTCGTTCTTGATCTCCTCTTCTTGCCAACAGGAGGGGTGGTAGATTATGCCATTGCTTTGTTAAAACATAATGTTGTGTTTTGGACACAAGAAGCAGAGAATTAGCCGATGTGGCAAAAGGTATGTAGGGCACAGCAGGTATTGGCTGCCTCTGTTCGGCGCGATGCAAAGGTGCTTTTGCACCGTGAACCGGGCAGCTCTTTGTTCTGCCGGGGGGGCAGAGTAGTTTACAAGACGTGGATTTGTCGCTATTGGGGGCATTTGAAAGGCTGTGGCATACGAATGGTTGGCATTGCAACTGTTACAGATTCCTCACTAAATGTTTGGCTCGCTGTAAAGTGTTGGCCTCCTTTTCTCACAGCCGGGGTTGATGCATGCACGGCTTCCTTGTGTGAAAAGTGTCGAGAACCATCGTTCCGCACGGCATACTAACAAGACGGCGAAAAAAAAAAAAAAAAAAAAAAAAAAACCGCCCACCTATATGGAATAGACCTTTCCAACGCGTACACTGTCGAGAAACAAGCGTACCGCACAGCTGTAGAAAAAGCAATACACACAAACACATAACTGAAATGAAGCTGGTACATTTCCTGATGAAGCTGCGCAACGAACAGGTTACTGTGGAGCTGAAAAACGGCACTACGGTTTGGGGCACTCTGCAGTCCGTGTCGCCGCAGATGAATGCAACTCTAACCGACGTCAAGCTGTCACTGCCCAACAAGGCCGGAGAAAGCGCCATTGCAGGTCTATACCTGACTGGTGGCACCAAGAGAACTGGAGATGAAAAGAACACCACCTCACTCCAGTATATAAACATCCGTGGCAACACCATAAGACAGATTATCTTGCCAGACTCATTGAACCTGGACTCTCTTCTGGTTGACGAAAGACAGATCAACCGCCTGAGGAGAAGCGGCAAGTTAAGCAATGATTCCAGTAAAAAGAGAAAAATGGACTACAACGGCGGCTCTGCCAAGAGGGTCAGAAGAGCTTTGTGAACTTCTTCTTGTGCTGCTAGTATTTTTTTTATGTAGAAGTCGAGCATTGTCAATTTGAACGCTATTTTTTTTTTTTTTTTTTTTTGGGATTACAGGGTTTACAAATAGCCCTTAATGGTCTGTATACTATAATTATGTACCGTTTGCAGACATGGACGGTAGGGCGTGCGCCACGGCCATGGGAATGTTGTCGAGGAAAGACTGCTGGAAACTATGGACAGCTATGTAGCGCAATCTTCGGAAAGGCTCGGTTTCTCAGCGTCAAAAAGCCAGAGAGTGTGCAAGGCGGGAAAAGTGAGGAGAAGGACGCCCGCTTTTAGCGGTGGCTTCCAGTGCTATCGCTGTCGCTGCCGCTGTCTTCGCCGTCGCTGTCTTCGCCGTCCTCGCCGCTATCTTCGTCAAATATGTCGCACCATTGGCATATGCCCAATGGGATCCCCCATATCTCATTTTTTGTGCATAGCCAATCGACAACCTCATCTACATGCAACAGCTCCACTCTTTTCTCCACAGAGCTGGACCAGCAGTCCGCGGCCAGCGAAAAAGACTTCACCTTCCGGTAGTCGTTGATAAAGTGCCCAAACAGCTGGCGCAGCGCCCTGGAACTTACCCTGTTCAGCTTGGCCAGCTGCTCCACGCCACCAGCCATGGTCCCTCCTTCTGCGGGCAAGTAGTAATACTGCGCTCTCAGGTACACAAGAACCAGCACCACAATGTACTTGTTGTTGAAGCCGGCGTGCTGCGGCTTCCCCAATCCCAGCATGGCCACGACCTGGCGCCAGGTAGGCCTGATGTGCACCAGCTTGGTCAGCAGGCACTTGAACTCCACGCCTCCGCACACGCCGGCCGTGCATGTGCCGCCGTGCGCCAGACTGCCCAGGTCCCGCACTATGACCTTTGCCAGCTGGCACATGTTTACGCCCCTCAAACCCACGGCGTCCAGGTTGACCTTGTAGTACATCGAGTTGTGGACTCTCACGCGCGTTAGCTGGGGTATCACCAGCGAGGTGGACTGGTGGTTCAGCTGCTTGTTTGAAAGATTGGCCTCGACTTGAAACTCCCGTGACATCGCGTGCGTCCAGCTGTAGATACCTGCCGCGCTTACATGGACTGCACAGCAGCAATGATATGTAGAGTTTGGTCTTTCGAGGAAGCCACGGAGGAGAGACTGCGAGTTTGACGATGCCCACGCACGCTTTTCGAGCAAGCGTTTTGTACGGCCCACGGGTTGTTGAAGACCAGCCCCAAGCTCAACTCGTTCACGCAGGTGAGGTCAGACGTGGCGACGTGCACAGTGATTGCACGGGGAGAAAAGCCGTAGGCTACAGAAACAACAGCCCTCACGTTGTTGGTATGTACAGGAAGGATTCTATTTAATATTCACACAGGTATATGGGGTGGGCTGCTCGCTTAGAACCAGGTGTTGACGTTTCCCCGTTTCTTCTTCTCCAGTTTTCTTGCATACTTGCTGCCTCTGACCTCGACGATGTACTTGTCGGCGTTCTTGATGGCTTCCTCCATCTTGCGCAGCTTTTCGTCGTGGGCCAGCTCATGTTTGTGGCCCTTTGGCAACAACACACCCTTCATCAGCTTCTTCTGCTTATATTTTTCCTCGAAGAATAGCTTGTTTGTTGCTGGCAAAAACTTGTGCACACCGTACTGGTGGGCGAGTTTGTACAGGTCGCTCATACGTCTGAGGGAGTACTTGGGGTTGTGGTGGTTGTTTGTGACCGGGTGCTTGTTGGGAAGAAAAGGATTTGCCAGGGGAGAGGTGGTGGATGTGGGCTTGCCACTGTAGGCGACGTTTGGAGGGTACTTTTTGAAAAAAGTTTTGAGTGTTCTTGGTAGCAGATCGAAGTATTGTTTCATGGATTGCGAAGACATGGTGGATATCTGGTGCGGAGGGGAGAAGGAGAAGGAGGATTGGTCTTTTAAGTTGAGTTACAACGCTACTGTGGTGGTAAAAAAGCTCGATTAGAATGGAGTGTTTCTTCGCACTGTTGTGTGTTGTGCAAGTTGCAAGTGAGCATTTTTTTTTTCATTTTCCATTTTTCATTTTTCATTTTTCATTTTTTTTTTTTTTTTTCATCTATTTAATTTTTCAGTTTTCAGTCTCCCACTGGCGGGGAGAAAAGAAAGGGGGAAAGAAAAAGCATTTCCTCCATCCTGTATGCTCGTTACACGCGATTTGAAATACTTACATAAACACACCCGGGTAACACACGGCCATATTCAGATGCCCAAGACAACGACTACAGCTTGCTCTGCACCGGCAACACCCTTGAGTACCACCAGTGCCTGGCAGTATCCGACTTTGCATTGGCGACAATGTCCCATAGCTCGTCCAGCAGCGGCTCTTTGTCGGGACAGGTGCCGATCAAGTCCAGGCAGGTGTCCAGCCAGTCCACCAGGTGACGCGCGTTGACAAACCAGAGCTGGTGCATCAGACACTCCACGAGCGTGGGCTTCTTGTCTTGTGAACTGCAGTTCAGGATCTGCAAGTAGGTGTAGTGCAAAAGCTCCCGGGACAGGTCATTGTGCGCTGCGCTCAGGTACGGGAACTGGTGCGCGACCGTTTGGAACACCAGCAGCAACTGCTTTGACGACAGCTTGCCACCCAAAAACTGCCCCATAGAGAGTTCGATGTACGGCTGCAGGTTATGCAGCTTCCACTGCGTCAGGCGGGAGTCCGAGATCGTGTTTGCAAACAGGGACAGCTGCACCGTGTGCGCTGTTTCCATCAGCGCCCTGCAAGGAGAGTGTATGTACTCTGTCACAGTGGGTGTGACTGCAGAGTTGACGAAATCGCAAGGGAGCGGGACTAGTGGCAGTGCCCGTTCCATGAATGCCAACATGAAAAGAGCCCTGGAGTCGTTGGCCTTGTTTTCTCGCACCGGCCAGACGTTGCCGCGCATCACATCGTAGCAGTGGGATAGCCCGGAAAAGGAGACTGTCACCCCGGTCAGGGACAGCTCGTAAACGTACTGGTAGGCCTCGAACCCCACGGTACCAAAATCTTGTGCAATAAAGTTGAGAAAAAAGAGCGATACCATGGTCTGGTGGTACCACTGGGTGGCTGCTGCGCAATGCGAGAGACAGCCCTGGAGCAGCAGCACTACCGTGAATAAAGTGTCGGAGTAGCGTTTTGCAGAGTAGCGTTTTGCAGAGTAGCCGTGCAAGGCACCGTTGTTCAGCTCGGCGGTGGAGAGCTCAAACGTGACCTGGCACAGGCGGCCGAGCACCTTGCTGACGGTGGCAGCAGGCGTGTGCGGCAGCGCAGACCGCAGAGTGCCAGCAATCTTGTTCAAGTGGCGAGCAACGAACGTGGCCTCGCCTGGCGTTTTGACGTGTTGCATTGCAAGCTCAAACAGCGAGTGGGCGAGAACGTCCCACGGGATGCCCGAGTCTCCTTCTGCATGCACAGTGGAGTACAGAAGGGACAGGTGGTTGATCACCACTGTGTTTGCCAGGTTCCTTGCCACCATCTGCGTCCAAATGGGAACAAACCGCTCTCTTCTCCACCGTGCATAAAGCCCGGACACGGCCCCACTGTCGTCGACGAATGCCACAGCCTGCAGCTGCTCGAACCTGTCCCGCGTGGTGAGGATCCCGGCCAGGGTTGCGAGCTGTGCCAGCGACCACGAGCTACATCCCTCAACTGCCTGGGCCCACACATGGTAGAACTCACCGACCGGGATCAAAGGCTCGGACACCTGCAGCTTCCACTCAAAAATCGCCTGGGCCATGTCGTACACTGCTAGGGAAGCCTCTGGCGCTACATTCCACAGAGGCGAGTGGAGAATGGCACCCACAATCCCCACCAGTTGCCGGCGGGATCGTATTCTTGGTGTGTAGTACACCAGGTTGTGCAGGAGTCCGGCAGTATCACCGGGAAAGCTCTTTTTTGTTAGCGATGTTATCAGGTAGTCGATGGCTGTCTGACTGGGTTCCATTTTATCAAAGCCGGGTTTCCACTGGGTTTCCGCTGTACTGTGTATGGGATGTGTGTTGTGTCTTGGGCCCAAACCCTTTTGTCTGCAGAACCTGGAGCTGGAAGAGCTGGGGAGATCACACCTCCACCCGCCCCTCCTAGTTTGCAAAACACATGCCACACCGGATCACTATATACGCAAATATGTATCGAGGGCCTCTAGTCGTGCAGGTCAGTCCTGCTCTGCTGCAAGTATGTTATGTACATATACATACATATATACACAGAACGGAGGTATGGTAGGGACATTGAAAAAGGCTATGAGTTTCGTGGACATTACAAGCGCCCAGCATGGATTCGTATGATGTCGGCGGGCACAGAACTCGACACAACCGAGAGAAGGGACCGAAAATGAAAATGAAAATGAAAATGAAAATGAAAAAAATAAAAAAAATAAAAAGAATCCGAAAAGCCATCCCTTGAGCTATCCTTGTACAACGCTACATACAGACAAACGCACACCATTAAAGCAAAGCAAAACATAGCACAGCATCGCACAGTCCAAATGTCTGCAGAAACACCTGTCGGGCTAGCACAATTTCCCATCACAAAGTTTTGCGTCATAGCCACAGTCGCAGTGCCGCTCTGCTGCTCACTGTCAAACACAAAGTACTGGTTCCTGCTGCACAATGACCCCTTCATCACCGAGTACAGGCAGTACTACAGATTCCTGCTCTTCCAAATCGGTGCCATCAACGAGTCCGACGTGGCACTGCTAGCGCTTCTGTGGTACCACCTCCGCCAGTTGGAAAGGGCATTCGGCTCGCACAAGTACCTGAGTCTGATCAGCTTGTGCTGGTTTTACACCACGGTGGTTCTCGTGCTGTGCAACCAGATCGTCAACTTGGTGCCCGGCATTGCGTGGAACAAGTTCACTAGCGGCTCGCTGCCTCTGGTGCTGGCGCTGTTCCATTTCTACAAGGAGTACACCCCGCAGATTTACGAGTTCGAGGTGCTGCTAACACAACCGTTTGCAAGCTCCAAGGAGTTAAAGTGGCTGCTGAACGACCAGTTCGTGGTCAACGGCCTCGTGCTGCTGCTTCTTGTGAACCAAGGCTTGACGGGGATCGTGAGCGGCTTTGTGAGCTGGGTCTGCGGAGTCTTTATCGACAAGGGACTGCTTCCCGGTGCAGACTCGTGGCGGATTCCCGTATACAAGGCCTGCATGAACAGAAGCCCAACAACAATGGCTGTGGCGAACGCACAGCAGGAGAGACAAGCTGCTAGCAGTGGAAACGGAAGCGGCAGGGACGAGGGCGACCGCGAGGGAGGGGAGGAAGAGGGAGAAGAGGAGGAGGATGGCACCGGTGACGAGCCCGCGAGACCGTTGGGCGTGCAGTTTCTCGACACGTTCAGAAGGTGACCAGCGCATAAAAAGAAAAGGGAGAGCGTTTAGTGGGAGGGCGGGGTGTGTATGTGTATGTATGTGTATGTGTACGTATATATACATAGAACAGCCTATATCTTCAGGTTTTCGGTGCCGTCCTGGGCCTGCTTCAACTGCTGTCTTTTCTCCACGTCCCAGTTGTACAACCTCGCGCAATTGACTTCCATGGTGGTGATGTTCTCCCTCAGGAACTCCACGTCTTCGTTGGAAACTTCCAGGTTGTCTCTGGCATCCTTCAGCTTTTCGTCCAGCAGCTCAATAGCCTCGTCTATGGGATACTCCAGCATGATGTCGGCACCCAGCCACAGGCCGACCTTCAGGTCTTGCGTGGTGTCGATGGAGGCCTTTGTGTACAGTGTCTCGTTCAGCTGGTAATTTGTCTCGAGGGGTTCTCCTGATTGCTGCTTCACTTTTAGGGTACGGCACATGTTCAAGGTATTTTCGATATCTGGGATCTTGGTTTTCAGCTGTTTGACGGTGGCTAGTTTCGATTCCTGCATGAATTTGTACTTGGACAACCGCTCTTGAAACTTGTTGAAGACCAGGTCAAAGTCGCTGGAGTCCTTGACAAAGTCCTCAACCGTCTCGACAAATGGTGCTTCTGGAATGCCTCTTGGATTGGTTTTGGTGGAATTGAATATGGTGTCCATTACTGCGTTTGTTCGATAGTTGGAATGTGTAGCATGTTGTTCTGTCTTGCGGACCCACGTTTTTTTTTTTTTTTTTTTTTTTTTTTTTTGTTTTTTTCAAGTTTGTTTCTTTCTTTACCTTGGACATCGCAGGGTAGGTAATAAAAAGAGAGAGAGAGAGAGGAAGGAAGGGTATGGTAAGCATAGCAGCGCAGGTGTGGTTCCGCTGGCTTAAGAATTTGCTACGGGATTAAGTGTAGTATCCAGTATTTAGAAGATTATCATGCCCTCCCGCCTCTGCTCACAGGGGTCTTTGTCCCGGCAACGTGGAGGGCCTTGAATCTCTTGCGGGCTCGGCACAGGGGGACTTGATGTCGCTGGTCTTTGGCTTGTGAGTGAGCGTAGCACGACAGCGGGAGCATTGACACTAGGCCGGCACGACAAGACCAAACAGGGGGCTTTACACACGGCGCTTGGAGGAGTAGTTGTTACTTTGCGCTCGGCAGCAGGGTTCTGCCGCCAATAGTGTTACAGTTTGTAGTGATAAATACAACAGCAATCGCCATAGCGACAGCAATCGCCATAGCGATAGCAATCGTGGTAGTAGTAGTAGTAATAGTAGTAGCAAAGGTAAAACACCACCACTGACTGCACACAGCTCTCTCCCACGCTCTTCTTCAGCCGCACGCCCTCAAAATACACTTTCTACGTCTGTCCTTCACATCTACTCGCGTTCAGTGCCGCGTGCTCTTTTCAAACAACTACAACCCCGACAAACAACAAGAAGCGTTGTTTCCATCGGCTATAATCTAAAACTACTCAGATATCTATGAACTCTGAGCTAGTAGAAAACCACTTGTCCTTTGCACCCACCATCAGGGTCGCGGTGCAGGTAAGAAACCTGTCGATCATTGCTACCAAGTCGAACAAGACCATTGTGCACGACGTCTCGATGGACCTTCCCAGCGGGTCCATCATGGCCATCGTCGGTGGTTCCGGGTCTGGCAAAACCACGTTGCTAAACGTGCTGGCGTCCAAGATAAGCAGAGGCCTAAAGATGGAGGGGAGCTACGAGTTTGTTGCCGACGGAGGCAGCCGTCAACAGGACATCACCACGGCGTATCTAGCGCAGCAGGATGTTTCGTCGCCAAAGCTGACTGTTAGAGAGACGCTGAGCTATGCTGCCGATCTCAAGCTAAAGGCACCCAGGCAGGAGCGGCGCCGGCTTGTCGAGGAGCTCATCGCCGAGCTGGGCCTCAAGGAGTGCAGCGACACGAGGGTGGGGGACTCTGAGCATCGCGGGCTTTCGGGTGGCGAGAAGAGACGGCTGAGCATTGGGGTGCAGATGATTTCAAACCCGTCGCTGCTGTTTCTAGACGAGCCGACAACAGGGCTCGACGCGTACTCTGCATATCTGCTGGTCAAGACCCTGCGAAACCTGAGCCAGAAGGGCGGCAGAACTTTTATCATGAGTATCCACCAGCCCAGGGCCGACATCCTGTTCCTGCTGGATCGCATCTGTGTCCTGTCAAAGGGCTTCCCGGTGTACTGCGCCAGCGTGGAGCAGATGGTGCCGTACTTCCACAACCTGGGCTTTGACGTTCCAAAGCACGTCAATCCAGCAGACTACTACATTGACCTGTGTAGCGTCGACACGAGGTCGGCCGCGTCGATGACGGCGACGGAGGCCAGGCTGCAAAAACTGGTGCAGCACTGGAAGGCGCACGAGGCCATGGCGCTGCAACCGCTCGAACCCGCCGCCGGCTCTTTCTCGTGCTCTGTAAGCATACGGCCCAGAGCGCCGAGCGTGCATATGTGGAGACAGGTTACGGTGCTGGCGCACAGGTCCATCAAGCTAAGCTTCAGGGACCCCGTGTCCCTGATGGGCGTGTTCCTGGAGCCGGTGATCATCGGCGTGGTCACGGGCTGGATCTTCTACAAGCCGGACGGGACGTCACCTAGCGGGCTGCGCACAACCAGCAGCGCTCTGTACACCGCCGCTGCGTTGCAGGGCTATCTGTTTCTGCTGTTTGAGACCTACCGCCTGTGCGAGCAGGACATCAAGCTCTATGACCGCGAGCGCGCAGAGGGGTCGGTGACGCCGTGGGCCTTTGTGCTTTCGAGAAGGCTGGCAAACCTGGTCACCGAGGACATCTTTGTCCCGCTGCTGTTTTCCGTGATCACGTACTTTATGTACGGGCTGCAGCGCGACGCGGCCAAGTTCTTCATCTACTTTTTGGCGGTGCTCCTGATCCAGCAGACGTCGGTGTCGGTGGCACTGGTGTCTGTTGCCATCGCAAGGGACTTTTCGCAGGCCTCACTGGTCGGTAACCTGAACTACACGCTGCAGTCGATGGCATGCGGCTACTTTGCCAATGCCAAGAAGATGCCGGTGTACGTGCGGTGGACCAAGTACATCGCGTATCTGTGGTACAGCTTCGGCGCGCTAACGTCGAACCAGTTCACAGATAGTGGTTGCGATGCCGCCGGTGGCGAATGTTTGGGCAACGCCCTCTTGGAAACCCTGGGCTACAGCAGGCACTGGATAGCTGTTCCGATTGTTATCATCCTCTGCTGGGCCCTCGGGTTTTACGCACTGGCGCTAGTGTTTTTTTACCTGAAAAGGGTCGACATCAGCCTGGCCAAGGAGGTCAAGGCCAAGGGGGGCAAGGGGGGCAAGGACGGCGACACGGCTGGCGAAAATTTGCAGGCTGATGCACCGGATGTTGCACCAGCCGCTACTGAGGTGGTGCCGATCTCCATCGACCTCTGCGAGCTCAGCATGAGGGTGGACTGTCTGAAGCTGTTTCCGGTGGGTGAGCACAGGCTTTGCGCCCGCCAGGAGAAAGTCATCCTCCGGTCGGTCAATGCCACGTTCAGACCCAACATGATAAACGCAATCATGGGCCCCTCGGGCTCGGGAAAGTCTTCGCTGCTGAACCTGATATCCGGCAGGGTCAAGTCCAACCTGCTCAGCTCCTTCCAGACAACAGGACATGTCCTCTTCAACGACATGCCAGTGTGCAACGACATGTTTAAAAGCGTTTGCTGCTACGTTTCCCAGGACGACGACCATCTGTTGGCCAAGCTCACCGTTAGAGAAACGCTTGCGTACGCGGCGGAGCTGCGGCTACAGCACATGTCGAAGCAGGGCCGGCGCGAAAAGGTGGAGAGTCTGGTTGCGGAGCTGGGCCTGAAGCACTGCGAAAACACCCTGGTCGGCAACGAGTTTGTTAAAGGTATCAGTGGGGGCGAGAAGCGGCGGGTGTCCCTTGGGGTCCAGCTGCTCACGGACCCGCCAGTCCTACTTTTGGACGAGCCAACTTCCGGACTGGACAGCTTCACGTCCACCATGATCCTGGAGATCTTGAACAAGCTTTGCTCCAAGGCGGGCAAAACCGTGGTTCTGACAATCCACCAGCCCAGGGCCGAGCTGTTCCAGAGGTTTGGAAATGTGCTGCTGCTGGCAAAGGGCGGCCAGGCGGCGTTCAACGGGCCACCGGGCGCGATGGCCGAGTACTTTAGCCAGCAGGGCTACGACTGCCCACCACTAACAAACGTTGCCGACTTTTTCCTCGACTTGATCTCGGTCAACACGCAAAATGCGGAAAACGAGGCCGTCTCCACCGAGAGAGTCACCAGGCTCCTGCAGACGTGGGATGAGAGGAGCGCCAAGACCGCCGCAAGTGGCAGCAGCGAAAAGACCATATCCAACGAAACGTTTGCGCGCATTTTCAGCCGCTGCATCAAAACCAGGGCCGGCTTTGCGGTGGCGTACAGGATCAGCGTGCTGCGGCAGTTGACCACGATGCGAAGGAACGTGGACTCTATGATGGCGCGGTTTGTGCAGATGCCGGGCATGGGCATTATCCTGGCGTTGTTTTTCGCACCAATCAAGCACAACTACACGAGCGTTTCCAACCGGCTTGGCCTGGTACAGCAGACAACTTCGCTGTACTTTTTGGGCATGCTGATCAACCTGGCCTGCTACCCGAGCGAGCGGGACTACTTTTACAAGGAGTTTGACGACAACGTCTACGGCATCGCGCCGTTCTTCCTGGGATACATGACTCTGGAGGTGCCAATGGAGCTCGTTGCCTCGATTGTGTACTCGGTGTTTGTCGTGCTCATCTGTGGGTTGCCACGGACGGCGGGCAACTTTTTCGCTACAGTGTACTGCAGCTTCATCATTGTGGGGTCCGGCGAGGCCCTGGGGATCATCACAAACACGCTGTTCGAGAGGCCGGGGTTTGTCATCAACGTGCTCTCGATCGTTCTTTCCATCGGCACCGCAATGTCCGGGTTGATGTCGCTACAGATGTCGAAGGTGCTGCGCGGGTTCAACTATCTGAGCCCACTGAACTACACTGTCATGACGCTGATCAACTTTGCGTTTCCCGACGACATGCGTCTGACGTGCGGCGACGGCGGCGCCAACCCGGATGGCAGCTGTATCTTTTCTTCCGGCAAAGATGTTATTGAGATTTACGGTTTACGAAGAAACACCCAGCAGTACCTCGGCATCGCCATATGCGTTTGGCTCGCTTACAGAGCCATTGCGTTCGCAATCCTCAAGGCCAAGCTCGAGTGGTTTCGAAGGTGAGTCGGACCGCACAAACAATGGCGCACATAGTGCGGCCTCCGGCGCGGCGTGCGTTTTTATCACAATGTACGTATTATGCATCAGGAGCGGAGCGGAGCGGAGGCGGACAAACAAACGGACAAACAAACAAAGGGGGACCTGTGTGTGAGTGGCGCCGGCGAACGCTTTGTCCTCCGTGAGTAACAACATATTTGGTTCATTGCAACCCTCTTCTCATTCCCTCTTCTCTCCCCCCCGTCCCCTTTCACATCTACCCCAGCACAGCAAGAAAATCACATCAGCATGGTAGAAATAGACCGAGCCATTTTGGAAAGCTTACCCAACGCCAGCTTGGAGGAACTGGAAGAGCTGGAGAAAAAGTGCTTTTTCAGCACCTTTGACTACAAGGTTGCCTTTGAGCTTGGGTGCCAGACCAGGACATGGGCCATGGACTTGTTTCCCCAGAAGCCGGTAGTGATTGACATTTCTTTGCCCAGCGGTCAGTGTTTGTTCCACGCCACGACTGCTAGCGGCACAGTGTTGAACAACGATATCTGGATACAGAGAAAGAAGAACACCGTACTCAGGTTCGGACACTCCAGCTTTTACATGGGCCGCAAGCTGTCGTTGAAAGGCGGCAAGACGATTGAAGAGGCCATGTACGTCAGCTCTAAGGAGTATGCGGTGCACGGCGGCGCGGTTCCAATCAAGCTGGAGTCGTCGGACACCACAGTCGCATGCTTGACCGTCAGCGGGCTGAAGCAGGAGGAGGACCACCTTCTCGCCGTGACGGCAATTATTGAGTATGCCAACAGACTGCTACAGACGGACCTGAACCTGGACTAGGAAAAAACAAAAGAGGTAAAAACAACTGAATAAAAAGTAACGTTCCATATCCCCTTTACACACAGACATAGATAAATAGCCTATAGATACGTTAATGCAAGAAAATGATGTATGCACACATGCGTAGATGTGCCAGAAATAAAAATAAAAGGAGAAGCAGCTGGAAACAAAGCTGTCCAGTCTGCTCACGGTCTGCTCACATGTCCCTCTTTCCAGCAAGGAACTGTGGCAGAAGCCCACTGACCCTCCACCTCCATCTCAACTTCCTCTTTGCCTCTAAAAACCAGAGCATGGTTTTGGAGTCCACAGGGTGTGGTGGTTGTGCTTTCATTGGCGTGTGCTGCAGTTGCAAATGCAACCTGCTGATCAGCTGTGCCGAAAATTGATTGGTCTTTAGCCTTTTGCTTCTGTTTTCCACGATCACCTGGGCACCGTCAAAGTCGCTGTCGTTTTCGATGCCGCTGTCGCTGTCGTTGTCGCCGCCCGAGCACTTGGACTGCTCGATGGACTCCATCGAGGTCTCAAATTCGTAGTCCTCCAAAATCTTGGCAGTTTCTTCGTACTTCGCAGTGCAGCCTCCGCAGACAATCTCTTGAAAGTCCCTGCCCCGCGGCAGTAGAGAACTCAGCTCGTAAAGAGGCTTTTCGCATATGACACAGTGTTTAAGCTTGTGTTCGATGGCCAGAATCGACAGATACTGGTCCGTGCTTGCAGGCTGCTCTCGAGCCCTGATGATGTCGCCAAGAACGTACTCTATTGGCGATGCTGTTGCCGCTGCTAGTGTAGCAGCCGTGGCACTTGTGGTCCGTGACTGGGCCTCCTGCATGTACTCCTCACTGTAATAACCATCCTCGTAGTCATTTTCGTGCTGACATCCGCCGCTGCCATAGTCCCCGTGCTCTCCGTCTTCCTCGATCATCGCGATATCAGCCAGGTCCCCGCCGTACAGCTGCGGGATCAGGGTCAGCGAAGAGTCTGTGGACAGCTTTCTGTTTCGTTTCAGTTTCAACGGCAGCTTGGAGGTATTCCTCTTAAACACCCTGCTCTTCAAATCGGAGATGGAGACCCGCTTTCTCGAGGCCTGGCTGGCGCCGTTGTTCTCCTGAGGGATGTAGTCCTCCACCAGTACGATGGGCTGTGCAGACGTCTCGCTGTCGGCCAGGCTCCTGGGGTTGAAGCTTATCCGCCTGTTCTCTGCGTGCACCCTTATGTTGAACTCGTTCACCGGGTTTCGCGTGTGCTGCTGGGGGTCGTTGATGGGCGGCGGGATCGGGAAGCTGGTCAGGTTCTGGTCGTCCAACAAGTCGAGCTTGGAGATGGTGTGAGACAGCGTGGACTTGACCCTTGCCTTGGCCCCCGAGAGGTTTGCCCGTGAGGCCTTCTTCTTCTTCCTCTGTCTCTTTACCCTATCGTCATACGCCAAGCAGTTGTTTGCTCTGGACGGGGTGCTGTTGCTGTTAAAGTTGAATTCCTTCTGGGTAAACTGCCACTTGAGCGGCGTCCCGCACACGGAAGAAACTGGTGGGGTGCTGGTCTTGCTGGTATGGAAGGCCAAAGAGGAGTTTTTCAGGTTCGAGCTGATGCTGCTGCCGGTTGCTTCCGAGTCTGGTGCTATCATCGAGAGCGAGTTTGTGTCTAGCGGTTCCAAAACCCGAGTGTGCTGGAGAGAAGAGTCGTGCATTCTGTTTGCTGGGCTGGTTGCGAGTGGTGTATCTCCCTCCTGCCCCTTTAGAAAACGTCTTTTGATAGTCCACAGATGGTGTGGTGTTTTGGTTTCGGGCCTGTCAGGGACTTGGGAGAGTGCAAACAGCTAAAGAATTAAAAAGCCGCTTTGAGACTTGTTTACGGGTTTCCACAACGGGCAACTCACCGTCGATAGTGCACGCAGAGAAGCGGCGGGACGATGCCGGAGAGCAAGGTGCAAAAGCATAAAAAAAAAGCTGGAGGGGAAACATGCGAGCTACAGACATACGGGCATGCTTGCAGGGCCATTGGAGCTACGCGTCGCAAGGATAGTCTGTTCTTGCTGCAGCAGCAGCACTAATCGGTTGGGTCTGTGCGTTTGAAAAAAAAAAATACGATAGAAAGATAAGAATAAAAAAAAAAAAAAAAAACTAAACAAAGCTATCAAAATCAATCATAGCCGCTGCTGCAACAATAACTGTGAAAGGGTAAAAGCTCGTACAAGGAGCAGTAATGAAAACGGGCAAAAAAAAAAAGAAAAAAAAAAAAAAAGGAAGAAAAAGGCACCAAAGACAGCCTCCATTGTCCAGCGGTTACGACGCAACAAGCCGGTGTCTTGAGACATGCTAGATCAAACCCTTTTGGCGCTGGCTCCCGCCTCTTTTCTCTTTTCTTTATTTTTGCTCAGCCAGAGGGCATCAAATGCACGGCTGAAATGCACTCCCTAGTACCGCGACTGGCCCACCAAACATATGTATCTTTGCAGTCTCTCCAAGCCATGGCCATCAGTGCTGCTTCAGCATCACTGTCGTCCTGCTCTCCCGCCCTTCCAGCAGAGTGCGGCGAGGGAGGCGCACAACCAAACAAACACCCGGACACCACACACAAGGCTCGGCTTGTCGCATGTGTTTTCGCAAGACCATTAAAAGCTTCACCATCATCCATCCTCTCTTCGCAACACATCCACCACACCCGACCAGAAAAGCCATGTCCGCCGCTGACTACTACTCCGGTGCCGCCGCCGACTCCAAACAAACAGTATGTTGCCCTTTGCCTTCCTACCTTCCTGCCTTCTTGCCTTTCTCACCTCTCTGAAAGCAAGACATTTTTCCGACCTCCCGACAATACTAACAGCTGAACGTAAAACAGTACCAACGCCCCACTGGTGCACCACCCTCGGGTGACTTTAGCTCCTCCAGAGGATACCCACAACAGAACTCTGGTACCCAGCAGTACTACCAACAGCCACCGCAGCAGGCCTACTATACCCAGCAGCAACCTCCTCAGTATTACGGCCAGCAGACCCAACAACAGCAACAGCCTGGCTACTACCAGCAGCAGCAGCAACCCGTCTACGTCCAACAACAGCGCCCCACGAGCAACAACCAAGACTGTTTGACCGCCTGTCTGGCAGGTATGTGTTTGTGCTGTACTTTGGACATGTTGTTTTGATGTGCCATCAAAAAGGCAGAAAAGGAAAAGTCTAAGCAAAACAGGTGACTGAGAAACAAAACAAGAAAAGGGAAAAAAAAAAAAAACAACAAAAAACTGCCAAAGTGAAATTAACATATGTATGTATTCTATTCCTATTTCTATTACAATTTTTTTTTTATTATTTTTTATATATAATTATTTTTAATTGTTTTCATCTAATAGCAGTGTCTTTTCTTTCGCATTGTCTTGATAGTATTACTGGAACCAAAGACGACACGCCGAAACTTTTAAAACCTGTCAACCTCTTCGTCAACCACGTCGATGAGTCTTTCGTAGTCCTGGGGATAGTCCTCAGCCAAGAAACGAGGCAGCGATTCTCTGCGGAGCTTGATCGCCCCATTGAATACTAGGGTACCCAAAATCAGCAGGACAAACCCAAACAATTGGCCAAACTTGAAAGATTCCCAGCCAATGGACAACGACACACACCACACCATCAGGGTCCTACACGTGTCGATAGTGCTCCTGGCCGTGGCGTTCACGCTGTTGGTAATGGAAATGCCGAAAAAGTTGAAGCATGCGATGGAAAACATAATGGCCACCGACGAGTACAGCACACGTGGGCTGGCAAACATGTCGGTGAAGGCCTGTACCACATTGAACGGCGAGTGTGGGTTCCCAGAGGCAAAAGTCAAGTGACCGAGCAACATCACCGCAAGCGTAATGGAGCCGCCAAAGACGCCCTCAAAGCCAACGAGTTTCACAGGCATCATGGTCCAGCGGGACATGATGTGCTCCTCGATCACAAACTGCGATGCCATGAATAGTTGCGCAATCAAAATCAAAAAGACACCTGCGAACAACGAGGAGGATAGCCTAGCTGTCGCCACAGAGGAAAGAAGGCTATTATTTCCACCGCTGCCGCCATCACTGCCACTGCCGCCGTTGCACCCAACTATCGTGACCCCGAGCACCACGACAAACAGCGAACACCACTCCAGCCGGGAGATCCGGTGCCCCAAAAACACAATGCTAAACATGGCCACGAATATGATGAGCGCACCCCTCGTCATCTGGTACACAGACACTGGGATCATGGTTAGCGCCACATTCATCAACGTTGTGGCACAGATGTCACAGACAGCAGGTAGTGCCAGCAGCAGAACCCTGTTGCCTGGGAGCGGCGGCTTCTCTACACTCCTGGGCCTGGGGCTGCCACCGCCGGCAATGACCCTCAAAAGTAAAACCACAAATACCGAGCTCTCGCCAATAAACATCTGTAGTGTTTGCAACACAGGCTGTTCGAACAGCACGGGACGCGGCCCGTCACAGTCCCTTACGCACTGATTGTCCTGGTATTTGGACGCGATAGAGTTGATACATCCGGTAACAATCAGGCCCGCAGATAGTGCAATAACCAAACTCTGTTTCATAGCTGTACTTTTATTCTCTGAGCAGAACCTCTTGTTGCTTCCTCTGGGTTCTTGAACAGCGTGTTGCACAATGTCTTGTTGCTGCTGTGGTTGTACGAAGAATACATGCAAAACTAAAACTATCTGGGCAAACAACCGCCCGCCCCCCTCAATCCCTTGAAGCGCGCTCCCAACCAGGAGAAAGAAGAGGGAATGGGAAGAAGGAAAAAGAAAAACAAAAAAAAAAAAAAAAAAAAAAAAAAAAGAAAAAAGTTCACGTGGACAGCTTAATCACGTTACACGATTGCGCGAGCTCGTGTCCACATCCTGCTTGCCTTGCCACTACTCCTGCAGCGGGCGCTAAAAGAACACTTCCTTCATCCTGCCCTTGGACCGCAGCTGCATACTGCAGCCCTCCGCAGGACACGTTTTGGGCCCGTAGTTGTCTGGATGCGAGGCGCCCTGCAAACCGGCCAGTTTCTTCTTGGACGCCCTGCTGTACGCCCTGGCGTTGTCGACCCGGGCGAAGCAGCGGCCGCAAAACGTATGACCACACGAGGCAACGTAGGTCCTCTTGGAGAGATCACGGTCCGCAACCGAAGGCCTTGCCAGCGACTGGTACGGGCAATGGAAGCCGTATTTGGCAACGAGGCTCTCAAACGAGACGCCGCGGTCCTCCTTGGTGATGCCCGAAAACTCGTCTGGGATTCCCACACCCAGCTCGATCCCGCACAAGCAGCACGCAGGCACATCTTCGTATTGCTTGGCGGCGTGGTCGTCAGTGACTGTGACCTCCTCCTCCCTGCCGTTCCTAGTCATGGCTATCTTCATCTTTGGCGCGGTGTCGAACGAAGCACTGTAGCCCTCGGGCACGCCCTCTGCCCTTCGCAGAAAGCCCTGCTGCTGGAACTTGGTGTCCTCCATGTACCTCTTTTTGCGGGTATCCTGCTCTCGCTCCTCGCGGGCCTGGATCATCTCGATGATGTTTTGGGTCTCGATCTCCTCGTCGGCCTGCTGGCCTCCCCAGTGGAACGGGCCAAAGGCGCGCGCTATCAGAAACTCGGTCAATGAGTGCCGGTTGTGAAACACCTGGTTTTCTAGCTCACGCTGGCGCTGCTCCTGCTCTCTGGCACGCGTCTGCTGGGCCCTGGCCGCTTGCTCCCTGTACGTTCTGCGCCTGTTTTGGGCCCAGCTGTGCATAACGTGGCCCCTGTACCGCGAGTACAGCTCGCGCAGTTCCTGCTTGCGGTTCTCGTTCATGCGTGGCTCTACCGATTGGATGATGCCCTCAAACTCATACAAAGACTGGGCGTGGTCGAAAGCGCTCTGTATGTCGAGTGGGTATCCGTTGATTCTGCTGCGCAGAGCAGTAAGCTCCGCATTAGCGCCAGGATCCATGCCATTGAGTCGCTGCTGCTCCCTACGCTGCTCCAAGGACGCCTGTCTGTCCCGCATGGCGTTTTGCTGGCGCAGCTGCCTCACACCCGCCGGTATGTAGTCCGGGTCGTTTTCCTCGCTGTAGCCGTCTTGCGGCCCCTGGCCACTGCTAAAGAACAGGTTTGTAGCGCTTCTGGCGGTTCTGTTCAGGAGCCTTCTGCGTGCAGCCGCAGCCGCAGAGACCGCACGGGTGCGGGAGGGTTGCTGGTTCTGAAAAGACCTTCTCACGGGCTGGTCTGCCGTAGTTCCCGAGATTCGCAGAGACTCGCCGCCGGGCAGGTTCAGGACAAAGTTTGGGGCGGTGGTCCGCTCTTCCAGGATCTCTATGTCGTCGCCCCTGTCACTGCCGTTGGCACCAGTGCTGTGGCGGATGATGGCTGTTCTTGTAGGTACGCCGTTCCTGTTGTCACCGCTGCCACCGCTGCCGGTGTCGCCACCGCCAAACGAGCTGAGGTCAACAAAGTCTGCATCTTCGCCTATGGGCCCGTGTCTGTCTAGCATCGTCTCCCCAACCACCTGTAAGTCGTCGTCGTCTTCGTCGTCGTCCGGTTCCAGTGCTGCTCTTGTGTTTCTGTTCTCACCCTGGCTGTTCAGAAACCTGTTGAGACTGTCTCTGGGCCGGTTGATTCGCCTGTCGCCAACCAGCCGTTGCTGTCGGTACTGTTGTCTGATGCGTTCGTCCTCTTCAGGATCACTTTCAATCTCGATAACATCCTGAGTGGGTGCTGACGGCGGAGCGTGTTGCTCTAGCCCGTGGGTGTGAGGTGTCGTTTCTTCTGTTGCATGTGATGGCATGGTATTCTCTCACTTGTCTTTTTTTTTAACGCACACACACACACTCTCTCTCCTCCTCTTTCTGTGAGTGTTGCCGTTGTGGTGTATTTTTCTGATTCCCGTGTGTCAGTCCAACGGCAGAGTTTGATCTTGAGCTCGGCTATACCTACTTCTATCTGCACTAGGTGTGCTTGCTCGGTGTTTCACGATTGCGTTGATGCCTGCCTGAGTGTCGGTGAGGAACCCGGCTGATTTTTGGAGATACAATACCGACGTCCAGCACGCTGCGTACAAAGCGACGAACAGGAATGCTGTGGCACCGAGTGGGAACAGCAGCGGTACTAGTAATAGTAGTAATTTAGAGGTAGTATATGTAGTACTTAGCCCAGCCGCAAACATACGGCCAGAGATACACGTAGATAAAATTAAAACACAGAACTCGCATTCCTTTTCTTTTGTTGTCTTTCTTTCACTAATTTACAAGCATGGATGGATATCGCAGAGACGCGGGATTCTTACAAACCGCTTCTCATGTATCTACCAATGACGATACAGTGGTCTCTTTCATAAGGCTCCAAGGTCAACTGTTCCAAAGGCTTAATACGTTCTTCACGCAACTTTTGCACTTCTCTGGCAAAAACAGTTTCGGCATCCACAGTGGAGTCGATACAGTTGGCCTTGATGGAGATGACAACACCACCCTGGTCCTTCAAGAACATGTGAGAGTTCAATGCAATGATACGGGCTTGATCTGGCTGGGCAACATCTGCAAAGACAGCGTCAACCATACCGATCAACATTCTGTATTTCTGTGGGTGTCTGGCGTCCTCGATGATTGGGATGACGTTAGGTCTCTTCTTGGCCATGGAGATCAATTCTCTACCCGGTCTGTGGGAGAATTCCACAGCGTACACCAAACCCTCTGGCCCAACAACGTCGGAGACGTGGGAAACGGAAGTACCGGAAGCGGCACCTAAGTACAAGACCTTTTTGCCTGGGGCAATGAACAATTCGTCAAGACCACCCATGATACCGGCTGCCAACTTGGATCTGAAAGGGTTCCAGACACGGTACTCGACCTTGGTAGGTGGAACGCCGTCTTCCTTGGAAGGCTCTTCGACAGAGACTCTTTTTTCACCGTACACGGACTCACCTGGGGCAACGTTCTTGGTGACTAGCAAATCTTCCTTGCCTCTGGCAATAAAGACACCGGCGTGCTTGTGCGGTTCGATAACAACCTTGGCACCGCCTCTAGCACCGCCTCTAGCACCACCTCTGGCACCGCCTCTTGGACCGCCACGGGATCCACCTCTGGCGCCACCTCTTGAACCACCACGGAAACCACCACGGGATCCACCACGGGATCCACCACGGGCACCACCACGGAAACCACCACGGGATCCACCACGGGCACCGCCACGGGCACCACCTCTGTCACCTCTAAAGCCTGTTTGTATTATTTGCTGTTAGTAACTTTGTTTGCTTGCTGACAACGTCGGAAAGTTGTGGTTGGAAGGAGAAAGAGATGATGTCAAAGGAAAAAGAGAAAAGAGAGAAAAAAGAGAAAAAAGGCCAGACGTAAAGCGCATACAAAAAGGCCCAGTATATCCCCAAGTTCTTGCTATATGACACGTTTCGCTGTTCCTTCCCAGAGAGTGGTTCTGTTGTCCACAACAACTCATTGAACAAAGGACGAAAAGTGAAACATAAAAAATGCAGTAAACTCAAAATAACATGCAAAACACCGCTTCGAATCCTTTCTTTGTATCGTGCACAAAAGACGACAGGTCCCATCTGAGATCGTCAACATCCTTCCCACCAAACCTTTTTGATCAGATCATTCCCCGACTCGAAAACACAAGAGAGAAGAAGGATAAGAACAAAAAAAAAAAAAAAGCATTTTATTGCAAACATACCGCCACGGCCACCTCTGCTACCTGGTTGAAAAGCCATCTTTATTATCTTTTTGAATTTAATGTACTTGTTTGAGTTTCAAAGAGAAGAAAAACACTTGTTAGCTCAGTAAGAGAGAAGAGTAGAATAGAGAAACGAAAAGGTAATGTCCATCTCGATGAGCATCTTGAAAAATTTTTCACAGTAGGCAGTTTCCGAGAGAGCGAGGTAAGGAAAAAAGAAAAAAAAGAAACGACTGCGTGCGGTACTCTTACACGGTTGATGTAAAAAAGAAACGCCGATCACGTGGACAGCTCGAGGTTCAAAAGCAATGGCAGCCGGCCTGTCGGGCCTGTGACATTGTCCGAGAGGGCTGCATCTGCATGTACGCGTGCGCGTGCGTGTGCGCTAGAACTAAAAAAAGGGTTCACTTCAGTCTCTGAGTATGCCAGTTGTTACGATACAGCAAAGAGTTCCCCATTTATCCCTGTTTAGAAAGTTGCGACAATCGCATTGGCTGTCTCACAGCTCGGATAAACTCCTTGTCCGAATTTCATGCCACGAACGCGCTCTCGACACTTATTTCTCCAACAAACGATGAATATAGACCATATCACAACTTTTGCGGGCTGCTACCCCACCAGCTCTCGACACAAGTAGAGTAAAGCTTGTACTTGTCTCTGAGGATGATGTTTTCTTTTTTTTTTTTTTTTTTTTTTTTTTTGTTTCAGCTCAACGAAAGCAGAGAACAGGCTTCGGGGCTTTCTTTTGCAGTTTCTCCGTTATGTAAGCACGCAAGGACAGGGCAGTAGCGCCGCATACAACGCTTTTGTGCCAGGCATAGACCAGGAGACAAGTGGAGATAGAAGAAAGAAGAGAAAAAAAAATGTTGGGAAGGGGGCAAGGGGGCAAGGGGGGCAAGGGGGCAGAGGGGCAGGAGCAGTGGCATCGCGGTTAAAAATAAGTATACAGACGGAAAAGTTTCACCACATTGGTTTGTTTTAGTTCTCGCCTGCAAAAAAAAAAACCAATACAAGTTTCATCGTTGTTGGAAAAGACCCTGTACGGCACCTACTATAGACAGTTCCAGGAGCAAAAAACAGGGAGGAGAGTGAAGGGAGTCAGGCGAAACGTATAAATTGGAAAGGAAATGCCCAGCTCTTCCAGACTCTTGCATATCTCTTTTGACTCGCTACCTACAGAAACAGAAAGGAAAGGATATTCGTTCGCCAGTTTCTCTCTCAAACGCAAACTGAGACGCAGTAACACTCTGTTTTCCCCCTCTCTCCATCCTCTTATGTCTTTTCAGAACTGCTACAAGTCTTCCTCCGAGAAGCAAATCGTCACCACTCAAACTTCCACGTTTGATGACGAAATAAAGTTTGTCAGCCCGGCTCCCAAAGTGGCCTCTTCGACGTCCAGCTCCGTGCTCGAGCCGGTGTTCGGGCCCGACCGCGATGGCCTCTTCTGCAAGTCCGGCACGCGCGGCTCGTTATTGAAACCCATTGTTTTGTGTTTGTCCACCTCTTTCGGCGGCTTCATCTTTGGCTGGGATGTTGGCACCATCGGCGGCATCTCCAACATGGAGAGCTTCAAAAACAACTTTGGCACCCTCTTCAACGCGCGCACTGGCACCCACTACTTCCCGGACATGTTGATCGGGCTTGTCATTTCCATCTTCAACATCGGATGCGCCGTGGGCGGCTTGACGTTGGCCAAGGTTGGCGACTGGAAGGGCAGAAAGATTGGGATCTACGCGTCTTTGCTGGTGTACGTTGTGGGGCTACTCATCCAGGTCGTCAACAGCACCCGGTGGTACCAGTTCTTTGTCGGCAGGATCTTTTCGGGGCTTGCCGTTGGATCCACGGCCGTGTTGGTGCCTATGTTTATCTCTGAGTCGGCCCCGTTACAGATCAGGGGCGCCATGGTGGTGTTGTACCAGTTGATGATCACGCTGGGGATCTTGATGGGCAACGTTGTCAACTACGCATGTAAGAAGACCATCGCGGACGCGCTGGCAAACAAGAACTGGCAAATCCCCGTCGCCTTGGGTTTTGTGTGGAGTCTCGTCATCGCGGTGGGCATCTTTTTCATGCCCGAGTCTGCCCAGTTCTTGGTTGTCAAGAAGAACGACGTGGATGGTGCGCTGCGGTCTGTTGCCATCATGAACTCGTTGTCCGCGAAGGACCCATTTGTCGCAGAGCAGGTCGAGCATTTGGCCCTGTACGACATCGACAGATCCCCCGACACGCAGTCGAACACCAACTGGCTCGAGTTCCTGGTCGGCAGGCCCAGGTTGGGCTTGCGTTTGCTGACCGGCATGCTGGTGATGGCGTTCCAGCAGCTATCCGGTGCCAACTACTTTTTCTACTACGGCACCACGTTGTTCGACTCTGTCGGTGTTGACGACTCCTACGTCACGTCTATCCTCTTGTCCGGCGTCAACTTTGCCTCCACTTTTGGGGGCATCTACTTGGTCGAGAAGTTGGGTCGCAAGTCCTGCTTGCTTCTCGGGTCTGCCGGCATGTTTGTGTGCATGACAGTGTACGCCAGCATCGGCTCCTTTGCCTTGCATGTGGGCGGTTACAACGTCGTCCCAGGTGCCGTGATGATCGCGTTCACCTGCATCTACATCATGTTTTTCGCGTGCACGACAGGCCCGGTGTCTTTTGTCGTCATTTCCGAGTTGTTTCCGGCCAGGACCAAGGCCATCTCCATGGCCATCTGCACGTCGATCAACTGGTTTGCCAACTTTTTGATCTCCTTGTTCACCCCGTACATCACTTCGGAAATCGGCTTCAGGTACGGCTACGTGTTTGCAGGCTGCTTGCTCTTGTCCGTTGTGTTTGTGTGGTGCATGGTGCCGGAAACCAAGGGTTTGACCATCGAGCAGGTGGACGAGCTATACACGGCCTGCGAAAGCAAAGAGAGCAGTTGCGGCACTCGCAGCGTGTGATTCCGGCCTGCTCTATGGTATCAGTGCAACAGCACGTATGTAAAGATGTATCTCTGTGTAGTGTGTACACAAGTTTGTTTCCCCTCCAACTTTTTGTCTCTGCTGTACCCGTTGCGCGGTAGCAAGAAACCCCCATCATTATAGCTGTAATCCACCCACCACAATTGTGACACGTACAGTGTGCTGCAGATCTCCGAGCTTCTCCGTGCTCTCGATGGGGTGTTTGGTAGAGAAACCGGCGCCAGAGTCCAAATACACATTCTGTGCCATGCCAAGACGTGCCAAAACATACACCCACACATAATTACACACATTACCCGGACTGCACGCTTCCTGACCATGTCTTGCTCACTCTCTCGCTCTCTCGCTCTCTTGCTCTCTTGCTCTCTTGCTCTCGCACCCTCGCGCCCTCGCGCCCTCCTGCCCATCCAAAACCACCTGCACCTGCACTGGAAGCTACATTTCACCTGCCCTTCCCTCCTCTCCCCACTACAACCAATTGCGCCATGTCCATCACCGTCAAGTCGCGCTCAAAGTCCCTAAAGGACACCGTTGTCAAGCCACAGGCCCAGTCGGTGGCCTCTGTGCTGGAAGCCGTGTCCCAAAACAACAGACAAATCAACCCCAACAGATTGAGGCTGACCTACCAAAAGGAAAACAAACAGGTGCCAATCACCTCGGACCACTTCTTCGAGGAGCTGTCCCATGACACGGCCGTGTACGTCAAAGACCTGGGCCCACAGATCTCCTGGAGACTGGTCTTTGTTGTGGAGTACTTTGGCCCGATACTCATCCACTCGTTGATGTACCGGCTGTCGTTGTCCGACGACCTGATCAACAGGTACCATAGCTCACAGAGCGTATACAACCCCTTTTTGAACAAGCTGGCCTACACGCTGGTGATGGTCCACTATCTTAAAAGGGAGTTTGAAACCCTGTTTGTGCACCAGTTTTCGCAATCCACGATGCCGCTGTTCAACCTGTTCAAAAACTCGTTTCACTACTGGATCCTGAACGGGGTTATCTCGCTCGGATACTTTGGCTACGGGTTTGCAGTTTCCAACGCCAATCTGTTCAAGCTCTACTCCTACCTGAGACTGGACAACTTGAGACTGTTGCTGGCACTGTTTGGCATATCCGAGCTCTGGAACTTCTACATCCACGTCCAGCTCCGCAGGTGGGGCGATGCGCAAAAGGCAAAGGGCATCACCAAGCGTGTCCCACTCGAAGACGGCGTATTCAAGGTTTTTGTCGCGCCAAACTACACCTTTGAAGTGTGGTCTTGGATCTGGTTCACCGCGATTTTCAAGCTGAACACGTTCAGCCTGCTGTTTGTGGCGGTGTCCACCACGCAGATGTACCTGTGGGCTATGAAGAAGAACAAAAAGTACGGCACAAAGAGGGCTTTCTTGATTCCGTTTTTGTTTTAAGCACGGGCTTTAGGTTCGGCCCAGCTCCGTATAAATTTAGACGTATGTATATCTACGTATAATTTCTGTTGCGCCGGTGTAAGCCCTGCGTTTGTTCCCTATATAGCAATACTACCCCTCGATTATCATCACGTCGCTGTCGCCGCTGCCTCTGGCACTGATGCTGTCGCTGCCCTCCTCTGTAGCATTGCTCTCATGGTACTCGTCAAAGAAGGCACTCGCCAGCAGTTCGCCGGCAGTACTCCTCTTGTGCGGGTCCAAGCGGAAACAGTTTTCCAGCAGCTGGAAACACCAGTAGTGGTCTGTCCAAACGGACTCTTTGTACTTTTTCAGCTCGTAGTCCAGCTCGGTGCTTGGCGCTACGCTCCCGCCGCCATTTGCAAGGACCCCATCGACCAGGTACTCATAGGTTTCAAACGCCACCGAGTAATCTGGGAACGTGCCCGCCTTCACCTCCTGGTCCAGCAGCTGCCACACGTACTCCTGGAGCCCGTGGCCAAATCCGTTCTCGCGAATGTCCAGTCCGCTCAACTCGAAGCCAAGGCCGTGCAGGGACGCACACTTTTTCATGTTTTTCCAGCCAAACACGCAGCAGAGCTCCAGCAAAGCGTCTGTGTCGTCTAAACTCTGAAACATGGGGAAGCGCCGCGACAGGAAGCTCAACAAAATCACACCGATAGACCAGATGTCGATCTTTGTGGTTTGCTGTGAGCACTTCATCAACACTTCTGGCGCACGGAACCCCCTCGTTCCCGCCCTGTTGGCACGTTTGTTGCGCCGGGTTTCGTTTTTCGGATAGCCCTTGCCCAGGTCTGCCGGCGAGAGCCCGCCAGAGCAGCTGGCACCGCCCGCCAGACTGCCTGTCAGCTTGCCGTTTTGGATGGTCACTGACGGCTGTGGGCCTGTGTGGACGTCGTCGGCTCTGGTGCAGGGGCAGTAGTGCTCCACGGCCCTCAGGTCCCCAGCGCCCAGGCTGTCCACCACGGCGCATGCGTCTCTCTCCATCTCTGCGAGCCCAAAGTCTACGAGCACACCCCGGCCCAGCACCGGGTTGTACAGAAAGTTTGTCGGCTTGATGTCTCTGTGGATTACGCCCTTGGAGTGCACGAACGCCAGCGCCTGCAGCAGCTCGTACATGTACTTTTTGATGCCCCTCATCGGCAGGTCTCTGTAGAAAACCCTAAACTCCTCGTGCGGGTACCAGGGCAGGACGGCAACGACCTGGTCCTGGAACCTCAGCGCATCGCACAGCGGCGCCACCCGCGTGCAGCTGGAGAGCATGTAGAGCAGGTTGAGCTCGTTGTAGATTCGCTGGGGCGAGGACGTGACGTAGATCCGCTTGAGGGCGACGTATTTCTTTTCGGTCCAGTAGTGTGATGGGAACGACAGTGTGGCCGTGCCCGTCAAGTCCACGGCCTTGTACACGGAGGAGAAAGTGCCCTCGCCGATCTTGTCCAGCAGCTTGTAGCGGCCCGAAAGCCCCGGCAAGTTGGTGGTGAGTAGGTCCATCTCTTTGACCACTTCTGGCGGCACGTCGGTTGTTGTCATTAAGAGGGATGCGGTAGTTGCTGCCTGTATGTCTATTCCACGGTTTTCTGTGCGTTGCTCTAGCACTGGCTGATGGTATCGTGATGCCAGCGTTTCTAGTGGTTGCAGTGGTTGCAGTGGTGGTGGTGGTGGCGACGGTTTCAGTAGTGGCGGTGGTGACGATGGTGCTCGCGATAATGGTGGTAGCAGTAGCAGCGGCAGCCGTGCGCCATCCTCGTCGTGCCCGCCAGAAAAACAGTCCCACAAGAACGCGTTCCATGCCGAGGCCTAAACCAAACCCGGCTAAACCCAAACCAGACTGCCGTGCAGAAACACAGAATAAATCACAGCATGAAACTCGCCACCAAGAAGCTGGGCACCGCCACGCTCGCAGTAGCCCTGACGGCCCTGACGGCCTTGCCAGCTCTTGTCGCTGCCTCCCCCATCACGTTCGAACTACCTGCGGGCCAGAGAGAGTGTTTCTACACGTTGACCTCCGACACGGATTGCACCGTGTCGTACTACTTTGCCGTGCAGCAGGGTGAGAACAACGACTTTGACATTGACTACGAGGTGTTTGCGCCGGACGATGCACACACCCCGGTGATTTCGCGGTCCAGAGAGCGCCAGGGCGAGTGGTCCTTTGTTGCTGTGCACAAGGGCGAGTACTCGTTGTGCTTTTACGGGGGCAAAGCGTACGACAAGATCGTGGACGTGGAGCTCAATCACAAGTGCCCCACCGAGGACCAGCGGGACGCCAGGCGCCAGCAGAAAAAGGCCCAGCGTCAGGCCGACTCTGCCCAGGACCACCTGCACCGATCGCTATCCGACTCTGTCGACATGATCGAGCGCCAGCTGAGCGTGCTGGAGAGAAACATGCAGTACTACAAGACACGTAACAATAGGAACCAGCACACCGTTGCGTCCACAGAGAGCCGGATCGTGTGGTTCTCGCTGTACGGGATCCTTTTGATTGCGGGAATGGGCTTTGCGCAGGTGGCCATCTTGCAGATGCTGTTCAGCGAGTCGAGGAAGCATGTTGTATGAACGTCGGGACTTGAAGACGGTAAATAGAGCCGGCACGGGTGCCTGTGCGGGTGCCACAGCCTTTACAAAATATTTCTAGAAACGTATGTACACTGATGCTAAACAGAAATATGGATATCGCGAACAATACGAAGGAGAGTGTGTATAAGAAGGCCTCCGGAGAGCGGACAATGGATGGGACCGGCACCCAGGCTCACGCAAACCGCGGTTCCAAAATGGTCTGACCCATGGGCACCTTGGAATGGCCCTGGTCCTGCCTGTAAACCACGCGGCCCCTCAGCACCGTGGTCAGGACGGCGCCTCTCAGCGAGAACCCGTTGTAGGCAGTTAACTTGTTTTTGAAAAACGTTTCGTCATTGGCGACGAGCTGCTGTTGGTTCTGGTCAAACACCACAAAGTCTGCATCGTGGCCCACCTTTAGGAAGCCCTTGCGGTGCTGCAACCCAGTCTGGACGGCGGTGTTCTCGCAGCACCAGCGTGCAATGTCCACCATGGTGACGGGCGGGTTGAACGTCGCGCCCACGGTGTGCATGATTGGCAGGCCCAATCCCACAGACGCAATGCCGCCCCACGCACTGAAGAAGTCGCCCTTGGCCAGGTTCTTTAGTTCCGGTGTGCAGGGAGAGTGGTCGCTCACGACAGAGGTGATGATGCCCTTGCGCAGCGCGCGCCACAGTGCCACGCGGTTCTCCTCGGTGCGGATCGGTGGGCAGCACTTGAAGTACGTGCTTGCGGCAGGAATCTTTTCCGCGGCCAGCGTCAGGTAGTGGAAGCACGTCTCTGCGGTAATCGGCAGCCCCAAAACCTCTCGCGCATTGACCAGCAGTGGCAATGCGTCCTTGGAGGCCAGGTGCACGATGTGCACCGGCGGGGTCGTGCTGTTCACCTTTGCGGCGTTGCGCATGCAGTTGACAAGCAGGTTGATGGCGTTGGTTTCGAAATGGTCGGGCCTGGAGATGAGAAACGAAGAGTACTGCGTGGGGTCGATGCTGGCCAAGCTGTCGTCGATTTGCGCCGCGGCCTGCAGGGGCTGGATAATAAGGTCGTCGTGGTGCACAACGTGCGACGGCTCACCGAGCCTGGGCTCTGCTGGCGATAGGACGCGCGACAACGCCAGGCCGTCCATCTGTTCCTGCGTCAAGTCCTGTGCACCGTCCAAGGACCGGACCGCGTCCAGGTGATTCTTCTTGTCCATATCGACCACGGTGTGCTCGTGTTCGCTGGTCTGCATCTCTGCGTGGAACATCAGCATGGTCTGCTCGTCCCTGAGTAGCGCGAGCACGCTGTCTATGTACTTTTTGTCGATTGCGGGAAACTCGTCTACACCGCTGTCGATCAAAAACCCCTTGAAGCCTCGCACACCGGACTTTACCAGCGGGATCAGGTCCTGCAGGTTGTCGGGAACCAGGCCACCCCAGAATGCCACGTCACACCACAGCTGGTTGCGTGCAGCGTCCAGTTTGACCTGGAAGTTGTGGACCGTTGTGGTGGGCGGGATGGCGTTCAGCGGCATGTCGACAACCGTGGTGACACCACCGCTGCTCGCAGCCCGTGTCCCTGTTGCAAACCCTTCCCACTCTGTCCTCCCTGGCTCGTTGAGGTGGACATGCGAGTCGACCAGCCCGGGCAGGACCGCATGTGGTGATACAATGGCGTACTCGGATACGTCAAACGCTTTCAGACGGGGGTCCTGGGTAGTGGGAACCACTTCGTAGTAGATTTCGATGATCTTGCCGGATTCGGTGGAGTACAGGATTGTCGCTGGCTGGCAGCGGCCGTCGACGACCACTTTGCTGGATGCTATAGCTTTGACGGGCATGATGTTGTTTATTGTGTTTGTGTGTGTGTGTGTGTGTGTGTGCGTTTGTATAAAGCTTTGTGTAGCTAAAGAGAAGAGCAGGAGCAGGAGCAGGAGCAGGATCAGCACAACAGAAAAAGAACGAACATCCCTCAAAGGTGTCTTTTAATACATGCCGGGGAAAGGGGCGGCACGTAGAGAGGCAGATGAGTTTCTTCCGCTCCACAGAAACTGCAGCCAGCTGTATTGCAAACCGCTCGAGATAGGATAAGTGAGGGCGAAAAGGAAAACAAACCAGAGGATGGCGGCGAGATCAGAACCGGTTGGCTCGAGAAGCTTATCTGATTTCCTTCGGGCTCCTCCGACGCACAGAAGTTGCCGCACGGGGAGTAGATGAAGTCACGTGGTCGGTAGTCGGTTGCCAGCCATGCGCGCGCTTTTTCTTTCTTTTTCTTTTTCGTGGATTCGGCCGCATCTGCTTGACGAGCGCCCGCCTTTCGCGATACACCTATGTTTTTCTGCCTTGTAGAAAAGCGCCGACACCGGTTCTGCTCGCGTCAGCGCGTAATGCAGAGGCAGAGGGCATTTATAACGTATACCTATCTATATACACTCTTGGTTGTGCGAAAAGAGACATGAAGACGGAAAAAGAACATGCAGAAAAAAGGCTGCGCTCGTGTCATCAATCGCCGCCTGCTGAGCGAGATGTCTTACTGTCTCCCCGCCTCCTCACCTCCTCCCATGCTCACATAAACTGCTGCAAAAACACCATCTCGTCCGGAGACAGCTCCAGCGACTGCAGCGTCGCGGCATTGTTCATTAGGAGAGCATACAGGTCCTCTGCAAACGGATGCACGTCGAGGCCCGTAGAAATGCCCCGGACAAAGCCCTTCAGCGTGCGTGGTGACATGCGTAGATCGGGGTTCATCAGATTCATGATCTTGACAAAGCCCCAGTAGGCGCTAGCCTTTTCTTCTGGGTCCTGTAGGTTCTTTGCGTAGGAGCACCATTTTTCCCAGACAGAGTCCTCGGTGAAGATGCCAAAGGTGAACACCTCGGGGCGGAAGTGGGCCATTCTGCCGATAGTGACCGCCAGGTTTTCCAAAACGGAGCTCTGGACCACTATGCCCGTCGTGGTGAACAGGTCCAGCACGAGCCGTGACATGTTGATGATGTGTTCGCCAAGATCTATTTTCTCGCTGATCAGGCCCAGCGACCAGATCGCGTTGTTCACGGTAGGAACCGCGTCGGCGTCATCGTTGTGCACCAGTTCGACGCTGATGCACTTTAGAAACTCGGCCAGGTACGGCTCCAGCAGCGATGGCTCGTAGAAATAGGCTATGTCGCCGAGTAGTGCGTAGCAGCTCTGTCTGACCTCGTGGACCGGGTCCTGGAGACACTGCAGCAGCACGTGAAACATCGAGGTGTCGCTGCTGCTGCCGCTGCTGCCGCTGCCGGGGAACAGCAACTGCTGGCTCTGGGGGCCCAGTCCTTGCACCAGCCCGTCAATCAGGTCCAGCGAGGTGATCACAAAGTCCTTCTCGGGCACTTCGACGCTGGGGTCGTGCTGCGCCTTTGCCTCCAGCTCCACACACTGGCGCAGGATCCTCCACGCCCTGGAGTACACCTCCGGCGCCATGGGCAGAAATTTTTCGCCAAGCGACGCCGCAACGCAGGACAAACACTCCAGCAGCGGCCACAACTCCTTGTCGGTGTCCGCAAGAGAGCTCCATTTGCTGACCAGGTGGGGCAAAATCATCTGCATAGCTGCTTCGTCCATCTCGCACTTTTCGGCAAGTCTCCCGACAGCATCATACAGAATTATCAGGTTTTTCTTTTTGTAGAACTGGAAGCACTGGCTGAACTTGGCCAGCAGCTCCGAATACAGCAACGTCTCGACCAGCTCCGCATCGCAGCTCTCGATGAACGCGGCAACGCTGCTGATGGCCGCCTCTTGCACGCCCTTCTTCTTGTCCACCAGCGTGTTTAAGATGGGCTCCAAAACCGGAATCAGAAACTCGGTGTGATCCTGTAGGACCCAGGACGAAAACCTGCTCAGCGTCCAGCACGCAATCTTTCTCACCGGCGCCCAATGGTCGCCCAGCTCTTGCACAAGGAACGGGATCAGGGTGGGAAGCTGATCGCCAAAGTACTTTATGCCTCCGTCGGCCATGGCGCCCAGCGAAAGCAGCGTGGCTTCGCGGATAAACCACTGTTCGGACATCAAGTGCTCTCTCAGGATGGGGAACGCCACGGACAGGACCTCGCGTGGCAAGATGCCGGTCAGTACGTCCAGGGTCGCAGCTGAGCACTTTCTCAAATTCCATTGCGTGTCAATGTCGCCGTCGTCGTCATCGTCCTCCTCGCCGTCGTCGTCCGCATCAAGCCCTTTGGCATTGCCGCTGCCGCTGCCGTCACTGGCGCCGTCGACATCTCTTTTCTTGGAAATCTTGGCCGCCACGGGTCTGATGTCCTCGTCCTTGTCGTCCAGGTCTGCGTCATCGTCGTTGGAACTCTCCAGCACGAGGATGTCCTCCTGGTTAAAGACCATCTTGGACAACAGCACGGGCACCACATCGTCAACGTAGGGCTTGACAACGTTTTCCGGTATGTGAGAGTTTGTAGCCAGGGCCAGCAGAAACTCGCACGCCTCCAGCGCAACCTTTTCCTCCGCAACGGTGTTGATCAGATGTAGCACAAACTGGACAATGCCGGTCAGATGGTCCACCAGCTTGTCCGGTCTAAACTCAAGCAGGTTCACAAACGCGACGCACAGCTGGGCTCTTACCGAGTTGTTGTCGTCCGTCTGGGCCAGCTGGAACAGCTTGGACAAGAATTCGTCCAGCCGGACAATGAAGCTCTGCGTCTGCAGTGGGATCACCGTGTTCAGGCACTTGATCGACTCGGACCGGATGACCGTGCTGGCCTCGTTTGTCATAAGCTTCAAAAAGCTGTCAACCAGGGTATCCATCGGCTTCAAGGTGCCCCATTGCAGAGTGAAAAACTGCGCACTGTCCTCCATGATCTTGGACAGCGCCTTGATGCTGGCTTCGTTGTTGTGCGAGGACAGCTCCAGCAGCTGGGACAGCATCTGGATCCCGGTCGGGTCGCCCCTGTTCTGTCTGCAGTAGTGTGTTGAGAACAGCGTCGTGATGACGATCCCGGTCACGTTGGAAACCAGTGGGTTTGAAGAGTACAGCCCGTGCACGATGTTGCTTTTGACGTAGTCGATGTTGTGGCTGGTGGCGGCAGACAGCATGGAGTTCTTCAGCAGCATGCCGGCAGTGGCACGGGCGTTTTGTAGGTCCACAGCAGAAAACTGGGTCTGCAAGGTGGTGTCGGACTCGCCTTCGATCAGGATGTAGCACAGGTAGTTGAAAAACTCTGGTTGTAGCTTGAAGGACTCGAGTGTTTCCATGGCGTTGGACCGTTCCGCCTGCGATGGGGACATGGAGTTTTTCAAAACCGATGTTAGCTGGGCCAACGATGCAGTGTCAGGTTTCCACGAGGACATTGTTTCAGGGTTTGGGTAAGCGTTTCCGTGTGTGTAGGTGTGAGTCCGTGCGTATGTGTGCGTTTCAACAATCTGGGTTGCTCGTCTGCTGTTTCTAGTGATTCTTTGTTCTCTTTTGTTCTCTCTTTTTTTTTTTTTTTTTTTTTTTTTTTCAGCTCTCTCGATCGTTATCCGCCGCTGAGAAGACCTTCTGCCTGTCTGAGGCGTGCGATGAGAAGGTGTGATGTGTGTATTTGAGGGTTGCCGGCTGAAAATTTCCAGTGTCGCGGAATACGAGTAGACATTGCCGACGCAGCTATTTGGCATATTTAGATATGCCCTCATACTGCGCTATGGCGCACCCTTTGATAGCATGATCAAGAGTGTTCTTCAACGTACCGATTATATACTAGTATACAAGAGGTGTGGTTGCGAAGAGAAAAGCAGAAACAAAGTGATACCAAAACAACCGAAATACATAATAAAAAAAAAAAGACAGCGGCAACAGCGGCAACAGCGGCAACAGCGGCAATAGTGGCAACAACGAGAAAACGCTCAGACCCTTCTCTATTCGTCCATAATCTGCTCAACCTTTCTCATTAAATCGTCAATCTTGGTAAATATCGGGTTGTACAACTCGTGTATGATAGGATGGTGGTTAAACTTTCCGCCAATTGTGGATAATGTGCTGTTTATCGTAGTTGTTGATGCGCCATGCTCGTTCTCCATGCATGAGTTAAAGGAAGATGTGGAGACGCTTTCCCTGTGCACTGCCAGTGTGGTGTTTGCTTCTCCGCCTAGGCGCAGGGGAGAGGTTGAGGGTGGCGACGCTGTCTTCTCGGACCCAGGGCTGCGGTACCCGTCGACATGTGTCCCATCGTGTTCCCCGTCGTGTTCCCCATTCCCTTGTATCTCGCCGACAATCTTGGAAATGTCTTGGATGGCCCTGGTGGAGGGTATTCTGTCATCCGTGGGGCTTGTGACCTCGAACTCGTTGTTGTTTAGCTGTGGGGAATCGTTGGTCCACTCGGAAGACGACGGCGAGTATTCGCCTATCGTGGATATGGAGTAGTTGGAGTTTGAGTTGGGCATCTCCTTGCCGTTGCTGAAAGGCAGGCTCGGGGCTTGGAAGATCTGATGCAGGTCGTCGTCGTCTGCTAGCTTGAGGTGGTTCTTTACGGGTGGTTCTCCGGCTGCAGCCGCTTGTTCCCGCCCCACTGTCTCTGCAGGCGGCTCTGCTAACGGCTCTGCACGTCTCATTTTTTTTACTTGCAGAGGAACCATGTTTGCGGTGCTGAACGATGCGTCGCTGACAACCTCGCTGGCGTCGTCATCTTGGAGAAAGTTTACCCGCTCCTCGTGAATTTTATCCACGGGAGCGTGTTTGTTTTTGTGTTTGTCCTGTGTTTCTGCATGCAAGTCGCAATCCTCACCTTTACCAGGGTTGCTGTAGTTGGCGTCTCTGTTCTTGTACTTGTCCTTGTTCTCGTTCTTGTTCTTTTCCCCGCCATCGCTGTCGTTGTCGCTGTCGCTGTCACTGTCGTCATCGCTGCCCTGGATAAACCTCTCGGCATAGCTCACAACGTCGTTGAAGCTCACCGACTTGTCGCTCTTGTTCAACGCTTGCAGCAACACTCTGTGGCCGGTGCCTGTAGTGCCCTCGCTCTCTACGTCCGCTTTCTCCTCCTCTCCGCTGGTATTGCCGCCGGCTGTCTCTGTAATGTTCTGGGAAGACATGTTTTCATTTTTCCAGCAGTTCAATCTGGCCAGTCTCTCGGGAAATGTCTCTAGGATCTCTGCGGGTGCAAACCCTATCTTGCCGTCAGAACAGCGTTTGACCAGCCACCAGTACGAATCCTGATCGTTTAGCAGCATGCAACTCTGGTCCTGGACCAGCTGGCAGTGTGATGGGTCGGGGCCGCGAAACGCGTACAGCGCGTACAGCTTGCTCGGATCAAGCTCCTGCGGAGGCGGTAATGGCTGGTATTCCTCGCCATCGTCATCGCTGTCTTCGTAGTCTTCCCCTAGTTGCTGCAGATACTGCTCCCCCTCCTCCCCCTTCGCTGCTTTGTCGTTGCTGCCATCGCCGCCGGCCAACGTCAGATCGTCTTCGGAAGATTCATCTTCGAAAAAGTCGGTGGCGCATGGCTGCGATCCAGAGCTGCTTTGGCCGCCATTGTCGTCCATCTCCCGCAGGCGCTTTTCAAGGTTTTCTTCAAAATCCGAATCCGAGTAGTCGTAGTTTTCGTCACTGCCATTTTCCAGCCTGTGTGTGCTCTCACCGATGTGCAGACTCTGATCCTCGTGTGCAGGCTGCTGTGTCTGTTCTTCAAGATTGTCTTCTTGCTGTGTGGTTGTCTGTTGCAACGCGACTCCGCCATCGTCTTCGTTCTCACTACTCTCTCCATCGCTGTCGGGCTGCACCGAGTAGAAGCTGGACGTGTTGCTCAATGCGCTGTTTCTAGCAGGGTGGTTTTTGGTCATCACGACGCTGCCGTTGATGCTGCTCTCCTCCTCTTCGGTCAGCCGTCTTGGTATGCTGTTCAAGATATCGGAATAGTCCTCCACGAGCCTTGGGTCGTGTAGCAGGTCCTGGTGCGGCTTTGAGGTGGCGGAAACACCATTGGAGTACCTGCCGTATGCTTTATCCAGAACACCATCCATCGGTTGCTTTGGTGGTTTTGGTGTTGCTGGTTGTTGCTAGCACGGTTTCAGATCGCGACTGTAGAAAGAGAATTCATTGTTGGCGATGCACCCTGCGCTACGTATAGGGTGACCGAGGGTCGGGAGCCAGGATGGTACCGGGGCGAACCAGACCATCTCGCTGCGACTACAACCCGCCCGGCACAGTTCCGGCTTCCTGGCTCTACGTTTCGGCGTTGGTTTTGTCTTTTCTCGTCTTTCGTCTGTTTTGTCTGCACACTCTTCCACCCCTGTCTAGTTTGTCCATCGAGTTTGTCCATCTCTTGCGAGCTGCTCCATGCCCGCCCCAGGGTTCGAACGGCCTCGGGTCGCGTTTTGACTTCGCCGGCCCTGCAATTTACTCTGTTGATTGCCCGGTGGTGTATCAAACTTACGTATATATGTATATATTACACACCTCTTCCACAACCATCTCCCTCCCCTCCGCTTGCCGCTTCGACACACAGTGCACAACTGCAAACCCGCATATACCCACACTCAATCCCCAATGTCCATCGCTCAAACAAACCTGGACAACGTCCTGCCGCTAGTTGCCAGAGGCAAAGTTAGAGACATCTACGAAGTCGACGCCAGCACCCTGCTGTTTGTCGCCACAGACCGTATTTCTGCCTACGACGTGATCATGGAAAACACCATCCCAGACAAGGGCATCCTGTTAACCAAGCTGTCCGCGTTCTGGTTTTCCCTGTTGAAAGATGACGTCCGCAACCACTTGGTCGAGATCCCAGAGGGCAAGACCATCTTTGACTTCTTGCCGAGCGAGCTGTCTGTGCCAAAGTACAGGTCCCAGCTGGAGCACAGGTCCTTGCTTGTCCGCAAACACAAACTGATCCCATTGGAGGTCATCGTCCGTGGCTACATCACTGGCTCCGCGTGGAAGGAGTACAAGCAGACCGGAACCGTCCATGGCCTGCCACAACCACAAGGCTTGCAAGAATCGCAGGAGTTCCCGCACCCAATCTTCACCCCGTCCACCAAGGCCGAACAGGGCGAGCACGACGAGAACATTTCACCAGAGCAAGCCGCGGAGCTGGTTGGCCAGGAGCTGTGCGACAGAATAGCCTCGCTGGCGGTCGCCCTGTACTCCAAGTGCAAGGAGTACGCCAAGAGCAGGGGCATCATTATCGCCGACACCAAGTTTGAGTTTGGTATCGACGAGTCCACCAACGAGATCATCCTGGTGGACGAGGTTTTGACCCCAGACTCTTCGCGTTTCTGGAACGGCAAGCAGTACGCCATTGGCAAGGGCCAGGACTCCTACGACAAGCAGTTTCTAAGAGACTGGCTGACGTCGAACAAGCTGAACGGCGTCGACGGTGTCAAGATGCCGCAGGAAATCGTCGACAGGACTAGGGAAAAGTACATTGAGGCCTACGAGGCTTTGACTGACCAGAAATGGGCGTAGGATGGCTGTTTTGCCGCGCCCGTCGTTGTGGTGGTTCGAGGTAGAGCACATCGGTTTATGGTTGCAGGATACCTGGCTATTGCCGATATAGGTGTTTATTTCCTCTGTTCTCTGGGTTCGTAAAATGTATAAATTGAATTACATTAGTATTTACAATGCAGCACGCGCGACAAGGGTCCGTGTCTATGCCTGGGCTTGTATTCGCTTCCTGTGCGTGATCCCGCTCTATTCGTGCAGGGTTGCAACAACTTTCTCACACCAGCGCCATGCCTCGGGGCCGAATCCTTCCGCTCAGATCATACATTTTGCTCAGCGACCCCTGCCGCCCCAGTGCACATTGGGCCTATGCAGCTGGTTTCTGCCACTCAATATATCTGCGCTCGTGGCCGCCGACACCTTTTTCCCACTCAACATCTCTCGCACACGTTGTTGCACCGCGCCTTCAAACTCCCTGCGGTACTGCAGTTTCAGCTCCGCCATCTCGTTCTCGTATGACCTGGCCTGCTCCTCCAGTATTTGCTCAATGTTCATCAGCTCGCGCTCGTAGTCCAGCAGGTTTCTCTCAAGCCTCTCCAGCTCCAGCGACTTTCTCATTGCCTTCATCTGCAGGTCCTGCAGTAGCACAAAGGTGGACGGCCTTGTGTCCAGGTTGACGTCGATACACGATTCTACCATTAGCTTCAGCTCATGCGAGTAGTAGTCCGGGATGCTCTCGAAATCGCCCGACTTGATCTTGTCTTGCAGCTCCATGTACGTCTTGGCCTGGAACGGCGGGTGCAGGGAGCACATCTCGTACACCACGCACCCGAGAGACCACACGTCGCTCAGTGGCGAGTAGGGCTGGTCCATCAACACCTCTGGAGACATGTAGTAGGGCGTCCCCACGTACGTTGTGGCAAAGTCAACCGACGACCCTAGTGATTTTGCCAGACCAAAGTCGCCCAGCTTGACTACGGCCTTGCGGTAGTCCATGCCACGGCCGGGCTGCTCTGAGTCCTCTATGTCCCCGCTCAGAAAGACGTTGCCCGGTTTCAGGTCTCTGTGAATCACCACCGTCTTGCCCTTGTGTGGAGGCTTGCATCTGTCGTACACGCTTTCCAGCGGTGGGATGTCCGTGCCGTAGTGGCACCGGTACAGCGCCATGAGGATCTGCGCCATGATTCTCCAGACAATGCTCTCGGGTATGTATTTTTTCTGCTGCTTGTAGTGCTTGATCATTTGGGAAAGGTCGCCGTGCGAGCAGTACTCCATGTACAGGTACACAACGTTGCGGGCCGAATCGTAGTCGTAGTTGATGAACTCCACGATGTATTCGTGCTTGAGCTGCGACAGAATCGAGAATTCAGATATTAGCTGGTGTCGCTCCTTTGAGTTCATGTGGCCGTACCGGATCTCCTTGCGCACTAGCACCTTGTCGGTGGGGAGATGCACTACCTTGCGCACCGAGCCAAACGACCCTCGCCCGATCTCTTCGAGGACCTTGTACTCTGCTGCCTGCGGTGGTACATGTTCGTGTGGGGACTGTCTTCGTTGTAGATGGGTCCTGCTGGTGCTGGTAGCGAGAGGATAAGCGCTGCGCTGAGATTGCATTTCTCGTTGCGTTTCGTTTCGTTTCGTTTCGTTTCGTGTGCGTTTTTGTTTTATACTGTATTGCACTGTATTGCAGTAGCTATATTTTCCTTTTTTCTTTCTTTTTCCTGTAGTAAATCTGTACTTCTTCTCCTGCGCTACTTTCTATCTCTTGTTTATAGACGTAATGCTACATAGTAATTGAGGGGGGGAGGGGGGTTTTGTGGTGTGGTTGAAAGTCGGAGGCTTTATCGCGAAACTAAAAGGCTAATGACGAAATTACCCATGATTGTTTACCGTTTTCCATTTGGGGAAGTGTGATGAACAATAAAAACCCCGGCAACGATGCCCGACGATCGTAGTAGATGATCCCAATGTATATTCACGGCAACACAACCCTGGGCACGGCAAAGCCGTCGTTGTCGATGCGGCCGTCGAGTGTGGTCGCCGGGGACGTGCTTTCCAGCTGTAGCTGTTCAATGTCGTTGCAGAGCTGGCGGATCAAAATGGAGTCGGATCCAACCTTTTCCTGTGCGTCGTGATCCTGCCAGTTGCGCTTCAGAAACTCGGTAACCTGTGGGACAACGGCAACCGCAGCGGGAATCGTTTCCGAACGGATGGCATGCGAGATCAGGGCCTCGGTGGTTATTGCTGAGGCCCGTGCAGCATTGGTCTGCGGAACGTGTTCGACAAACCTTATGAGGGCCATTTTCAAAAACTTGAGAAAGTCAATCTGGATGATCAGGCTGCCACGGTAGATATCAAATATGGAGCGCAGCTTTTCCATAAACAGCGGCTGGATGACGATCTCATAAGCAAGTGGGCGGCAAGGCGGCAGCGAGATCAGCCTGGTAAGCTTGGTGATGTAGTTGCCAAAGTGTTCCGCGTCTTCGCGGTAAAAGGCCTGTACAACAACCTCCGCGGGAATGCGAATCCTCTGCGCCAGACGTGCACCTACAATTATTGCATCGCGGCCATCGCATACTGCTTCGACGCCCGTCTCGTGCAGGGCAAAGTTCAGGCAGTTGAGCAGGATTTCAACACCGCCGGCCACAAATGCTCCCAGCCCCAGGAAGCGCACGGCCACGTCCACCAGGCCATAAAGCGCGCTCACGCTCAGCTCGGACGAGAGCTCCACGCACAAGCTCAGACAGATGGACAACACGGGCCTTAGGTGCTTCTTTCTCCGGTCAGCAACATACTGCTGCAGCAGACTGGCTGTCAGTGCCACGGGCCCCCGGTGTTCGAGGATCTCACGGAGCGCCACACGATTCAGGTGTGCGGAGTTGTAGCACAGGCGCACAAAGTTCTTCAAAACGTGCACGTCTTGGACACGCGCCTGCGCCTGCGCTTGCGCTTGCGCGTGCAGCGTTGGAGTGTACTTTAACAGCCACGAAATGAAGCCGTCGGGAAGGTCGGATCTGGCCGGGTACAGGGACACGCTGGCAAGCGGGGACGGCGACCCGTCGGGCGCGCCAATCGTGCCAGACACGGGCATCGAGTCGCCGTGGTACGCCAGCTCCTTGTGCTGGAGATGGTTGTTGAACGATTTGAACACAACATACATCAGCTCGGGGTCGCTTTCCAGCGGCAGCGACATCAGCCTGTACAGCTGGAGATGCTCCGACGGCGACGCGGACAGCTGCAGCAGGATCGTCTGCGACTTCTTGGCCAGCGACGGCGACCGCGGCCGCGACCGCAGGCCGTGGATCACAGCATCTATAAAGCCTGGGAGCGTACTGCACCACTCACCCCAGGCCGCGGGCGTGACCAGCTTGCCAAATTCAGCAGCAACGTGCAGGATGAGCTCTCTGTTCTTCAGGTGCTTGCAGTGGAGCAGCACACCGCATCTGATCAGCTCTGCAGTGTTGTCCGTGAAAAACGTGAGCAAGAGCTCCTCCATATCGGGGTCCTTGCAGTCTAGGAGCAGCGGTAGGCCACCAAGACTGACAAAGGCGCGTCTGACGCGGCACAAGGTGTGCGCCGCATCGTATGCTAGCATTTCGGACAGACCGTCGAGACAGCCCTGCTCCAGGACGGCCAGCATTGCCCACGCAATCTCCTCTGCAGTGCACTCCTCAAACACGCGGTCCGGCAGAAACGCGGCTCGCCTGCGAAAGCAGTCCAGGTGACGCCTGCCGTCCTGCGTGTCCGGCTCCCCGTCAGCCTTAGAAGGCGAGACGTCCACCTCGATAAAGTCCTTTTCCCACCGCTCGCCGTCGTCCTCCTCCCGGTACTTTTCCAGCTTGTCCTCGTGCGTTTGGCCGACCCAGGCGTGCTTCAGCAGCTCTGTGGCGCTGGGCCGTTTGAACATGTTCTTTTGAAAACAGCGGTGGATAAAGTCGCAGCACGGCCTGGACAGCCACGCTGGCGGGTAGTACACGTCGTTGACAATCGCGTAGCACGCCGCCTCGTTGACCAGGTTGTGGAACGGCGGGTTGCCCGTGAGGATCTCGACGACCGTGGCACCCAGAGACCACACGTCGCTGACCGTGGTGGCTCCCTTGCCTAGCATAACCTCGGGGGACATCCAGTTGGGCGAGCCGGCATAGGTCATCGCCAGGCTGTTCACCCGCGTAGAGACGCCAAAGTCCGCCAGTTTGACCGTGTTCTGCGCATCCAGCAGAAGGTTGGCAGCCTTGATGTCGCGGTGGATCACGCCCTGGCTGTGCAGGTACTGCAGTCCCTGCAACGTCTGCTGGACGTACACCCGGGCCTGCTGCTCGTCGATCGGGTGCTGCTTAAACACGTCTCTGAGCGAGCCGCGCGAGCAGTACTCGAGCAGGATGCACAGCTGGTGTCTCTTCTGAATGAACCCGTGATACTTGACGATGTTGGGATGCCTGAGGTTCTTGAGCAGGTCGATCTCCAGCATGTGGTCGTTGAGCTCCTCCTCGTTGTCGTACTCGATGACCTTGATAGCGACCTCTTTGCGCGTCTGTCTGTTGACGGCCTTGTACACGATGCCGTAGGCGCCCTTCCCGATAACCTGTTTGAGTGCGTAGTGGGTCTTGTTGGTGGTGGTGGTGGCCGACGAAGGGGTGGCCAGGGCGGTGCTGGCGTCTGTCGCTGTTGCGGGATAGCGTTGCGCCGGCGTCAAGTTGACCCTTGCGTTGTGCATGCTGAGGGCGGGAACTCTTGCTCTGTATGCTCGGTGGATGGTGTGTTGGAGTCTGTTTCGAACGGTTGCTGCCAAAGAAGTACTTCCGGTGGCAGGTGAGAGGGTCTATGCTGTTTATGCTGGCGATAATAACAGTAACAATGCTGGTGATACCGACGATGGCGATGATGGCGATGGTGACGATGATGATGACGACAATGGCAACAACAACGGCAACAACAACGATGATGATAATGATGATGGTTCGCACGGGTGGAGGGGAGTGTTTTCGGGCGGTGTGGCAAACTGCAGCGAGCGAGTGCGCGAGTGAGCGAGCATGAAGAAAGTGTGTGGGTGAGCAAGAAGAAAGCGGGCAAGCGCACACAGCGGAGTGATAAAACAGGGCGTGACATCGCCGCGGTCATGCGCTGCCGCCGTCAAAGGCCCAAAGGAGCTCCCCAGAGTATAAGAACACACAGATGCACAGAAATAAAGGCCAGCTGCAATATGAACACTCTCAACATATCTATCCCTATAACCACCAACCAACAATGCCCTCTCCTATCGCAGAACAACTTCCCCGGCTACCGATCCCCCCCTTGAAAGACACGCTCACGCGCTATCTCGCGCGTGTCAGACCCTTGCAGGACGACAAGCGCCACGCCAGAACCACCAACGTTGTCTTTGGCAAAGAAAACGTGGAGTTGCTGTCCAAACTTCACGAGCAGCTGGTCGCCTACGACACTGAGCTGGCCAGCGACAGACCGGTCTCGTCGTACATCGAACAGTTCTGGTACGACTCATACTTGCAGTACAATGAGTCTGTCGTGCTCAACGTCAACCCCTACTTCCAGCTGCAGGACGACCCAACCATGCGCAACGTGGCATCTGCCGCCACGCCCTTTGGCGAGCACACGGTGCAGATCAAACGCACGGCCAAGCTTGTGCTCTCTATTCTAAAGTTTATTCGCGAGATCCGCCACGACACGCTCACGCCAGACAACATTCGCGGCAGGCCGCTGTCCATGGACCAGTACGCCAAGCTGTTTGGCTCCGCGCGTATTCCGCCAGGCCCTGCTGACGACTCGTGCCACCTGCAGACCGACTCGACGTCGCACCACGTGGTGGTGCTCTACAAGTCCCAGTTCTACTGGTTCGACGTTCTGGACGTTGGCAACACACCCATCTTCAGCACCCCGGAGGAGCTGGAGTGGAACCTCTACTCGATTATCATGGACGGCGAGCGCGACCTACAGCGCAAGTACCCATGGGGCGTGCTCACCACCGAGAACAGACGCGTGTGGTCCAACATCCGCGACTACATCTCCTCGACCCGCGACTCGACCAACTGGAAGAACCTGAAGATCATCGACAGCGCGCTCTTTGTGGTTTGTCTCGACGACATTGCGATCGACGACGAGGAGGAACTGACCAAAAGCATGCTTTGTGGCACATCCAGCGTCAACCTCGTTGCGGACGCTACGACGCCGGCCGGCGTGCAGTGCGGCACCTGCCTGAACAGGTGGTACGACAAGCTACAGCTGATTGTGACTCGTAACGGCAAGGCCGGTATCAACTTTGAGCATACCGGCGTGGACGGACACACCGTGCTGCGTCTGGCAACTGACATCTACACCGACTCCATCCTGAGCTTTGCGCATGGCATTACAAAGAACGTGCCAGAGATCTTTCACGGTGGGGCAGGCTCCCCGACCACCGCGATCACCTCTGCCACCACAGGTACCACGGCCTCTTCCGCACCCTCGACGGCCAACCTGATCACGATCCCCCGCAAGCTCGAGTGGACCATGGATTCCTTCTTGCTGTCATCGCTGCACTTTGCGGAAACTAGGGTCTCGGACCTCATCTCCCAGTTTGAGTTTGCAAACTTGCACTTTGCCACCTACGGTTCCAACCACATCAAGGCTGCGTTCAAGACTTCGCCAGATGCGTTCATGCAGGTGGCCTTCCAGACCGCGTACTATGCGCTCTACGGTAAGTTTGAGATGACCTACGAGCCCGCCATGACCAAGCTGTTCCAGAACGGCAGAACCGAGGCCATTCGCTCAGTGTCCTTGCAGTCCAAGGGCTTTGTCAAGTCCATGTTCGACAGGCAAACCACCGACAGGGAGCGCGTCCAGTTCCTGCAGGACGCCTGCAAAGAGCACTCGCGTGTCACCAAGGAGTGTTCTCTGGGACTGGGCCAGGACCGCCACCTGTACGCGATGTACTGCATCTGGAAAGAGCTCTTTAGCGAAGAGATGCCTCTCCCGCCGCTCTTCCAGGACGGCGCGTGGAAGCTGCTCAACACAAACGTTCTGAGCACTTCGAACTGCGGCAACCCGTGCTTGAAGAACTTTGGATTCGGCCCTGTGTGCGCCAACGGGTTTGGCATCGGCTACATTATCCGGGGCGATTCCATCTCGATTGTGGTTTCCTCCAGACATCGGCAGACAAAGAGATTTGTCACGTTGATCGAAAGGTTTTTACTTGAAATCGACCACGTCCACAACAGAAGTAACGATGCGCACCTACTTGCCCAGCAGGAGCGGGAAAAGCAGGAACACCAGCGGGAGCATGCCTCTAGCGACTTGCGGTACCTACTTTCTGGCTACGACTACTTTGATGTCAGCGTCAGCGGGTGATTGGCGTGCTGTGGGACACGTCAGTTGCAATCATTTATGATGTACGTTTTGCTTTGTTTTTTTGTTGTTGTTTTTTTTTTTTCTTTTCTTTTCTTTTCTCATCCTTACCCTGTTTGCCATCTGAAGGAGTGAAAGAGGTTGTATAGGTTTATCAAGTATTGTGTAGCCGCCTTATTTATGACATTAACGCCTTATGTTCCGCACGTCTTGCCCTTATTTAATTTTTACGCACGTGACCATTCACTATCTACAGTAATTCAACAGTTTCATACGTTCTCCACTGCCGGCTCCCCTTTTCTGTCCCATTCGTGCCATCGTCCAGTGTGAATTGCAAAAAAAAAAGAAAAATGAAAAAAAAGTGCAAAAGGGGAGGAAATCGACATCTGCAAATTCAACTGTAAGTCTCTTCTCATCGATCTTGGCACCCCTTAAACGACACAGAGAACAACAAGTGGCTGAGTGTGATTTCAAAACAGAAAGACCGAGGGAAGAAAAATAAAAAGTGAAAAAGTGAAAACTAAGAAAATTAAAAGAAAAAAAAGGGAAAAAAAACCACCATTGCTTGCGAGTTCAACAACATATAATATATACATATATCAAAAGTTCAGAGTTTGCTGTGACTTTATCCTGATTATTTTTTTTTTTGACCTTTTCGTTTCTCCTCCCCACTCTCACCTTCAATAGAATAACAAGCCATGGCTGCTGAACACGCCATTAGCAAACCGCTGTTGAAGTTGAAGTTGTTAGATTCGTTGCGCCAGGGCGACTTTACCAATCTCCAAAACCTCATTCGTACCCAATTCCAACCACTGCAAGACCCTGACGTCCAGGACGTGGCACAGTTGATCCTTCACTACGCAGTGCAGGTTGCTCCTACGCCGCTAATCAAGGAGATCGTGTCCCATTGGGCCACACCCAGCAAGGAAGGCTCGCCGCAGTTGATCACCCTTGATATCAACAGCCAGGATGCAGATGGAAACACACCGTTGCACTTGGCAGCGTACCAGTCCCGCGGCGATGTGGTGAACCTGTTGATGCAGCAGCCCCAGATAAACGACTGCATCCTCAACAACTCTCACCTGCAGCCCATTGAGATGTGCAAGAACTTGAACATCGCGCAGATGATGCAAGTCAGCAGGGCAAACTACGTTGCCGAGATTGCGCAGGAGTTTAGGCTGGCGTTCAACAACCGCGACTTTGACCATCTGGAAAGCATTTTGAGCAGCGCTAGAAACTCGGAGCTGCTGGACATCAACGGCACGGACCCGGAAACTGGTGACACCGTGCTCCATGAATTTGTCAAGAAGAAGGATGTGACAATGTGCCGGTGGATTCTCGACCACGGGGGCGATCCCTTTAAAAGAGACAAGAGGGGCAAGCTGCCCGTAGACCTTTTGGGCCGCATATCTCCTGCCGCCCCACAGCAGCAGCAACAGCCAAGCGAAAACACTGCTCTGGCGATTGAAGCAGAACTGAAACGCATGTTGGAGAAGGCCGCGCGCGAACAAAGCGTGATTGACGTTGCCAACAACCTGCACGAGCCCCCGTCGTACAAGGGCTACTTGCGCAAGTGGACCAACTTTGCGCAGGGCTACAAGCTGCGTTGGTTTATATTAAGCTCCGACGGCATGCTTTCGTACTACAAAGATCAGGACGATACCGTCAACGCATGTCGCGGCTCGTTGAACATGTCCACCTGCTATCTGCACCTTGATTCTTCGGAAAAGCTGAAGTTTGAGATTATTGGCGGCAGCAATGGCACGGTGAGATGGCATCTGAAGGGTAACCACCCGATCGAAACCAACAGATGGGTTTGGGCTATCCAGGGCGCCATCAGGTTCGCAAAGGACAGAGAACTGGTTGCGAGGGGCGCTGGTGCTGGTGGTGTGACCACTGACTCTGGCTCTGGCTCTGGAACTGGCTCTGGGACTGGCTCTGGAACTGGCTCTGGAACTGGCTCTGGAACTGGCTCTGGAACTGGTGCTGGAACTAGCACCACTTTGGCACATATCCCTCCCCAGATCAACGTGACTCCCGCTTCGGCAGCTACAGCCACTTTGAGCAAGAACTTGACTGGCACCAGCCTGCACAGTCTCCACTCTTATGACCAACGCCGCGCGCCCGCACACCGCCGCTCGCCAAGCGCTGCTTCGTCTGTGTCTTCCAGTGAAGCTGAGCTGAACGACAACCTGACCGCGAGCGGAAAGCAGTACGTCTGTAAGGTGAGAAGCAACCGCCCCTCTTCACTAAGCAACGTGTCTATTGGACAGTCTTCCCTTACAGACAGGGTCGGCGGCACCACTGCACTCAGCCTGGGAAACGCAAGCCTGGGAAACGAAACCGAGGGCGAGGATGTGAGCGAGGATGGCGATGGCGATGGCGATGGCAATGGCGATGGCAACGGCGCTTCCTGGGAGCCCGTCAACGAAGATGAAGAGGATCTAAAGGTGAACTATGGTCCGCATGCCCAAGAGTTGGCGATGCTGCAGAGATCGGTCTCCATCGAGATCTCCTCGTTGGCCGAGTTGCTGGAAGACGACACTCAGGACACACCCGTTCTGGACGCTGCCAGAAAATCGCTGGCAACAATCAGCAAAAGCTTTGCCCAGCTGAATGCGTTGACCTCCACCAGGGACAAAAAGCTGGTCAAGATGCTGACCAAGCAACGCGACATCAACAACCTGTGGATCAAGTCGGTCAAGGATTTGGAGCTGGAGCTGGTTGAAAAGACAGAGCGCCTGTCCTCGCTGGACGCAGAGAGGAAGAATTTGAAAAAGCTGCTGCAGAAAAAGCTGATGGAGGTGGCCAGCCACGAGAGTGTTGAGGCCCAAGAGTACGGCTTGCAGGGCACTGATTCTGATGCTGCCACGACCGCTGCGACCGCGGCAACTGTCGCTTCGGCCACTGTCTCTGCGACGCCGTTGGAGGAGATTGCCGAGCTCATCCACTACAACGACGAGGATGAGCAAGAGTCTGAGACTGACGAGTTTTTTGACGCAGAAGACTTGGACGAGGACGTCGACGAGGGCGCGGACGTGGAAACTATTTCGGGCCGCCAGGCGGAGCAATCCGATTCTGGTGCACCCACTGCTGTCGTGACGGATGCTGCTGCTGCTGCGCGCGCCACCACCGACACCACCGACACCACTACTCCTAGTGCTGCAAAAGCGGACACTACTGCCAAAGTGACCACCGCTCAAAACCGGGGCCCAGAGGTGGCCGCTGACGACGCTACCGTGGCCGCCGAGGCTGCTGAGAAACAGGCGTTCCCTGCCGTAGACGCAAAAGACATGGCATCGGAAGTGGAGTCAGACGCTCTCGCAGTCACCAAGCCCCAGAAAGACAAGAAAAAGGTCCTGGACGTGGAGGGCTCCTACCTGGGCTACGAGGATGGCGTGCGCACAAGGCTAAAACTCGGCAAGGACGACCGTCCAAAGGTCAGTCTATGGTCCGTGTTAAAGTCCATGGTTGGCAAAGACATGACCAGGATGACGCTGCCGGTATCCTTCAACGAGCCCACGTCTCTGCTGCAGAGGGTTGCCGAAGACCTGGAGTACGCAGAATTGCTGGACCAAGCCGCCTCTTTTGAAGAGTCTGCTCTGAGAATGCTGTACATCGGCGTGTTTTCTGCCTCGTCGTATGCCTCCACCACCAAGAGAGTCGCCAAGCCGTTCAACCCGCTCTTGGGTGAGACGTACGAGTACAGCAGGCCGGACAAGCACTACAGGTTTTTCACAGAACAGGTGTCGCACCACCCACCCATCTCTGCAACGTGGACAGAGTCTCCCAAGTGGGACTTTTGGGGCGAGTCGTACGTGGACTCAAAGTTCAACGGCCGGTCCTTCGACTTCAAGCACCTGGGGCTGTGGTACATGCAGTTGAGGCCCGACTGCGGTGACCAGCAGGAGCTGTACACGTGGAAGAAGCCAGACAACACGGTCGTCGGCATCCTGCTCGGCAACCCGCAAGTCGACAACCGCGGTGACGTCAAGATCACCAACCACACGACCGGTGACTACTGTGTGTTGCATTTCAAGGCCCGTGGCTGGAGGTCAACCAACGCCTACGAGGTGCGCGGCGAGGTGTTCAACGGCAGCGGCGGCAAGGAGTGGATTTTCGGAGGTCACTGGAACGACTCGATCTACGCAAAGAAGGTGTTGGCGCCGAACTCGACCGAGGAGATGCAGCTGGAAAAGATAAAGACCCACGCGTCGGCCAGGGGGTCTGCAGCAAGCGGCCCCAGGTTCGATGGCAGCAAGTTTCTGGTCTGGCACGCCCACGAGAGATTTGACACGCCCTTCAACCTGACCCAGTACGCCATCACCCTGAACGCACCCCAGCCGCACCTGGTGCCCTGGCTACCGCCCACAGACACGCGTTTGAGGCCGGACCAGAGAGCCATGGAGGAAGGAAGGTACGACGAAGCCGCCGACGAGAAGCGCCGCGTCGAGGAAAAGCAGAGGGCCGCTCGAAAGAACAGAGAGGCGCAGAAGATCAAGTACAAGCCCAGGTGGTTCAGCAAGGAGGTCCACCCGCTAACACGCCAGGAGTACTGGAGGTACAACGGCAAGTACTGGCTGGCGAGACGGGACCACAAGCTGAAGGACTGTGGCGACATTTTCTGAGACGGAGAACCCGGTGCTGTATGTATATGTGTATGTATTTTTATTGCGTTTGTTTGCGTACTAGTGCGGGCAGTGCTTTTGAATTTTCTTTTTCCCACAGCTGCTCACATGTATGTGGTGTGCGTGGTGTGCGTGATTACGCGTTCGGCTATGAACTTGGCTACGTGCCTTGCTACACGCCCTGCTATGTATCTGGCAGCCATTTCCACGTGCCCTTGAAGCCGTGGTCGACGTAGTTCTTCGTGCTGGGTTCCTGTGCGTACCTTGAGTTAAAGTACGCTTTGGGCAGGATCGCCACGTCGCCAAACAATAGCGGTTCCTGGATCAGGGTAAAATTCTCCCAGCCCACCGGCTGATCGGGCAGCCGCCTGCCTAGAAGGTTGTCCTTCAATGGGGGCGGGTTCTGCAGGCTAGCCACCAGGTCCAAGGGCTTGTTTGGATCGAGGAGACAGCTTTCCCCGCGACAAACAGCCACGTCGCTGGTCCCCTGTGGACCAATCTCGGTAAACCGGTCTAGATACAGGTCGTTCAGATACTTGAAGACAGAGTCTGTGAAGGCGCCGGGCCCCGTCCACTCCAAGACGCCATGGTACCACGAGTCGCTACCCTGCGACATATTGTAGACGGGGGCCATGTTCGGCATGCCCTTGTAGCCCGTGGGAAACGTCAGCAGCTGTGTGTGCGGATCGTAGCTGTGCAGCGTTAGTTCGGTGATCTTGGCCACCAAGTCGGCAAACAGCGGATGGCCTCTCTTGGCTTGGAACGACCACTGGCAAAACTGTAGCCTTCTCGTGAAGATCCCGCGCCAGCCCCAGCAGTCGCACTCGTCCTCGACACCTATCACCGCAGCGATCCTGGACGGCGGCACGTTTGCGCGGTCCATCAGGTCCGCCAGCTGTCCGTCCCGCAGCCACTCGTCCATGGGCGTGGTTAGCGATGTGTCGATGTCGGCGTAGGTGCCGCCCTCTGCCAGGATGACGAGGTATCTGAAAAAGTCCGCCTTTAGCACCTTGCGGGGCAGCCTTTCAAAGGCTTCTACAACCTCGGGAATCGCAGCGTAACGATGCTTGACAAACTCGGACACCTCTGCGTCGTCCAGGAGGTGGTGCTGGTAGTCGGGGGTGCTGGACCACGTCTCGACATTGTGCTCAAACTCCTTGTCCAGGTCGGACTTGCTCTTCCACGACTGCCAGACTTGTCTGGGGATAGGCTCGTGGTGCGGGCATGCAAACTGTTTGTTTAGGCGTTTTCTCAGAGAGGTTGGTGGTTTCTGTAGCGGCTGGCTTGCCGTCCGGCCCGAGAGGTGAAGCATGTGCAGCACTACGAAAACGCCGAGTGCAAGCAGTCCCAGTCTTTTTATGCGTGTTCCCATATATGGCCGTACGAGTGTGTGCGTGTGTGCGTGCGTGTGGGCAAGTTGTGTCGTTGGCGATGCAATATCTGCTGTTGCAAGTGATGATCCGAGATTTGAAGAAACGTCCCTATCAATTCTCGCCCCGTCGTGCCTCTTACGGAACGGAAAAAACACGGGTACCGCGCTGGCACTACACCGGCACTACAACACTGACACTACTCTGGCACTACTCTGGCACTACTCTGGCACTACACTCCCGCCACGCTCGCACTCGCACTCGCACTCGCACTGAACTCCGTACCTTTGCAACGATTTGAATCCCGCAAGCTCGCGGCAGTAAAACAAGACAGGGCAAGGTACGTCATCACTATTGGCGGTAGCGCTTGCCAGCTCGTAGAGCAGCAGCGCGCGCAGCACCATGGTCACCTCAATCGCTCTTTTCCCCGGTTCTGTAAACTTCTTTCAACCACGCTTCTAGCCACTCGATAAGAAGACTTGGCAACAGCAAGCAGTCGTCGGCGTGGGCGACTATGCGCACACGAGGAACATGTACACGTGATGTCTGAAAGCGATAAGGGGAGTAGGGGAGGGGAGGGGAGGGGAGGAAGTTGGTTTTACGCACGAGGCTAGAACGATGGTGCGCCGCTCGGGGAAACGGTGTATTATCCCTGCTGGCGTGCGTTTGCATGCGTTGTTTCCAGTCTGGCGTGCGCAGGCGATTGCGGCATGGGGCCCTCCGTAGCCGCTGTGACCCACAACAACACAGCTAGCCACCATGAGTGCTCGCGGACCATGTCTGTTCACAAAAAGAGACGGGTATCCAGCTGCCATTGCACAACTGGGACTTGCTAGAGCAGTGCACACTTTCTGCACAACGACACCCTCCCCGTGTGCACGTTCTGGCTCCCTTTCACAACTAGCTGCTGCCTCACCTCTGCTCCTCCCCAACGTCGCAAAACGCATCTGCGCACGAGGAAACTCTAAGAACAGACAGAAATCCTCAGCAGATGCCGAACGAGGGCCACAAGAGTGCGCGCGTACAGCTCTATATAAACCAGACGAACTACAACCTCATGAACATTTGTGCAAGGTGTGGCCAAGACCAAGATTTCATCTAACACACGCACGCGCCTGCACTCTCAAACGCAGAACAAATGAACAGCTGCACTGCGCAAACCACCCATTCCGCTCGGAACATCAGGATAAACACCCCACCGCCATACCTTGTGCTGAGACGTGACAAACTACCCACAGTCCTCAGCATGGCCGGGTCCGATTCTAGCGGCGGCGCTGGTATTGAGGCCGACGTCAAGACCATCACTGCCAACAGATGCTACGCGCTGACCTGTATCACGGCGCTGACCGTGCAGACACCGGTGGGCGTTGCAGACGTGCTAGAAACAAAGAAGGACATAGTGGAGAAGATCCTAGACGTGAACTTCCGTGATATGCGCGTGGATGTGATCAAGACCGGGATGCTGACGCACGACGCCATCGAAGTGCTCTGCAACAAGCTACAGACCATTGAAAAGTCGCCGCTGTTGGTGGTTGACCCGGTCCTCGTCGCAACGTCCGGCTACTCGCTTGCTAGAGACACCATGGTGGAGAGCATCAAGAAGCTTGCCCCACACGCGTTTTTGCTGACCCCCAACATCTACGAGTGCTTCAAGCTGATTGGCCGCGAACTGGAGATCAAGACTGTGGAGGACATGTGCCGCCTGAGCCATCTGGTCAAGGAGGCCACGGGCGCGCAGAATGTGCTGGTCAAGGGCGGCCACGCTCCTTGGGATACCAACGGCGCAGGCCTTGTCCCAGGATCCGACGCGGGCGCAGACGCCTACGTTACAGACGTGCTGCTTGCTGGCAACAACGTCACCATCTACCGCTCTGCGTACTGCGACACCACCAACACTCACGGTACCGGCTGCACGCTGGCCTCGGCAATTAGCAGCAACCTGGCCCACGGCTTTTCGCTGGAGGCAGCCGTTTACGGTGGCATAGAGTACGTCCACAACTGTATCGAGATTGGCTGCGATGTCATGGCGCCATCCATCAAAAAAAACGGGCCTGTCAACCACGTTTATGCAGTGCAAGTGCCTTTGGAAAACATGGTGCAGGACGTCTGCTACGGCGGACACGCGCTGCTCACCGCCGACACCACCGACACCGTCGCCACTACGGCTGCAACCACCACCGCAGCCACTAATGGCAAAAACTTTTTCGAATATTTGATCAGCCACCCCAAGGTCAAGCCGCACTGGGAATCCTACGTGAACCACGAGTTTGTGAGACAGGTGGCCACGGGCGAGCTGCCAAGAAGCAAATTCCAGTTCTTTTTGGAACAGGACTACGCATACTTGCACAACTACGCGCAGATCTACTGTCTTGCTGCCAGCAAGGCGCCACGCTTCGAGGACATCGAGGCCGAGGTGGCCGTGGTTTCCAACATCAAGAAGGAGATGGAGAAGCACCGCGAGAAGATGATTAAGCACTTTGGCATCACAGACCCCTCGTACTTCACCTCTCTCACCAAGAGCGAGGCCTTGAAAAGGTACTCGAGGTTTTTCCTAGACGTGGCCAAGCACGGCTCCTGGGAGGAGATTGTCCTGTCATTGGCGCCCTGCTTGCACGGTTACGGTGAGGCGCTAATCAGACGTGAAAAGGAAATCACCGTGGCCAAAGACGACATGTACTACGACTGGTGCCAAGACTACCTGTCCCCATGGTTCCGTGAGGCTATGGACGAGGGTGTGGCTCTTCTGGACCGTGTGGCAGCCTCGTTCGACGACCCCGAGGTGCTTGTGTCGATCTTTGCCAGTGTGTGCAAGCTGGAGACGGAGTTCTGGGACTCTGCGCTGGCTCACTGATTGTGTGCACGTTGTTGCCGCCGGCCACCTTATCTTTTTCTCTCTTGCTTTCCCGCAAGGTATCTCATTACGTACGTGATTAGATATCTATATGTACGAGTTTATGTAGTTATGCCGCATGTATATGTATGCGTTTATAGAAATACTGTTTAGTGATATCTCCAACTTTCTGGAATGTTCTGTCGCTGCGGACGGCCGTCTCTACGAAAAATTTTCGATTTGTTGGGCGCGTCGAACGAAAATCGAAGACCCACTGTGTACTTTTTTTTTTTTTTTTTTTTTTTTTTTTTGCTTCAGCGCGCTTAACGAGAGATTCGACAAAAAGAAAGCCCCTTTTGGCACCCATTAGTAAGGTGCAACACACTTTTATAATACAACAAAGCACAGGCCAATGTCCACTACAGCAGCCAACAATGAATTCCCTGACCTGAGGAGAACCCTGACCGACATTCTAGAGGACGAGCTGTACCACATGCCCGCTACCAACGCATCCGAGCCAAAGTCCTGGAACAGCAGGTCACTGGAGGACCTGCTACTGTTGCCGGACCAGTCTATGGCCCTGCCGCAATCGCCGTTGAGGCAGTACACCACCAGCGAGGTGCAGCAGCAGGACGCAGTGGCTGGTCTCCAGCAGGAGCAAGACAGCAAGAGTATATTCAACAAGTATGCAGATCCAACGTTGACCACCACGTCCTGCCGCTCAACGCCAGCCGCGACGACGGTCGCCAACACAGGCTTTGCGGCAACCCCCGTGATGAACACCGTGTCCTTGAGCAATATTTCCGCTGTCAACCCATTTTTGACAAGGCTGCCCAAGGAGCAGCGCATCAGAATCACCAATAATGCCATGTACAATGACGAGGAGGGGATGATGACGATGGGCGACGACGAATACGTTGATTACTGCGACGATGGCAAGATGATGTTCTGGCCTCTGCAGGACAACAACATGTCCACCACACGCGAAGCTATGTCCATCTTTGACCAGGAGTATGAAGAGGAGGACGACTACAGCGACGATGACGACGGAGCCGAGTACGACGGAGCCGAGTACGACGGATGTGGCGTTCACGGCCACGGCCAATTGCACGGACACCACTGCGATGATGCTATGGAGGACGACAATGAAGGCGGAGAAGACAACGACGGCGACTACGGTGACGACGACGACGAAGACGAAGATGATGATGACGATGACGAAAATGATGAGGCTCATATATTTGACCGTATGGGACGCAACTCCAGGTCCTCCCGTTTGAACAACGAAAGCTTTGTCGACGGCGACAAGAACCACGAGCTGGCAATTGACGACGACGACGACGACGACGACGACGACGATGACGAAACTTCGTCGGTATTCGAGGACGACATGCTATTTGAGAGCGCCGCCAAAGCAGCAAGGAAACCTAGCGTTGTCTGCTCTGGCGAGAGGTTCAAGGCACTATCTAGTACGGCAGAAGACATGACCACAATCAGTTCCCCGGAGGAGTACACCAGAGAGGTTTCTGCGCCCGTGGCAAAGCCAATCGGGTCCACCCCACCAGCTGCTTCGTCCAGAAACAAGAAAAAGTATACGAGCAGAAGAAAGTCTTCGAGCGCCTTGCTGACGCCAACTCTGAGAAAGAAGCTCTCGCCTTCCCCTACGCATTCGGGCTCGGCGACCCCTCTGGCTGCTGCGAACGCAGAAGCTATTGGAACTGTAAATAATGCCACCTTGGCAGCCGCTGCTACTGCTACTGCTACTGCTACTGCTACTGCTACTGCTACTGCCGCCAACTCTGACTCTAACTCTAGCGCCGGCTCCAGCTCCAGTGGCACGTGTACGGAGGTGCACACATGCCACTTGATTAACCCTGTTACTGGGGAGCCGTGTCTCAAAAAGTTTTCCAGACCGTATGATCTAATCAGACACCAGAAGACTATCCACGCGGCCAAGAAAAAGATCTTTCGTTGCTTGGTTTGCATCCAACAGCAGGGCACAGAGGGCTACCAAAAGACGTTTTCCCGTGGGGACGCGTTGAGCAGACATGTCAAGGTGAAGCACGACTTGAGCGGTGCGGAGGCGCAAAAGGCGATCCAGTTTGCAAAGGACAACGTGGAGTACGTGAGCGCGTGAACGCGTGCCCGAGCCGGAAAAGTCTTGTCTTGTAGCTACTGAACCATACGCCAGAGGATACCTCGTCGCATTGAACGTTATACCGCGCATTACCAACACGCTGTGCAAAAATAGGGCCGGACGGGTTCATGTGACTATGCTACTAAGACAGAGATTTTGCATTCTTTTATCGTTGTTTTTCACTTTTCCTTTTTCACTTTTCACTTTTCATTTTTCATTTTTCATTTTTCATTTTTCACCTTTCACCTTTCATCTCTCATCTCCCATCTCTCATCTCCCATCTATTTTCTCTCATTTGTTTTTTTTCCTCTATCTTTCTCTTTTTCTCTTCATTATCAAAACGGTTATATAACGTTGCATACAGAATTATATAGAATGGACCCAATTTTCATACACATCATTATCTTATTATCTTTTTTTGTTTTTTTGTTTTTTCTTTTCTTTCACCGCTGTTTTAGTCGCGTCTGCTATAGCTTTTCGAACCCTTCGTTGCGAACACGCGCGGCATTGACCTTCGCAGACTCCGGGTCCAAGTACAACTTGCGGACAAATCTGCCCGTGCTCCTGTCCAGCTCAACAACCAGGGGAATCGCGTTGGGGATGTCAACATCCTTGATCGCCTCGTCCGAGATCCCTTCCAGGATCTTCAGGATCGAGCGGACAGAGCTCCCATGCCCCACAATCAGAGACGACTGGCGCTCCTGTAGGTCCTTCAGGATCACACTCTCGAGGAATGGCTGGAGCCGGCGCACAACGTCGTGCAGCGACTCGCTGTTGGGCAGCGGCTCGCCATGGGCCTCTTCGCGGCCGTACTTGACGTGCCTATTGGGCTCTTTAAAGTCGTAGCCCGTGAGCGGGCCCTGGTCGTTCTCCTCCTGCTCCATCTCCCTGCTCAGGTCTGCTGAGGGCGGCTTTCCTTGGTAGTCCCTTCTGATGAACATGTACTGCTCCTTCCCATACTCCTTCAGCACGTTGGGCTTCCTCTGGCCCTGCCACGATCCATAGTGGCGCTCGTTCAGCCTCCACGTCTGCAGGACCGGGACGTGTCTACTGGCTGTGGGCCTGGTCAGCGCTGGGATGTCGCTGCAGCCGGTCACGATGTGGTAGTCGCCAACGAGCCCAAACTCCTGGAGCATCACCTCCGTGGTCTGTTTCGTTCTTGCCAGCCGGGATGTGTACGCAATCTGTGGGATCGGCGACGCATTGCTCCTGGCGTACTCTTTGATCAACTGGGCAGCGTTGCGTGCCTGGGCCTTGCCCTTCTCGGTCAGCTTGGCGTCAATCCAGCCGCAAAAGATGTTTTCGTGGTTGAGCTCGCTCTGGCCGTGTCTCAGGATAAACAGTTTGAATGTGTCTGAGGCCGTCATTGTGTGGGTACGTTTATGGTTCAGATGGACGGGTTGTTTCGTGCGGTAACGATGTCGTTTTATCTGCTGGCTGTCTTTCTCTATTTGCTTCCCTTTCTGCGTTTAAAGGGCTGTGTCTGGTGGGTGGAAATGCTTGTTGTTGGGCCAGCTTGCTGGATGTGCCATGGCAAAAGATGTATGGTAGCAAGAACCAGTCGCCTGTCATGTGGCCCTTGGTGATGCCTCGAGATGGTCTCGACTGCACACCACGAGACGAAGCGAAGCGAAGCGAGCGAGCGAGTGAGACGGACAGAAGCTGGCGCCCAACGTGTCGCGTGATCAGCAGCACAGGACCAGAAGGATGGGTTTCGTTGCTGCTGCTACGGCTGCTACTGCTGCAGGTGAGAGCTCGTGTCTAGCGCAACAACACTGGCGGCGGTCGATGCTGTCATCACACTGTTTTCTATTACTGGATAAACCATGCGTGTGCACTCAAACGCGCATATATACAAATACATAAACCTTTATACACATGCACACTCGCAGGGACCGCGCTGTGCAGGCTACACCTCTCTCTCAACAAAGGACTGGATCATGCCCCATGGGGTTTCGTCGTACTCTTTCAACACTACGCGGCCGTCCTCAACAGTGGTGTTGGCCTGGATTATCTGTCTTCTGGGCAGCTTCTTGTCCAAAACCGCCTGTTTGAACTTGGCCAGGTCCGGCGTGACGGTACTTCTTTCGATAAAGTACCTGCTGCCACGCTCGACGTCCCCAGACGACTTGTAGACGTGCAAGTGGGTCAAGTAGTCCTCGACACACGCGTGGCCCACGGTCTCGATCAGGTCGCGGTTCAGCTTGACGTGCAGATCGCTGAAGTCGTCCTTTGTGTGCACCAGCTCCAAAAAGCTGGCGTCAGAGGCGTGCTTCAAAAAGGTCTTCATGATCGAGAAACGGGCCTGCATGTGCGGCTGGCCCCATTTGCCAGTTGCCGGGTCCCAAAACTCCAGCGCCATCAACCCGGCACGCGCCATTTGCAGAAACCCGACGTAGATGATGCTGTCCTGCTCGGCCTTGGTTTCAAAGCCAAAGATCTTTAAAAGCTCTCTGTTCGTGAGCAAGTACATCGCAATCACCTCGGCACGGCACTCCTCGAAGGCGCCGGCAAGCTGGCCGAACTTGGACCCCCAGGTCTCGCCCTTCTTGTAGTACGTGGAGACCGGCTTGCCGTCGAGGCCCAGGGGTGGGTGCTCCCTGTCGAAATTGAAAGTGCCGTCATCCAGCTCGCTCAACAGCTTGCCCGAGCCGTGGCCTAGCAGCTCGTGGATCCCGACCTGGACCTCGAAGGAGGCGTTCTGGTGCGAGTCGAAAAGAGCGCGGTCCTCTTCCGCAATCAGCGTGGTTGGCTGCTTCTTGGAGCCCAGAGACGCGTTCAAGATATTGCCCAGCGAGACGTTTTTGAATCCCACGTTGAGCCTGACGTCGTCGTAGTTGGGAATGTTGATCCCTGCGGGGATGCCGCTTCCGGCAAACGTCAACACCTCCAGAGAGGTAAAGTCCGGTGGCTGGAACTTGGGCTTCTCAAAGGCCGGGTCCCACGGCAACAGCGAGATGAACTTTTCCGCGTTCTTCACCATCGTGGCAAACTTTCGCGTGCGCTCCTTGTTCTGGATGGCGACCAGGGACTCGAACTCGCCGATGATGCCCGAGGGTTCTCTGTACGTCTCGATGAACCCGACGTTGGTCTCGATGGTAGGGGACAGGTCTTTGACCCAGAGCTTTTGGGACTCCTTGTGGGCGTGCGAGGAGCCCAGCGTAAAGTGCTTGACGTACTGGTCCAACATGGCCTCCTGCGTAGGGTTTGCAGCGTATTCCTTGGCCTGGCGCAGGTACTTTGCGACCATCTCCATCTCACGGGAGTGGTCGCCAAACTTGAAGGTTGCCTGGGCGCCGTTGGACAAGGCGATGGTCTCGGCGGGGTACTCCTGCAGCTGGTTGTTGTGGGCCGCCGCCGAGGCGACCAGGATCTCGAACCGGCCGTCGCTCAGCTTTTTGATCCTGGTGTTTTCCGGCAGGATCTTGTACGCGCCAAACACATCTTTTTTCAACAGCGCCATGTCATCGGGCGTGACGTTACCAAAGTAGTACGAGGAGCGGTGGCCCTCGGAGGGGAAGCCCAGCAGGGCACACTTGTCGTCAACGTGGTAGACGCCCTGCTCGACTAGCTCCGTGTATGTGGCGTACGGACACGATTTGGTGTCGGGTCTGGTGGAGGCATCGAGCGAGGCCAACTCCAGCAGCCCGTAGAAGTACTGCCTGTCGCACTGCGGAATAAACTTTAGGTCACCAAAGGACCTGTAGTTGCCCAGGTTGCCGAGGAACTGCGATACATACTCCGCATACAGCTGCTTGTCGTCGCCCTCTGGGTACTCACCCTGGAGAGCCTGGTGGACCTTCATGATCAGGTCGAAAATGGCTTCACTTTCGTGCGAAACCTGTCTCAGCACGACACGGGAACCGGCGTGGGACGCCTTGGACATGTAGTGGGCGTACTTTTGTTCTTTTTCGGACAATTGCTTGAAAAAAGTTTTAGCACTCAGCATGATCACTGGTGCCTTTTGGTCGGCCAGGTAGGCCCTGTTGGCTTGGGTGGACATTCTCAATGCGTTGGTGACTATGCTTGGTTTTTTGGCAACAAATGTTTTTAGGAAGCTCAGCATTCAATGTCTGAGCAAAGCAAGTGAGGACAAAGAGATGGGGTGTCTGGGGGAGGAAGGCTTTTATAGCTTTGCGTTGTGGACACAAGGTAGGGGAGAGAGAGAGAGAGAGAGAGAGAGAGGTGGAGAGGGGGTGGAGCCTTTTGGGGGAGCGGTTTGTCGCCTTTGCCGCTTGCGGCTGTCCCGTACGTAGTGCTCGGTGTTCAGAGGTGCTGAACAGCCTGCCAGCCAACCAGCAAGCGAGCCAGCCGGTTCACACCCACCTCTGGTGGTCAACTTGTATCCTCAAGCAGGAAGAGACGCCGCTAGGAGGAGATGGCTGCAGGTTGCCTCTGAAAGCAAACGCTTATTTCTGGGTTTTCTTTTATTTTATATATACAAAGTATAGAGAATCGCAGACTCCTAATATACGCGGGCCGGCGGCGCAGCTCACAATGTCAAGGTTTCGCCCTTGGCCTTCTTGGACTCACCGTACTTCTTGACTCTGATGGCCTGGATGGCAATGAAACCGGTGGTGTCGGTAGGCTGGAAGCCGGTCAACTCGTCCATAGAGGACTCGGTTGGGTCGTACAGGTTTTCGGTCTCGGAAGATCTACCCAAGACGATAACGTTACCCTTGTACAGTCTGATTCTGACCTGGCCGTTCACGGTGTTTTGGGAAGGCTGGATCATGGATCTGACGTATTCGCACTCAGGGGTAAAGTAAGAACCGTTGTACAACAGTCTGGAGTAGCTTGGGGTGACAAACTGGTCTCTCAAGTGGCGGACCTCCTTGTCCAAGGTCAACCCTTCCAGGTCGACGTGGGCCCTTCTCAACAGGGTCAATGGAGCCTGTTCGTAGCAGCCTCTGGACTTCAAGTTGATGTAACGGTTTTCGACAATGTCGATTCTGCCGACACCGTTTCTTCTGGCTAGCTTAGATGCGGCCAAGAAAATGTCGAGAGGAGAAGTGGCTTCCTTGGCGGCACCCTCCTCGGAGTAGGCCAACTTGGTTGGCAGACCCTTTTCGAAAAAGATGGTTAGGTCTTCTGGGGCGTCTGGGGCGTCCAGAGGGTCGGTGATTAGCTTCCACATGTCCTTTGGAGGAGTGGTGTCAGGGTCTTCCAGGATCCCGGCCTCGTAGGAGATGTGGGCCTGGTTTTCGTCGGTGGACCATGGCTTGGACTTGGTCTGGGTGACTGGGATGCCCTTCTCGGCAGCGTAGTCCAGTAGATCCTTTCTACCAGCAAATCTCTCAAAGAACTCAGGGTCTCTCCATGGGGCAATGACCTTGACGTCTGGCTTCAAGGCGTAGAAGCCCAGTTCGAAACGGATCTGGTCGTTACCCTTACCGGTACAGCCGTGGGCAACGGCGAAACAGCCCTCCTGTTCAGCAACGTCGATCTGGGCCTTGGCAATCACAGGTCTAGCTAGCGAGGTACCCAACAAGTACACGTCTTCGTAGACGGCATTGACTTGGACGGCTGGGAACAAGATGTCCTTGACGAACTCCTCTCTGCAGTCGACAGAGACAAACTTGGTGGCACCAATGGCCAAAGCCTTCTTTTCGGCGGCCTCGAAATCTTCTTCCTGGCCGACGTTGGCCAAGAAGGCGACAACTTCGTAGCCCTGGTCCAACAACCAGGCCAAGATGATGGAGGTATCCAAACCACCGGAATAAGCTAGACAGACTTTACCTTTAGACATTGTAGATAGAATGATTGTGTGTGCGTTTGCGTTTGTGTTTGCGTTTGCGTTTGCGTGTGCTTATTCTAGGAAAGAGTAGGAGAATTGATGGAAACATAGGAGAGAAAGGGTTTCAGGATGCAAGTTTTTTTCCTTATATACGCTTTGTATTTACGCTCTGAGTCAGAGATAATGAAAATGAGAGGACGAAAAAAACAGAGAAAAAAAATGGAAAAAAAGAAAGAAAAGGAGAAAAATTCGCACTGGAATTGGCAGAAATGATTCACCAGAAGGACTAGATGGTTTACGGCGTGCGAGTGGGCGTGTAGTTTGCGTGATTACGCAGTCTACGCAGTCTGTGCACTCTACGCAGCCTGTGCACTCTACGTTTTCAGCATGCCATGTGTGGCTTGCGTAAGTGTGTGCCATTGGGCTCGAACTACCTGCCAGCAGGCCAACAGGCCAGCAGATAGAGACTACCATGATAAGAAACGAAAGAGGACTCGACAGAAGCGCGCAAGATAACGGCGGCTATTGTAAACCAAAACACTGAGGGGAGAAGCATGCGAGGGCAGTCTTGGGCCCCCAGCAAGAACCCCGTCGTCTCTCTAGTTCTTGTACTTAGGGGAACCTCTTTCGCCTTTGGTGCAAGTTGCGTTTAATGTTCCCCTAAGTGCAACGGCAAACGACTCTAGGCGTGCTGTGCGGCGACTTTTTCTTGTTTTTTTTTTTTTTCTTTTTTTTTTTTTTCTTCTTCTTTCCTCGTGCCGAGCGAGAAACGTGGCAGCGCATGCCCTACGGTAGCGGGCGTCTGGCATAGTGCGGGTAGCAGGTTCTCCGGAGTTCTTGCTCGTACGTTTGTGCGTGCTCGCTTGCGATGTGCGGAGTGCGGAGAGGGCCGCCGATATACACCAGTTGTCCGTTAATTATCGGCTTGGCACTCAACAACACTTCTCGACAGCCCTTTGGCATCTGCAAATTAGAGCTATGAGTTGTAAGCTATTGCTGCGCACGCTGGCTCTGAAGCACCCTGTTTTCCAAGCACCCATGGCAGGTGTGTCGACGCCCGAAATGGCTGCTGCGGTGACCAACCACGGTGGCCTAGGCTCCTTGCCCGTGTCATACATCGACTTTACAAGGCCTGAAGCAGTCGAAGAGCTTGCAGCAGTGGTTGCCGAGTTTACCTCGCGCATTGAAAACACTGCACTGCAGACAAATGTCAACCTCAACTTTTTCTGCCATGAGATAGTCGGCGAGGCCACCCCGCTGCAGCAAGACAACTGGATACGCCTATACCAGCGGGTCCTGGGCACCTCGATCTCCAGCGACAGCGCGCTGTTCAGAAATTCGCAGGTCTCCTTCAAAGAGCTGGAGCACGAGGAGCATCTGGGCAGTCTGGACCGACTGCTGTTGTACTTTGAACACGAGTACCGGCCCAGGGCGGTCAGCTTCCACTTTGGATGTCCGTCTGCGCAAACGATCCGGCGTCTAAAAGCCCTGGGCATCCGCGTGTTCGCAACGGCAACCTCTGCCAACGAGGCATGTGTGCTGGCGGACACGGGTGTCGACGGCATAGTCTGCCAGGGCCACGAGGCAGGTGGCCACAGGGGCAACTTTGTGGAGAGCAATCTCAGGTTTGACGAGGCACTGTCCACGCTGGCTCTATTCCAGCTGGTGCGGCAGCTCTTTTCTAAGCGGGCTGCTCGGCCATTTCTGGTGCCTGCTGGAGGGGTGATGGACTCGGCAACTATACAGTACTACTTGTCGCAGGGCGCTGCTGCAGTCCAGCTTGGCACCGCGTTCGTTGCTTCACCCGAGTCGAGGGCCTCTGTGCACTACCAGACAGTGTTGGCTGACGATGTGGCACGGCTCACGACTGTCGTGACTCGGATTGTTTCGGGCAAGCCGGCAAGGGCGCTGCTGACTCCATTTCTCAAGAACCTGGAGCTCAGCTACCGCGGCGAAGAGCTGCCTCCCTACGGGCCCATGTACAACGCGTTCAAAACCCTCAGGTCCAAAAAGCCAGCGGCAATGGATTTTTACTTGGTGGGACAGGGCTACAGCCTGATTCGGCCAGGGTTATCTGCCGGAGAGATAGTCGACAGTTTGTGTGCTAACCTGAGCGTACCACGTGCCGACCCGCCAGTTCCTGGAAAATAAACGTTGCCTGGGTGCTGGCGGCTTGAACAATTTTTTTTTTTTATTTTTGTTTTTACTTTTATTTTTGTTTCTATTTTTTCAGACAGCAGAAGCTGGAATCTCGAAGTTTGTAGATCGTATACTATGCCTTATGATACAACTCGTGAGTGGTGCCTTCTTTGTCGTATGCTGTGCGTGTTCATCCTTTGCAGTTGTGTTTTTGTTTGATGGGCAAAATTGGACATTAAGCGTCGCCAAGCATGCACCTCAGCAGGTTGGAACTGCAACACTTGCGACAAACATAATTCTCGGAAAGGGGGGTCAAGCGCTGCCTGACCCACAGCGGGTGGTATTCAACAATACCTGGCACTGACTCATAGGGGCGTCAAGATTTATGGCATTGTGGACGTTGGGCGCCAGTGGTGCCGTATCTGTCCGCCACGCGTAGCATCAGGCGGTGGCACCGCGGCTGACATCGGGGTTGGCGTCCTCCTCCTCACCCTCCTCATTCTCCTCCTTATCCTCCTCCTCACTATCATGGGCACCGCTGCCAATTCAGCTGTCCCTCACCACCACCACCACCACCACCACCACCAACACAATCGCCATCGTTCCCTTTGCCCGCCCGCTAGTTCCTATTCTTGTTCGTCGTCGCCTGCACCGCATCCCGCGCCAGACAAAAAAAATCGGTGTCAGCAACACGAAAACAGAAGCTGGTGGTCTGCACAGATAGTGGCAGCCCAAGCATACGCAGCTCAAGCGCACGCAGCAGCTGGGGCAAGGGTGGATGCAAAGACGACAACAGCGGCAACAACAGCGACAATAACAGCAGCTGTCGCTGCGATGACATCGGTGCCGCTCTACCACCGCCCATTCTAGTATGATTTCTCCTCTGCTGATACACTCGCCTCTCTCTCCATCTCGACGTACGCTTCACTGTACAGAACAAAAAAAAAAAAATGAGTAGGATACAATCATGTATTTCAAAAGATAGTTGAGTGATTTATTTTTATACAAAAACTAATTTACAGTCGGTTTCTAGTAGTTGGTGAAAAAAGTGTGCCAGACCTTCTTTCTCTCCCCCGAGAAAATGCTTTAATATGGTGTCGTTGTCCTCGCGCCAGGAAAAGCAGGCGCAGAGACGCAACGAGAGCGGAGATTCAGAATGCAAAAACTTGGTGTCCGTAGAGCCCCTCATTTGGAGGCATAGGCTTCCTTTCTGGTGTTGAAGTCTAAACACTCCAAGTCTTCAATCATCTCTGGCAATCTTTCCATGGAGGCGCCCTCGTAGACGATTTGGTAGACGGCCTCAAACAGAGGGAATTCGTCAATCTTGTTGGAGTGGGCCAACCATTCGTGAACCTCCTTGGCGGTGTGGATACCTTGAGCGGATTGGCCGTTCAACAACTCCTTTTCAGCTTCCTCAGCTGGCTTACCGCTCTCGGCCATGAACTTGGCAACTCTGACATTTCTACCACCGGAACAGGTGGTGATCAAGTCGGCGACACCGGCAGACTCTTGGTAGTAGGTTTCGACCTTGGACTCTGGGAAGAACATCCTACCAAACTTGATGATTTCACCTAGACCGACTCTTTGGATGGCGGCAGAGGCGTTGTTACCCCAGCCTAGACCCTCGACGAAACCGCAACCCAAGGCGACAACGTTCTTTAGGGCACCGGCCACAGAGATACCGGCAACATCTTCAACGACAGAAACGTGGAAGTATGGTCTGTGGAACAAGGACTTTAGAACGCCCAGGTCGATGTCCTTACCAGGGCCTCTGAAGTCGTCTGGCAATTGGTAGGCAACGGTGGTCTCGGACCAGTTTTCCTTGGCAACTTCTGGGGCCAAGTTGGCACCGGACAAGGCACCGCAGGCGATGCCTAGCTTTTCGGTAACGTAGGTGGACAGCAACTTGACACCGTTCTTGTCAACGTCGAAACCCTTTAGACAGGAGATGGCTCTGACGTGTTTTGGAACGTGGCCCTGTAGCTGGGACACGATTCTTGGCAAAAACTGATGTGGAATGTTGAAGACTAGGATGTCGGCGCCCTTGACGGCGTCCAACAAGTCTGGGTTGGCCACCAGGTTTTCTGGTAGGTCGATGTTTGGCAAGTACTTGACGTTTTGGTGCTTTGTGTTGATGATCTCGGTTAGCTTGACACCGTCGATCAACTCTTCAAAGACCCACATGTCGACTCTTCTGGCAAACAATTGTGGTCTTAGGGCGGTGTTTTCGGCAACCACCTTGGCAATGGTGGTACCCCAGTTACCGGACCCAATGACGGTGACCTTGAAGGGGTTCTCAGCGGCCTGGATGGAGGACGAAAGGATGTCGGAGGTTTGATTTAATCTATCGGCAGCGGCCATTTTGAATGTGTGTGTAAATGATCTGGTAGTAGTGAATAGGCTTGGTTTGAATAACAAACTTGGTGCTCTGTAACGAAGGAGGAAGGCAAGAGACATTGGATGAGGGTACTCAGCAGGGTCGAGGGGGTATTTATACAAAAAATGGGGTCCGGTGGCAACGTAAGAGAGCAAGAAGAGAAAGGAAAAAGGAAAAAGGGTCATTTGCTGGGAGTGGGCGGCGGCGGCGGACTCTGACCACAAGGAGGGTCAAAAGAAGGTGGGTCGGGGTGTGGGTGTGGGCCAAAGGGAAGCCGGAAAAAGAAACGGGACGTGCGTGTTGGGTGGCGGCGGGGCTGCGGAGCGCAATTGCGTGTGTCGGCTCCGGTAAACGCACCTCGCGTCACTGGGTCAAGTACTGACCCTCTGTGTCGCGGAGTCCGGAAGCCGCGGTAAATGCAGGACGCTGAGCGCGTTACCCGCCCCCACGCAAAAAGAAACAAGCTTCGAGAGCCCACACATGACGTTACTCGAACCCGGCCGTTACGTAAGGTGTCGTTGGCGAGCGTGCGGCGTGCGCAGTGGCCTCACTTGTCGCAAATGGGTAATACGCGATCACAGGAGGCCAACATCCGTCTTGCTTTTCTTGGGCCATGCACGTGACTGGACCTCCTCGTACGTCAGCATGACGGGACATCACGTGCGCAAAACGTGTTCTGTGAGCACCTGCCACGGACCATACACGTGTGTCGCACGTGCATCGCACGTGGCCCATTGGCTGCTCCTTTTCTTTTTTTTTTTTTTCGGTTTTTTACCCTTATTTTCGTTGTCTTGTGTAGTTGGCACCGTTGTTCTACGCCTTCCCAGCTGTGCCGCGTTTCTTCTGTGCCGCGTTTCTTCTGTACCGCGTAAAGGTCTCAAAGTTGTGCTTTTCTTGTCCTCTCCCCGCCCCTCCTTCCCTTCTCTCTCCTTCCCTATCCGCCTCGTCTCGTCCCGTCTTGTCTATTCTTTCCCATCCGCCAGTATACACAACACTGCTCAGCGAGCGCATTTGCAAGCAACTGCATCCTTCTCATTTTGCTTATTTCTTGGCACCCGTACTCGTACTTGTACCTGCACTTGCACCTGTACTCGTTCTCGTACTCGAATTCGTGTTTTCAATATTCACAACTAAACTTGCACACCCGCACACTAGCACTTACACTTTATCCCAACAACATCGCTCCCCTTTAAACTCTAAACACAATGAACCTGAAACCACACCCGAGAAACCACCGATCGGCCAACGCCCTTTTCTCAAGAGCCATTGTGCTCCTGGTCACCACCGTCCCCCAACTGCTCGCACTGCCGTTGCGTCTTTTCCAGCAGCAGCAGCAGCAACAGCAGCAGCAGCCGTCGCTTGCCGATGTTGCCACCTCACCGAACCTCGCTCACGCTGTGCCACTCACAGACCGCCAATACACCACCTTTCTGTCAATCTCCGTCTTGCTGGTCCTGCTCGGCGGTGTCTTTGCCGGGTTGACCTTGGGCCTCATGGGCCAGGACGAAATCTACTTGAAAGTCATCAGCACCTCCGGCTCGCCCAGGGAGCGCAAACTCGCCTCCAAGGTTCTGAACCTGATCTCCAAAGGCAAGCACTGGGTCCTAGTCACCCTCTTGCTCTCCAACGTCATCACCAACGAAACGCTTCCCATCGTTCTTGACCGGTGCCTCGGCGGCGGGTGGCAGGCGGTTGTGATCAGTACCGTGATGATTGTGATTTTTGGCGAGATCATCCCCCAGAGTATCTGCGTCCGCTATGGACTGCAGGTTGGTGCTTTCTTCTGCCCCTTCGTGCTCGCCTTGATGTACGTGATGTACCCGGTCGCCTACCCGATTGCCCTTTTGCTGGACTGGATTCTGGGCGAGGACCACGGCACCGTGTACAAAAAGTCGGGCCTGAAAACCCTGGTCACCCTTCACCGCACCATGGGGGTCGAGCGGTTGACGCAGGACGAGGTGACCATCATCTCTGCTGTGCTCGACTTGAAGGAGAAGCGGGTCTCTGAGATCATGACGCCGATCGAAAACGTCTTCACGATGAGCGCGGACAGCGTCTTGGACAAGCCTACCGTCGAGGAAATCTTTAACGCAGGCTTTTCGCGTATCCCCATCTACCTGCCCGGCGAGCCAACCAACTTTATCGGCATGCTGCTCGTGCGCGTGTTGATCTCGTACGATCCCGAGGACTGCCTCCCAGTCTCGTACTTCCCGCTGGCTACCCTGCCAGAAACGTCTCCGCACACGTCGTGCTTGAACATCTTGAACTACTTCCAGGAGGGCAAGTCGCACATGTGCGTTGTTAGCAGGGATCCCGGCAGCAGTTCTGGCGCGCTTGGCGTTCTGACCTTGGAAGACGTGATCGAGGAGTTGATTGGCGAGGAAATCGTCGACGAGTCGGATGTGTTTGTCGACATCCACCAGCGCATCATGAGAGAGCAGCCGGGCCCATTGAGCAAGAGACACATCACCTCCTACTTGCACTCGCTGTACACCAACACAAACAGAAACTCCATCGACCGATCCGAAAGGCTGCCGTTGCTGAGTCCGCCCGCGCCTGCACCTGCACCCAGTGCCCAGCAGACGGAGGAGAGCCGAAAGGCTGTGATCCCTTCAAATCTGGCCTCGAACCCGCTAAAGGTGGACAACCCGTATGTGACCATCAAGAAGCTGCCGGAGCTGCCAGACCCCAGGATGTTGTCTTCGCCGACCTCGGCGGTGTACAGAGACGGGTCGCCCAACTATGGCGGAACTACAGAGCCCAAGTCATCGATGTCGCATGCAAACGCAAGCGCAAACGCAAGCGCAAACGCAAACGCAAACGCAAACGCAAACGCACAGCTCCAGACTATCGATGCCGTGATTGAGCCCGAGCATGTCTTGGACCTGATCAGAGAGCATGCCACCGCATCACAAAAGGCGCTGACGCACACGATCGAGACTGGCGAAAGCACCAAGGTTACAACCACCGACGAAGGCGAAGAAAAGAGCGGTGGCAGTCGTGGTGACAGCAGCACCCAGCTACACTCGCCGATCCCCATCAACAGGACGCGACCCAAGAGCAGTCTTGACCATCCAGACGAAACAAACATCATCTCGTCGTCGTACAAGGCAACCAAAAACGGCATTGTCGAGAGTGTCATCACCGTCAAGGGTGTGTCCAAAACGATCATCGAGCCCGCCAAGGACTGGGACGACTCTGGCAAGGTAGTCATCGACGAGGGCCACAACATCAACGAGCACGACAACGGCTACAGCGGTGACAGCGACGGAGGAAGCTCTCTGATACCGTCGCTGGCAAGAAGCCGTCGCGGAAGCAGACTGAGTCTGTTCCGGAGAACGGACACCAGTGCCTCCAGTAGCAAGCCTCGATCCAATGCGGGTTCCTCATCGGAAAGACTGGTCCTGGATGGGGTTGAAAACGGCAACGCCGATGTGTATGCCATGAAGGACACCGCATAAGTAGTGGCCGCCGCGTCTATAGAAATATTACATCTGCTGCCTGCGGCTACTACTGCCGCCATCACCGTTACAAGTATATAGTGTCAATAGCGAAATATCGGCCACTCTAATGGCCACTGCGTACATCAGGACCGCACGTAGTCCCCGCCCGATACCCGATACTTGTGTTCGCGTGTAGGGCGCATATTGCGTGGAAAACACCACGGTTGTTTGCTTTCTTCCGCGTCACGCTCCCGTCCTGTGCCGCGTCGGCCGTTAAAGAGAAAGCGAGCTGACGCATAGATCACAGAAAACAAGAAACGAAAAACAAAGAATGAGAAATAAAAATAAAAAGCCAAAGCAAAGTAACGGCTGCCAGTAGAGCACAAACCGTTGATTGGGATCATGCACATCGGTGGAATATTCGACAAGACTTAGCAAATTGTTTCCGCGCGTTTTGAATCGGTGCATACGCCTCTCTCGCCCATACTCTCGCCCTTGTTCTCGCCCTTGTTCTCGCGCACTCTCGCTCGCTCTCATTTTTTTTTTTTTTTATTTTTTTTTTTTTATTTTTTTTTATATTGCCATTGCCGTCTTTTTAATTTACGTTTTTCTTCTCGCCGCTCTTTCCCCTCCCCTTCTCTATATAATCACAGATTAGAGAGCCTTGTTGACACACAATTGCGGTTGTGACAGCCACATAGATTCAAAACTTTCTCGAACCACCAACACACTCAGACCCCGATGCCTGTCGAAAGTATATCGTCCACAAACAGCCAGAACAATGAGCTCTCGACGGTGAGGTCCTCCGGATCCACGTCGTCGCTGACTTCCCACCTCTTTGGTGGTAAGAAGCCGCCCAAACTGGGGCTGGCAAAGCTGTTCCGGGGCAACAGCCGGACGTCGGCCCAGTCCTCGAAGCTTGAGTCCGGTAAGGAGTTTCTGGGCTCCCTGCTCTCGCCGAGACACAGCAACTCCAGCGTCAAGTCCGCTGAGTCATCACCAGGCCGCAACGCATCAATCCCCATGCTGGACCACCCCCATTTGAAACAGCCACACGCGCATCACCTGCACAACCCTCACAACTACACGCATATTCCGAGTCCCAAAGACATGGACAAGTGCAGGTCAGCCACGCCCGGAGCCACGCCTTTCAAGAGCAGGTCGTCCGATAAGTCGCACGGGACCCCGAGCCCACAGTTTGCGAGGAACCTGAGCTCGTCGCTCTCCGGCGCAGCTTCGCTGACCACAACCGTGTCGCAGCAGTCGCAGCAGTCGCACATGCATCCGGTGGAGCTGCTCCAGAAGCAGATCGAGCAACAGCAGAAGGAGAAGGAGATGAAAGTGGAAAGGGAAAGGGAAAAGCATCGGGAGCAGAAGAAGGCCAGCTCTGCTCCGCCAAGGCTCACGGAGCCCAAGAAAAAGCCATTGCAGTTGAAGAGGTTCTTCAAGAAAATCCACGGCCACAATGAGCCAAAACCCTCTTCACAGGCCGCCTCCCCCGGCACGTCTGCCATGGAAACGCCGCCACCGTCGAGGAAAACCACCAAAAAGACGCTTTACGAGGCAGACAACGCCAGGGAGCTGCTCGAAAAGTACGGGATTCCTGGCAAGCTTTTGGGAGAGGGCGCCTCCGGCTCAGTGTCTGTTGTCGAGCGCACCGATGGGCGGCTGTTTGCCGTCAAGAAGTTCAGGCCCAGGGGCCCCCGCGAGACCCAGCTGGACTACTCCAAAAAGGTCACTACCGAGTTCTGTATCGGGTCCACGTTGCACCACACAAACATCATCGAGACGCTGGACATGCTCCAGGAGGGCGAGAACTTTCTTGTCGTGATGGAGTACTGTCCATACGACTTTTTCACGCTGGTGATGAGCGACTTGATGACCAAGCACGAGATTGCATGCTACTTCAAGCAGATCTGCCGGGGTGTCGAATACCTGCACGGGATGGGGCTGGCACACCGGGACTTGAAGCTGGACAACTGCGTTGTGTCACCCCAGGGGCTGCTCAAGCTGATTGACTTTGGCAGCGCCGTGGTGTTCCAGTATCCGTACGAGAACGAGATCACCAAGGCCCGGGGGATCGTGGGTTCCGACCCGTACCTGGCCCCCGAGGTGCTGACGCAGACGTACTACGACCCGAGACCCGTGGATGTCTGGTCCATCGCAATCATGTTTTACTGCATGAGTCTGCGCAGATTCCCCTGGAAAGCACCCAAGGAAAGCATCCAGCCGTACAAGCTGTTTTGCGAGGAGCCCGAGTGTGAAAAGGACAAGCACAAGGGTCCGTACAGGCTGTTAAGGCTGCTTCCACGCCACTCAAGGCCACTCATCGGCGGCATGCTGGAACTGGATCCGAAAAAGAGGTTGCTGATGAACCAGGTTGTCGCCGATCCGTGGTTCCAGCACATCGAGAGCTGCGAGCTGGACGCCAACGGCGAGCTGGACAAGATTCCCGAAAAGCACAAGCACCATCTGATTACGGAAGATGAGCTGAACCAAATGGACCGAAAGCGCCGCGAGGAAGCAGCTGCCGAGAAGAAGCGCAGGGAGCAAGAGGAGCAGCAGCAGGAGGAGGAAGAGCGCCAGCAGCAGCAACAGCAGCAACAGCAACAGCCCATCCCCTCTGCGCATGTGCAACACGATGGCGTCATTACAAACACACAAAGCAAGCAGGCCTCGCACTAGTCGCCACACATACCCGCACAGACACTACAAACACATCATTTTTTATAGCTATTCTTTAAAATATATAAGAGACAAAAAAAAAAAAAATACAAACTCTACACCAACCGTACTCGAAAGGCGTACAGACTAAATCACCAGCCGTACTCGAAAAGCATGCTGATCGACTCACCATTGTGGATTCTTCTGATGGCCTCGCCAAATACCCTGGACACGTCTAGAACGTCGATCCTGTCCTTGCCCAAAAACTGGACATTCTCCTCCTGCGGAACGGTGTTGGTCACGATAATCTTGTCGATGGCGCTCTGCGAGATCCGGTTGAGCGCGTCACCGGAAAACACACCGTGGGTGATCAGGGCGTACACTTTGGACGCACCCTGGTCCTTCAGCAACTTGGCAGCACGCGTTATCGTGTAAGAGGTGTCGACCAAGTCGTCCACGATGATGCACACCTTGTTGCGCACGTCCCCCACCAGCATGGTGGTCTGCACGTATTTCGAGGACGAGTGCGCCATGCCCGTGGCGGTCAGCGAGGACAGCGAGGCGGTGCTGGGGTTAACAACCAGGGGTCTTGGCGATACCAGCGCGCCGCCGCCAGAGGTCAGCGAGGCGTCCGGAGGGCCCTTTGGCAGCTGGGATCGTCTCTCCTTGTGGATCAGCGCAAAGGACAGTTTGAGCGCGTCGGCGATAGCAGCTGCACGCTTGGCACCACCGGCGTCCGGAGACACGATCACCGCGTTCTTGTAGTCCGGGATGTTGTGCTGGATGTAGTTTTGCGCCAGCGGCTTACAGTACAGGTTGTCGACCGGGATGTCAAAGAAGCCCTGGAACTGGGGATCGTGCAGGTCCATGGTGATCACGTGGTCAGCACCCGCGGTGGTCAGCAGGTTGGCAACCAGGGTGCCGCACTGCGCAACCCAAAGCTTGTAGCCAGAGTTGGAGGCGTTGAACAGCGACCCGGCCGCCTCGGACGAGTTTTCCTTGCGCTCAGGGATCATCGGGATGCGGGAGAGAGACGCAGACTTGTGCAGCTCGCCCTGCACGCGTGGCTTGGAGGGCGTTGGCTGTTCCAGCTTGTCAGAGGCGTCTAGGGAGAAGTCGATGGCCGGCGCCTGGGCTTCGCGGCGGGAGCCTGGGGACGTGGGTCTCTGTGTGGTCAGGATCGAGGGCACCGGTGTGCCGGGGTGGCTCTCGAAGGTGTACTTTTCCTTGGGCTTCGAGATCAAGGGAGCGCCCTTGGCCGTGTATGGGATGTCTGGTTGCCGGGAGTAGCAGAAGTAGGGCATCACCGCGGTGACACGACTGGCCGATGCAGTCTTGCACGCGTTGATCAAGATCAGTAGCTCCACGAAGGTGTCGTTGACGTGGCCGCAGCCACTCTGGATCACATACACGTCCTTTTCACGCACGGACTCGCCAATGCTGATGGACGTTTCACCGTTTGAGAAGTTGCCGAGCTTGACTTGCGAGGGCTTGATGCTCAAGTTGTTGCAGATCTTTTCGACCAGAGAGGGATGCGAGCTTCCTGCGAAAACGACAATGTTGTTCATATTTTCTAGGCCTGTGGGTAGGGGAAAATTGAGTGAGTGTGTAAGTGTGTGTAGGAGCAGGGGAGCAGGGGGGAGTAAGGGAGCTTATTTGCGTGTAAGCGCGTGTGTGTTTGTGTGTGTGTGAGCGCGTGTGTGCGTAGGTTTGTGTGCTTATCTCTTTTCTGTAGCTCACATGTTAGTCTTTTTTGGCCTCGTTTTCTCTTTCTTTTTTTCTTTCTTCCTCTCTTTCCATGCCTCACCATCTATTTGGTCCAACCATCTACGAGACGGGTCAAGCACGAAGCGAGAGCATGACAAACGAACGAACGAACGAACGAACGAACGAACGAACGAACGAACGAACGAACCAGTCCACAAAAAGCTAAAAGAGTGGGCAAAACAAACAGAAAAATTTTCCTCCGTCGCGTAAATAGTGATGCACTGTCAGCATCCGAAAAAATACAGAAAAAGATGCGACAGAGAAAGAGAGGTTCACGCGGCAGGCCGGTTTTTCCCCTATCCAAAGCAAGTAAGTACACAATTACCCGAGCACACAATCTCGCAAGCAACAGTGGCTGCATGTGTATTTCGCCAAAACCAGTTCACCACCAAAAATAAATGCTCAACGCTTTGTTTGTGTTTTCGCAGAAAGGCGAACTCGTCGTGTCGAAACTGATCAGGGACACCATCAAGCGGTCCGTGGCCGAGATCTTCAGGATACAGGTCATCAATAATCTCGACGTGCGGTCGCCCGTGCTCACACTCGGGTCCACGACTTTCCACCACATCCGGTCCAGCAGCAACCTGTGGATCGTGGCCGTGACGAGAAGCAATGCCGACAGTGCTGCCATCTGGGAGTTTCTGTACAAGTTCAACGCACTGCTGGAGGCGTACGGGCTGAACTCCGAGGAGTCGCTGAAGGAGGAGTTTATGACGTGCTACGAACTGTTGGACGTGGTGTTGGAGAACGGGGTCCCCGTGGATACGGAGCTGAGCAGCGTTGCCAGCAAGATGTCTAGGAGGCCCGTGGTGTCCCTGGAGAACAACCCGCTGACGGACGAGCTCTTGATGTCAGCCGCGGCAAACGTGGACCTGGGATTCCGGATGCCCAAGTTTCTGAACAAGGGCTCGCGCTCCAGCAGCTCCGTGTCCAGCCCTGCAAATGGCGACGAGCATGGCGACCCCTGCGCATACCCATGGCGGTCCTCGGGGATCAAGTACAAGAAGAACGAGATTTTTCTGGACGTGAACGAGCGCATCAACATCCTGGTCTCTAAGGACGGGTCCATCCTGAAGTCGTACGTTGACGGCAGCGTGGACCTGACCACGCATCTCAGCGGCACGCCGCTGTGCCAGTTCGGCCTCAACGACTCGCTGTCTCTGGACGGCGGCACACTGTCGCGCGACCTGGACTTCATCTCCGAGTACGAGGTGAAGAACAAGAAGGCCATCCCCAAGGCCGCTGCCGGCAGCGTGCAGCTGGAGGACTGCAAGTTCCACCAGTGCGTGCAGCTGAACAGGTTCAACACGGATCGCATCATCAGGTTTGTGCCGCCCGACGGGTCGTTCGAGCTGATGCGGTACCACGTCAGGGACAACCTGAACCTCCCCTTCAAGATCACGCCCATCTTTTCGGTGCGGTCCAACAACGGCGCCGTGGAGTATAGGGTGGCTTTGAAGTCGCTGTTTCCAAGCAAGCTCACTGCCAAGGACGTCGTGCTGCGCATCCCGGTGCCGCCGGGCACCGTGGACTGCAAGATCAACACCTCCAACGGCAGGTGCCGGTTTGTGCCGGAGGAGAACGCGGTGCTGTGGAAGTTTGCCAAGTACCAGGGCCTGACGGAAAACACGCTGTCCGCGCTCACGGTGCCCATGGACAACCAGTCGTCGCTGAACCTCCAACAGTGGTCGCGTCCCCCCATGTCGTTGACCTTTGAGATCCTTATGTTTAGCAACTCAGGGCTGGTGGTGCGGTTTTTCAAGGTTTCGGAAAGGGACCACAGCTACCACACAGTCAAGTGGGTCAAGTACATTTCCAGGTCTGGTGCATACGAGGTGAGGTATTAGACATGCGTGCACGAGGGGACCTGGCGACAGCTGCGTGTAAATACATATCCATATACATATTTTCGAAGAGCATACATTTCCTCTCCAGTACTGTACTTTGTTTGACTTTTTTTTTTTTCCTTACTCTTCTTTCGAGGCTAATGCTACTGTTACTATGTTTCGTATGTGGTATGACTTTGTATTTTAGCAGCTTGACGGGTACCCGTTTACATGACTGCCTGGAGAAGCAAAGCTCACTGGCAGCCATGCAGACAGGCAGGAAGGCAGTCTTGAGTCTTGTGGCGCTCGTATTTTTCATAGTTTCTTCCTTGCTGATGCGAGATCTGTCTCAGGAGTGTGGGAAGCCAAGTCCGCGTCAGGTGCGGCTGGTGTAGCGATTCGGGTGCTTGCATGTGGTTTGCCCCAAATCAGAACTCTGTATACGGACGGTTTGCAGCGGTGTGCAGTGGTTCTTGTATTGGAGCACGCCTGTTTCTTGCACAATGCACGGGGCCATCCCGTCTGTTCCCCTTTCCGCCCTTACCTAGCGAGAGTTGTCGTTTTCTTGGGCCAACCTCAAGTTTTCAAAAACAAAACACGCTGTGTAGGCAGAGAGCCTCAGCAGAGAGCCTCAGCAGCAAGTCTCAGCAGCAAGCACTTTTAACAGAAGCTACTGGCCCTACCACAAGTTACTACACAGCGGCAGATCGTACGATATACAATGCTACTACCAAGACTGGGTCTGAACGTTTTTAAAAGCAGTTTGACCCCAAGGCCGGCTGCTCCCCTTTCCAGGACGCTGGTATCTCCCCTTGTCGCCATAGGAAGACGGCTCCAAATGGTTCCACAAACAGCAGGGGCAGGTGTGATTCGCTATCATGACCCGAGAGCCCCCATCAGAAATCTGAACATGCTGCTCTCCAGAAACCTTCATACGCATCCGCCCAGGAGGACGCCATTCAGGCCTGGGCCACGACCAACCATCGCCCCTTTCAGGACTTCCCCGTGGGTGATGTTCTTTGCCGGTGTCGGGCTCTTGTCGGCGCTGTTTGTGGTGCTGCCCCTGGTGTTTACGCTGTTTTTCCCTCTGGTGGTGGCCGGGGTCATCGCCTACCAATTCAAGAGATGGAGATCCGCCAAACTGTACGATGCCCTGTACCGCAGCCTTCAGACCACAAAGCTGGACGTGCGGTACCGGTCTATTCGCGGCCTGTACAGCACCACGCTCGCCAGCATCCTGGAAAGGGATAGGGCTGGCGCAGAGCTGTTTGACACTGTTGTGAACGGAAGGAAGATGCGGGACATGTGGGGCGACGAGAACGACAGACTGCGCTCCAGACAGCTGCTAGCATTCTTAGAGTCGAGAGTTCTCGAGAGCATCAGAAACAACGAGGACGGGGTCAGAGAGTTTTTTCTGGGAACCGACGTGGATAGTTGGATCAGGGACGGCTACGACCTGCAGCTCGACACCAGGATCTGTGGCACAACAGGCAGGAGCATTGGCGGCAAGCTGGCGATGTCGGTCACGTATCCCCTGTACCTGGTTTCTTCGACGAACCGCCGGAAGCTGGCCGATGTGTCCATCGTTTTCCTCGATGAGAGACTCGCTGCTGGCAGTGGCTTCTATCCCCCGGGAGACCTGGCGGGGCAGGATGAAAGGTGTCCCATGGTGATCTCGATCGTACCGGTCAGGACACTAGTGCCAAGACAATTCATCATCTCTACTCCGGGCGCTTCTGGAAACAACGCCTCTAGACTCACGCAGCGCACCACCCGGGATGGCCACCGAGAATACACCTACGATTGACAAAGGGTTGAAGCCGACCCATCGTATGTAGACAGACATTTAATACATTTCAATATCCGTTTTGTTAGGAACGATGCGGTGTGGTTCTGGCTATTTGCGTGGCCACCCGTGACAGTGTTTTGTGTTGGCTTATCCACACTGTTAGTCACGTGATAAGCGCTGCACAAATCCCCTTTTTTTTTTTTTTTTTTTTTTTTTTTCACGCACCTTCTCGCACCTTGCTCCTCGCTCTTTTTTTTTTTTTTTTTTTCTTTTTTTTTTTTTTTTTTCCCTCCTCCTCTCTCCCTTCCTTTCAAATAGGGGCACACTTATTTTCAACATTTGCCGAGTAGGATTCATCAGCCAGGAAACAGAACAGCAACCACGATATATAGCAACGATGGATCCACACACCCCAATTGGTATGTTAAATGTTCATTGCGCCACACGATTGTGGTAGCCCTCGTAGCCACTGTGCTGTGCTGTGCTGTGATGTGCTGTGCCCGTTTACTAACTAGCTCTACCCGCTGTGTACAGTTCTTGACCAAGGTACAGGATTCGTCAAGATTGGCCGAGCAGGCGAAAACTTCCCAGACTACACGTTTCCCTCGATTGTTGGAAGACCGATATTGAGAGCAGAGGAGCGTGCCAGCATAACGACGCCGCTGAAAGATATCATGATCGGGGACGAGGCCAGCGACGTGCGCTCGTACTTGCAGATCTCCTACCCAATGGAGAACGGTATCATCAAAAACTGGGCCGACATGGAGCTGCTTTGGGACTATGCGTTTTACGAGCAGATGAAGCTGCCCTCCACCTCTGGCGGCAAGGTGTTGCTGACCGAGCCCCCAATGAACCCTTTGAGAAACAGAGAGCAGATGTGCGAGGTGATGTTCGAAAAGTACGACTTTGGTGGGGTGTACGTGGCCATCCAAGCCGTGCTGGCGCTTTATGCGCAGGGTCTCTCGTCCGGGGTGGTTGTCGACTCCGGGGACGGTGTCACCCACATCGTGCCGGTCTACGAGTCGGTTGTGTTGAGCCACTTGACCAAGAGGTTGGACGTTGCGGGCAGGGACGTGACCAGGCATCTGATCGACCTGCTGTCCCGCCGCGGATACGCCTTCAACAGGAGCGCAGACTTTGAAACCGTGCGCCAGATAAAGGAGAAGCTGTGCTACGTCTCGTACGACCTGGACCTGGACACCAAGCTAGCTCGGGAGACAACCACGCTGGTGGAGAACTACGAGCTGCCGGACGGCAGGGTCATCAAGGTTGGGTCCGAGCGGTTCGAGGCCCCAGAGTGTCTGTTCCAGCCCAGTCTGGTCGACGTTGAACAGCCGGGCGTTGGCGAGATGTTGTTCAACACGGTGCAGGCTGCAGATGTCGATGTGAGAACGGCGCTATACAGGGCCGTTGTCCTGTCCGGTGGCTCCAGCATGTACCCAGGCCTGCCCTCGAGGCTGGAAAAGGAGTTGAAACAGCTGTGGTTCACCAGGGTTCTACGCAATGACCCTTCGCGCCTGGACAAATTCAAGGTCAGGATCGAAGACCCGCCTAGGAGAAAGCACATGGTCTTTATCGGCGGCGCGGTCTTGGCCAACATTATGGCCGACAAGGACCACATGTGGCTAACAAAACAGGAGTGGCAGGAAATGGGGCCTGCGGCCATGTCCAAGTTTGGCCCGCGGTGATACTTTCCCCAGCCAGGCGAGAGGTCCATGTGAGCGCACTCGAAGCGTATCTGCACGGGCGCACCTACGTACGTACATACCTACACCTACACCTAGATCTGTCCTCACCCCCTATCTCCACTCATATAAAACTCTCCCGTTTTACATAGCACTTGGACACTACTAATCTGAAAGTCTCGGTTTACAATGGTATGACTATGTCGATTGTTTTGCGGAGTTTGTAAAGTACATAATACAACAGGTCTACCCTCCTCGTATGTGGTAGACAAAGACAAAAACAAAAAATCAAAATAAAAGACAAAAGCCAACTAAACTCGAATGTCCTGCTAAAGTGGTCAACTTAAATACTACGTAAAACTTTACATAAAAACAAAAAAAAAAAAAAAAAAAAAATAATAATGCAAAAGGAGATATCACCTTTGCGCTGCACCGCACAGCATCGCAACACCGGGCCGCCAGATCCTTCGAATCATAACCTGAACTCTGCCAACCGGTTCCACACATCGTCTGCCAATTCCTCTACTTTTTCGCTGGAAACCTCCCGCTGCTCGGAGCCGTACTTGACCGCGTTCTTGATCAAGTCGCGAACAAAGAAATGCGTTACAGAGACGGGCCGGATAAACGCGCCGTTCAACACCTCATCGACGGTACATCTCTTGTCCGGGTTTCTCTCCAAACATGCCTTCATGGTGTCCAGGGCAGTCCTCGGCACCACGTCGCCGCTCGGCGTCTTCTCCGGGTACACGATCTTCACCTCCGGGTTCATGATCGCCAAGAGCCTGTTCTGGCCCTGGAACCCGCCGTACGGGGGTCTGCCGTATATCATTTGGTAGAGGATGCATCCGCACGACCAGATGTCCGAGGGCTTGCCAACCTTCCAGCGGTTCTGCTGGTGGGGCTGGCCCTGCGCGTAGTTCATGGCCACCAATGCCTCCGGGGCCATGTAGTTCGGCGTGCCAATCTGCGTCTCACGGTAGATGTTGACGGTGTGGTCCGGCACCGCGTTTGCAATGCCAAAGTCGATGATCTTCAAGATGCCCTTGACAAACACAAAGTTGGCGGGCTTCAAGTCCGAGTGCACAATGTCCGCGTCGTGCACCACCTTGACGCACCGCAGCATCTCCTGTGCATGGTACCGCACAAACTCGATGTCTAGGGGCAGGCTGGCCCTGTGCGCCAAGATGCTGGAGAGGTCGTGGTCGCCGCACTCCATGACCACGAACAACACGCCGTGCGCCATTTCGTAGTCCACTAGCCTGACCACGCGCGGCTGGTTCTCAAGTTTTTTCAAGAGCTCGATCTCGCCCTTGAAGCCGTCCACGCTGGACTCGTCAAACTCGTCGAACGCCACCCTTTTCAACGCATACACCTTGTTGTTCGGCGTCCTAACCTTGTACACCTTGGAGGAGCCGCCTCTGCCCAACAACTCCATCTTTTCGTACTCGGTCCCATTGACCTGGATCGTGGGCTTCCGTCTGGCGTGCGAATCGAGGGATGCTGGGGGTTTCAGAGACCCGGTGGCCGGCGGCTTCAACGGCACCGTTTCCACCCTGGCGGCCTTGGTAAGCTCACCGCGCCTGTCGCTGTCTGTTGGCAGTGATGGCGGTGGCGGCGGCGGAGCCGGAGCACGCCGGTGGAGGAATTCCTGCTGCGAGCCGAGCTGTTGCTGGCGGTGCTGGTGGACCTCGTTTCTGAGCGAAGCTGCGGACGACCTGTGCATTTTTGTCTGCGCATGGCTGTGCCTCTGGCTGTTTGTGTCGATGTTAGCAAGTGCTTCGCGCTTTTTGTGGATAGGGGTGTCTGTAGCTGGTGGTGTATCATACTTTTGCTGCGGGTGGTCAATGTAGGGGTGCTTGGCAGCCGTAGCGGCCACTGCGTATGTCGATGAGTTCGACGTCGTTAGCGGAGAGGATAGCGACTTGGAAAAGGCACTACTGGGTGTATCGCTGGCCTTTCTTCTTGGCTGTCTGGTGGTGATGTTGCTATTGCTAGCACTGTTGCTTGTGTTTGTGCTTGTGCTTGCGCCGGCGTGCTCCCGCTGCTGTAACGCAGCACCAAAAGACACATTTGGCATGGAGGCAACCCTTTCGTGCAGCGTCTCTCTCGTGACCACGTTTTTCCGCAACGCTGTCCTGCGGTTCTCCTCTTTCTGCCGCTCAAAGTATATCTTGGAGATGTTCGGGAGCTCGCTGGTCGGGAGGTTGTGCTTTTTCAAATACTGGTACGGGTTCAAGTCGCCAAAGTCCACGTCGCGGTAGTCCACGCCTGTATCCTTGGACGACGTGTGGTGCTGACGTTCTCCAGCACCTGTGTGCGACTCCAGAAACACATTGTAACCCTCGTTGTTGCCGACAAAGCCGCTCGTGCTCGAGGAGCCGGAAACATTGGCTTCTTGCTGCGAGATGCTGGCGTCATCGTTGCCGGAGTCGGTGTACGCCAAGCCTGCAGTGGAAGACGCCCTCTTCGCAGGTCCAAGGAGGCCCAGTCTCGAAGATACAAACCTTCTGTTCCGGCGCTTTGCGTGCCTGGACGACAGCTCCTCTTTTAGGCTATGCTGCAAGGCTCGGAGTCTGTGGGAGCTTTGCTCGCTCTTGCTGCTGTCGAGACCGTGCGGTTCTGGATGCACAGTGGTCATGCTAGGTTGGTGTCGTGATGTGGTGAACAACGTGGACTGAGAGGGATCTTCGGAATTGTAGGACGGGTAGGAGGCGCCAAAAGTGTTGTTGGTGTTGCTCATGCTGTTCAAGGAAAGGTTTCGTGACAGGGGGACCTGGCTTGGTCTCTGGCAGCCGGTGGAGATGTCTTGGAACGCTACGCTTTTCCTCAGGTCTGCTGCTGCAGCATCGCGCTGCAAACCCGTACCGGTGGGTGTGTGGTTTTCCTTGTCAAAGAGCAGGGCAGATCCAAAGTTGCTCAACTTGGGGGGTCCTATTGGGTGCTCATCATCAGAGTCGTCCTTCAAAGACACGCGTTGCGAGGATCTCTGAAAGAGGTGGCTCTCCTGCTTCCCGGTGTCGGGTCCAAACGAGGATGATGCTACAGGCGGGTTGTGCATTGGGTTCTGGCAGGGTACATAGAGGGAGACAGAAAGTATGCGACGGTTGAAGTGGTGCCAGGGGTATCACGTATGTGTGGCAGCGGGAGGGGGAGCGTGTAGGTGTAGCCAATATGATGAGAAGGGCAAAAGAGAAAGAAAACGGGTAAAGAGCAAGTCTCAAAGGTGGTGAGGTTTCTTGACTGGGAATGAAATATGGATACGGTTGAGGTATGCAGGTTTTACAGACACTTTCTGATGCGTGTGTGTATATGTATCTATGTGCTTATGTATGCAGCGTTTCACTTGCGACTCTTTGAGATCTCACTCAGTGGTTGGTTGTTGTTGTAGATCGATTGTGCGCGCGGGTTTGTTTACAGGGGAAAAAAAAAAAAAAAAAAAAAAAAAAGAGAAAATTCGCGAACACAAAAACAAAAGAACGAAAAAAAAAAAAAAAAAACCGAGGGCGCTTCCGGTGAACGCGAACGTCATACTAACGAAAAGAACAATCGTCACAACAATCACTGCACCGATATTTACAGTACCAAATGTGGGGCTGTTCAGCTCCACAAACTAAGACGTACAAAACGCACACACATGTTCCCCGCTAGTTGTGGGCCCCCCTATTATCAGTGATCCGGAACCGATAAACAAGGTCGCGACAGGTGACATAGAGAATCGCCTGCGACGGGATGCTTCTCGCCCTGTCGCCGTGCACAAAGTCGTAGTCCATGCCCGTGATGTTGTACATCTCAAGGATGGTGTCGTCCAGCTCGCATATCGGCACCTGGTCGGGGCTCACTATCGTGTGCATGCACCGAGCTCCCTCGCTCAGCGGGTCCTGATGCTCCCACCCAAAAACGTATTCCTGTCTGAACGCATGGATGCCGTGGTACTCTGTGAGCCGCAAGATTGACACTAGGCCAGCCTGCGACGCCACTGCCACGCACTGGAACTCCTCAATAAAGCAGACCATCGAAATCCTGTTCAGCCGGCTGATTCTGCTGAAGCAGCAGCTGGCGATGTGGTCGAGCTGGAAAACGTCGTCGCCTGTGTACGCGTTCACGATCAGCGGGTCGCTGTTCACCAGGTAGACGCGCTTGCTGGTTGTCACGATAAAGAGCTGGCCGTCGGCGGCAGGCAGCCGCAGCTTGGGCCCGCTCGGCGAAAACCTGGTCTCGGGGTCAATTTTCTCCAGTAGCCTGTGCACCTTGTTGGCATGGTTTGTCAGCGCCCAGCCCTTCATTTCCTCGTTGACCTCTTTCAAGTCGAGCTCCGGGGGGTGTTGTTCGCGGTGCCGCATGATTATGCCTTCGACAACCGCGCGCAGTAGGCTGTTGCCGGTGTCGTTGTTCAGCAGAGGCAGTGCGACGTCTCTGTTGTCGAGGATTCGTTGCAGCTGCTCATTTAGGGAGTCAAGGTCCATGGACTCCACAGACTGCTGCGTTTCGTCGTGGGCCGCCTCGGACTCGCTGGTTTCAAGCTCGCTGGTTTCAAGCTCGCTGGTTTCAAGCTCGCTGGTTTCGTCCTGCTGTGGCGTCCCAACTTCACCAGCAGCGTCTGCGGTTCCAGCGTCCATAAACATCCTTTCAAACTCGGTTGTTGGTTGATACACTACCGTGGCGCTGCCGTGGCTGTTACCCCGGCTGTTGTCCCGGCTGTTTTGCCAGCTGCTGTTTACGCTGTCCTCGTTATCATCAAACAGGCCCAGCCGGTCGCTGAACCCCGAAGACGTCTCTCTTTGCCAAACCTGGTTGTGCGTGTCACGGTTGTGGAGTACGCCTCTGAAGATCTGGGGAAAGCGCCCTGTTGGTGCGCCGCTACCTCCCGTCTCTGCACCATCTCTGCCGCACCCGCTGTTTGAAAAGTGGACAAACTCCAGCGGGGCGTTCTTCTCCACCTTGGACCGGAAGTGGTCACTCAGCGGGTCCACCACTTGTGATAGAAGCGCCACCCGTCGCCGCATCATGCCGGCGTGCTCGGCCGGCGTGTGTGCCCGCAAGTACGAGTTTTCCCGTGCAAACATATACTGCTGGAAGTCGCTGTCCTCGACCTCAAGCGAGCCGTCGATCACCTTCTCGTCGCCGCGCGGAAGCTCCTCCGAAAGGACGAAAAAGCTGTCCTCCACAAACAGTGCGTCCTCGGGGTACTCCTCGGTCTCGTCTATCACTGAGGCGTACCGCACGTACTCGTCGCGGATAAGCGCCTCTGTGTACCTTCCCTGCTCGTGACAGGCGTTTTCCAGGTTGAAAAACGTAAACCTCAGCACCATGTGCTCCATGGTTGTGTACTCCTTGTTGGTCAGCTGCAGCTCTGCAACAGGCACCTTGAGCTGTGCGACTGCTGCGCCAATGCCAAGGTGGCTGGAGTGCCGAAGGTGTAGTGGCAGCGACTGGAGCACATGGCTGTCCTGGTACACCTGCTGTACAGTCCGCTCCTTGTACGAGGGGTTGTAATTGTTTGTAAGAAACTCAAACTCGTTGGTCGAGTGGAACGCCCTCTTGGTAACAGGCGTGACCGTCCAACACCAGTCGCCGAAAAACTGCGTGTCCAGATACCTCCACCGCACCGCCATGGACTCTCTCGAGCCAATGTCGTTCTCGATTGCCACGGTGGAGACGTTGCCAAATATCGACGCGTACGCCAGCACGACCGGGCCACCCCCTCCTGCCGGCTGCTTGATGAAGTTGACACACGGCACGTTGTGCTTGGCCGGGACCTCCGTGGCCACCAGTGTGCGGTTAGGCTTCACGTGTGCGAAAATGGTGACGCCAGGTCCGTTGTGGCCGGCTGCAATGAACTTGACGTTGCCATCGTCAAATATGTCGACGCTCCAGCAGCTGCCTGGTACATCCAGTACGACCCGGGGCCCGACCCTCAAGCGCGCAAACGTCCGGCCCGCAGAGGCCTCCGTGCGTGCAGCTGTCCTGGCCTGTAGAACGTCTTCCATGTTGTAGATGAGCACGGTGCCGTTTTCTGTGCAGGCGCACAAAACCTCGTGGCCGTAGAACCTGCAGACCTTTATAAAGTGTATTCCAAAGTCCTCTTCCTCGAACTCGGGCGGGTAGCCAAACTCTGTGCCGTCATCGTCCTGGCAGTACAGCGAGTAGCCCTCGGAAAGCGATATTTCAAACTGCTCGATGGTCCCGCGGTCCTCGTCGAGCACGTTCTCTAGTGAGCTGATCTGGATGCAGGATGCACTGGCCAGCAAAAGGTCTTGGCCACAGATGCACGTCAGGTTGTTGTTGAAGTTCTCGCGATGGGGCCGGTGGTTGCCCCAGAGGGTGTCCGGGATGCAGTCCAGCTCTTCCACCTGCAACCGCTCCCTTTCGGGGAGCAGCAGGGCGGCAGGGTGCAGCGTTTTGCCGTTATCGCCCCAGACCGGCTCTCGTGATGAGCCATCTCTGTAGACCTCTTCAATAAACTCCAGATCCTGTTCCCTGTTCTCCACTGTTTCGAACGATCTCGCAACGGCAAGCTTTTCTTTGATTCTCAAGTGCGGCGAGAGGACCGCCCCGTTTTCGTCCCATGTGTACCTAGCATAAGTTCCTGGGGTTTTGCTCCACGGCTTGCTAAACGTCTCTGCATTGAACCTACCTGCATCGAAGTTGTATGATCTCTTGCAGCGATGTTTTACCAGCCCCCGCGACTCGGTAAAGATCTTGATGCACTCGGGGTCGGACGAGGTCATTGGCTGAGGTTTGAGATGTGTGTGTGTGTGTGTGTGTGTGTGTGTGTGTGTGTGTGTGTGTGTGTGTGTGTGTGTGTGTGTGTGTGTGTGTGTGTGTGTGTGTGTGTGTGTGCCTGTGCGTATGCCTGTGCGTATGCCTATGCCTATGCCTATGCCTATGCCTATGGCTATGCCTATGCCTATGTGTATGCCTTGTGTCTTGCTAAGCAGGTGGTTGTCACCTCGTAGGCCGTGGTTTGTAGTCCCTTGCTTGTTTCCGTCGCGGCTGCCGTTACCATCGCTATTGGTCTTGTAGGGTGAGCCAAGACTTCCAGCGACATGCATCTCACTATCCACGTAATATGGCAGTTCACTGGCACTGAGATGGCGCCGGCAAACCCCACATAGAAAACGCATCCTACTTGGCCAAGAAGAGCATGTCGGGTTCTTGGTAAATGGGGCACGCCATTCTGGTGTGTTATTGTCTAGCAGGATGTTGACGTTGCAGGTCTCCATCGGAGGCTGGACAGGGGGATTCTCAGAATGCGTGTGTCATGTGACTATTGTCTGGCGCTGTTATGTTGTATACTTAGTATTCAATTATAGACACTGGGCGTGTGGCGTAGTTGGTAGCGCGCTCCCTTAGCATGGGAGAGGTCTTCGGTTCGACTCCGGACTCGTCCATATCTTTTTCTTTGGCCACCATTGCGACCGTTTTTTTTTTCTAAGCAAGTCGCACAAATATCGTTGTCAAACGCATTCTACCTCGTGCTGATTGGTACGTTTGCACGCTACGCAAAACTACTTATATTTGGTACTGCATGCGTTGCCAGTTTAGGATTACATGAGCTTTTTGCCCGACTACCTTTCATCTAGTGGTTCCGAGGATTATTACGATGATGATAACGATGGCGATGGCGATGGTGCTACACGGATGTATGTGAGACCTGTCTACTTGAAAAGAAGACCCCAGACTAAAGAACCTGCTGTGCATCCAGTGAGACGAGAGATAGTGGCGCCTCCCACGAAGCCTCGAACGTCTCACCAGCCACGCATCTCCCGGTGCACAGGCCCTCCTTGCGAGGAAACTGAGCTGCCGCAGAACCTGAACCTGAACCTGAACCTGGACCTGGACCTGGACACAAACAGCCCCGAGCAGACACCTACGCCTGTGTACACTAGCACTGCCGAATCGTCCAGAAAGTACAAGCTCGAAGGCGATCAGTACTTTGAATACGGTGAAACCATAAACGGCTACAAGTTTGTTGCCCACAAGAATGACCGTGCTAAACTGGAAAACGCACAGGCTAAAAGAACACACCCACAAGAAGACCCGAGTGACCTGTGTGACCCGAGTGACCCGATTGACCCTTCGGTGTTTGATAGGGGTTTCCATGTCTCGAAACGACTTCGAAGCTCGGACACCTCGCACACCAAAGAGTACTGGCAGAGCACAGCCGTGAGGGTCCCTGTCCCCACAGCGCCAGAACTCTCTGCGGTATCGGAGGAAGAGATAACAAGGGGTGACATCTCTAATTTCTACCGCAAGAGTTCAGAACTTCTTGGAAAGCCCATGCTGCATCTCCTCAAACAGGAACGCGTCGCCTGGCATCCAGACAAGATGTCCCGCAGAATCGGTCACCTTACAGACAAAGACAGCATGAAAATCACGAGGATTTTCCAAATTGTCAACGAACTTTGGGAAGAAAGCGCATCACTATAAGTACATGATGTATAGATCTCTAGGTTTTACCTTTATTTTCAGTTGTTTTTTTTCTTTTCTTTTCCTTGCTGCTATGCTAAGCTATACTCTATTTCGCGCCATTTGGCGAGGTGACGGTAGTGTCCTGCGGCGTTGGCACAGTTTCTACCGTGTGTTCCTTCTCTTCACTATCTTCTTCAGCCTCGTCAGCTTCTTCTTCATCTTCGTCGTCTTCCAAGTCAATCTCTATGACCTCATTGTCTTCCTCCACCCTTTCTTCTTCTTTTCCAGCGAGTTTTCGTCTCTTTGTAGCGGGGCCGTTGTCATGAGCCTGGTTATGGTTTTCCACCTCTGTGGTGGCTGATCCACTATCTTTGTCATTTTCCTCCTCCTCTTCTTCATCCGCTTCTTCTGCTTCTTCTTCTGCTTCTTCTTCTGCTTCTTCTCCCTCTTCTGCTTCTTCTCCCTCTTCTTCTTCTGCTTCTTCTTCTTCTTCTTCCTCTTCTTCTTCCTCTGCTTCTTCCTCTGCTTCTTCAGCCTCATCTCCATTCTCCTCACCATCTTCTTCCTCGGCCTCTCCCACTTCTTGTGCTTCTTCCGCCTCTTCCTCCTCCACCTCTTCCTCTTCTTCGTCTTCCTCTTCCTCTTCGTCTTCCTCTTCTTCTTCGTCCTCATCTGCTGCTTCTTCCCCCTCAACGTCCGGCTGTTCTGGAGGGTACTGCTCCTCTTGCTCATTATCCCACACAATGTTGAACCTGGTCACCCTGGGCTTCTCTGCCAAGACGTTTCTCACCACATGATCCACCTGGACCTTTGCCGGGGGATTTTCTCTCATCTCCTCATTGTCGTACTCGTTATTAACATAGTATCCCACGCGCACAAACTCTCTTCCATCGTACGAGCAGCTTAGCAATATCACTGTAACGCTGACCAGCTCGCTTGCCGGGATCAGCTCAGGAGAAGGCGGGTCTGCAGCGAATAGAAACTTGTTCACGCCGACCGGCACAGGGCCCACGAGGATCGAATCCAGTTCCTGGTCGTGTTCCAAGGAACGCGACGAGCCGACGTAGGTTAGCTTCCACTCCAAATCGTGTTTTAAAGGCTCCAGACATTCGAATGTGATTTCGAACTCATAAGGGTCTGTGAACTTTGCAGGGTTGTTGAGCACGTTTATACCGAGAAGTGATACGATCGACATTGCGCTTGTTTTGTTGCAAGGGTACTTGTGTTGGTATGCAAATGAAAGATTGGAAAGTCTGGCGACTGGAAACACAACTGAAGCTTTACTAAAAAACAAGAAAAATAAAAAAAATAAAAAAAAAAAAAAAAAAAAAGAAAAAATAAAAACGACTGTGGTTATACCCAATGGTTTTTTCTGCTAAAAACACGCCTAAACAGAGGTTATGGCTGAGCAGTAGGGGAGAGAAGAGAAGAGGAAAAAAAAAAAGAGCAAACGACGCGTCGCGCGACATGGCCATACCTCCCCGTATGTGGTGATTATTAATACTAGTTGAAATGTTTGACGATATGTTAACTACACAGCTACTCATGTCTCTATCTCCCTGTCCGAAGCTTGCACTCACCCTCCAGACTCCTTACATTGCCGCATGCATGCATGTAGTCCCGGATTACGTGATCTGGTTCAGCAGCTCCTCTTGCTCATAAGACAGCACCCTCTTTCCGTGACCGTTGTCTTTCCTGTGCTGACCAGTGACGCTGCCGTAGTTGCCCTTGTTTGGCGCAATGCTGTTCATCAGCGATACATAGGTTAGCTGGTCGTCGGGAGACCCTGGCTCCTCCTCGGCCCGCTGCTTGGCGCAGGAGTCTGCCGAGCCCAGTCTGAGAATGGTGCTGCCGTCCATCGAGTTTGGTCGCAGACTCGTGTACGACAGCACGCTTCGACGGTGCAGGTCCGTTGTGCCCTCTGCCACCTCGCTAGACACCGCCGGCGTGAGCGTGGTTGTGACGTACTGGTCATACGACAGCACCACAACCCCGCCAATCAGGCTGGCAACCCCAGGCACTATGCCCTGCATCGTGCGCACGACGCTGTTCTCGCCGCGGAAGAACAGGACGCCGTTGAAGATCGTGATGAGGTTGTACACGCAAAACACCAGCGGGTACAGGATCGAGGTCGTGACGTGGCGCAACGCCCTGTTCAACAGGTACAGCTGTGTCAGCGAGAGCGAGACAAACGATGCGACAAGCACCAGGAACGCGGCGCTCGTGAGGTCGCCCTTGTTGCTGTGCAGTAGCGTGTGTGTGACAACGTCCGAGATTGATTTGGCCAGCAGCAGCGCATGCGCAGACCATATGCCACTTGCAACACCATGCACCACGCCGACATGGAACAGCGACAGGGACAGTACGTACGGCGAACAGACGAGCAGCAGCAGCAGCAGCACGCAGAGGTTTGTGGCGACAAACCAGCGCACAAAGAGACCCTGGGTCGCGTAGACTAGCAGCTCGTGCAGCGAGTGCGTGATGTCGTTGGTGCCGCTTGTTGAGACGCCCACCAGGCCGATAACCGTGCCGCCTGCAAGTATCAGCAGCGTGGCCACAACCGTTCTCCACGAGCTGCGCTCCTTGAGAATGTAATGGGCGCAGAGCGAGTTGAAGAGCAGGCCACAGCTCTGCAGCGGCGCCAGGATGAAGAGGGGGAGCGTGGCGATCTGCACTGTGCTCCCGATGATGTTTGACAGCAGAAAGAGCGACAGGCCCATCTGCCAGGTGGTGTTTCTGTAGAGCTCGGCTTTGCACGAGCAGCTGGCCTTTCTCTGCAGCGTGAGTCCGACAGACTGTATGGCCGAGGACAGCACGCCTACTGCACACCCCACTGCGATGATAGTAGCAGTGCCAGTCATTTGCTCTTCTTTTGTTGTCCTGTTTCTGAAGGACACCCAGGCGCTCTTTGCATGAGTTTGGCAGTGGAAAAAGCACGTTGTAGGACCTCCCGCGGACAAGCCGGAGCAGCAGCGACCACGACAACGGTCACGTGCCGCCGTACATAGCGTGAATGGCAAGAGAGAAACGACATGCACGGGAAGGCCACTTTGCTCGTGCTCTTTGGAGCTGTTTGGCAATCTGTGTCGGTGTGTTTTGCAGAGCTCGAGGGTTGTGCTCTTGGATGCTCTTTTTTTCTTTTTCTTTTTCTTTTTCTTTATTTATATTCTGTGGTGTATACAAGATTTGAGAACAAAACATGAGCCAGGAAGTTGAATGCGTACTATCTGTGCCAAAACATAAACAATGGTGACTTCGAATTGTGATTTGAGTATCAGCAGCAGCAGCAGCAGCAGCGGCAGCAGCAGCAGCAAGCCTATTGCTGGATAAGGTCCTCGTCTCTTCCCCTGATCTTCCCCTGGTCTTCCCCCCTCTTCTCCTCGCAGAAACTCGTTTTCAAGCTACGCAGACAATCATCTTGCGGTATCCTCTTGGGGCCTGGCACTCCTGTTGCGCGGCGTACCGCCGAGGTCTCTCCTCCTGCGTCGTCCGCGACGACGGCCTTCGTTCCTGGTACCGCCAGCAGCCGGTCCAGACCTCGCGCAGAGAGGCCAGACCTCGGATGACAAGGCCAGACCTCGGGCGGCAAGGTTCCTGTGGCGACGGGAAACTCTCGCAACGCACGAAACACATCACACATCACATGTCTCGCAGCCCTCGCTCCACAATGACGAGCACCCACCCACTCACCACACACACTCCGCATGCACCCACTAACAATACCGAAAACGGCTTCCCAGAAGGCCCCGCGGCAGCGACCGTAACTATTGGGTTTGTCTCGAAAAGGGAAAAAAATTTTCAGTTTCTCGTTCGGATTGTTTCTTTTTCGGTGTTGTTCGGGATCTCCTATTTAAGCAAACTGAGATCTCGATCTGTTGACTTCCCCCCAAACAAGTTACAGAAACCGAACAGAATACTGCACTCCAACTACTAGTCTTTCCTTACCACAAGCTACAGTCATTCCTTTTTGTCAGCAATGAAGTATTCCATCGTTTTATTAGCCTCTGCCGCCTTGGCCGCTCCCGCCCTTCACGAGCACCACAACCACCAGCGTCGTGAAGTTGTCACTGTCACCCAAGTTGTTGACGCGAACGGCAACATTATCGGCGCCGCCAGTACCGCCCAAGCCCAGCAACCCACCGCAGCAGTTGCCACCAGTGCTGCCCAGGGCCAGCAAACCACCTCTGTCGCCGCTACCACCACTCTGTCCAGCGCTGCAGCCTCCAGCCCCAGCTCTGATTCCAGCTCTGATTCCAGCTCTGATTCCAGCTCTGATTCCAGCTCCAGCTCCGGTTCCTCCAGCGGTGGTGTCCACGGTGATTTGGCCGACTTTGCTGACCCAACTAAAGAGTTCAAAGACGGCACTGTCAAATGTTCCGACTTCCCATCCGGCCAAGGTGTTGTCTCCTTGGACTGGTTAGGTCTAGGTGGCTGGGCCTCCATCATGAGCATGGACGGCTCCACCTCAACCTCTTGCGAGGACGGCCACTACTGCTCCTATGCCTGCCAGGCCGGTATGTCCAAGACCCAATGGCCATCCGAACAGCCTTCCGATGGCAGATCTGTCGGTGGTTTGTACTGTAAGGACGGCTACTTGTACCGCTCCAACACCGACTCCAAGACTCTATGTGAGTGGGACAACAAGTCCGCCTACGCCGTCAACAAGAAGGACAAGGTCATCGCCATGTGCAGAACCGACTACCCTGGTTCTGAAAACATGGTTGTCCCAACAGTAGTCGAAGCCGGCTGCTCCAAGCCAGTATCTGTTGTCAACTCCGACAGCTACTTCCAGTGGCAGGGTAAGAAGACCTCCACCCAGTACTACGTCAACAATGCCGGTGTCTCTGTCGAAGACGGCTGTATCTGGGGTACCGACGGCTCTGGTGTTGGTAACTGGGCCCCATTGGTCCTAGGTGCCGGCCACACCAACGGTATCACCTACTTGTCTCTAATCCCAAACCCAAACAACAAGGATACTCCAAACTTTAACATCAAGATCCAAGGTACCGATGGTTCCTCCACTGTTGGAAGCTGTCATTACGAAAACGGTGTCTACACCGGTGACGGTACCGATGGTTGTACCTTGAGTCTCACTTCCGGTGTTGCCAACTTTGTCTTCTACTAAGCGCACCGACCAGGATACCCTCCTCCAGCTTGCTTCTGAAACGCACAGTGCATAGCGCATAGTGTTCAGCAGCCAAAAGCCTTTTACATTTTTTCCCTTTCTTTCCATTTCCATTTCCATCTTTTTTCCATTTTTTTTCCATTTTCTTCCTTGCGTCTCTCTTACGTCGCTGTTTGCTTTTGCTACATTTTGAGGAATCTTTCATTCGCTTTTTATTTTTCGTGTTTCGTCAGCCGCGTTCCTTACTGTTTGCCTTGTCACAAGTAGTAGATGTTACCACTATCGGCGGGGGGCCCCCTCTTGTTTTAGTTTACCAGAGAAATTTTTGAGGAGAATATTTTCCGAGCCCAGTTGCTCTTTTTAGCCACGGGTCTTTCTTTCTCTTTTCTTTTCTTTTCTTTTCTCTTCTTTTCTCTTTTGAACCACTGAGCTCCAAGAGTCTTGAGAGATTGCCAGGTTTTTACAAGATTCTCTCTGGTATACAGTTTCGTTCGTTTGTTCGTTCGTTTGTTCATTTATTCTTGCTTAATAGTTTATTCTTTTTTCTTTTTTTTTTCTATTATATTTTACAACTATTTCTAGGTAGCTTTTTATTCTAAGGTCGAACTATATTTCAAAGCCCTTTTCTGTTTTGTTTTTTGTTTTCCGTGTGTGCACGTCATTGTTGAGGGTTTGTTTTGTTTCGTCTTGTTTGTTTTCAGCGCGAACCTCAGAAAAGGTGGGCGGCTGGCCATACCTGGTCATGAAGGATGTACAGGCTGCGTGACCTCGGGTTTTGGAAGGACACAGGCTTGAGTGCTATAGAATTATAATGCAATAAATAATTGAAAAAAAAACAAACTTTTAACACGTATCCGCATAATGGGATCGCAAGAAGGTTATGGGCGTGCCTGCGCACTAGAATGGTGCAGAGTGAGGTGCGAGCCTCGCCGCTACCCAACCAGGTAGGGATACCTCCAGTCTGGAGGTGCCTGCTCTCCGCTTGCGGTGGACTGGGTGTGTGGATACTTGAAGGTGAAGTGCCTTGTGGGCTCGCTTGCCGGAGAATAAAACGTGGATACGTGGTGCTCTAGCGCAGCGGGCGTGCTCCCCTGCTGTGGAACGTTATCAGATGTCTGGTTTCCCGCCGCCCTTGCAAGCTGAACCTCAAAAGGGTTGAAGACCATTGCGGCGGCATCCTGCTCTGCATAAAAGAGCAGCCACGAGTTTTTCCTCGAGTAGGGCACAAAATCAACGCCCAGAACGCCGACGTGCCCCAAACTGGTTTGCTCTTGATCGCCCCTCACCATGACACGCAGCTTTTTCAGCGTTTGCTCGCCGGAATAGGCAGGTACCACGAGCTTGCCCAGGTTGAAGCAGTATGTGCCCTGTTCTTTGACCCAGTCGTCGACGTGAGGGGGGAAGTAGTGGTTCAGAAAAACATCGTGGGGCTCCCACTCGCTTGCGGGCTCGGCACCACAGATGGCAACCGCAAAGTTCTTCACCTTTGCCTCGCAGCTCTGCACCCTCAGCCACAGGTTGCAGTGGTACTTCACGCCGGACAGCAGCTCAACGTCGCCTTCGTATCCGCCCTGTGGGTCCGCTGAAGATGAAATCTCGCTCGCCGGCGCAGCAGGGTCTGCTCCAAAGAACTTTGGCGTGAGAAACAAAACGTTGTACAGAATGTACCACGAGTCGGACAGAAACTCGGTTCTGTCCAGTTCCTGGCCGTCTACGGGGAACTCGGAGAGGTTGATTCTTCTGGCAGCGCCTCGGGAGCCGTCGAGACTGCGAATATAGTCGCAGGCATGTGGTTTCAGCTGCAGCCAATAGTCCTCATCCTTCAATCGCAGACAGTTGTCTCTGTAGAGCAGGTTGTGTAGCGAGTACCAGCTCCTGCTCAGCGTTCGCGCTATTGGGCACTCGGACAGTATGCGCAGCTTGATCTCGGCAGGGAGGTCGTTGATGTTTGTCATTGTTATGGTCTGTTTCGTTTTCGCTTGTTGGAGGTTCAAGTTCGCTCGGGTGAATTTCGCACTTAGCGGCAACGGCGACGGCGACGGCGACGACGGCGACGCTGTGCCATCAACAAACGGCAGCTTGCTCGCATGTTTGCGTACTTTCCAGTGGTGCTTTATCATTCTATAACGTGCGCCGGACAGACAGACAAGCGTACACGTACATAAAGTTACATGTATACATACAGAGAGAAACGTACAGAAGGAGCACGCGTGTTTCTCACAAAACGTCAGCGTGCTGCGACTCCTCTTCTGGCGGAGGCACAAACGAGCCAGCCAGGGCAAGCGCAGGCTCGTCGATGTTGTGGTGTGCGTATGACAGCACACCTATACCACCGGCGTCCAACAAAAAGTTTGGATTGTCAACCAGGTGTCTGAACGTGGTCAACGGAACGAATGGGACGGTGGCGTCCTGGTACGTGGCCGGCTGGGGCTCAGCAGGTTCGCATTCGCCCTCGACACCTAGCTTGAACCACAGCGCCGCGAAATAACGCAGAGCGTGGCCGTGGGCAAAGACCATGATGTCCGATGGGATGTTTTCGGCCTGGTGCTTTCTGTGCAGACCCTGGATACGCGCGATGACGCGCGACAACCTCAGCCCAACCTGCTGTGTGGTTTCACCATTCTCGCACCCGTCTCTCCAGATGTTCCAGGGTCTCTCCTGGTCCAAACCTCTGGATTTTCTCAGCTCGACAATCTCGTGGGTTAGCAGACCCTCGTAGTCACCGTATTCCCACTCTCTAAGATCCTCGTCGACAACGATTCTGATGCGGTCCCTCTGTTCCTGGCTCAGGGACTCCAGCACGAGGCCCACCGTCTCCCTGGCCCTTCTTCTTGGCGAGGTGAAGATGTAGGTTATGTGGTTGGGGTTGATAAACTTGTTGCGGAAGACGCACTCGCCGGTTCTTCTCATTTGGCCGACACCGTACTCGGTCAAGGGCAGGTCGGTCAGGCCGGTGTACTGGCCGGACTTGGACCATTCGGTTTGTCCATGGCGGACGATGATGCACCTGGGGGTAGGGGACTTGGCCATTGTGTTTCAGGAGAGGTGTGTACTGAGTTGTAGAGTGTGCTTGTTCAAGGCTCGAGACGTTGTAAAAAGGATAAGACCGGAAAGGAGAGTGAGAAAGAGGGAAAAAAAAAAAAAAAAAAAAAAAAAAAAAAAGAGCGGGCTACATCACAACTTTCTCAGCATGGGTCATCTGGTGATTCCAGAAAAAAGAAAGCTTGCAGCAGACTGGAAGGAGGAAAGAAGCAAAAACAGCATGCAGAAGATGGACCAACACAGTAGTTTGAGGCGCTACGGCATTGGTTTACTGATTGTTTTGGTGTTTCTGGCGTTCCAGTGGGGTGCGGGGCTGTATGCCGAAGACCAGCGCACCCTGCCACATCAGGTTTCCGGTGCTGGCCCGGTACTTAAGGTCGCAAGACACCACAATGCAGACGCCAGCCTGTCGCCGCCGTTTCTAGACAAGATCAACAAATACTGGCTGGTTGGTGGCCGTGCACAGATCAGGAACTTTGGCCACGTCAGGTTGACGTCGCGGGGACAGCCGAGACAGCACGGCGTCCTGCTCTCCAATGGGATTGGCGACAACACGATCGACGACTTTGAGATTGTTGTCGCGTTCAGCATCTACAGCGAGCCCGACAAGCAGCAGCATCACAAACAGCTGCTCGGCGACGGCATGTGCATAGCGATCACGTCCGAGAAGGAGTTTATCTCGCAGGACCTGCATTCGTCGTATGCAAAGAGGCAGTACATGTTAAACTCTGGCGGCGTGGTGGCAGACAACAGGGACCTGATGGGGCTACCTGGAAACGTGCCCGGACTGGCACTTGTGGTGGACACCTTCAGAAACTCCAGAAAGACCGTGGTGCAGGCCCCGTTTCTCAGCATCCTGCTGAACAAGGACCCGGAGATGCACCGCTACGACAGCGAGAGCGACGGGAGCGACAGCACGGGCAGCGTTCTGAGCTCGCCGCCGCAGATCAAGCTGAAAAAGTCCGTGGTACAGGGCCAAAAGGCTAGGCTGAGGATCATATACCTGGAGAGCATCGGCTTTTTGAAGATCGACATTGACTACTCTGGCAACGGCCACTGGCTCGAGCTGTTCAAGCAGGCGACGGGAGTGATGCTGCCGAAAAACAAAAAGACTGGCCAGCGGTACATCGGGATCGCAGGAGCCAACGGCGAGCTGACCGAGACCATCGACATTTTCAGCGTGGACACGTACGAGTTTGAGTGGGATGACAGGAACGGAGGGCACGATGGAGAGAGCGATGGGGTGCACGAGGGGGACAGCTTTAGCCGTGCCGGGGAAATGCAGCTATTTCTGGCAAGAGAGTTTGGCGAGCGTGTCTCCATGGAAGAGGACGAGTTTACAAAGTGGAAGCTGCTAAAGTACCAGCAGTACACCGAGGGAACGGAGAGTGGCAGCGTGGGAGACCTGAGCCCGCGTACCCGATCCAAGCCCAAAGCTGGGCCTTTCCAAAGGGCCTTCAAGTGGGCATTTATCCTGTTTATACTTTATTTTGCATCTGTTTACGTCAGGGTGGTTGTCAAGAGGATAAGAAAGAGGGCATTGAAACGGCGTCACAACACGGTCGGACTGCTGGGGTGATGGGCGTAGAGGCGACACGGCAGCTCTTGCATACGGGCTTGTGCGCCGTTCAACAAGAAAACTAAAGGACTTTGCATTAAATTTATGTACATTGACATGTAAATACAAGAAACTAGCTCGAGCGACTGCGCGAGAAGTGAAGTGTGGCGAAGAAAGAGAAAGAGAAAGAGGGGGAGGGGGAAGAACGTAGCATCACGGCCCCCCTACCCGTCTATTTTTCCTTTTTGGTTTCAAAGTGGAACTGCAAGCCCCACAACTCTCTCCGAACACCAAACAAACCCCCCAGAATCCGCGACCCCTCAACCTTGTAGCTCTGGACAAGAGAGAAGCCCTTTTTTTTCAAGGCTTGCTTCAAAGGCTCGTCAAAGGAGTACGCATCAACCAGAAGCTTCATGGACTGCCCGGCTTTGTGCTTGCCCTGCTGTTGCACGTTCTTGGTACGCACCAGAGCCCAGTCGAGCAGGTCCTCCAACAGCCCGCTCTTGAGGTACACCCTGCGACACCCTATGGTGGAAACGCCCATAACCAGGGACTCGTTCGAGGACAGCTGCTGGTTTTCAACCACGGACACCAGCGCAATGGGCGTGTCTCTGTAAACAACAACCTGTGTGTTTTCAATCTCGGAGCCCTTGGAGACTTTTTCGGTGGCCAACTTGGTCAGGTCGACATGGAACACATTGGCGCCGTTCAGCCTGACGATCTCGTCGGTCCTACTCTTGAACACGGCCTCTGTGAACTTGGACAGCAGCGTAAACAGCATGGAGGCAGCCATGGCTGCGACGACGCACGCAGTGAACAGCTCCTTCTTGTTTATCATTGCAAACTGGAGCAGCCATCCGCCGACAGTCCTGGTTCCGCGGGGAACGGTGGCGCTGGGGACCAGGTAGAGCAGCGCGCTCAGCAGTGTGGTGAGGACCGTGATTTTGTGCCACAGCAGGTGCTTGTTGACCAGCGCCTGCTGCTGCTTGACAAAGTCGACGGCCAGGTTCAGCGCTGCGGTGGCCAGCTCCGGGGTCAGTTTTGAGCCGTAAATGGTCGGAGGGGCGTCCTTGTCAATTGGCTTGTCCAGCGAGGCATCGAGCTGCTTGCGTTGAGATGGAGAGGGCATATTGGCTTGTGGAGGTGGTGAAGGCGGTGAAGGCGGTGAAGAAAGTGGCGATGAAGAAAGTGGCGATGAAGAGGATGCCGGCAACCGAGGCGTTTGGATTCGCACCCAATACCCGTATCCTGCGGCACGTGCTGTAGTTGTATACGGCGGCGTTGCAGTATCTCGTCTACGACGACACACTCTGCCGACGCGCGCGACTCGCGCGACTGGTGTACGTCCTCTGCCAAACATCTCCCAGGGAAAACCACCGCTGTTGTTGGCTCATGTCGTGCAGAGCTTTGCAAGCTTGCAAGAACCCCAAAGCGATGTCACAACGACAGAGCCAGCATCCCGGTCAGCGCCATGGCCATCACCACAACAGTAGTGGCGTGAGTGGCAACAGCCAGCAGCAGCCACAACAACAGCAGCAACATCACCGCGGTCACGCCCACGGCCATCACGACAATGCGTTTCAGGGTATGTACGCGCCAGCATTTGCAACAGAAACCACTAGGGTTTCCCGTCCAGCAGCCGTTACTAACACGAAAGCAACCATTGCAGAGCGCAAGAAAAAACTTTCCATCTGGGTCAGAAAGATCATACAGCCAAACCGAGACCAGGCAAAGTACGGGTTCAAGCCACAACAGCTAAGCATTCCCGCCGCCACATCTTCCAAAGTAGCCCAACCGGTTGTGGACGTACCAAAGACTCCAGAGAGCAGCACCTCGCTGGACGACGGCGTGCGCACCGTGAGCTCGTCACTGGTGCCGATGCTTGATACCCAGGACCACAGCGGGTATGAGCAGCGTTCGCTCGTCTTTGAGGAGGCCACCAAGAGCCACCCCGAAGCCGGCGCAAACGACAACGCCAGCACGGCCCCGCTGTTTTCGACATGCTCCTCGTCCATCGAGTCATCGACCTTTTCCGACGTGCACTCTGTGCAGTCCACGTTTGCTACCGTGTTTTCAAACAAGACGCTCGACACAAACTCCAGCACCGTGGGGATTCCTCCTGCCAGCATCCTGGACAGGGGCCGGCATGCAGCAGTCGATACAGCACCAGCCACAAACCCTCAGGGGGGCACGCAGTACGCAGCTCCGTCTCTTTTCAGCTTCAACACAGCCTACCACACCTCAAGGTCCAACAGCATGAGGCACTTTCCCCTACACAGGAGCAACAGCTCGCGCACTGTAAGCACGGCTGCCACCATAGGCTCATAGACAGACTACGAAATGGGACTGGCCAACCTCTGTGTACGTTCTGCAGAGGGAGGGCACGTTGCGGCGCCAAGACCCGCAATGTCTGCAAACGCTGCAACCTCGACAGTGGCAGCTCTTGTTGCCACACGGCGCGATGGTGAGCAAGAAACATGCGCAGACATCCTTCTTACTTGCACCGCGGTACCCTGGCAGACAAACACTTTGAGCCTTACCGCCGACAGTGCGCAGACACCTCACATCTGCAGGCCCGAGAGCGCGGCGGTGATGGGCTTTCAAAAACGGTCCTTAAAGGCGTTCTTTAAGGGCGTTCTGTCCCGTACAGTCCCGTCCAGTCCCGCCCAGCGCAGACGCGCGTGCCGAAGGTAACGGTGTGCTACCCGCCATAGAGACTCAGCTGCAAGCAAAAGAATACGTTCATTGGTACGCCATAGTATATATATTTCTGTTCATAGTTAAATAACCGAAGTGGGTGCTTCATACCGACAGCACCCGGCGGAGAAGAAGAAGAAGAAGAAGAAGAAGAAGAAGAAGAAAAAAAAAGCGTATTTATATAATCCTCTGGAGCGAAAGTAAAACAAGAGACGCATGAGGTCAAAAGTGTAGGAGCAGAGATCAAAGGAGGGAAAAGAGGAAAGGAAAAAAAAAAGAAAGAAAAAAGAGGAATATAGGATGAAAAGCACAGGGGAAAGGGGGGAAAAGACAATAAAAACAGTCGACACACCATCTCAGGTGGTTAGCGCCTTAGTCTTTTCGCCAACGGTGGTGGCAATCTGAGAAACCTTTTCCTTTGCAGCAGAAGCAACGCTGTCTGCACTTGGGGTCTCTTCCTCGGCAGCAGAGGCAGCGCCCTTCAACTTTTCCAGAGTGATGTTGCCAAGGTCCACGCCGGTGATGACAACGGCCCTTGGAACGCTCTCGGTCTTGCCCAAGTTGTTCTCGTACTTTTCAGAGACGGTCTGGTACGCGGCCTCGTAGGTCCCCTTGGCGGCCTCGTACTTTGGTTTGATCAGCTCGTCGTACTTTGGTTTGATCAGCTCGTCGTACTTGCCGTTGATAAGCGTCTTGGTTCCGTTCAATTTCTCCTTGGTGGGCTGGATGTAGTCCGAGTTCAACTTGGATTGGATCTCAAGCCCCAAGTTTTTGGTGGTGTCCGTCAACTCTTGCACGTGCGCCAACTCCTTGTCCAGGTTTGTGGCCTTGGGCGAGGAGTTCTCGCCGGCAGCAGCGGCAAGGGGTGTTTCCTTGACGAGCTTCAGTGGCTTGGCGATGAACTCCTTGATAAACAAATTAGAAACATTGGCAACGTAGTCCACGAGAAACCAGCCCAACCATAGCCCGATACTGCCGTCGTGGATCTTGTACTGTTCGATAAAGGCATCCAGGCCCTCTCTTAACACAAACAGGTTGAAAACCTCATCCAGCTTCTTCAGTAGCGAAGCCACCTGGGTGTAGCCCACCTTGACAAAGCCTGGAGTGCGTGGGGACTCGATCAGAGTCTCCTTCACTCTGAAGGTCGTGGTTGCAAAGAACGAGACGACGTGCGACACCAGCGAGTACGAAAGCACGTAGTTGAGCGCGTCGATCAGCTTCGGATACTTGTTCAGGTGGTTCAACGAGGCAGACTGGTAAGACGCATACTTGGAAATTGCGTCTTTACCGATAACTAGCTTAACTTGATTTGAAGATGATGCCATTCTGTTTTTTTTTATTTTTTTGATACTGCTTCACAAGAATGAGAACGACAGACTAACTGATGCTATCTATGTAGTTGGATCACCAAAAGAAGAGAAACTATAGAGGGAAAGAAGGAAGAGAGAGGGAGAGGGAAAGGGAAAGGGAAAGGAAGAGGAAGAAAGAGAAGGAAAGGGAAAGAGGAAAAAAAAAAAAAAGGTGAATGGGATAGAAAAAGGGAAGAGGGAATTGGAAAGCAAAATATCGCTCATCCCTTGTGAAATTTTCGCCGTGGGACACAGGGCAGGGGAGGAAGAGGGGCTGGCGCGCGGCGGCAGCGGCTTCAGGTGGCACCATCCCCGTACACAATGACTGGAGTCAGGCTATGTCTGTTTACATTCCGGAGGCTGCTCCTTCTTGGTGGCAGCAGAGGCAAAGTCGTCTTCGTCGCCATCTTCGCCATCTTCGTCGCCGTCTTCGTCATCATCATCATCATCATCATCATCATCATCATCATCATCTTCGTCGTCGTACTCGTCGTCAAAATCGCCCTCTTCATCTGCCTCGTCTTGATTGTCGTACTCAAACTCCATGGCAACGCCGGTAAACCAATCCACAGCCCTTGGCACGAGCTTGTCCTTCAACTCCTCACCGATGGCGTAGTCCAGGGCTAGTCTGCTCTCTAGCTCGGCAACCTCTTCGTCCTCCTCGGCGTCTTCCCCGTCGTGGTCGTCGTGGTCGTCGCCACCCTCTTTGTCTTGCTTGCCTGCAGCGGCCGGAACCTTTGGGGGGTCAAAAAAGTTGAAAAAGGATTCGACCGGCGTGATCTTTTCGATGGTACGCACCTGCTTGGTGCTCTTGTTTCTTTGTTTTCTCTTTTCCACCATCACCGTGACGTTGGACTCGTTGTCGGTCCAATTGATCTTGTCGCCCTCGGCGTGGTCGTAGATAAAGTCGCCAGAGTAGCCCAGCTCGGACTGGTAGTAGTAGGTCTTGGTCAAGGTCTTGTTGTCAAAGAATGGGTTTTCTTCGTCAAACTCGAAAACCAGCTGGAAGCCAGGTTTGCCCTCGCTCAGGTACTGTAGGCTGACGTTGGATAAAAAGTCCAAGATTTCGGCGTCTCGGTCCGTCACGGTCTGTGAAACCATGGGCAAGTTCTCAAATGCAGTCAACCAGAACGATGGGATGCCCTTGATGTCACTCTCGGCATCCTGCTCTTCTTCCTGCTCTTCTTCCTGCTCCGCTGGGTCAAGCTCACTCTCGACGCTCTTGCCTAGCTCGACTTCGCTGGAGGTGGGCTCGTCCTTGCCCGAGACTATCTCAGAACGGCGCTTGTGTAGAGGGGCGTACTTTTCCAGGTACTTGAGCTCCAACTCAAACATCTCCAATTGAAAGTCCTTTTCCAAGGAGAACAAATCCTGTTGTAGCTTCTTCAACGCATAGATCCTGTCCTTGACGACACGGGGCAGAGCCGAGACGTAGCCAGAGTCCTGGCCGACTAGTGAGCCCAGCTTTTCCTGGATGGATGCCAAAAGTTGCGGGTTCTTGGCAAATGCTGCGTTGATGTCCTCTTCGTCAATGGTCTTGGGGATCCCACGAGCGACAGGATTGCCGTTTCTCAAAAAGCTGTTGCTTAGCACGCTTGCCGGGGTATTGTGGGGCGTTGGAGCACCATCGATCTTGGAGCTGTTTGTCTTGATAGGGGCAGACATTGCGGTTCGTTCGTTCGTTCGTTCGTTCGTTCTTTCGTGCGGTGTTGCGGTGTTACTAAACGGATAGTCGATCCATGTGGGTCTGTCTCCCTGAAAATTTTTTTTGGGAGAAAGCTCATCGCCAGAATTTTTCTCAACGAACCGCGTAAGAAAGAATGGGGAAGCTGGGACTCGAGAGTCGGGGGGGAAAAGCAGGGCCGGCTGATGGCCAACCAGCAAACCGTTGAACAGCTAGGCCTTGCAACAGAGTGCTGGTGCATAGCGGGATCGAGCAACAGAGATGCTGGCTGTTGCAAACCAAAAAGAATACCGCAAAAGCCTGATGGCATAGGGGGGAGGGGGAAGGGAAACGGTACAAACGCACGGAATGCTCCGGTGCACTTTTGACTACACGCTTTTGTGCTGTTCTGATGGCCGTTCCTGCTTGCCCATGCACCCTCCGCCTACCTATACCACTCCTTTGTTCCTGCCCGTCTATACCCCGTGTGCTGAATAACCATTGATACTAACGTAACTACACAAGTACTGTTATGTATATACACGGCAAGGATCACGTTCTTCGAAACGAGGGTGGATCCACAATATCCTCCGCCATCCTCGAAGCAGGTGCGCGGACATACTTTACTCTTTTACGCGCCCTAGTACAGCTACCGCAAGGCAAGACTACAGTTCGTCGCGGGTGTACTTTCGGCCGCTTCCTGGGCCACACCAATCTGTAGGGCAACCCGTCCAACTCACAGGAACATCGGCGTTACTCTGGTCGCTTTTGCTGTACGTTGCACAAAACCTCCAATCATCACTGAGGTCTAATATATGAAATTTGCGAGTAAAGAAATCATCGCCTTCACTAAGATCTTTCATGACGCTTTCTATGCCTCTCTCCATCACAGCGTCGCTCACGCTATCGTTGCAGCTCTTGCCAGAGGTGCAGGTTTGCACGCTCCACGAGTAATCACCGTGTATGCCATCCCGGGTGCCGCAGATTCTTCTCTTTGAATGCCTGATCTGGTACCGTATTTCCCCAACCAGGTCAGTTACACCGGAAAACGTGTCTGCCACCATTTCAGACAGCCAGTTTCTGCACGCGGAGACATACTTGTTCAGACCCATGAAACGGCTGGCATTGCCGTTTGCTTCCGTGTTCAATGCCTGGTTAGCAGCGTGCTCCTCAGCTGATACGACCCTTGTGTTGCTGAGGTCGTAACTATAAATTGGATTTCCGCCCTCAATCAGTACCGTCTGGTGGATCTGGACGCCCTCCATGAAATACTCTTCTCGCTCGCGGCTGATGTAAGTTGAAGCCTCAGTGCCGTTCTCCACAAGCTCGTAACCAATCTGCCTCATGGTGAAAACCGTGTCTTCTGTTCCAAGCACGCTGGCGATAATGCCAAGCTCGACCGTCAAAAGGGTAGTGGTTGAAAGCTGCATGTTTGGTCGTTGGATCCCTATGTGGCTGTTTAGATTTGTCGATGGTGCCAAAAACCTAAAGCTCTGTATTCGATGATGGAAAGGAGATGGCGGATTACAAACCAGCTGATCTTGAGAACCTTGCGTGTGTGTCGAACGGAGAAAGGGCCGGATTTGATGAGGCAAAGCGACTGCAGTCCTTTGAAAAATACGGGTATGATGGCTGCAGGCGCTCTCGAACCTCGTAAAAGGAAAAGGATTTCCGTTTCTGATGACGTAACTAAGCTCGACTCTGCCCGCCGGGCGTCTGCCGTCGCGATCAGCGAGAGCAGGGAAACAACAGACAAAACAGAATAAAACAAAGCAGAGCAGAGCAAAGCAAAGCAAAGCAAAAAAAACAACAAAACAAAACAAAACAAAATGCAAACGCAAACGAAAATACAAACACAAGCATAAATACGAAGTATTGAGCCATTAATGTCAAAACACACGATACGCGCCACCACCCGGTAACCAGTGCTGGCACACGGGCAGAGCACCGTATTTCCAGACTGCAAATTACCCCACAGCTCGAAAAAAAAACACTATTCCATGCCGTAGCACATGGGTGCTGCGCATCCCACTGCTATATGTGGCTTGACTAACACTCCCTCCCTTCCATCCTAGGGCGGTGGCCACCGGACTTTTGTCAAGTTGGCATGTTAGATGGAAAGTAACGCATCCGTCGCCGAATCCTCCGAACGGGGTTACCATAGATACGGAGCTGCACACAAGCGAAAAACGCAAGCAAGCAGAAAAACAAGAGACAAAGAATACGAGGCGTAAACAGGCAGGTGCGATATTTGAAGCAACTCTCCCAAACACCGAGCGATTTGCGGCTGGGAGGATATTTAAGCACACTACGCAGAGCACCGAAGTGGAGCGGGCTACAGAGCGTCCTCACGCGCGCACAACACACACCCGCGACACACGTACACACACACGTACACGCACACGCACACGCACACGCAAACAGAAACATCAACGCCAACATACACATACACATACACTCGCACGACTCTATTCCATCACACATTTGACAAACAACCCATGTCTTCAACAGAAGGATCGCAGATTTCGCGAACAGACAGCTTCTGCACCACCAGGGAAGACCCAGAAGAACAATCATATTCTGCTGACATTGCGCCGGCAAATACAGTATACCGGGGCCTGCGGAATGACCCGCAGGAGCAAAACCAAATTAGAGAGCTAGCCAGGACCTTTAGCAGAAGGTCCTTGGCGTCCATATCCAGAAACTCCATGCACAGCACCGAGAGCAAGACGCAGTCTCACCGCGAAAAGGACGCCGACCAGGGCCCAGGCAGCACCCTGCACGTCCCGGGAGAGGTGCCGTTTTCTGACAACCACATCGACCCCAGGCTGGACCCAAAGTCCGACGAGTTTGACTCGATGTTCTGGGTCCAGAACCTGCGCAAGCTGTACCTTTCCGACAAGGACTACTACAAGCCCGTGGAGCTGGGCGTCTGTTTGAAGGGCCTCAGGGTCTCGGGCATCTCGAACCAGGCAGACTACCAGAGCACTGTGCTGAACCTGCCGTTCAAGCTGGCGGGACAGCTGCACACGCTGCTGTTCGACAGAAAGCAGGAGTCCAGGTACTTTGACATCCTGAAACCCCTCGACGCACTGTTCGAGCCGGGCAGGCTGTGTGCGGTGCTAGGACGGCCTGGCGCCGGCTGCTCGACGCTGCTAAAGACGGTGTCTGCGTCCACCTATGGGTTCAAGGTCCAGCCAGAGTCGGTGGTCTCGTATGACGGAATCACCCAGCGCGAGATCCTCAACCACTACAGAGGCGACGTCGTGTACTCGTCCGAGGTGGACGACCACTTTGCAACGCTGCCCGTGGGCTACACGCTCGAGTTTGCCGCACGCTGCCGGTGCCCGAGAAACAGACCCGAGGGCGTCACCAGGGAGCAGTACTACAAGCACTACGCAGCAGTGACGATGGCCACGTTCGGGCTCTCGCACACCTACGACACAAAGGTCGGCGACGACTACATCCGGGGGGTTTCTGGCGGTGAGCGCAAGCGGGTGTCCATCGCAGAGGTCACGCTGGCCGGGTCCAAGGTGCAGTGCTGGGACAACTCCACGAGGGGCCTGGACTCTGCCACCGCGCTGGAGTTTGTCAGGGCGCTAAAGACAAACGCGGAGGTGGCCAGGACCACGTCGCTGGTGGCGGTGTACCAGTGCTCGCAGGACGCGTACAACCTGTTCGACGACGTCAGCCTGCTGTACGAGGGGTACCAGATCTACTTTGGGAGCGCCAGTGCTGCCAAGCAGTACTTTCTGGACATGGGGTGGGCGTGTCCGCCGCGTCAGACCACCGCGGACTTTCTCACGTCGCTCACGTCGCCGTCCGAAAGGCAGGCCAGGCCAGACTGCGAGCACAAGGTCCCGCGCACAGCCAGGGAGTTCTACGATACCTGGCAGGCGTCACCCGAATACGCTAGCCTGGTGGCCAGGATCGACGAGCGGCTGGCACGGTTCCAGGACGGGGCCACCGCGGCGCGGCTGAAGGACCAGTACACGTCCATGCACGCCAGGCAGGCAAGAAACGCGTCGCCGTTCCTGATCTCCTTCGGCATGCAGGTGAAGGCCGTGATTGACAGAAACTTCAAAAGAATCAAGGGCGACCCCTCGGTGTACCTGTTCAACATCATCGCCAACTCGTTGATGGGGCTGCTCATCTCGTCGATGTTCTACAACCAGAAGAACAACACGGACAGCTTTTACATGCGGGCCTCGTCCCTGTTCACGGCCGCGCTGTTCAACTCGTTCTCGTCGCTGCTGGAAATCATGGCGCTGTTCGAGGCCCGGAAGATCGTGGAGAAGCACAAGCGGTACGCCTTCTACCACCCCTCCGCGGACGCGCTGGCGTCGATCATCACGGAGCTGCCGTCCAAGATCCTGGTGGGACTCGGGTTCAACCTGACCTTCTACTTCATGATCAACCTGAGGAGGACCCCGGGCCACTTTTTCTTCTACTTCCTGATCACCATGACCTCCACCTTTGCCATGTCCCACCTGTTCCGGACCATCGGTGCGGCGTCGACGTCGCTGCCCGCGGCACTCTCCCCGGCCGTGCTGCTGCTGCTGGTGATTGCGATCTACGTCGGCTTTGTCATCCCCAAGGGCAGCATGCTGGGGTGGTCTAAGTGGTTGTACTACCTGAACCCGATTGCGAGGAGCATGGAGGCGCTGGTTGCCAACGAGTTTGCTGGCAGGACGTTCGAGTGCGCCAGCTTTGTCCCAGCCGGGCCCGGATACGAGGACTATCCCCTGGCAAACAAGATCTGCTCGGTGGTGGGCGCGGTCAGCGGCAGCAGCACTGTCTCGGGAACGGTGTACATAGAAGAGGCGTACTCGTACTACAGCAAGCATCGGTGGAGGAACTGGGGCATCGTGCTCTGCTACGCGGTCTTCTTCCTGGCCGTGTACATGGTTCTGATCGAGTACAACAAGGGCGAGATGCAGAAGGGGGACGTGGTGCTGTTCACCAGGTCCGCCTTGACACGCCTGTCCAAGGCAAACGGCGCTCTGAAGGGCGACATCGAGTCGAACGACGGCGCTCTGACGCAGCTGGGTCCCGCAGAAGTGGGTGGCAGGGAAAAGGACGAGAGCGGAAAGGACAGCAGAGGAACGGACAGCAGTGGGAAGACCAGCAGCGAAGAGGGCGGCTTCCTGCGCAAAATCGGTTCCGACGATATTTTCCACTGGAAACAGGTTTGCTACGACGTGAAGGTCAAGGGCGGAACAAGAAGAATCCTGAGCGAGGTGGACGGCTGGGTCAAACCCGGGACACTAACGGCCCTGATGGGCAGCTCTGGTGCGGGAAAAACAACGCTGCTGGATGTCTTAGCCAACCGTGTCAAAACCGGCGTCATCACAGGCCAGATGTTTGTCAACGGGCATCCGCGCGACGAGTCGTTCCAGAGGTCCACCGGGTACTGCCAGCAGCAGGACCTGCACGGCCGCACAGACACCGTGAGGGAGGCTCTGCAGTTCTCTGCCCACTTGCGTCAGCCGCGGAGCGTTTCCAGGCTCGAAAAGGACCAGTACGTGGAGGAGGTGATCCAGCTGCTCGAGATGGAGCAGTACGCGGACGCTGTCGTGGGAGTTGCTGGGGAGGGCCTGAACGTGGAGCAGAGAAAGAGGCTGACAATCGGTGTCGAGCTGGTTGCCAAGCCCAAGCTGCTGCTGTTCCTGGACGAGCCAACTTCCGGACTGGACTCGCAGACCGCATGGTCCGTCTGCCAGCTGATGCGGAAGCTGGCCAACCACGGCCAGGCAATCCTGTGCACGATCCACCAGCCATCCGCGATCCTGATGCAGGAGTTTGACCGGCTGCTGCTGCTGGCCAAGGGCGGCAAGACCATATATTTTGGCGACCTGGGCAAGGGCTGCCACAGTATGATCAAGTACTTTGAAAGGTGCGGCAGCGAAAAGTTTCCGAGCAACTGCAACCCGGCCGAGTTCATGCTGAAGGTCATCGGCGCAGCGCCCGGCAGCCACGCCAAACAGGACTACCACGAAGTTTGGAAGCGTTCTGAGGAATACAGGGGCGTGCAGGAGGAGCTGGCGCGGATGGAAGCAGAGCTGGTCAAAAAGCCGGTGGAGGACTCCGAGGAGTTGCACCGCGAGTTTGCCAGCCCGTTGCTGATGCAGTACTTTGTCGTCACCAAGAGGATCTTTGTACAGCAGTGGAGGACGCCGGGGTACATATGGGCCAAGATCGCAACGTCGGTGTTTGCGTCAATCCTGCTCGGGTTCTCGTTTTTCAAGGCCAACAACTCGCTGCAGGGCCTGCAGAACCAGATGTTTTCGATGCTGCTTTACACGGTGATGATCAACCCGCTGGTCCAGCAGATGCTGCCTCAGTACTGCGACCAGCGGGACCTGTACGAGGTCCGGGAGAGGCCCTCAAAGACCTTTTCCTGGAAGGTGTTTGTGCTGTCGCAGACCACTGCAGAGCTGCCGTGGTGTATCTTCATCGGTACGCTGTCCTTTTTCTGCTTCTACTACCCCGTGGGGCTCTACCGCAACGCCGAAAACACCTCGCAGCTCCACGAGCGTGGAGCTCTGTTCTGGCTGCTGTGCGTGGGCTTCCACGTGTTCTCCATAACATACGGGCAGCTGTGGATGGCGGGGATCGAGCAGTACCGAAACGCCGCAATGCTCGCCAACACCTGCTACATGCTGTCGATGACCTTTTGCGGTGTGCTGGTCAGCAAGGACAAGATGCCCGGGTTTTGGAAGTTCATGTACAGGGTCTCGCCGATCACATACTTCATCTCCGCCATGCTTGCGGTGGGTGTGGGCAACACGGAGATCTCGTGCTCCAAGAAGGAATACCTGCACTTTGACCCGCCCAGCGGGACAACGTGCGGGCAGTACATGAAGCCGTACATCTCGTACGCCTCGGGCTACCTACTCGACGAGGACGCCACCGCTGACTGCAGCTTCTGCAGGCTAAAGTACACGAACACCTACCTGGAAACCGCCAACATTTTCTACAGCCAGCGGTGGAGGAACTGGGGGATATTTCTGTGTTACCCGGTCATCAACATTATCGGGTTCTGCCTGTTGTACTGGATGTTCAGGGTCCCAAAGTCCAAGCGCATCGCCTTTCAGCTACCGTTCATGTCCAAGAAGGGCTCCGAAGCTAGCTAGTGCTTCCTTTCTTTTTTAATTCTTTGTTCAAGACCTTTATTCTGTATAGTTAATTATTCAAGATTCTCCTTTTGCCACTGTGCTCTTGACCATTCACGCGTACATCAGGATGGGGAATGGGTTGGCGAAATGTGACCGGACGTTGGATCACCTATGGGACAGTAGCTTTGGATGGTTGCCGTCGCAGACACCCAGCAAAGCTCATCCATGTTCCTCCGCCAAGCCCGGGTTTGCCGCCACTTGCTGGTAGCTTACTCGCGCGAGCTGAGTTATACTACACGCGGCACCGACTCAATAGAGATCCCACGAAAAATGCAGTATACGGATGTTTGGCAGATCCTTGGCGTTTTTTTTTTTTTTCTTTTTTTTTTTTTTTAGCAGCAGAGTGGACGGCGGAGAAATGCGGAGTGTTTGCTCTCGACCGGTTTTGCTATTCACAACACAACTACCCGCCGCCGCCGCACCACGTACCACGCGTATAACAGTGCCTTCTGTGTCTTTTTTCGATAAAGTCACAAACGTTGCTGTCCCTGCCTCTAATATGAAATATGTGGCATTTCAGTACATGAAATCTCGCTGTAGCAAAGAAAAGAACGGGTCAATAAGAGAAGAACAATGAAAAAAAAAAAAGAAAAAAAAGAAAAAGAAAGACAGGGGGAAAATCAAAAGGAAAGAAAGATGTATAAAAGAAAAACACGTTGATGCAAAGTGTACACTCTATCGAAACTTCCTCAGTCGGCTTGATTCTCTTCTGGTCTTCCCTTCCACCTTCTCCCGCTTTCGCGAACCGCCCGCAATGCTATTCAGACTCGCCAAGATGCAATACATTCCTGACGAGGCCTCCAGCTCAGGGTCCAAGGAAAACTACCCAGCTGTGGAAGCATACGCCGAAGGCTCTGCGCCAGACGCCAAGACCCATTTGGTCAACCTCAAACAGGAAACACTCCTACAAAGCGACTCGAGCGACCAGCTGCTGGCCGAAGACGAAGACGAGCACGACCTCAAGTACAGAACATGCTCGTGGCAGCACACTGCCGGTCTGATGCTGTCCGAGTACATCGTTCTTGCCATCATGTCGTTCCCGGGCTGATTCTGACGCTTTTTGTTGCGGCAACGGTGCTGTACACTGGGCTGATTATCTCCGACTACTGCGGAAAGTTCCCTCACCTGAGAGACGTGTGCGCGATTGGCCAGCACCTGTTTGGCGGACACCGGTGGGCGTGGTATGCGACTGCCGTTTGTTTCTTGGCAAACAACACGCTGATCCAGGGCTTGCACGTCCTGGTGGGCGCCAAGTACCTAAACACGGTGACAAACCACTCAATCTGCTCGGTGTCCTTTGGTGTGATTGTGTCGTGCATCTCGCTGGTGTTTTCGATTCCACGGACGTTTTCGTCTCTGTCCTGGGTCGGATATTTCTCGGCAGCCACGATGTTCATTGCGGTCATCCTCGCCATGGTGTTTGCCGGGGTACAGAGCCATCCGTTTGGATACGACGGCACGCCTGTCGAGTTCCGTGCGTTCCCGGCCAAGGGCACCTCGTACATCGACGGTATGGCTGCGTTTTTGAACATCGTGTACACATTTGTGGGCCAGATCACGTACCCGCAGTTTATCTCGGAGATGAAGAACCCACGCGACTTCAAAAAGGTCCTGTGGCTCGTCACCACCGTCGAGGTGCTTGTGTTTTCGCTTGCGGGCGCCATCATGTACGTGTACATTGGGAACTACTACATCACGGCTCCGGCGTTCGGGTCGCTGCTGCGCACGTTCAAGATCATATCGTTCACCTTTGCCGTGCCCACGATCATTTTTGTGGGCTCGCTGTACGCCAACATTTCTGCGAGATTCTTGTTCTTCAACATCTTCAAAAACTCCAAGCACCGTTACTCCGACACCGTGCTCAGCTGGTCCACGTGGATTGGCCTGCTGGTCCTGACGTGGATCGGCGCCTTTATCGTTGCCGAGGTGATTCCCTTTTTCTCGGACTTGCTTTCCTTGATGTCCTCCCTGTTCGACTGCTGGTTCGGGTTCATCTTCTGGGGCGTGGCATATTTCCGGCTAAAGGAATTGAAGTACGGGACCAAGAGCTTCTACTTCAGGCTGTCGGGCACCGAAAAGGCGCATTTCTACCTGGCCATTTTCCTGATAGCCACCGGCTGCTATGTACTGGGCCCAGGTCTGTATGCGTCCATCGCAAGCATTGTCAACAACTACAAGGACGACGCTTACGGCACTGTCTTCAACTGTGCATCGAATGGTGTCTAGACCGCCTGCTATTTATCGTGTAAATTTTTGACGCTACACTAATACATCTGTTTACCAGATAGTTTCTGGCCTCTCCCGCGGGCAACTGGGTCTGTATACTGTGTGCCCTCCTGTGCACTGTGTGCCTTTCTGTGTTTCGGCAGCCCACTGCTCTACGACTTGTAACGCAGGTTCTCTGCAAGAAAAGCAGAGTTCCCGCACACGCGCGGCGCGGTCACGTTGCTTAATCGTGTTGATTACATGGCCCGCTCGGTGCGAGTAAATCCAACAGATCCTCTCGGTAGCCAAGTTGGTTTAAGGCGCAAGACTGTAAAGTGGTACTTCAGTACAATCAAGTAATCTTGAGATCGGGCGTTCGAATCGCCCCCGGGAGATTTGTTTTTTATTGCTCGGCATGCGAGTACTCGTACACAGTGCACCTAATTCGAAAGAAGGAGAACGTGAAGAACATGAAAAAAAAAAAAAACTCTCGCGAGCGCAGTGCAACGATAATCTACTTTCTCTTCCCCTGCAATCCAAACAACACCGCTCAAAATCCAATCCACCCACAACAACATGGTTAAGCCAATCATTGCTCCCAGTATCCTTGCCTCTGACTTTGCCAATCTGGGGTGCGAGTGCCACAGGGTCATCAACGCCGGCGCCGACTGGCTGCACATCGACGTCATGGATGGCCACTTTGTTCCCAACATCACGCTGGGCCAGCCAATTGTCAAATGTCTGAGGAGTGCAGTGCCCAGGATCACCGATACTGCAGCCACCAAGCCAAAGGCGTTTTTTGATTGCCACATGATGGTGGAGAACCCCGAGAAGTGGGTGCCCGAGTTCGCCGCAGTCGGTGCGGATCAGTTCACCTTCCACTACGAGGCCACCAAGGACCCACTGTCCCTGGTGAAACTAATCAAACAGCACGGAATCAAGGCCGCGTGCGCCATCAAGCCCGGCACGCCAGTGGACGTGCTGTTCGAGCTAGGACCCTACCTGGACATGGCACTAGTGATGACCGTTGAGCCCGGCTTTGGCGGACAGAAGTTCATGCCTGAGATGATGCCCAAGGTCGAGGCGCTGAGGACCAAGTTTCCGCAGCTGAACATCCAGGTCGATGGCGGGCTGGGCAAGGAGACTATTCCACAGGCTGCCAAGGCCGGCGCCAATGTCATCGTGGCAGGCACCAGCGTCTTTACTGCAGCAGACCCTGCGGACGTTATCTCGTTCATGAAAAACACGGTTGCGGAGCAACTGGATTTGAAGGGTTTACTTAACTAGCTAATGTACAGATTCCGTTTCTCTATTTATAAGATTAAGATATAAAAAAAAATAAAGACAAGAGAGCACTTGTGTGTATCTGCACCTGGAATCGGCCGGCACGGTGCTATGGGAAAAAGGGTCCTCCCAGAGTGGTGCCATTGCCGTTTTCCAGATTCAGGCCCTGACTGGAGGCGTCCTCGATAGCGTTCCACAACGCCTCCTTGACCTTGGCCAGCACGGTCTTGGCCACTGGCTTTTGTTTCTTTGTTAGCACAACGGCACTGGCATCGTCCACTTCCATTTCGTCTTCGGCCTTGGCCTGAACGTCGACCAACAGCTTTCTCTGCTCGATGTACTTGAGGTTTCTCTCAATCTTCTTGGCTCTCTTTTTGGACAGCGTCTTGGTCGTAACAGGCCCAGTGGTCAGTTGCTCACCCTTGTACAGGTCCAAAGGAATACTTTTGACATGGCCACTCTTGCTCAGCTCTGAGGATCTTGCGGGCTGCAGCAGACCGGCTCTCTCTCTGGCGTCTCTTTTCCTTGCCTGCGAGTGGACCTTGCGGTTCAGGTTGACGGTTTGCTTTGGCCTGTTGATGGAGTTTTTGGAGGGCATGGAGGGAGGATGGACGCTGGTGGTGGTGGTGTTCCTGGTGGTTGTCCTTGTGGAGATGAGCTGCGATGATGAGCTGCGGTGATAGCACTGTCTAAAATTTTTTCACGGGGTGTTTCTTTTTTTTTCCAGATGTCTCGCCGCTGACGAACAGCGGGTAACGTATGCACGGTACAACACTGCACGTGATGAAACCTCAAATTTGGAAGGAGCGAGAGAATGAGTGAGAAAAAAAAAAAAAAAAAGGAACCCCTACTTTGGATACGCCTTCGCTCTGATGTCAACAAGAGCCAACACGGTAACAGCGAATGAAACAATGAGCGAGCACAATCCTAACGAAGCTGATGATGTGTTGGAGTTTCTCGAATCTCTACCAGACGACGACACCAGGAAGAGCGCGGCCAAGAATAGGAGCAACAGCAAAGACGAGGATATCTTGGACTTTTTGGACGAGTTGGAACAGAGCAACCTGAACTTGAAGAACAAGGGCAAGGACGAGGTAAATAGCAAGGACAAGGCCAAGGACGATGGCAAGAGCAAGACTAAGGACAATGGCAAGAGCGAGAGTGAAAGCAAAGACAAGGACAAAAATACCACCACATCTGCGAACAATGACGAAACGAACGACAAGCCGCAGGATGGCGCTGCACGAGAGCCAAGTGCGCCTGTCGATGCACAGGAGGAGCCACCCGTGAACGATCCAATCACCTCGCTTTCCAACTGGTGGTCTTCGTCCGGCTCTGCTACGGTGAACAGTTTGTGGTCCAAGACCACTGAGCACGCCTCCCAGTTGAAGACACGGATCGCCCAGGAACAGCAGGGCATCACGTCCAAACTGAACGCCACCACGATCTCGGATCTGGCCAAGAACCTGACCAAGATTGTCGTTGGCGACACCGAAGAGGTGTTGCGGATTCACCTGGTGCATGACCTGATCAACTACCCGCTGCTGTCGTACCACGTCGAGCAGCAGTTTGACCGTGTGCTTAGCTCGCAGGTGCAGGGTGGCATCAGGATCTTTGTTGACGAGTGGGACCACCCCAGCGATCGCGAGAAGCCGGAGGAAAACTACGCCAAGCGCCATCTAAACCTGTTTCACGGCAAAGTTGTCGACGGCGAGAAGCTGGCGTTTGCAAACCTGGAGAATGCGATCAAGGTGTTTACCAAGGCGAAAGAAGAGGTTTCCAAGCAGCGCAGAGCTTCTGTCTATGGAGAGAATGAGCAGGAGCGGGCGCAGGGACAAGCTCAGGATCGTGGGCATGGGCATGGGCATGGGCATGAGCATGAACAGGCGCAAGAACAGGAACAGGAACAGGATGACCGCATTAGCGACGTTTTCGTCTCAATCTTACCGATAGCAGTCCCAGACAAGGGTAAGCAGCACGAGATTGTCACCACAGACTCCAGCCACCAAGGAAACTTTAGCTTCACCATAATTCTAAAGGACATCACCAATGACATCACCTCCATCACCAGGTCCCAGGGGTTCCCGACCAAATGGGCGGAGTGGCTGGAGGGTACATCCGAGCTCAAAGACAAACAGACTGCTATCGATGAACGGCAGAGTAAGGGCAAGGGAGGCGATGGCAACAACGCTGGCAACGATAACCAGGACAAGACGGCCGTCGAGGGCGAGATAGACCCCAGCGAGTGGGTCAAGGACTGGGTCGAGGACGGTCTCAGCCTAGCGTTTGGTGTTGTGGCCCAGAACTACGTGGTTGAAAGGATGGGGTTCTAGGCTTGCTACAGAATCTTTCTCACGCGTCCTTCCTTCCTTTCTCGATCTGTTGTTTTGCTACGTGTATACGAATATAGTTTTATCGCAGCTTCTTATGACATCAAAAGGGCAAACGACCCCTCCTCTCTCCTCTTTCCCTTCTCTGCGGCCGTTGGCCACGGTGCTCGATTGGTTTCAAAGAAGCCGTAATGTATGTTATGCTATTTGGACTATAAAAAAAAGCTCTAGTGTCCGAGTCTCCAAGCTTTCTAACCCCAACTCGGCGGCTGGCATGGCAGGCGAGGGTGTCTGGACACTGCATGCCTCTTTGTTGGCTCCGCACATACCCTGTCCTCTGTTGCATACACAGGAGCGTGGCGGTGAGAAATTACGCTGCTGTTACTTCTTCAACAGCGCCTTGAGGCTGCCCACGTCGTCGCCAATAATCTTTTTTTCCCAGTCCACCCACAGACTCTTGTTCTTGTTCCAGACCCCTGACCTGACGCATTCGGCCAGGTCTTGATTGAAGACGGACTCCTGGGACGGCTTGGAGATGATGCCGGAGAGACCATTGATCTGGTCTGCGAGCACAGATTTGTTGATCCCGTACATGTATTTCAGCTGGTCCAATGTGGGGAAACGGGTGTGCACTTCGATGTTGAACTTGTCAGAGGCGTCGCCCTGCAGACGCTGCAGCAGCGCGGTGGACGGTTTGCTGGAGATGTCGTGGGTGAAGAGCGTGATGATGCGTGGTTGATGTTGCAAAGTTTTGAACAGAGACATTGTATGGTGTGGTGTGGTGAAGTGTAGTGTGCTTGCGGTGAAGTTTAGTATGTTTTCGCAGTGCGCCTTGTTTTGCTTTGTCTGGGGTAATGCAGAGAGCGCTGACATTTGACGGAAACTCGCAAAATACCGCAACGCCGAGAAAGGCCCCAGACCATCTCTGTTCGTATGCAGTAAACGAGTTAACCGAGGCCTGGCCCTGCACCAACCCAGTTGTCTTATTCGCAAGCACGCACTTACTCGCCAGAGCTCATCGCGGGCCCATTCCTCCTGCCCCGTTGGGAGCCCCGTGACCTGGACTTGGACCTGTGCGGCACAGCACGTCACACGGGTATATCACTATCCACGCACGCCATGGCCCCGCCAGGACAAAAATTTTCAACGCTGTCAACACTCAAGCAATTGGCCGCCACGAAGGGGAGACCAGACCAGAGTCAGCCCTGCGGAAAGCACTATTCAGTTCGAGCTTCCATCCACAACCACTTCGAACCCCGTTCTTCCTGGCACCCCACTCTTTCACACCCTACTGTCCCAACACCCCTGAATGTCGCAAGAAAAAGAGCCCAACGCAGCCAAAATCACCGAGGGCGAGGCCGACCTGTACCTTGACCAATACAACTTCACGACGACCGCCGCGATTGTCGGGTCCGTAGACCGCAAGATCTTTGTGCTGCTACGTGACGGCAGGATGCTATTTGGCGTGCTGAGGACGTTTGATCAGTACGCCAACTTGATCCTGCAGCATTGCGTCGAGAGAATATACATCACGGATGAAAACAAGTACGGCGAGTGCGATAGAGGCGTGTTTATGGTGCGTGGTGAAAACGTCGTGATGCTCGGCGAGGTCGACATTGACAAGGAAGACAAGCCTTTGGAAACCATGGAGCGTGTTCCGTTCGAAGAGGCGTCTCTGATCAAGCAGCAGCGTGACGACGGAAAGTTCAAGAGGGAAACCCGCAAGGGCAAAGAGTTTGCAAAACTTGGCTTGATACACGACTTCCACAAAGCAGATATGTACTAGAATGTGTAACCTAGAAAAATGAGTAAAAAAGAAAAAGAAAAAGTAGTAATCACAATAACGACAGTAAAAGGCTATGTAGCTAACGAGAAAAGGTGGTGCGAAAAGAAGGAACGCACGGCGAGGTTGCACAGTGACGACGTATGGTGGTGATATATGGCGGTGATGGATGGCGGTGATGGATGGCGGTGATGGATGGCGGTGATTAAAAGGACCGGCAGCGACTGGGGGAACCCACGGTATGAGGACAGAGAGACAAACGACTGGGACGGGACAGAGGAGCAAAACAAATGAATAAACAAACAAATGAACAGACAAACAGACTAATAAACTAACGAACGAACAAACAAACAAACAAATAAAGGCGGAGGCATGGAGACATGGAAGCACGACGATAAACAAACGTGAAAAGATGGCATATGCTGTTACGCCTGCTATCCTGCTATCCTGCTACCCTGCTACCCTGCTACCCTGCTACGTCCGCAACAATAGGCTTGGCAGGTGGCTAGCCGCTCAGCATGCCCCGGCCACGTTTGCAAGTGCTCTCCTCGTAGAACTTGTTGCTCTTGTTCAATGCCACGATCTCGGTACGCCCCAGTTGCGAAAGCAAAGCCTCGTCGGGGCCCTCATTGATGCGCAACGACCTTGCAAGAGTCCACATGCGCACCAATGGAGTGGCGTTCTCGCAGATCCCCAGGGACCCGTGGATCTGCATGGACCAGTCGACAAGCGCAGACATTTCCTTTGGCGTCATGATCTTGGCCATCGAGATCTCGTCGCGCGCCTGCTTCATGCCCTCAACGTCGGCCTTGATGGCGGCATTGCAGCATAGCAAGCGGCACATTTCTATCTTCAACTTCCAGTTGGCAACCTCGAACTTGAAGTGCTCAGACTTTTGCAACTTGACGCCAAACACCTTACGCACGGAGGCCCTATGGTTGGCCCTGCGCAAGGCCTCGTGGCCCATGCCACACAACTTCATGCACTGGTAGACCCTGGACGCATTCGACCTCTGCTGCGCAATCTGGAACCCGTCACCCCGGCTGCCCAAGATGCTTAGCGGGACAGTCAGATTGCTGAACTCGACCTCGTAGTACTTGGTGTTGCGAAGCTCGTCGTGATCGTGCCCAAGCACGTCGATCGGCGTGATGGTGGTGGTGCTCTCATCGAGATCCTCCGGCCTCACCACCACGATGGAGTGTTTTTTGTAGATGTTTCCCTCCTCCTGCTCGGTAAGGCACAACACCAACCACACCCTGCAGTGCGGGTCGCCGACACTGGATGCGAACCATTTGTTCCCCGAAATCGTCATCGTGCGGCTGTCAAAATCAAAGGTGCAGGTGGTGGCCACGTTCAACGCGTCCGAGCTCGAGACGTTCTTCTCGCTCATGAGGAAGCTCGAAGTGGCGTCGTCGTGGAGTAGAGGCGATAGGCACTCTTGGAGCTGCATCGGATCGCCGTGCTTCAGCAACAGTTCCATGGTGCCGGTGTTGACGTGGGAGGTGTTGGTGACCTCCTGTGCAACAAGGCTGCGGCCGATGAACTGGCACAGCAAGGCGTACTCCAGCGTGGTGAGGTTGCTGTCGAACAAGAGGCCCGACGGCAAGGACTGCTCTGCGCCAGTGCCGGCCACTGGCATGCACAGGTCGTCTTGGAGGACCAGCAGGTTCCAGAGCCCCAGCTCCTTGGCGCGGGTCCTTAACTCGGCGACAATGGGAAGTTCCCTGCACTCCTCGTCGAGAGTCAGAGTGGCGCCCTCAAGCTCGGCAGCAGAGAAGTTTTTCGTGGAGGAGTGCGCGGACCAGGACGGCGACACGGCGGTTCTGGACGAGGCCTGCAGCTGTTGCAAGTAGACTTCGTCGGCTGGAATGCACTCCTCCTCGACAAACCGGCGCAAGCGTCGCAAGATTCCGTAGGCCTTGAGGGAAACCTTGTCTCTCACGGAGGCGGGGATGTAGTTGTCGATGGGATCGATATCGTCGATGGTTGGCTTTTTGTATGTCTGTGGGCGGGCAGCAGTGCTAGGCATTGTGGCGGGCGGATGCTAGGCGGGCAGATGTTAGGCGTGCTGATGGAGGTACTCGCGGCTACAGTGGCGATTGTGACTGTGGGTGTGATTGAGATTGCGGCTGCGGTTGCGGCTGCAGTGGTGGTTGTTATTGCAGTGGCAGTTGTGACCTGCAATCCAGTGTGTAAAACGGTGGTCTCTGGATCAAACACAGGTTTATATAGGCGCCGGAGCTGTCTCAGGGCACGCTGCGCTGCATAGCGAGACGCAGCGCAGCGGCCGCCGCGCGCAGAAAACCACACCGACGCAAAACCGCAGATGCAGGGAAAACATTGCTCTAGCGACCTACAGCCAGCATTGATTAACAGTGGTAGCGCGCCAGTAAGGCAAGTCCATAACTCAAATTTTGTCTACACATAAGCTGCAGATTAGCCTCTGCTCTCGTGCTTTGGTGCTTTTGCTAGCTCTCGTCCGTTCCGGCTTACTCTTGCCTGCTTTCGGCCCTGTTCCTTCTGCTGCGCGTGTCTGCGTGCCACAAAAACAGGTTTGGTACTACTTATGTAAGTGTGATCTGCGTGCAACCGCCGTGTAATATGGTTACAATGTGGACACAAAACCGGAAGATCTGAGTTGTGAGTGAAGGTGAAATCGTAATCGGAAGCGGAGTCGGAAGAGAAGTCGAAAGCGAAATCGAAAGCGAAATCGAAAGCGAAATCGAAAGCGAAATCGAAAAAGAAAACGAAAACGAAAACGAAAACGAAAACGAAAACGAAAACGAAAACGAAAATTTTCTTCCCCTCCAGGACTCATGCCCACATCTCTCGATTCCATTCCATCTCATCACCTCTTTGACGACTTCAAACCCCCTCCCAACACATCCCAACCGGCCACAGCCAGAACGTACAACGTCACGCAGCTAAATACCCTGACATGTCGCACTTCACCACCTACAAGGACACCATCCAGGAGGGAGACCTCGCGCTGGTGTGGATCTCGAGAGACAACATTAAGCCCATCACCATCACAGCTGACTCCACCTTCAACACCCGCTACGGCTCTTTCCCACACAATGACATGATTGGCAGGCCGTACGGCTCGCAGATTGGCGTGAGGACCAAGGGCACCAACCGATTCGGGTTCGTGCACGTGCTGCAGCCCACTCCGGAGCTGTGGACGCTGTCGTTGCCCCACAGAACCCAGATAGTGTACACCCCAGACTCTTCCTACATCATGCAAAGACTGAACTGCTCGCCCAGCTCGCGTGTGATCGAGGCCGGCACAGGTTCGGGGTCCTTCTCCCATGCCTTTGCAAGAACCGCCGGCAGGCTGTTTTCCTTTGAATTCCACAAGGTGAGGTACGAGCAGGCCCTGAAAGAGTTCCAGGACCACGGCCTTGCGGCCGACAACGTCACAATCACGCATAGGGATGTCTGTCAGGACGGCTTCACGATCAAGCCCACAGACACCTCGTCGCACACCTTTGCTGCGGGGGATGGGCCGCTCTGTCTGGACGCCGACGTCGTGTTCCTTGACTTGCCCGCTCCATGGGACGCGATCCCGCACCTGGACCAGGTCGTTGCCCAGGACAAACGCGTGGGCTTGTGCTGCTTCAGCCCCTGCATCGAGCAGGTGGACAAGACGCTGGAGGTGCTCGGCAAGCACGGCTGGACTAGCGTCCAGATGGTCGAGATCCAGGGGAGACAATATGAGAGCAGACGCCAGATGATCAGACGGGTGGACGACGCACTGGAAAGACTGAGAGACGTCAAGAGACGCAAGCAGAACGGCGTGGAGAGACGCAAGAGGATGTACGACAAGCTGCTGGGCAAGGACGAGCATACCGACGATGTCCGGCCAGAGACCCCGAAAACACAGTACAACCCGTTCGGCAAGGGCTCGCGGGTCAAGGAGGGCGACACCAACTTTGAGTGGAAGGAAGTTTCGAAGGTGGAGCACGAGATCAAGTCGCACACCTCGTACCTCACGTTTGCGTACCGGAACATCTCCAAGACGAGGGACGAAGACCTGGTTTCCAGGATTGTCGAGGAGATGAAGGACTTTGAGCCGGAGGCAAAGGAGCCGAGCAAAAGAGAAAGAAAGAAGCAAGCTCGCAAGGACAACGAGCAAAATCAATAGACAACCGCGTTTCTATCTGTGTGTATCGCTCCATAGGATAAATGTTACATCTGTATACAACTACTCTCTAGAAAAAATCGCCAAACACGTCTCTTCTGCGCTGCTCCCACAGCGGCATGTTTCTCCTAACCGTCTGCTGCGCCTGCAGGTCCAGGTCGGCGACAACCAGCTGGGGAGCGTTGCCGGTGGGGTCTGCTCTTGCCAAGACTTCCCCCCAGGGCCCCACCACCATGGAGTGGCCCCAAGATATCCTCTTGACGTTACCCTGGGAGCCATCCCTTGCCGGCCCATCTACACACACGTCGTGCTCGCCCTGCTGGCCCGGCATGACGATGAAGCACTGCGTGTCGATGGCCCTGCACCGCGCCAGCAGCTCCCAATGCGCCTCGCCGGTCTTGACGGTGAATGCGCTGGGAAAGCACAGGATCTCGGCACCCATGGACCTCAGTTTCAGCGACAGCTCTGGAAACCTCACGTCGTAACAGAGGGCACTGCCCAGCCTCCCCGCCGGCGTGTCGAGAATGTCGGCGATCCTCGTGCCCGGCTGCACGGAGTTGCTTTCCTTTAGAATAGGGCCATTGGGCACGTCGACATCGAAGAGGTGCAGTTTCTGATACTGCTGCAGAATCTCGCCCTTGTGGTTGATGTACAACAGCACGTTTTTCACGCGGACGTCACCCCGGGAGACGTCCCCCTCCGTTGGAGGCAGGTGGACGCCGATGGAGACGTCGATCCTCTTGCCGTGCTCCACGGTCAGCTCGCGTAGCCTCGACTGCAGGCTTGAGATAAACAGGGGCGACTCCTGTGCTAGCCGGTTCGAGTGGGCAGCGTTGGCGGAGAGGAAATCAGTGGCTTCTGGGAAGAACAGTACCGCAACGTCCTGTTCCAGTGCTCTTGAGATCAGGCCGGTGACGGTGCGCAGGTTTTGCTGCAGGTTTGACGAGGAGCACAACTGTGCAATGGCTACTCTGGTCATCTGTGTGTCTTTGGTGTGTTTCCTGCGTGTTGTTCTGCCGCTGGATGCTCCCTCTCCCTCTGCAGCCAGATTTGTAATGTTTACAGGATCTTTGTTGCCGTGAGGGCGGAGCACTGGAGGAGAGGGAGAGGCGACCGACAGCGGGAACAAAAGAGGAGCCGGTAAGTCAAAAATGTGTAGCCACTGGTCGGTGCAGCTGTCTAGGCCGGTTTGTATACCAGTTAATGCGTGCCATTCTGTGCTGTGCTTTGATGTCTCGGCGCTTATTCCGGGCCTCGCTTACCACCAGATCAGCAGTAGTTACGTGCTTGGTGATACATGAATATCTTGCGGAAGAACGCTTTCAAGTTGGCAGGCGCGATGTGCACAAATACATGTACACACATGCACATACACCGGCACAAGCACACGTACACGTACACGTACACGTACACGTACACGCACACACACTAGGAGCGCCCTACCCCCATCCTATTCTTCGCTCCTCCTTGGGCCTCACATCCCCTGCAAAACACACTACAGCGCGAAAGAAGATCGAGGATCTGAACCATGTTTGCTGAATCAATGACACAGTCTCCGCGGGTAGAAGACCACCACTCCACACTGCTCCAGCCTCGCACGATCCTGCTGAAGGACGGCGAAACAACCGCAACAATGTACCCAATTCCTGCAAGCCCGGGCCTGCTACCAGCGGGCCTGTTGGCGTTTCTGCTGGATGAGTTCAACATGGAGATCGAAAAGGGCGACAGCTTTCCGTACTACGAGCCGCTGTCGCTGGAGGAATTCAAAAGGGTCTGGTTCGACGAGAGAAACGGCGTTGTCTGCGTGATGGTGCTGGGTGAGATCCCAGAACTGGACTACAGCGTTGAAAACGGCAGCAACGGCCGCGAGGCTTCCCTGAGGCGCACGCCGCAGTACGTGAAGCGCAAGGAACGCAGAAACATGAACCTCAACATCCAGTGGGAGAAACAGTGCCTGGGCTCGTTCAACCTGAAGCCCGCGTATCCTGGCCGCTCGTCGCACGTCGTGACCGGTACGTTCTTGGTCAACGCGGGGATCAGGGGAAAGGGCATAGGCCATACCCTCGTGGAGTGTTTTCTCGACTGGGCCCCGCGACTGGGCTTCACGTCGTCGTGTTTCCCGCTGGTGTACGGCACCAACGTCGGCATCCGCCGCATCCTGGAGACGCTGAACTTCCGGCGGGTCGGCAAGCTGCCAGAGTCCGGGATCCTGAAGGGCTGCGACTCCCCCGTGGACTCGTTCATCTACGGCAAGGAGTTCACACATGTGTCAAAGACAATCGACATGCTGAACGGGATGACCCCGGACGGCACCATTGCAAAGTACGAGCGGCTGAGGCACTACCTGGAAACGGGCCAGTACCCGCCGATGTGCGACCGCAACGAAAAGGCCAGGCTGCGCGCGTCTGCGAAAACTCACAGTCTGATCAACGACAAGATAATGACCAAGGGCCGCGAGGTTGTGTACAACACGCAACGGCAGCTGGAGATTGCGTTCGAGGTGCACTCGGTCAACCACCACGGGATCAACAAGGTCACCACCAAGATTGCCGAGCGATACCACTGGCAGGGCATCAAACAGACCGTAGCCCAGATCGTCGGGTCGTGCCCCAGGTGCAAGGAGAACCACCCGGATGCAGCTGGGATTGTGGTTGTGCCGTCGCCGCAGCAGCAAGCGCACATGCTGGTCCACCAGCACGGCGTGGAGGACCACTCCTCGCAGCTGAGCAGGGTCGCGGCAGCCGTTGTTGGATCGCTGCGCAACGGTGCGCGCGGAGAGCCCACCCCGGTGGACACTGGTCCAGGAGCTGGTAGCGTTTCTGTGGCGGGGACCTCGTCTGCAGAGGAGCCGGGGGCAGGGAGCGGTCATGGGCGTAAGCGGCTCGCCAGCGATGGCATCAACGACAATGTCGCCATAGCCTCTGCCGCTACCGCCACTGCCACCTCCACTGCCACTGCCACTCTGCACCGGCTAAAGTTTGGCCGTGATGGCCAAGGGCACGTCTCCTCACAGCCCGTACTAAGCAACGAGCAATCTATGAACAGCTTTACCCGATATGCACGAGAAAATGCAAGGAAGAAGCCCCGGTACCTGGACATTGCAGCGGGAGGGTCTCCGTCTGTTGCCCTTGCTGCTGGCACTAGGGTTTCCGTGGCACCGGCGTACACGTCTCTTTCACAGTTGGTCCGTGGTACTGTCCAGCGAGGTAGCGCCTCAACAACTCCAGGTTCGCACCACGACGGTAGTGAGCCCGGTACGGTGGAGATCATAGAGTGCGATGACACGAACATCGACGATGCGCTGATGGACTTGGAGGACAACGTGATAGCTGCTGTAGAGGCAGTTCAGAAGGAGCAGGAGCGAAAGCGAAGGAGCGATGAACGCGGTGGTCACGGTGGTCACGGTGGTCACGGTGGTCACAGTGACGACGGTGATGGCAGCAACTACCGGGGAAGTCGAAGTGAGTATTTTTAGCGTACATAGGTTTACAACAGTTACAAGATGGACTAAAAGTGTGGCAAGAAAGGAAAAGAAGAAAAAGACTACACACGAGTGGTGCACCGGTATCGCACACGTACAACTGTTCCCCTAGTGGATGGCCTAGCAGACGCGGCATCTTTGTTGCACTGCTGTATCTTGCTTTTTTTGTGTTTGTTTTCTTGTTTGTTTTCTTGTTTGTTTTTTGTTTGTTTTTTGTTTGTTTTTTGTTTGTTTTTTGTTTGTTTTGTCTGTTTCTCTTTCCCTTTTGCATTGTTCTACTTGTTTTCTTTGAAGACGGCTGTTCCAACCCTTCAAGGTTTCCGTTTCGTGTCATGGTCCGTTCCGACACGACCCGGAAAATAGAAACATCCGGTGTAGGTCTCAATGGTAATGGTCCCCTTTGCTTATCAAATCGACGGCAACTTCGTTGTTCTTGACGATAACGTCGCGCTTGTAGTTCTCCTTGCGTGGCCATGAACGAACCACCCTTACGGAGTGCAGGCTGTCTCCTGAGCCGTGGTTGCCGTTGGGAGACAGTGTGTAGGTCGCTTTGCCCACCTGGGAGCCCTCCAACGCAAGAATGACATCGCGATGGTGGGAGTTCCGCTGCGCTGCGTCGATGGAGAATTCGTCTGCAGAGTCGCCTGCGGATTCGCCTGTAGAGTCGCGGGTCGGTCCGTGGGAGAAGTCCTTCAGGATCCTAAATCTACCCACTTCCCTCACAACATCGGTGGAGTACGTCAGTTCCGACGTTTCCCGGTTGAGCCCTTCCATTTCGACAACCGCTATCAGCTGCCATGACGTCTTGTCTGCCAATTGGATAAGCTCAGTGCCATCTTTGAAGATGCTGGTCCTGCGCAGCTTCTCCAACACGGTCACAGTTGCTTCCACATCTGCCGAGTCCAGGTAGGTCTGGTTGCTGGTGAACCTGTTTTCGATGCGCTCCTGGAGAACGTACGTCTCGTTTTGAAAGCGCACCTCGCTGCTGATGTGCAGGCCAACGGTGGAGTTGACGAGCTGATACAGGGCAGACTTGTCCCTGTCGTCTACCGCCACCTGGAATGTTGGCTCGGCCAGAGTGGAGTTTAGCAGTTGCCCGTACCCCAGAGAAAAGCGCTGGTCGGCACCCTCGCTGCCGTGACCGTCTTCCCACAAAAGCAGGTTACCGGACAGAATCCAGTTTTCGCCAACGGTGCTCTTGTATTCGTCGACAACACTGCTGGCCACCTCGATCTCTAGCTCCCAGCCGCCCTGCACCAGCAAGCTCAGGAATGGAGTCAGATTGACGCGGTAGCTCTCGATGTCAAAGGCGTCAATGCCAACACAGGGCCTCCACAGCGGAGGCGAGAGGCCTCCTGTGAAGATGATCGGGGTTGGAACAAAGGAGTCCACGAGGTACTCGGCCTCGGAGTTTGAGATGTAGATGTTGAGAACGCGCAGCGGGCCGTGGCCCAGCAGGCTATGGCCCTGGGAGGCAAACCGGTCCGTGTACTTGTCGAGCACGTTGGTGTACCAGAACTCCTCAGCTGCATTGCCCGAGGCAAACACCTCGACAACGGCACTGCTGACGTGGTGCGAGGTTGCGGGCCCAAACTCGTGGAGCGGACGCTTCCAGCGGGGATTGTTGTGGGAGGACAGAGGGTAGTAGAGGAGGGGGGTCTTTGTGAATTGCTCTACTAACGGGTGGACGGAGGTGGGCGGCTCTTGGATGTAGTGTAGGAAAACGTCGTGGAAAGCAGACACAGGGGTGTCGGAGCTTTCTGCGTCGGAGCTCGCTGTGAAGCTGTCCTTGCCGCTGTCGCAGTCATCGTCATCGTCAACCTGGTAGTAGTGCAGCAGCAGCTCGACGTTGAACACGCCGTCCAGTCTCGTCGTAACCAGGTTGTCGAGCTGGAACACGAGCTCAATCGGCTCGTCCGGCTCGAACAAGGCCATGTACTGCGACACGTCCTTGGACGACTCGCTGACAACGGTCTTGCCGTTGTAGGGCTCGGCCGTGGAGCTTCTCCAGACGTTGATATCGTTCAAAAACACATGCGCCAGCCTGTCGAACTGGGTGCCCGAGACGTTGGTGACCAGTTCCAAAACCAGCTTGTTGTAGGGCTGCTCGCGGTATGGCGCAAAGGTTTTACGGGCGGGCCTGCCCCACGAGTCGCCGAACGAGTAGGTCAGTAGGTGCTGCGAGTGCACGGGAGGGGTGTCGGGCAGCGTTTCTATAGTTATTTCAAAGGACTTTTGCACGGGAGAAGTGGTGTTGGAAGCAAGCAGGCCGGCGCCAGAGGCTTGGCCGCGACTGCTGGGAGCGGCACCCATTGGGCACTGGGGCAGGAGCCCCCACAGCAGAGACGCAAAGAGCAAGGTTGCCAGAGCATACAGAATCCTGTCGTAGACGCGGGACCTGGGCGTGCGCGACAGCTCCTGTTTTTCCAAGTCGAGCGAGTGCGTCCTGGGCGTGGCCACGGTGCGGGCTCTGGAGACATGGTTCCAGATGTCCATCTCTCTTCCCTTGGTTCCCATGATGGTGTGTTTATCGAGGAGAGGGGGTCAAGTGGAGTTGGTGCAGTCTTTTGGTGTGGAACAGGGAGCCCAGCCCGGGTTGTGCAAGAAACAAAAGAAGGCCGAGTTTGGGCGAGTCTCCGGCGCGCAAGGGTTGCCAAATCGCTGCGGTAGCGGTGGCGGCAGCACCGACCTTGCCAACACAGGCATCAACACAGGCATCAACACAGGCATCGACGCCAACGCCAACGCCAACTCCGCTGCTGTTGTCTCCGTCACCAACCCAGCAATGATCTTTTTCTTTCGCCACATCCGTGACATCTTTGTGCAGTCGCACACGCACAAGCAGCAAGTCCTGCTGAGCCGGAAGGCGTTTTTCCAGCTATTGGGCTACTTGGGCAGCTGCGTGCTAATTTCCCTAGTGGCCCAAAGCGGCTACGTGTAGTAATGTGCAGTTGTAGATGGGTTCCTTGTTGCAACACCCCACCACGCTGTTGTCCTACGCTGTTCTCCTACGCTGTTCTCCTACGCCGTTCCCCTACGCTGTTCTCCTACGATGTTCTCCTACATCTCTTTGCTGCTGCTTGTTTTGGACCCTCTGCCCAAGCACCTCATAGCGTATGTACTAAGCCTTGTATACTTTACATACGATATAAAGTACGAAACAGGTTTGTTGGCATCTGCCACTCCGACTCCGGTTCTTGCTGTACGCCAAGCCCTTGACACAAAAGATAAGGGGTGTGTGAGGGAGGCCCGCAAACCATCCGATGCTCACTCCACATGTTGTAGAATGAACACGTTTTACTTTATTCTCCAAGGCCCACGTTGCGTTGCGTTGCATTGCCTCCCTCCTCCCTCCTATACCAGCCAGCCAGTCTCCGAAGCACGTGAATCATTTGTTACCCGGCCGTGTTTGAGAACGCGGAAAGAGCCCTCCTGGAAGGTTGCCGCCAGAAGCAAGGGCATTTCGCAACAACGGGACCAACGGCAGCAGCAGCAGCAGGGTGTTGCTGCTGCTGCTGATGCTCTAATAATGTGCCAATGCAACGAGGGCCTCCCCACTTCACATGCGACTAGTCGCACTGACCCGCTCTCCAGAAACCCACCCCCAACGGTCCAGAGCTGTTCCAACGACAACTTCCACGGACGTGGTTGTGCCAGCCGTTTTGCTACCGGTTGTGCTCGTACGACATGCCCTGACCAGACGGGGGTCGCCAGGCAGCAGCTTTTTCAAGGACGGAAAATTTGAAAGGAGGTAGATGACAAAGGTGAAGTGTACAACAAGCACGCACACATGCCACAGAACCCGGAAAACCACTTCAGTAACATGCAGATTGGCAGCAACAACTCAGACTACCCGCTGGAAGGGAGCAATGGCAAGTCAGCGTTGGGACGGACCCCTAGCACTTCTGGACAATATGGCAACATTAATGCGAATTTGCACGCAAGGGTCAAGGCATTTCAGGAGCAAAGACAGCTCAAGAGAAGTGGGAGCGTGAGCAGTAACAAGAGCGAGGGAGAGGAGAAGAATATACAGCAGATTGTTAACAAGCCGCTGCCTCCGCTGCCTCCGAGTAAACAACAGCACCAGCACCAGCACCAGCAGCAACAGCAACAGCAACAGCAACAGCAACAACCGCAACCGCAACCACAACAGGAACACCAGAGGCAGCAACAATCACAGCAACCACGACAACTAAACCCTATTAGAAAAGCACCAAGAGCTCCTCTTGGTGCTCCCAGGGTTCTGCCCAACCCTCAGCAGCGGTTGTCAATCCCATTGCCGCCCCAGTTTTCACCTCCACGTCAACAACAGCTGCACCAGCAACCACAACTGCAACTGAAACCACAACCGCAGCTGCAAAGACCAGTCAATCTGCCAACCCCCACTGGCCAACCAAGATCCAGACCCAGTTTAAGCGCTCGTAGGGGCTTGAAACTGCCTCCTGGGGGCATGTCTTTGAAGATGAAGCCGCAAGAATTCGCCTCCACGCCCTCCAACAAGGCACAGACCCCCTCCATCCAGGGCAAGCGGAGCAACCCGGGCTCGTTGGTCAACGGGATACAGACAACGTCGACATCGTCCAACAAGCAGGCCGACACCGTGGGCACCACGCCGCCGCAGGTGGGCAACAACAACCGCACAGGGTCCAACGGGCTGTTTGCCAACTTTTCCAAGTACGTCGACATCAAATCCGGGTCGCTGAACTTTGCGGGCAAGCTTTCGCTCAGCTCCAGCGGTGTGGACTTCAGCAACGGCTCCTCCTTCCGCATCACTCTGGATGAACTGGAATTTCTGGAAGAATTGGGCCACGGCAACTACGGGAACGTCTCCAAGGTGCTGCACAAGCCGACAAACATCATCATGGCCATGAAGGAGGTGCGCTTGGAACTGGACGAGTCCAAGTTCACGCAGATTCTCATGGAACTCGAGGTGCTGCACAAGTGCCAGTCGCCACACATCGTGGACTTTTACGGCGCGTTTTTCATCGAGGGCGCGGTCTACATGTGCATGGAGTACATGGATGGTGGGTCGCTGGACAAGTGCTACGACCAGGACTGCATTGGTGGGATCGACGAGCCGCAGCTGGCGTACATTACCGAGGCGGTGATATGTGGCTTGAAGGAGTTGAAGGACGTGCACAACATCATCCACCGGGACGTGAAGCCGACAAACATCCTGTGCTCTGCGGCCCAGGGCACGATCAAGCTGTGCGACTTTGGCGTCTCGGGGAACCTGGTGGCTTCGATGGCAAAGACCAACATCGGCTGCCAGTCGTACATGGCCCCGGAGCGCATCAAGTCGCTAAACCCGGACAAGTCCACGTACACCGTGCAGTCGGACATCTGGTCGCTGGGGTTGAGCATTTTGGAAATGGCGTTGGGCGCGTACCCGTACCCTCCAGAGACCTACGACAACATCTTTTCGCAGTTGAGTGCCATTGTGGACGGGCCTCCGCCCAAGCTTCCGCAGGCCAAGTTCAGCGCGGACGCCCAGGACTTTGTGAGTATGTGTTTGCAGAAGGTGCCCGAGAGGCGGCCAAACTATGCAGCCCTGCTCGAGCACCGCTGGCTCAAGAAGTACAGGGAGGTTAATGTGGGCATGAGCCTGTACATCACGGAACGGCTGGAGAGGAGACGCGAGCTCGTGGAGGAGAGCGGCGGCGAGGACAGTGTGAAGAGCGTTCCCGCGCTGCACATGGGAGGGCTGTAGCGTTGTTTTGACTAGGACGCCCCGTTGCATGTCGATACGTAGGATATATGAATACATGTATTTGTGCCTTTCTTTAGTGTTTTCGCCTCTATATACAACGTCTCTCCAAGAAGTGCTCGTTTGTATGTTATTGTACTCTTCTTTTTTTTCGTTTTTCATTTTTTTTTTTTTTTTTTTTTTTTTTTTTTTCTACTTTCCCTCCCTATATAATGCTTTAGTATATGTTTGCTCCTCTATATATTTGTTTTCTGTCTATTCTTCGCTGTTTGCTTTCTTCCCTTTGATGTCCGCTGTTTTCCATTTGTTTATTATTGTGTTTGCGCTGGATGGTGGGATTGAGGAGCCAGATGGCGCTTTAAAGTTCTCAAAATTGACACTGACAATAAATAAATAAATAAATAAATAAATAAATAAATAAATAAATAAATAAATAAATAAATAAATAAATAAATAAATAAACAAATAAATAAATAAATAAATAAATAAATAAATAAATAAATAAATAAATAAATAAATAAATAAATAAATAAATAAATAAATAAATAAATAAATAAATAAATAAATAAATAAACAAACCATAAAACTCTCAGAGCCCTCTCCTCACTCATGTCTCTGTTAACGGCGCTAGCTTTAATGCTTCAGGGCGTGCGCGCGTGCGTACGCGCGTGTGTACGTGCAGGAAGGAAAAGACCAAAAAAATTAAAAAAACAGAAAAACAGAAAAACAGAAAAACAGAAAAACCGAAAATGCTGTCTCACTCAATGTGCTGGTCCACTAAACGCTGAAGGAAGATTCGCAAGTGGCAGTACACATACTTGTTGCACGCCACAGCCCTTCAAATAGTATGACACTATTCAGAACGCTCAGCAGAAACCCAACGTTTGCGTCGTTTCAGCAGCGCTACCAGAAGACGGTGGGCCACAAGATTCGTGACTTCATCGACCGTGTCGCCAGCGCGCTGCATCCCGTTGCCAAACACGTATTCCCAAACTTTATCGCCGTGCACTACTTCTACATCATTTCGCTCACTATTCTGGCATCGATACTGATATACCCGGTCAAGAACTTTCCGTACATCGACATTCTGTTCCTCGCGGCAGGGGCGGCCACCCAGGGTGGCCTGAACACAATAAACCTGAACGAACTGACGCTGTACCAGCAGATAGTCGTGTATATCACGTGTCTGATCACCACCCCTATCTGGATACACAGCGCGCTGGCGTTCGTGAGGCTGTACTGGTTCGAGCGCTACTTCGACGGGATCAAGGACTGGTCGAAAAGAAACTTCAAAATGAGACGCACAAAGACGCTCATGCAGAGGGAGCTGACGGCAAGAACGATGACGGGGAACATGCCTCCGGGGCCCAAGCGGTACGGGCCGTTTGCCAGAACCACCAGCAACTCGGACGATTTCCAAAGCAAGTTGTTTAGCGGTAAGCTGTTCAACAGGGACGAGGACGGAAGCGACCATACTTTGGACACGGCAGAGGTACCGAGCACAAAGAGCTACGAAATGCACAACCTTTCTAGCAAGAAAAAATCACAACAGCAGCAGCGGCAATACGAGGACAACCTAAGTGGAAGCTCGTCTTTGGGAAGCACAAAGACTGGCTCCGAAGAATCACCCCGCAGCGGTGGCGGCAATGGTGGCACGATACAGTTTACAGATATGCCTACTCCACAAAAGCAAAAGAAAAGCCAGGGCTTTGGCACCGCCAACAACAAAAACGGCGTCACCGAGCGTTTCACTAGCAGGAGACGCTCCGCCGACATCAATCCGGCCGACATGTACAGGTCGATTGCAATGCTGCAGGACCAGCACCAGGAAGATGGCGAAGACGAGGGCCCTGCCCTGGTGATAAGGGGCCCTGCAGAGAGGAGGGCTGGCAGCGGTGGCGCCAGGGAGGAGGTAGCGTCCGTCGCGGGCACAGGTCGCCCGCAAGGCTCGAAGGAAGACGGCGGTTCGCTTTACGCAAGAAGAGTACCAGAGACACAACTGCCTGTAATCAGTGGAAGTAATGACGAGCAAAGCGCAAGCGCAAGTACAGGGGCAGAGCAGATGCAGGAACAAGAACAAGGACAAGAACAGGAACAGGAAAAGAAAAAGACACACACGCATACACACACGAACACGCCAACAAAGGAGAAAAAAGAGGATGAGAGTGCCGGCAGCAGCCCCGCAGCATACACTCTTGTCGAACTACACGACGAAAACATGTTGCCATCTCCAAGACCTGATGGCCCGTCGATCCATTTCAACATCACCAAGCCGCCACCGTCCACTAAAAAACGCCGCACACAGGACAGCTTTGGACCCGCCGAGGACAAACCAAAAAGCACAAGGCGTGGCAGCGCGAAAAGCAGCAAGAGGCCGATGCTGTTTGGCAGGTTTTCTTCCACGGGCAGCTTGAGGAGCAGGTTGAGGAGGATCTACACAAACGAGGACGAGGACGTTGGTAACGACGCAGACCTGGAAGAGGACTTTGCAGACGACAGCCTCTCGGAAAGCTCTGTTGACAGCGCGGCAGATGTTCACAGCGATAGCGACAGCGGAAACGACAGCGGCAACAGCAACGGCACCGGCAACCGCAGCGGGGACCACAAGGTAGGCTCTGAAAAGCACAAACAGGTTGAGAAACTGGGCCTTATCCACAGAGCGCACTCCAACCTGGCGGTGCCCTCGGAAGACGCCACCGACGGGCTCAGGTTCACCAAGAGATCAAACACCATGGACGCCGCAACAGAAAGGGACCTGCAGACGCTCGCCAAGTCGCCGAGCTTCCAGAAAATGATCTACCAGAAATGGAAAAGAGAAGAAAGGGAAAAGCGCAGGAAAAAGTTCATTAGGCCCAAGCACAGGCTCAGACGCGTCATGTCCAGACAGCCCATCTCCGAGGACGACGGCGTGGAGTCTGTGCACAGCGACCCGCCGCACTCCAAGCTCTCCCACCCGCTATCGCAGAGCAACTACGACGAGGAGGAGGGATACTACGGCCTGTCGTTTGACGACATGAACGACAGGCCGCGGCTGAACAGGTCGATGAGCACAAACTATCTCTCCTGGCAGCCTAACGTGGGCCGAAACTCCACGTTTCTCGGGCTGACCGAAGCGCAGAAGGCCGAGCTGGGCGGTGTAGAGTACCGCGCCATCAAGCTGCTGTGCGTGCTCCTCCTGCTGTACTACTTTGGCTTCCACATCATGTCATTTGTCATGCTTGTGCCGTGGATTAACAACATGGGCAACTACAAGCACATTGTGCGGAACGAGGACGGCGTGTCGCCGACGTGGTGGGGGTTCTTCACCTCGATGAGCGCGTTCAACGACCTAGGCCTCACGCTGACGCCCAACTCCATGATCTCGTTCAACAAGGCGGTGTACCCGCTGGTGACGATGATGTGGTTCATCGTGATTGGCAACACGGGGTTCCCGATCCTCCTGCGGTTCATCATCTGGTGTCTGTTCAAGACTGCGCCGGACTTGTCGCTGACGAAGGAAAGCCTGGGGTTCTTGCTGGACCATCCGCGCCGGTGCTTCACGTTGCTGTTTCCCAGCGCCCCAACCTGGTGGCTGCTGCTGATCCTGGTGGCGCTTAACGTCACGGACTTGGTCTTGTTTGTGATTCTGGACTTGAACGCCACGGTGCTGGACGGGCTGAGCCACGGCTTCAAGGTCTTGGACGGGCTCTTCCAGGCGGTTAGCACAAGGACCGCGGGCTTTAGTGTGCTCGACCTGAGCCAGCTCCACCCCTCCGTGCAGGTGTCCTACATGTTGATGATGTACGTGTCCGTCTTGCCGCTGGCCATCTCGATCAGGCGCACAAACGTGTACGAGGAGCAGTCGCTGGGCGTGTACGGAGGCAGCAACGGCAACGGCAGCGACGACCAGGACATGGATCCCGAGGACCTGAAGAAGATGGAAAACAGCACGAAATCGTTTATCGGCGCGCATCTGCGCAAACAGTTGTCCTTTGACCTGTGGTTTGTGTTTCTGGGGCTGTTTGTGATCTGCATCTGCGAGGGCGGCAAGATCCAGGACACCAAAAGACCAGCTTTCACGGTGTTCCAGGTTCTATTCGAGGTCGTCAGCGCGTACGGTACCGTCGGGCTTTCGCTGGGGTACCCCAGCACCAACCAATCGTTTTCTGCGCAGTTCACAACGTTGTCCAAGCTGGTGATGATCGCAATGTTGATCAGAGGCAGGCACAGAGGGCTACCATACTCGCTCGACCGTGCTATCATCTTGCCGAGCGAAAAAATGAAACAGAGGGACCGGTTGGCAGACTTGAAGCTGCAGAGGAACAAGACGAGCACGACGGACCCGGTGCTGCACTACCTCAAAAAGAGAACCAAGTCGGTGCGGTCTGGGATCACCTCTGCTCTTGGCCGCAGCTCGACGTCGAGAAACCACAACCAGCAGGAGGACCACATGCCGTTCCTGAACTCACAGCAAACGGGCCACTCGCGTTACACGCAAGATCCTGAGGTCGAGACGGTAACGAGCAGCGCCGCCTTCAAAGAGCAGTACAACCTGCACGACGCTCATAAAAAGGGCGGCTGCGACGACAGTGGCGGTGGCGGAAACACCAGGCTTGGGCATGGCCCAGGGGCAGGCGAGGTGTCCCCGACAAACTCCGCAGAAGAAGCAAGCCGCGTACAGTATATGCAGTCCGACGAAGGGGACGACAGGGAAAGCTCCATCGCAGAAGACGAGATCAATAACCCGCACACCCGTTCAGAGCTCAACCCAAGAGCTTACATGCTGCCGCTACCCGCAGAATCGGACTCACATCACACGCTGTAGCAGCAGCACCACCACTCCCGGTACTTTGATAGAAATGTAGCATACACACATACACATACACATACACATACACATACACATACACATACACATACACATACACATACACATACACACATACACACATACACAGCATCTCAACAATGCACACGATGGACCGCTGGATAGTTCCGCGTGTGCGGCATGGCACGTGCAGTTGGATCGCTCTGCACGGAACAGTAGGGCTTGCTCTCGAGGGCTGGGCTCGTCCCTACGCATATCCCAGAGACATGTCCTCGGACACATGCCTGGTCTCCAGTCAACAGCACGTCAATGTCCCCGCATGTCGCAGATGTTGCCGCGCGAGGAGTGATGCCACCATAATTCCTTCGGATTTCCGTACTGTTTGCGCCGGTGTTATTACACGGTGACTGGGTGTGCAAGGACATTTCTGCCTCGGCGGCAAGATAGGAGGAAAAAATTTTTCAGTCCTCCAAAGTGAGAAACAAAAAAAATAAAAAGTATAAATACTTTTGCGAAACACCCCAATCTCATCGCTCGGATTTTCTCTTTTTTTCATTCACCAATTTTCATTGTTCTCGCATCGTTATTCCTGCTATCATTGTTTTTCTATTCTTCATTATTTCTTGTATTTCTTGTACTTCTTGGTAAAAACCTCTCAAGGCACTTTCTACAAGGCATTTCCCACCACTCTAGAGAGAAATCAAGCAAGGAAAACAGACCCTGTTCCCAGTACAGTTTTTCATATTTTTTAAAAAAAAAAGAATCTCTTTCCGAATCCACAAGAAAGCAACATAGCAACAGTCCCCATTGCATATATCCTTTCTGTTTTACGCTTCGTCTCTAGATATACAGTATGTTACCACCCTTCTCTTGCGACTCCTTTCTCTATCCTCCCTTCTCCTTTATGGCAGCACACCGCTGCATTGTTTGCTGTCTATGCCACAGCTCTATTCCCACACTGTCCACCTGACTATGGAAATGAGGAAAAAGAAAAAGAAAGAAAAAAGAAAAAAAAGTGGCAGTAGCAGCAGCAGCAGCAGCAGCAGCAGCAGCAGCGGCAAAAGTGTAGCAGCAGAATCTCCTACGCCTGAATATGTGCATCATTTGAAAATTTTAGACCTGAATCAGGCATTGATCACGACAAACAGAGCAACCCTCGTAAAAGGAGAGGCAGCAAAGGAGAGAGAGAAAGAGAGATTGAGAGAGAGAAAAAAAAAAAAAAAAAAAAAAAAAAAAAACAAAACCTAAATTTTCATCTACTAACCAGACGCTCCGGCGAACCAGTATTTACTTTTAACTCCTCGAACTATCCTCCCCACCTAGTCTAGGAATTAATTTGCTTTATCGCCAAGAACTAGCTGATAACCACGAAACATACCTAAAAGTCCCTCCCATCCCCGTTCTCTTATCAGATTTCCACCATTGTCGAAATGTCTATCATTGCCCCAACTGGTCCAATCACTCCCCCAATGGAGTCCACCGGTGACCGTCTAGTCACCCTTGAACTACAAGATGGCATTGCCCTACAAGGCTACTCTTTCGGTGCCGAGAGTTCTGCAGCCGGTGAACTGGTTTTCCAAACCGGTATGGTCGGCTACCCTGAGTCCATCACGGATCCATCCTACGAAGGCCAGATCCTGGTCATCACATATCCACTGGTCGGCAACTACGGTGTCCCCGACCGCAACTTGAAGGACGAGATTGTCGAGTCGCTGCCAAGGTACTTTGAAAGCAACAGAATCCACATTGCCGGTCTGGTCGTTGCACACTACACCGAAGAATACTCGCACTGGCTGGCCGAGTCCTCCCTGGGTAAGTGGTTGAAGGAGCAAGGCGTCCCTGCCGTGTACGGTGTGGACACCAGGGCCCTGACCAAGCACTTGAGAGACTCTGGTTCCATGCTGGGCAGGTTGGCCCTGCAAAAAGCAGGCGCCGACGTTGCTCGCGCAACCTCTGCCGAGTGGAGAGAGTCGTTCGACGTCCCCGAGTGGGTCAACCCCAATGTCCACAACCTGGTCGCCAAGGTCTCCACCGCGGAGCCAAAGCTGTACGTGCCACCCAGCGACGACGACTCGGTCGTCCTGCAAAAGGGCGCCGATGGCAAGACCCTGAGAATCCTGGCCATCGACGTCGGTATGAAGTACAACCAAGTCCGCTGCTTCGTCAAGCGTGGTGTCGAGCTGTTGGTTGTGCCTTGGGACTACGACTTCACCCAAGAACAGTACGACGGTTTGTTTGTGTCCAACGGTCCCGGTGATCCGTCCGTGCTGGCCGAGCTGTCTGCCAGACTGGGCGAGGTCTTGGCGGCCAGAAAGACCCCGGTCTTTGGTATCTGTCTGGGCCACCAGTTGCTGGCCAGAGCGTCGGGTGCTTCCACCTTGAAGCTAAAGTTTGGTAACAGAGGTCACAACATCCCATGTACCTCGACCATTTCCGGCAGATGCTACATCACGTCACAGAACCACGGGTTCGCCGTCGACGTGGACACGCTGAGCCAGGGCTGGAAGCCGTTGTTCGAGAACGCCAACGACGGCTCCAACGAGGGTATCTACCACACGGAGCTGCCTTACTTCTCGGTGCAATTCCACCCGGAGTCCACACCGGGGCCAAGAGACACCGAGTTCTTGTTCGATGTGTTCATCCAGGCCGTCAAGGAGTACAAGGCCTCCGGCGTCCTCAAGCCAGTGCAGTTCCCCGGCGGTCTGTTGGAGGACAACCTCGCTGCGCACCCAAGGGTCGAGGCCAAGAAGGTCTTGGTTCTGGGGTCCGGTGGGCTGTCCATCGGCCAGGCCGGTGAGTTTGACTACTCGGGCTCGCAGGCCATCAAGGCCCTGAAGGAAGAGGGCATCTACACGATCCTGATCAACCCCAATATCGCAACCATCCAGACCTCCAAGGGTCTGGCTGACAAGGTCTACTTTTTGCCGGTGACCGCCGAGTTTGTGAGAAAGGTTATCCTGCACGAGCGCCCGGACGCGATCTACGTCACGTTCGGTGGCCAAACCGCGCTGTCCGTTGGTATCGAGATGAAAGACGAGTTCGAAACCCTCGGAGTCAAGGTACTTGGTACGCCGATCGACACCGTGATCACGACGGAGGACCGTGAATTGTTTTCCAACGCGATGGACGAGATTAACGAAAAGTGCGCCAAGTCCAAGGCCGCCTCTACCGTCAAAGAGGCGCTCGAGGCTGTCAAGGAGATCGGCTTTCCGGTGATTGTGCGTGCCGCGTACGCGCTGGGCGGTCTGGGCTCGGGCTTTGCGTCGAACGAGACCGAGCTTGTGGACCTGTGCAACGTTGCGTTTGCGTCGTCGCCCCAGGTCCTGGTCGAAAGGTCCATGAAGGGCTGGAAGGAGGTCGAGTACGAAGTTGTGCGTGACGCGTTTGACAACTGTATCACCGTGTGTAACATGGAGAACTTTGACCCGCTGGGCATCCACACCGGTGACTCGATCGTCGTTGCACCTTCGCAAACACTGTCGGACGAGGACTACAACATGCTGAGAACCACCGCGGTAAACGTCATCAGACACCTGGGCGTTGTCGGTGAGTGTAACATCCAGTACGCGTTGAACCCGTTCAGCAAGGAGTACTGCATCATCGAGGTCAACGCGCGTCTGTCGCGTTCCTCCGCGCTAGCTTCCAAGGCCACCGGGTACCCACTGGCCTTCATCGCGGCCAAGCTGGGGCTGAACATCCCGCTGAACGAGGTCAAAAACTCGGTGACCAAGTCCACGTGTGCGTGCTTCGAGCCATCCCTCGACTACTGTGTGGTGAAGATGCCAAGGTGGGATTTGAAAAAGTTCACCAGGGTTTCCACACAGTTGTCCTCGTCGATGAAGTCTGTCGGTGAGGTGATGAGCGTTGGCAGAACGTTCGAGGAAGCGATCCAGAAGGCAATCCGGTCCACCGAGTACGCGAACCTGGGCTTCAACGAGAACGACGTGGAGCTGGACATTGACTACGAGTTGACACACCCCTCCGACCTGCGTGTCTTTGCGATCGCCAACGCGTTTGCCACGCGCGGGTACTCGGTCGACAAGGTGTGGGAGCTGACCAAGATCGACAAGTGGTTCTTGAACAAGCTGTACGACCTGATCCAGTTTGCCAACAGGGTGTCCGCGTTTGGCTCGAAAGAGAACCTGCCGGCGCTGGTCCTGAAGCAGGCCAAGCAGCTGGGCTTCGACGACAGGCAGATTGCCAAGTTTGTCAACTCGAACGAGGTGGCGATCCGCCGCTTGAGAAAGGAGTACGGCATCGTTCCGTTTGTCAAGCAGATCGACACGGTTGCCGCCGAGTTCCCGGCGCACACCAACTACCTGTACATGACGTACAACGCTGCTGCACACGACCTGGCATTCGACGACCACGGTGTCATGGTGCTGGGCTCCGGTGTGTACCGTATCGGGTCGTCCGTGGAGTTTGACTGGTGTGCGGTGACCGCGGTCAGGACGCTCCGCGCCAACAACGTCAAGACCATCATGGTCAACTACAACCCGGAGACTGTTTCGACCGACTACGACGAGGCGGACAGGTTGTACTTCGAAACCATCAACCTGGAGAGAATCCTAGACATCTACGAGGCTGAGGCCTCTGCCGGTGTGGTGATCTCCATGGGTGGCCAGACCTCGAACAACATCGCGATGTCGCTGCACCGTGAAAAGGTCAAGATCCTGGGTACCTCGCCCGAGATGATCGACTCTGCCGAGAACCGTTACAAGTTCTCGCGTATGCTGGACCAGATCGGCGTCGACCAGCCGGCTTGGAAGGAGCTGACCTCGATCGACGAGGCCGAGGGCTTTGCCGAAAATGTGGGCTACCCGGTCCTGGTGCGTCCCTCGTACGTCCTGTCCGGAGCGGCCATGAACACGGTGTACTCCAAGGACGACCTGGCCTCGTACCTGAACCAGGCCGTCGAGGTGTCGCGCGACTACCCGGTTGTGATCACCAAGTACATCGAGAATGCCAAGGAGATCGAGATGGACGCGGTTGCCAAGGACGGTGAGCTGGTCATGCACGTGGTGTCCGAGCACGTCGAGAACGCCGGTGTGCACTCTGGTGACGCCACTCTGATCGTGCCGCCACAGGACCTGGACCCGGAAACGGTCAACAGGATCGTCGTGGCCACCGCCAAGATCGGGAAGGCGCTGAAGATCACCGGGCCATACAACATCCAGTTCATTGCCAAGAACAACGACATCAAGGTGATCGAGTGTAACGTGCGTGCGTCGCGTTCGTTCCCATTCATCTCCAAGGTGGTGGGCGTCAACCTGATCGAGATGGCCACCAAGGCCGTGATGGGCCTGCCGCTTACCCCGTACCCGGTTGGAAAGCTGCCAGACGACTACGTTGCGATCAAGGTGCCGCAGTTCTCGTTCCCACGTCTTGCCGGCGCGGACCCTGTGTTGGGTGTGGAGATGGCCTCCACCGGTGAGGTTGCCAGTTTCGGGCACTCCAAGTACGAGGCGTACCTGAAGGCGCTACTGTCCACGGGCTTCAAGCTGCCAAAGAAGAACATCCTGCTGTCCGTCGGGTCGTACAAGGAGAAGCAGGAGCTGCTGCCTTCTGTCAAGAAGTTGTACAACATGGGCTACAAGCTGTTTGCCACCGCCGGTACCGCGGACTTCATCTCTGAGCACGGCGTGCCCGTGCAGTACCTGGAAGTCTTGAGCGAGAACGACGAGCAAAAGTCCGAGTACTCGTTGACGCAGCACCTGGCCAACAACAAGATCGACCTGTACATCAACCTGCCATCCGCAAACAGGTTCCGCCGCCCGGCCTCGTACGTGTCCAAGGGTTACCGCACTCGTCGTATGGCCGTGGACTACTCCGTGCCGCTAGTCACCAACGTCAAGTGTGCCAAGCTGCTTGTCGAGGCGCTGTCCCGAAACCTGCAGCTCGAGGTCTCGGAACGTGACGCGCAAACCTCCCACAGGACCGTCACTATTCCCGGGCTGATCAACATCTCCGCGTACGTGCCAAACATCTCGAACGCGGCACAGGGCCCTGCCGAGCTGAAGGAGGTGACGCGTCTGTCCGTGGAGTCCGGCTTCACCTACTCGCAGATCATGCCCAAGTCGACACGCGGCCCGGTCATCACGGACGCGCAGTCGCTGAAGGTGGCCAACTCCGTTGTCAAAGACGCCGCCTACACCGACTTTGGGTTCACGGTTGCCGCCACCGCGAACAACGTCGGCGAGGTTGCGCAGGTGGCCAACGAGGCGACCGCGCTGTTCTTGCCGTACCGCGAGCTGACCAACAAGGTGTCCGTTGTTGCGGAGCACCTGAAGAGCTGGCCGGTCGAGAAGCAGGTGGTTGCCGAGGCCAAGACGTCCGACCTGGCCTCTGTGCTGCTACTAGCGTCGCTGCAGAACAGGTCGATCCACATCACCGGCATCTCCAACAAGGAGGACCTGTCCTTGGTCATGACCGTCAAGGAGAAGCAGAACAAGGTGACCTGCGACGTCAACATCCACTCTCTGTTTGTCTCGCAGGACGACTACCCAGAGGCCCTGTTCCTGCCCACCAAGGAGGACCAGGACTTTTTCTGGAACAACCTGGACGGCATCGACGCCTTCTCCATCGGGTCGCTACCAACCGCCCTAGCAGACGTGACCGGCAACACCGTTGTGACCGGGCTGGGTATCAAGGAGGCTCTGCCACTGCTGCTCTCCGCGGTCAACAACGGGAGACTGACGATCGACGACATTGTCGAGCGTCTGCACGACAACCCGGCCGAGATCTTTGGCATCCCGGAGCAAAACGCCGTGGTCGAGATCGACCTGGACTTTACCTTCAGACACACCAAGAGATGGACTCCCTACACCAAGGGCCGCCTGACCGGTGGTGTCGAGCGAGTGCTGGTCAAAGACGAGACGGTTGTGTTGAGCGGGGACCTGATTGCGACCGAGGCCAAGGGCCAGCCGGTCATGAGCGCTGCCAAGGTTGTCGCCGCCACGCCGCTAGCCAGCAATGACACGCCGCTGGCCACGTCTTCCAGAAAGAGGTTCTCCTTTTCCAGGGAGGCGCGCGCTTCGATCTCCAGCATGGACGGCGAGGAAGACGCCCTTGTCGACCAGCCGCTGGAGCAGAGGCTGATGTCTTCCAGACCGCCAAAGGAGTTGGCCGCACCGGGCGCCATCTACAATCTGATCCGCAGCAAGAACCCGTTCCTGAACAGAAACATCCTGTCCGTCAAGCAGTTCAAGCGTTCCGACTTCCACGCGCTGTTCGCCGTGGCACAGGAGTTGAGGGCTGCCGTCGAAAGAGAGGGTGTGCTGGACATCATGAAGGGCCGTGTGTTGACCACCATCTTCTACGAGCCATCCACCCGTACCTCCTCCTCGTTCATCGCTGCGATGGAGCGTCTGGGCGGTAGGACCGTCAACATCAACACGTCCTCGTCCTCTGTGAAGAAGGGCGAGACGCTGCAGGACACCATCAGAACCCTAGCCTGCTACTCCGACGCGATCGTGATGCGCCACCCAGACGAGATGTCCGCGCACACCGCCGCAAAGTACTCTCCTGTGCCGATTGTGAACGGTGGTAACGGCTCCCGCGAGCACCCAACCCAGGCCTTCCTGGACCTGTTCACCATCCGTGAGGAGCTGGGTACCGTCAACGGTATCACCGTTACCTTCATGGGCGACCTGAAGTACGGCAGACCTGTGCACTCGCTGTGCCGTCTACTGCAGCACTACCAGGTCCGCATCAACCTGGTGTCTCCAAAGGAGTTGAGACTGCCAAACGGTCTACGCAGGGAGCTGGCAGACGCCGGCCTGCTGGGCGTGGAAAACGACACCCTGACCCCGGAGATCATTTCCAAGTCAGACGTGTTGTACTGCACCAGAGTGCAGCAAGAGCGCTTCGACAGCCCCGAGGAGTACGAGCGCTTGAAGGACGTCTACATTGTGGACAACAAGATTCTGTCCCATGCCAAGCAGCACATGGTTGTCATGCACCCATTGCCACGTGTCAACGAGATCCGTGAGGAGGTCGACTATGACCACCGTGCTGCCTACTTCAGACAGATGAGATACGGGCTGTTTGTGAGAATGGCCCTGCTGGCCATGGTTATGGGTGTTGACCTGTAGACACAGCGACTCCTTTTTGGTGGACGGATTGGGTTGGAAGACAGCGGGAGTGGTGATGGTATTGTGGCGGGCTGTGAATGTGCTCTTTTTGTGGGGACTTTGAGAACACAACGAGGCTGCTGCGGTTCCCTGCCCTCTCCCGACTGACCGACCTTCCTTCTCTCCCCCCCGCCAGCGACTTTTGAGTGTGCACGTAAACCCTAACTAGTTTTTGTTGATTATGTTTATTTGTAGATTATTTAACAACAACATCAAGGATAGTTCTATAGCGTATTTGTTGTCTTTTGTGAGTGTTGTTTGCATTGTGCTTGGCGCCTATTCGGAGCGGCACGTGACTGCAGGGGCGGGAGGGTTTGGTGGGAAAATATGAGATTTTGAATAGGGGTTTTTTTCCTGTTCTTTTTCTTTTTTTTTTTTTTTTTTTTTAGTTTTTTTAAATTTTTTTTTCTTGGAAGCGAAAGGCATTCACACGCTGCGCTTTTCCATCGTTAACAAGTAACTATATCACAAACTCTTGTTATTTACTACAACAACAAACTTTGTTTTAGTTTTTTTCTTCCCTTCTTTTTTTTTCTTTTTTTTTTTTTTTTTTTTTTTAATTCATTTATTCATTCTCTCGATATTGCTTTTTCTATCATCATCATCATCATCATCGATTTCGCATCTGTTTTCCCTTTCATTTGTTCATTCATATCGCTTTCAAGCCGTTATTTCTGTTACCCCCACCCCCTCAAAACCCAGTGAACGAAAACCTACCGAGCTTTAATCATAATGTATAGAACTATTACCAACAGGGGATGCATACTTGCAGGATGGACTTTCACCAGATCCAGAATGATTCAAACATGCAGGCACTTCCACCGTTCCACTGCTGCATGGTCGGACCTGCTGTACAACAACAACAACAACAACGACATCCTGTTTAGCACCACCACATCGATACAAAGAAAAAGGGGGCAAGCCAGGCAGCAGCCCAAGGAGCAGCTCAAGAAGCAGCCCAAGAAGCAGCCCAAGGAGGAGCAAAAGGAGCAGCAAAAGGAGCAGCACAATGGGCAATTCAGACCATGTTTCAGACAGCAAGATGAAGACCGCCAGAAAAGAAGCGCGGGCGGCAAGCACAGACGCAAAATAGTGGTCAAGTGGAACAGTGGCTCTGAAAGAGCCCAAGAGGCTGCCAACTCGGTCCTGACAAAGATATTTAAGATGAACGACCGCGGTACCATCAAGACTGTCAACCAGGAGACAAACAGGCTGGAGGAAACCAACATCCGTGAATACGCCAAGGGCGTCGATTTGGACAGACAGGGGTTCACCGTTGTGGACATCCAGGAACAGGACGGCTCGCAGATCCCGCTCGTGAAGCTGGTGGAGAGCAGGGTTGCTTTGAAAAAGTACTCTGACGAGCTGGCAAAACAAAAGGAGCAGGAGATGGCAAGCCTGGGCATATCCAGAAAGAGAACCGGCAAGCCCGCGGAAAACGAAAAGAGCGAGGACTGTGTGAAGCAGATCAAGGTATCGTGGCAGATCTCTGACGCGGACCTGCACAAACAAAAGGCCAACGAAATCACCGCCCAGCTGCAGAAGGGGTTCAAGGTGTACCTGTACGTTGACAGCAAGGATTCGTTTGGCAGATCCAACTGGGCGGACAAGTTTGAAGGCCTGGGGGAAGAGGCCGGCAGCCGCAACAAGCTGTCGGGCAAGGACCTCAAGAGGAGAAGCCTCGTGCTCGAAGCGCTGCAGGAGATTGCCAAGGACGTTTCTGTCCAGCCGGTCGTGGAGGGCAGCCTCCAGACCAGAATGATCATGAAGCTTTCGCCCAAACCGGCTGCCAGCCCCAAGCAGGACAAAAACGCGCTCAAAGAGCAGCGCAAGAGGGAAAGACAGGAGAAGCTGCACAGGAGAATAGAAAAGAAAAAACAGAGAGAGGAGGGCGCGGTGCCCACTGTCTTGTAAATACAAACCTATACTGCGTGCCCGACTGCTGTCGGTGTCTCGCCACCCTGTACATACTATTTAATGAAACACGTATTCCATTCCTTTTCTACTGCAGCAGGGCAATGCTGCCAATCAACTGGTTGTTTTCCAGGTTGCCGTACCCGTAGTGCGGGGCACCCACGACCACGCTCCCGTCGGGGCCCATGGCCAGCGTCTTGCCAAAGCCAGCCACACCGTGGTTCTTTCCGTTGCTGCCAGTGGCCACCAAGTGTGCGGCCGCGTTCACGATCAGGCTGTCCAGTCTCCAAACGTCTGCTGCACAGACAATCTCCTGCATGCCAACTTCCCACACCGCCCCTTGGCCGTCAAAGCTGCCCGGCGAAGAGACATACAGGGCGCTCCGAACAGCGTCGTATGCAAGGGAGGCACCGAAGCCGATGCTGGGAAACACGGTGCCCAGGTCTGTGGCAACGTCCAGCTGCAGCTTCAGACAGTACTCGACAGAGCCGTGCGCCTCCCGGTAGATGTATACCCTGTTTTTCAAGTGCTGGGATATCGCCACAAAGTTTACGTTTTCGTAGTTCCAGGTGTGCACCTGTCTGCCAAACATGCCGTGCACGATGGACTTTTGCTTCTCGAGTTCCAGCGGGACGTCCTCCTCCGCGAGAACGACGCTGTCGTTGATGATGTAGTAGCGTGGAAGAGCGCTTTGCTGTAGAGTACCCAAGCAGTACACGAACACAACGCCCAGGCTTTGGGAAGTTACATACAGAAAGCCCTCCGGCGCTCCCACATGTGAGGCCACAACCCGGGCGCCGAAATGCTGGAAGCCGTGCGAGAGTGGGCCCCTCAAATAGATTGTTCCCAGCTCAGACAGCTCGACCTCGTGGTATGCTGGTGCCAGCAGGTGCGGGGCTATGTGCAGACCATGGACCACAACGGCCGCGCCAGTTTCATTTCTGCCGTAGTGGGGCGCACCCAGCAACAGGTCGGGTATACCGTCTCCGTCAACGTCCTGGACCGCAGAGACGGAAAGCCAGTGCGGTTCCTGGCTGGTTGTGTCCGTGACGCTCAGAGTTTTGAGGCCGTTTCTGTAAAAATGCATGGAGTTCGAACCGGGCTCTGCAACCAGAAGGTAGTGCACGTCGTTCAGCACAAATCCGTGGACCTGGGCGCCGTAGGACAGCGAGCATGGCAACGACGAGGGCGAGGGCGAGGGCGAGGGCGAGGACGAGAATGCAGACAATGGCGGTGACAATAATAATGCTGCTAAAGGAAGGAGCCCGTCTGCGGGAACAGAATCCCGCGGCGCACCACTTAGCTCACTCCACGGAATGACATACACAGACCCGCTCTTTTCCTCCAGCGGCGCACTCACTGCAATGCAGATCTCGCCATGCTGGAACTTGCCCACTGCCAAGCTCGAGCCAAAGTTGGACACCGAAACCATCGGCGAGACGTAGACAAGCTTCCGTTTCTGCGCGTTCTCTGCAACGACTGCGAGGCTGGCGGCTCTTGTCTCTGACAGAGAAGCCGGAGGAAGGTTTCCACATACCCGCAGCATCTCCAAAGCGTGCACCTGGTCAAAAACGCGCGTGTGGTCAAACAGCGACAGCAGCGCGGGAAGGCACCTGTTGATCATTGCGACAATGTCAAACTCCCCGCCCAGCCAGTGCTCTTGCACAAATTCCCGGCTGCGAGGCGACACCCCGTACGCCAGCTCCAGCACCTGTTTCCGTCTTTTCATCAACGAGTAGACCTCGCCCGTGGCAGCCAGCATGCCCCTTTCCAAGCATCCCTGGAGATCGCGATACCCAACGTCTTGCAAGCCTGCGCGCCGCACAAGCTCCATCATGTCCTGCTCGCACGGGAGCTGCCAGGTCTGGTCCGTGTAGTACAGCCAGTTGTCGAGCACAGTCACCAACACGTCCCCGAGTACCAGAAAGTCGCCCATCACGTCGGCGAACGTGTGCGCCTGTTCAAAGTCCCCGTCAAACTCCAGCTGCGACAGCACGCTGATCATGCCATGGGTCTCGTGGTGCCGTACCAGAGAATGCCAGGACGCATCCGTCACCTGGTGGGTAAACACACCCACGAGGAAGGCCTGCAGTCGGAGCGAGTCCGACGAGAAGGGGTCGTCGCCGTACCGCTCGTGCCAGTACCTGGCACAGGACACCAGGAACGGCGGCCAGTGCGTAGCCTCCGCAAACGCATGCCACTTGGGATTAGAGTTGCACGAGTATAGGGCGTCTGGGAAGAAGGCGCCCGCCTTTAGAAACGGCTGGTGGGCCTCAAACTGTTCTCGTGGAAGCAAAGTCCTTGCCAGCAGGGTTAGATGGACGCTCACGCCGGCACCCCGCGCGATGCGGAAGATTGAACAAAAACACAGCAAGCTTATCAACCACATCCGTGTTTCTAGCGCTGTGGAGGTTATAGACCTGTTCTGCTCTGGTGTGTTCTGCCCTATTATCACGGCTGCCGTTTCCGATTGCGAACGAAAGAGGTCGAGCAGTGCAATGTGCACACCCTGCACTGTGCTGTTTTTTAAGGGGGGTCACATGCCACATGGGGACGGGGGTGAGAAAACATGGTAAAACAGCCGCCGCTGCCGATTGTGCACATTCTGTGAGTTTTTGGAAGAAACCGAGAGAGAAGCGCCACCAGCAAGCCGTGCACGCACACACATACTCAAATAGATACACACACACACGCACACAAACACACACACATACACACACACACACACACACACACACACACACCTGGTCCTCCGCCAACAACAATCACAGGCCCATGCATTACTACATTCCCAAAACCTTTTTTTTCCTGTGTGTAGCGTCGTCGGCGCTCAGCATCCTGATATCCCTGTACGCAATCACATCTCAGTTTCTCAACTACAGAAAACCCCAGGAACAGAGACTGGTGGTCCGGATCCAGCTGATGGTGCCCCTCTTTAGCATAACGTGTCTCCTGGCGTGTATCGTGCCGCACTGGTCGGAGGTATGGGTCGACCCAATTCGAGAGATCTACGAGGCCTTTGTGATCTACACCTTCTTTTCGCTGCTGACCCTTATTCTCGGTGGCGAACGCAAGATCCTCGTGGAGCTGTCGCTGGGCAAGCCGCCGGTACGGCACCCGATCTTTCTCGTAGGCAGGCTGCTGCCAAGCGTGGACATCTCGGACCCCAGGGACTTTCTCAGCGTGAAAAGAGGGATCTTGCAGTACGTGTGGTTCAAGCCCGTGTACTGCTTGGGGATGTCGCTGTGTCGGACATATGGCTGGAGCACGACGTTCTGGGTCCTACTGTACAACGTCTCGGCGACGCTGTCGCTGTACGACCTGGCACTGTTCTGGAAGTGCCTGTACGGCGACTTGAAACAATACAACCCCTGGAGCAAGTTTCTATGCGTCAAGTTGATCATTTTCGCGTCCTACTGGCAGGGCATCGTGATCGGCGCCATGGGCCACTACGGGCTGCTCGGCGGCGGCGGCGGCGGCGACAACAAGACGACCGACCTGGGATACGTGTACCAAAACGCCGTTCTGTGCGTCGAGATGATCGGGTTTGCGCTGGGTCACCTAGTGGCCTTTTCCGCAGAGAACTACAGCCTACGAGCGCTGCCGCAGGGCGCCAGGATGAGGTTCTGGCACGCGGTGCGCGACTGTCTCGGGTGCGGTGACTTGCGGCACGACTTTAGAACAACGTTCTTTGGCACGGACTACAACTACAGAAACTTTGACTCGGCGGAAGCGGTGATGGCGCACGCCGACTCGCGGTCACGCATGGCCAGGCTAAACCAGGGCCTGAGGTTTGCCAACAACGGACGAGAGCGGTACTGGATCGACGAGGACACGCTGTACTCCGCACTGCCCGAGTACGGGAGCATCCAGCGGGAGGAGCAGTGGTCCGAGTTTCTCGACGGCATCGACGGCTACGTGCCCGAAGACACAAACTACCCTGTGGTGTGGGATGTCGAGGGGTACCGATACACGAGGGACATCGAGCAACTGCGCGCAAGTGTCCGGCGCTCGTACGCCTAGCGGTGGGTCTCTAGGGTGGTGGTTGGTCGTTGTATTGACATTTGCCTTGGCAGGTGCGGCTAGCACGCTCTGTGCGTGCGTGCGTGCGTATGTGCGTATGTGCGTATGTGCGTATGTGCGTATGTGCTCTTGGAGTTTCTTGCAGAAAGCACACAAACACACACGCACACATAGCACGTACTAGGGACAGATATCCGCAAAGACACATTGTCCTTGCCCTGCCCGGTCACGCGCCCTGCTTTATCTAGTTTGTTTTCTTTTCCTGCTTGCATGCAATCTTGTTTTCCATGCGTTGTTTTTTTTTTTTCGTTGCCGATAGCGGCTAATATACAGTTTTTGGTTGACAGTTATGCGAATTATATACATGTACTCAGAGGACGCCTCCAAGCGGCTCAGTTCTGGAATAGGAAATGCTTTGCACACTCGTACGCGGTCCACGAAATGGCGGTGGCGGGCATGTTGCTGATAATCCTCGGCTTCAAGCCCCGCCAGAAACCCTTGGACCCATAAACCTGATATATAGCACGCGCAGCCTTTCTGAACGTGTCGGCCTGCTTGAACAGCGGGTCCACAACGGTCTCGCTGCCCCGTACCTGCAACACGGTTTTGATGCAGTCCAGGGGTGTGGTGACCGCAGCACAGGCGGCGCCGGCGATACCACCGCACATGCAATGTATCAACGGGTTGTAGTTGTTTGAGGGGTTCAGCAGCTTTGTCGAGGACTCGTAAATGACAAAGTTGAATGCAGCAAAGGGGATATTCATGGCGATGGTGGTTGGGTAGGAGTAGAAAAACGCAGCTAGGCCCTCCTGGCGGTAGATGTTCGACGCAACAGACCACACCTTCTGCCCGTTCTGGGACTGTAACTGCATGCGCTGTTTTATGGTATCAAAGGGGTTCATTAAGGCGTCTGCAGCAACAGTGGCAGCTGTACCGCTGAGAGCGGTCTTCAGCGGCTGGTGTGTCTGGTAGTCCTGCGGGTCTATCAAGTAGCCCTTGCACATCTCGTATGTGGCAAAGTAGACGGCGTGGGCCGGGCCGGCGCCGAGTATGACGGATTGGACACCTTTCCAGAGGGCGAGCGAGCCCTCGGTGGTGGAGATGCGTGCTATGGTCTGGATCATGTTTGAAGGCAGTGCTTTTGTCGAAGAACTGACACTGATGGTTTGCATCCTGGTTTTGATGGCGTCGATAGGGAACATGATGGAGTGCTCCATGATGCCAGCAAAGGCACCTGCGGCAAGCTGGTGCGAGAGAGGGGCATTGGCCGGTAGGGACTCATAATCGATTTCCTCTTCCATTAGCTGTGATGGGTGATGGAGGGGATGGGAAGAGGGAGTAGAGAAGAAAGCGGTTCTGTAAGAAAGGGGTGGGACGGATACGCAGCGCTTCCTGCGAATTGAGGACTGCTCTTTTATAAAATTTTTTTTTTTGTGAGATGTTGATGACGGCAAACCGGGGGCGGCCAGTTTTTTTTTTTTTTTCTTTTTTCTTTTTTTTTTTTTTTTTTCTATTATATGATTAGAGCCACTCGTCTCTTTACAATGGGGGGGGGAGGTAAAAGGAAAAAAACCGCTATTCGTATGTGATTAAAAACCGTTAATAAATGATATCGTCAAGAACAGGCTGAATCTGATTTGCTATTACCAAATTCCATATTCTCCAGAGGCAATATGCGCGGCTGGCGTTTTACCTGTTGCGCACAGTTTTTGTCGGAGGCCTCTCTCGTTCAAGGTTCTCGATTGCGTCGCGATTCTGACAAATGTCGGTCGCAATGCACGAATGGCAGGAGCAAAATGTTAAAATAAAAAAACAAAAAACAAAAAAAAGGGTGGATTCCGAACGGCGACTGCACCCGTTCCGAACGGGGGTGCATGCACGGATGTCGAACACAAGTTCTATAACACCGCTGCCGAATTTGCGCGTCGTCCGCGGAGACAAAACTAAGCGAGGAGGGGAATAAGTTGCGATGCAGGGTCATGCGTTTAGATAAGACACCCAACTATGGCGGATCTACTATGTGTAACAAAAAGCAAAGAAAGGAGAGGGAAAATACTACAAAAACTGTGGCGAGATTCGAGACGCAGGATGAACAATAAATGTATAAATACGCCGATCTGATTCTTGAAAACACAGGCTTGGCATAGTCTGTTATACCCATCGTCGCTATCGCCGAAACTTTTTTTTTTTTTTTTTCTTTCCATCTTTCTTTCTTGTGCATCCCTCCACACACACATTAATGCTTTCTGCCGCCAGATTTGTCCACACCACTTCCACCGCCGCTGCCGCTGCCGCCGCCTCAGTAGCCCTCAGGGCCGCCGCTTCCCACGCAGGCTCGCACTCTCCAGTCGTCGCCAGCGTCTTTAAGAGATCTCCAGGAAACTCGTTTGGTTCTTTCAAAGAGTACCGTGAGAACGCAAAAACTTATGGTCCCCTAAGTGCCTCACTGGCCACCAGGAGACACCTGGCACACTCCATCAAACACTGAGCTCCGAGCGCCTGAACGCAAACATACACACACAGGCTGGCCCTGTTCTCCAGCACACAACATGACAAGTGCACACACACGTGCATGCACAATCACATGACTAACGCAATTATCGTTTCCGTAAACATTTAGACTCTATAGACACTTTAACAGACATACCGTTTCTTTTTCGCAACTACTCGTCCGCACGCTCATTCGTAGATCCCCAGCCGGCTGAACACCAGCGGACACACTAGCACAACAATTGCAGATATCCCCGCATATATGAAAAACCGGCCCACTATATCAATCCGTGGGGTGTGTTGGTGCAGGGGCACCTCTACGCGGCCCAGCTCCTCCAGCTGTTTGTCTCTTACCGGGTCCCTGTCGTCGCTCATCACCAGCTTCAGCACCGAGTAGATCAGCGGCTTGCTGACCACATTCTTCCACAGAATCACCATTGCCACGCCAGAAATAACCCGCAGCAGGCTCCCGCCGAGGCCCAGCTGAGCCCAGCCGAACGGTATCTGGTAGTCCACACCGCCATAGACGCGTGGAAACAACCAGTCGCCGGACTCCACGCCAAAAATCACGCCCATAAACGCAACGCTGTCCTCGAAGCAGGGACACTGGTCCACGGGCCTGGCGTGCAAAAAGAGCGTCGCCAGCCCAAACGTACAACTCGCCGCCGGAAACCACCAGCCCCACTCCTGCACGCTCAACCGGTCAAAGTCCAGCCACTCGCGTGCCACCAGCCGGACCACAAAGCACACCAGCCCGATCACGCTGCCAGAAACAATGTCCAGCAGCCCGTGCATTCCACAGTAGACCCTGCCCACGACAAGCGTCACGTAGTACGCAGCTGCGAGCACCAGACACACGGCCTTGACCGCCACGCTCTGCCCACTCTGCCAGATGTAGAAGGCCAGCAGCAGACTGACCGCCGTCGCGTTTGCCGTGTGCGAGCTGGGCGCCCCGTACTCCCTTGCCGTGTACTTGCTCAACGTGATCCGGTGCAGTGGAGGGCTGCCAGGCCGGGGCAGGCACCAGTAGTCCTTGAGAAACCCGCTCAGGTAGATCGAGTGGCCCAGCACGTAGACCAGGTCTCTGGTCACCACGCTGTGGCCCAGCCACCGAGGCATCGGCAGCACCACCACGTAGAACATGTGCGACCCCATCAACGCCGTGTACGCAAAGTACTTGTCCAGCGCTGGCGTGCGCACACGCGTCTGCCACCGGTGCAGCGGCTCTGACTGGTTCGCTGTGTAGGGCACCAGCCACTCGCGCATCCGGTAGCGAAACCTCGACATATGTCGCTTAAAGTGCTCGCTGGGGTGGTTGCCCGGGTCTGATAGCGGGTGTTTGTTTTTGAAGTCGTTCAAGTGGGCAAACAAGCCAGCTGGCGGCGCCTCGCAGACGGAGTGGACCGCCATGGTGGGAGACACCATCACCGACTCGTCAGAACCGCGTTGTGTTCTTGCTGCCATTGTAATGTGTATATGTGTGTAAATGGGTACTTCTTTGCTACACTGTACGTACTGACTGTGAGGGAGAGGCGAGGATGGTTTAAACGGGGAAAAACCTTATATATGAAGGCTGCGAGTATCGAACAGGAGGAGAACGTGATGATGCGATACAGCCACGAAACCTTTTTTTTTTTTTTTTTTTTTTTTTTTTTCCCTCTCCTTTTCCCGTCGTCGAGGATTACTACTGTTACTCTACCACAAGCCTACCGAGCACGTCCAAAGCGACCTCCGCAACACGCTGTCCCTTGGCGCGGGAGAGCTCATGGTCAACAGTCTCAGGGAGCTGGAGCCACTGTGGATAGTTTTCAGGCGTCGAGCAGTTGTCTTCCAGCCACTTGTCGTAGGCGCCGTGGGCGGTTCGGTTTTCTGGAACCGCCACTCCTGGCACGATCTCGAACCCGCTGCAGAAGGCAGTCTTGTCAAAAAGTCTGACAGACAGCGCCTTGCAGTGTTCCAGGTCTGGCTCGCTGTCTACTTTGCCGCCGTAGACAATTGCGCCTAGGTTGAAGCTAATGGTGTCCCACGGGACTGCCTGGCCGGGGTCCACGTTGTCCCGTCCCTGCGCCAGCCCTGCAAACACCTGGTCGAGGTAGAACAACCCGGCACTGTAGTCGCTGTCGTTGAAGTCGTACTTCTTGCAAAACCCTATTGGCGCGAAGCGACACCGTTCGACAAGCAGCGCGTGGTACCACGCCAGGAGAAACCGGCAGTGGATCTTCTCGATGGGCCTGTCATTGCTGTGGTCAGCGGCCCTCCACAGGTCCTTAACCACGTTCCACACGCCGGGCTCGCCCTCGTACGCGAGCTTGTAGCTGGGCTGGAGCAGAGGCGCCGGCAGCGCCTTGCCCTGCAGCCCACACGTCATGAACACCTTAAAGTTCGGCGACGTGGTGTCGTGGTTCAGCAGGTAATGTAGCCGCTTGGGCAGCGTGTGCCGCACCCATTGCGGAGAGGTTTGCAGGTTTTGCAGCAGCAGCCACTTGCCCTCTGCGCTACAACGCGAAAGCTGGGCGTCCGACGTCTCCACGCTCTCTGCAGACCCCAGCGCGACCACTTTCAGTTTCTGCGCCCGTTGGGCAGCCAGCTGCTGGACCTTGAAGGTGCCGTCAGCGCCCCTAGCAGACGCCACGATTAGCGAGACCGGGCCCTCTTGCTCGACGTACCGCGCCAGAGTGTAGGCTTTGTTCCTCTGGAAGAACTCCGCGAGGCCCAACAGGCCCCGCAGACGGTTGCCTTCTTTGTCGGCCACCGCCCGCAGCAGGTCTGCTAGCGCACCCTCGTGCTTGGACTCCGCCAGCGCCAGCGTACTCTCACCAGAGGCCTTGAGAATGCCCTCGACAGAGCTACGGTCGTCCCGGATCAGCAGCAAAGTCTGCTCCAACACGTCTTGAAACGACCGGCTCTCTGTCGATCGGTGATAGAGCGCAAACAGCACGGTTGCAAACACAATCTTGTCGTGCTCCACCAGATTTGGCGAAAACCTGGCATACACTTCGCAGTACAGCGTTTGCAGCAGCTGGCTGGCCCTCGGCCGTCCGTCTGGAGCGCTGGCGGTTTCAAAGATCGAGGCAAAGCAGTCCATGAACTGGGAAACAGAGACCTCGTAGAACCAGTGCAGCGAGGACAGCTCGCCCAGCAGCGTGAAGAGCAGCGTCGAGTGCTCGCCAAGGCTGTAGTACTCGTTGGCGATGCCCTCAACTGCGGCGATAACGTCCGTGGTCTCTCCGATCTTGCTCTCCACCTCCGCCGCATCCACCTTCAGCTGCTCCAGCGTGGCAACCAGCTCGTCGTTCTCCAGGATGTTGCCCTCGGAGCTGTTCAGGCACCGCAACAGTGACTGCTCCAACTCGCGCAGGCGGAGCTTGTACTCGCCATTCAGCCTCAGCAGGTCGTTTCTCTGCTTCTGCACCCGCGGGTTTTCCTTCGAAAGCGTGATCTGCAGGGCCTGGGCCTCGACACTCCCCCTGTCTATCGTAAAGTTGACCAGACAGGTGCGTGTTTTCACGTACGGCGGCGGCTGACAGCCCGGGTCTCTGGTGTGGATCACCATGAAGAACTCGGGCGACACGTCCACCTCGTGGGCCCCAACCTGCACGGTCTGTCTGCCACCTGCACGCCGGAACTCTTTGCCCACCACTTTGGACACAATCGGGTCAAAGAATTCACCGTCCTGGATCACAATACACCCGCCAAACCGCAGGGTGTTTTCCAGCTGCTTGACAAAGCCCTGGTCCAGAAAGCTCGACACAACAAGCCCGCCGCCAAAGTGTTGCTCCAGCACCTGAACGATTCGCGAGCTCGGATCCACCACGTACGGGTACCCCGCGCCGCCCAGTAACAGGGAAAAGTTTTCGATGTGCAGGTCTTCGTCGGGCAGCCCGTGCGATATCCACCGCATCCTCTCCAAAGGGTCCACCGTGTGGCCGATGAAGCTGTAGTTTGGATCGTGGTTGATCCCGAGCCGGCCCATCACCCAACGCCACTTCTTGAACAGCTGGGCGCGCGTCCTCTGGTTGTGCGGCCCGCAGTAGCTCGCGTACGTCGACGACAGCAGGCAGTCGCCAACCAGGTTTCTGCGCCACTCGCCAAACTGCTGCGTGCTCCTGAGCCACCTGCTCTTCTCGGAGTCCAAGCTCTCCATCAGCTTCACGGACCGCCCGACCCTGGCGTGCACAGACTCCATCTCGGTCTTGATCAGCTCCACGTCCCTGATGATCCGGCCGTACTGCTCCTTGGACTGCTCGATGCCGGCCTGCAGCTCACCGATCATGTCGTCTGCGGCAAGAAGCCTGGCCCTTGTCTGCAGCATCTCCTGTTCGACCCCCGCAACCTCCTCCTTCAAGGGCCCCACCTTGGCCAGCATCTCCGCGTATCTGACCTGCGCAACCACCCACTGGTACAACGGCCCGCACGCCTTGCTCGCGTGGAGCACGGTCTCATAGTCAAAGTCCGGGCGCGCGAGGTACTCCCGCTCCACGCGCTGCTTCGTCTTGGGCGTCAGCATCGCCGCGGTGTCGTAGTTGACAATGTTGGTGACAAAGTCGTCTCTGCGGATGGCCAGCTGGATGTCCTTCCACCCGGCCACCACGTAGCCAAGCACCACGCAGACCGCCTCCATCGTTGTTTTGACCGCGCTGGGCGGGTTCAGCATGGACCTGATCTCGGTGAACTGCTGCTTCTTGATGTTCTTGACGCCGCGCTGGGCCTCTAGAATCGCCGGTTCTGCCTGCGCCAGGTCCTGCACAACCACGGCCCTTCGCTCGCTGATCTCCCGCTCCTGCACCGCCAGGATCCGCTGGATCTCAATCGACGCTTCCTGCTTTCTCTCCGCCTCGTTCTGGTCCGCGAGCATCTTGTCCAGTGTCCTGCGCGCCTCCTGTTCCTTGGCCTCCAGCTCGCCCTGCTTCTCAGACAGCGTTTGGTTGAGCTGTCTAACCTTGAGCACTGTTTCCCGCAGCCTGTCGAGGCCGATGCAGATGAACCTTTGATTCTCCTCCAGCTCGCTGGCCTTTTCGGAATACAGCTTTTGGAACCGGAGCAGGTTGTTCAAAAACGCACTCGGCGACTCCTGGTCCTCGTGCGCCGCCGTTGCGTAGTACAGCTTGTGGAACACAACAAACGCATTGACGAGCACGTCGCGAAACGTCTTTGGCTCGCGTGCCAGCGACAGTTCGTCATCGCGGCTCTCCTTCTCCTTCTCCTCCCCCACCTTGTTCTGCACCCCAGGCTCGTATCCGGGCTTGTCCAGCGGCATGTACTGTACAACCGCGTCGGCCACCTGTGACATGGTCTGCACAGACCAGTTGCCCGCGTAGTTCATCACACATCTGTTGAACAGCGCGGGCGACGTGATCAACTGCGCAGAGCCAGCGTTCCCGGGGTCGTTGATGGTGAAAACAACGTGCAGGTTCCTGGAGATCTCCTGGGTGAACCAGTCGTACATCTCCTGCTCCGTGTCGAGAAGCAGCCCGAGCTGCTGCACCCTCTGCGAAATGCGCGAGATCAGAGCGTCGTACTCCTCTGCCTCGAAAAGACCAGGGACGTCGGAGTTGGCCAGCAGCGTGTTCATTCTTTCTAAAAACGATGTTTCTAGGATGTTTGACTCGTCGATGATCAGACACGTTTTCTGGTTCTCTGTCGCGCAACTCTGCAGCAGGGCCCTCAGAAAGTCGTCAAAGTCCTGGAGCGTAAAGTTGCGATGGATGCTCGGCTGCACCACCCGCAGCCCATTGATCCACGACACAAACCGGGTTATCGTCGTCTTGCCACTGCGGCCCGGCCCGACCAGAATGGCATGGCCCTGCACCTGTCTCAGTACCCTGTCCATCCGCAGCATGTTGTCCACCATGTCATCGTAGATGATCAGGTCCGTTTCCAGCTCTTCCTCACAAAACGTTTTCATCCGCTCCCTGACAAACCGCGTCAGCTCGCGTCTTTCCACCTGCTTGTACTCCAGCGAAAGCCAGGTTGTGAACAGCAGAGAAGAGGGCTCGAGGTCCCCGCTCGCCTGGTTGGGAAAGTGTTTCGAAACCGCGTTTTTGAGGAGCTCGTGGAAGACCCTTCTTTCCGACTCATCCACGAGCCTGTCGCAGAACAACCGCAGGGCCTCGTGTGCCCAGATCTTGACCAGATACGCAAGCGAGGTCTGCGAGCGGCCCGCGGTCGCGTGGTAGATTCCTCTCACCCACCTCGTCAACTCTCTTGGCGAGTATATGTAGTGGGGCTGGGTGTCCGCGGTGAACGCGTCCTTGCACCGGTGGTACACTTCCAGAGACGCAGCCGTCAGCTCCTTGGAGAACCCTCTTAGCTCCGGAGACAGTTTCAGCACGGCTGCGAAAAACACGTTGTAGATGTGCGCCAGCGAGACCGTGCCCGGGTAGTCCACCATCACCACCGCTGCGTGTCTGGTGAACCTCCTGGTCATGTCCGTTCTGCCCGCGTCTGTGGGCGGGTTGCAAGCACCCACAACCTGGATCCTCTCAACGGCTACCCACTGGTTGTTGCCGCTGTGCCAAAAGCCTCGCTTTTCAACCAGCTGCCTGATAAACAGGATCACGGGTTGAGACCCGTACGCGTCCAGCTTGGGGAGATTGATCTCGTCGCAAAAAACAACCAGCTGCTTGGCAGCAGACCTCGGCTGCATCACCAGCCCCTGCGACGTTGACGAGTACGCCGTGTGCTGCTCCAGCGTCTTCAGAAGGAGCTGCACCGTGGTTTCTTTGGAAAAGTTTAGGCCAACCACGTCGCAGTTCTCGCGCCGCCTCAGTGCGTTGTACAGTGTCATGGTCTTGCCCGAGCCCGGTGGGCCACACAGGAGCAGCGGCTTTTCCTGGTTCAAGAGGTCAAAGAGCAAGCTCTCGTGCCTTGTGGTGTCCAGGGTGGGCACCACGACGTCCGGCTTCAGCACCTCGTGCGCCTCCAGGGACACTGGCGGAACAGAGGCTGCTATCGGTACCCACGTCTGCTCTTGCGCGGACACGTCGTAGTCGATCAGCGAGCCATCACCCAGATCCTTCACGCGTAGCAGGTGGCACAGCTTGTCGCCAAACTCACACCTCACGTCGAGCCCGCTGTCGCCAGCCATTGCCCACACCAAGGAAACCTGCAGCTTTTTTTGGACAAAGGCCTTCCAAGAAGACGGGTCCGTCTCGTCGGCCAGCCCGTGGTGCTTTGCAAAGTGTGCGCACATGGTCGACACCAGCGTGTGCACGGATCGCGTGACATCGAACCCCATGACGTGCTCGGCACTACGGGCCAGCGCTAAAACGCTCGCCAGCGTGTCCGGGGTCAAAAGCTCGAGAACCGCCCGTTCAAAGCTGAAAATGGAGGCTTCAGACACTTCGGGACGAGCCCGAAACTGCTGCAGGCCCGTGGCGAGCGCCGCGGTCAGAAGCTGGTGGGGCGAGGCCACGCTGTCGGCGAGCCATATCATACCGCACCTGCTCACCGTGGCAGGCGTGGCGTGCGCCAGGCTGTGCACCTCGAATACAATGTGCAGGTTTGCTGGCACCCTCAAACGTTCACCGTTGGGCAGCGTCAATAGTTTGTTGTCGTCCAGCACGCTGTTCAAGGTCTCTGCATAGTCCGGATCCAGGTCGCTGTCAAACACGACCCACACACGCGACTTTCCAAAGTTCCCAACGGTGTCCTCACTGAGCCTTCTCAGAATCGAGGTGAACACACCGTCTCTCCACTCGAAAGTAACAGAGTCCAGCGTGCCGTACACGTCGTCCTTGGTGAGCGCCTTTGTGTCCACGACAAACACGATGTTGTCGACGCCGTCGTCCAGCTTCAGAGCCTGGATGGCCGACTTCCAGACTGCGGTCTTGCCTGCACCCGGCTCACCCACGAGTATGATGGCCTGCTGGGTCCTCTGCACCTGGTAGAACTGCGTGCACTTCTTGACAAACTGTTCCGAGCAGCACAGGCTCCTTGTGGAGGCAACCTGTCCCAACCGGCCCGCAAAGTCGTCCTCAGAGTACTCGTACGGCGTGTCGGGGAAGAAGTTCCCTGCCAGCTGCCCAAACAGCAGCTCGTCCTCCGCAACCAGCTTGGGAAGGACCATCTCGTTCATGCTCCGCAGCAGCAGAACGTCCGGGGGGATCTGGTGCGTTGCGTGCGCGAGTATGCTCTGGCAGTTTCTCAAAACGCCCTTCAACGCTCTCAGTCCAAAGTCGTAGTGTTTCTGCGGCGTTGCCTTCTCTGCAAGCGCAGCAAAGAGCTCGACGGTTCTGGAAGCCAGCGCCGCAGGCTGGGCAAACCCTAGCGTGCTCATCAGCACCTCGGCAATGATCCTGCTGTCTGGCTTCTTCATGGAAAACTCGCGGAACATTTTCTTCAGGTTCTCGGGCAGCTCGGAGCGCCCAGCGTACCCCGGGTTCATGGTGACAAAGATGCCGGTGTTGCTGTCCAGGGCCGCTGTCTTTCCCAGGATCTCAATGGTGCCTGTTTGCAGAAGCAGGGACGTCTGGATGCTTTCTATCTGCGTCGACACGGCGCTCAGGATGTTTTCCTCCAGCCTGTTGAACTCGTCGAAGCAGCCCCAGGCGCCGATCTGCGCAATGCCAAAGAGCAGCCGGCCCATCGACTGGAAGTCAAAAGAGTCGTCACAGTTGAACACAAACACCATTCTGCCCAGGTTCTGGCCCAGCGCTTTGACGGTCTCGGTCTTACCTGTGCCCGCAGGGCCAAAGGGCGAGCCCCCGCATCTCTGGCTCAGCGCATGCGCCATCGCCACGAAGCAGTTTTCGAGCAGCGGCGTGTAGATTAGCCGCTCTGGAACCCCGATGTACTCGAACCCGTACAGAAAAGTGTAGCCGCACTGCGACACTGTTATCCTCTCTAGCGGGTCAGCGCCGGTGTCGTCGTAGTAAAACTTCTGTACCCTGTCCCACGTGCACGGCGGTAGCCCTCCGGCACCCGGGCCCCTGCTCAGTTCGTCCAGCACGGACCTCATGTGGACGCACTCGACTAGTAGCGACTCTGTCTTTTGTTTGTCGCAGTGCCGCCTCTGGTGCCCCAGGGCCGACGAGAGCGAGTCCAGGCGGCTGTCCAGCGACGTGGCCACGGCGCCAAGGTCGCCCCCGCGCGATAGACACTCCTCCACTTCCGCCGTCCAGCACACCTGCAGGGCCAGCAGCGAGACCTGGAACGGGTAGCGCGCAACAAGCGCGGACGTGGCGTCTGGCGCTGTGCTGCGGTACTCGGCAATACATGTCTGGACGGAGCGCGACAGCGTCAGTTTGAGCTCCGTGTCGAGCTCAGTCATCCACTCGTCGAGTCGCAAGCCCGGCTCGAGACGCACAGGGTTGTCGAGCAAAAGCTCCTCGCCCTCTGCGGAATGCACGCCTGCGATTGTCTTGTTTTCGTAGAGCAGGCCCGCGGCGCCCGCAAACATCTTTTGCAGGTGCCTCGAGACCTGCTGCAGATCGTCACCGGCACCGATAATCTGCAGCAGGTCCTCGTTGCCCACAAAGTAGAAGCGCGGAAATAGCTTTCTCTGCGACTCCAAAAACTCGTTCAGCGACTTTCTCACCTTGTGCAGCGACTCCAGCAGGCGTTTCAGAACACTCGAGCAGTCTGCAACGTGCAGAACATCCAGAACAACGTCCGAGTGAAAGACCTTGCCGAGTAGCGCCTTGAGCTCGCCGCTGATGTTGCCAAACTTTGACGCCTCCGCGGGCAGCAGCCGCTTGATATCCCCGTTGGCTCCCAGTACGCCTTGCAGATACACCCACTGCCGCTGTACCTCGACCCAGCTGGTGAGGATCGCATGTAGCACCGCGAGCTTGGACTCCCACTCGATTGCCTCTTGTTCGAAAATCTTGTAGTGCGGCGAGTTCTTCATGGACACAAGCGTGTTGATGTCGTCGGTGCAGGTCCGGAACAGTGTGTCCCAGCTCTTCACCAGGACCATCCCACTGCTATGGGCAAACTTCTCAAACGTGGTGGTTCTCCACTGCTTTTTGATCGCGTTGACGGAGCTTTCTAGTACGCGCTCTCCCCTGGCCTTCTGGACCACCTTGGAGACGGCGGGGGCGTTGAGCAGCGGGTTCAAGGACAGCACCTCGTTCAGCGTAAAGTCGCAGGAACTGGCCGTCTCTGGCTCGAGCTCGACACCGGCAATGTCCTTGAACAGTGCAGCCCAGTGTCTTGGCTTAAGCGCAGGGTCCTTCAGCTCGGCCAGCACCTTGGTCGACTGCGAGACGCCCTGGATGGACTCCACCAGGTTCTGGAACACCTTGTACTGGAACACCTTCTGCGGCATTCCGCGGGACTCCTGCAAAATTGTCTGCAGCGTTTCCCGAAGGGTCTCTACGTCAATATCGCACCACCTCGCCACCAGCACACCCTGCAGCGCGTTCCACAGCCTGTCCACCGACGTCCACACGGACTTGTAGTCGAGAACGTCCTGCAAAACGCTCTCCAGCGAGTCCTTGATCGCAAGTGGGATCAGCAAGACTTTGGCGGCGCGCGCGATCAGCGTGCTTTCGTTTCGCAGAGCGCCAATGGACTCTTCAAAGGAGTTCAGTACCGCCAGGGCCTCGCACGGGTCAGTGTCCACCGACACGGGTTTCTTTTTGGCCCAGCTCCGCTGCAGCGAGACAGAAACGTCGTACACCCTCTGGACCTCTGTTTCCAGCTTGGTAGAGATCAAGTCCCTGTTTTTGCTAATGGCCGCCTCCTTCTTGGCTGCAATTTCCTTCAGCGAGCTCAGATCGCTCTCGATCTGCTCGCAGTAGGTAAACCCGGCCGGTATTCTAAATCTGTTTCTTTGCAGCAGCCTCTGCGCACACCTGAACGTCTCGAGCGCATCGTCCTTCGCCTCCCATGTGTTTTTGAGTGCATCTACGCGCGAGATCAGCTCGGTCACCTTGGACAGAGACGACGTGTCGATCGTGCTGCACTCCAGGTATGTTCTTTCGCGGAGCAAGGACGCGTCAAGGGCGCTGGCCTGCTCCTGGTAGATCTCCAGCAACCTTTTGCACAGCACCTTTTGCCAGTAGTCGTACTTGCCGGTGACACGCACCTGCGCCTGTTCGTAATTCACGGCCAGGCAGGGGCACAGTTCAACCTCATTTTCCACTGTGTCCACGAGCTTCCGGTTCTCCTGCAGGCCCACGAGCACGTCGCAGCAGTACTGCAGATCAGTGCCGATTCGCTCGGCCAAAGAGTCCTCGCTCACACGCCATAACGCCTCCAGCTTGCGCCACTCCTCCACGTAGTCTCTGGCCCTCTTGTAGTTGCGCTCGATCCAAGCCAGCGCGTTGTTGATGGCGGCTTGCACTCTTGGAACCACAAACGCAAAACTCTGGTCTCCGCGGGCGTTCTCGACGCCGAACCGTTTCTTGTCGAGTACTCGCTTCTGTGTGGCCATGCTGTGCACAATGCCGTTGACGTGCGCAACCCAAACAGACTTGGTGTGTTCCAGGCTGGGCAACACGCGCACCGACTGGCCTTGTAGCGTCAGAACATGTCTTTGTTTGGGAAACCGGGCATCCTGCAGCCAAGCCGCGGTTCTGCTGGCAAGGGTGTCCGCCAGCCTTGCGTTTGTGGAGTCCAAAAACTGCTCGGTGTCTTTGAACCCGTGTGAAACAACCCCGTCAACCACAGACTGAACCCGTTCGATACTCTCGGAGAGGCTTGCAGCGTCGAGCTGTGTCTGTGAGAGACCCTCAAACGCGTCTGCAAGTTCGCGCTCCACCGGCTGCAGCTCCTGGTACTTGTCAACAAGGTCCGCAATGGAGTGTTCTAGCAGTGCTAGTGGCGACTCGAACATCGGGCTGCCTGGCTGTTCGCCGCCTTCGTTCTCGCCAACTGGCACGGTGTCCCACGCTTCGGTCATGGTGCGCCGGACCAGCGCCCAGACGTCGGCCACCTCAATCCGTAAGAGCAGCTTTGTGTTTGTCCTGCTCTCCAGACTCGAAACGATCGCGACAAAGGTCTGCAACAGCTCTGTCGTGACGGATGCGTGCGGGTACAGGCTTCGTGCCCTTCTCGAGGACCGGACAACCGCGCTGGGGACGGTAAACCCCATCCACAGCAGGTTTCTTAGTTCTTTGAAAACCGAGCCCATCGAGGCATCAAAGTTGACATGCATTTCAAAAGCACCGTCATGCTTCAAAATCTTGAGGATGGGCTCGTCCAAAAAGAGACCCTTGCCAGACACGTCGTCGACCCACGACTCAAAGAGCTCAGTGGTGTCTAGTCTTTCGAGCAGCGTGGTGCACTCGGCATAGATTCTGCCGCCCTCGGACGTGTGTTTCCAATCCGCGCCCAGCACGACGCCGAGCCGTGACATCAAGGAGTTCAGTCTTTTGTTCATCTGTCTGGCCCACATGATCGAGGCGGCAACCGGCGGTACGTCTCTGAGGCGCGCCACCTCGCTGTTCACCCCCTGCTGCGAAAACTGCAGCTGTAGCTTGGCCAGCTCGTCCTTGACAATGCCCAGTAGCTCGTGCTGGTACTCTCTGCAGGCGGTTCTGATCCGCGGACGCGACATCAGCGGCCTGAACTGCTCAAAAATATAGAACATGGACCCCGAGGTTCCGCAGCGCTCCAGTCTAGACTGCAGGTGCTCCACCAGCTTATTCTCGAGCACGCCGACCCTTTGGTCGTACTGCTTTTCGGCGTGCGCCCATTTTGCAAAAGGCTCGTGCAGCGGGTCCACCGTGGCCATCGGCGCATAGACGCGTTCGAGGTCCCTGCTGTAATCGTCGGGGCCGGAGCCGATGCGCTGCAAGACACCCACCAAAGCATAGTGCTTCTTGCGGAACGAGCCCACAGACCCCAGCACCTCTCGGAGGCTGTCGGTGGGCGTGTTGATCTTGACAAAGAGATACTTTTCGGACCTCTTTCTCAGCAGCTCCCTTGCCACGGCCGTGAACTCCTTCAGCAACGCGTCCCATTTGCCGATGGCATGCGTGGCAGCCAGTGTGGCAGCCTGGAACATCTCGTAGTCGGAAACCACCATGTTTGGCAGCAGGCTCTTGAGTTTGGCGGCCACGTCCTGGGAGAGCTTTTCGATAAAGGCCATCGCCCTCGAGACAGGGTACAATGACACCCTCAGTTTCTTCAAAGCGATGGCGATTGTGTCAATCGCCCGTTCCAGCGACTCAAAATCGCCGGCAGCGTGTAGCTCGGAGATGGGAAAGTCACCCATCAGCTGGTTGTAGCTCCTGACCTCCTTTATGCGGTCACTCAGCCCGGTGTCAGCGACAAACGTGACGGTTGCGTGGAACCGCTTTGCAGCGGTCAGGATCGACAGCGTGATCTGGACCTCTGGGATGTTGATCTGCTCTTCGAGCGCCTGCAGCGACTGCTCGAGGTTGCCCCAGAAGTGCACCTCGTCGAACGCCGATCCGTCCTCCACGTTGCGTGTGAGTCTTGTCAGACGCTGGGCGGCCCGGATCCAGCCGTTGGCGATCCTTTGCAGCGAGTTCAGAAAACTGGAGTCCAACAGCTGTTCTTCTGACAGAAACTGGGTGTAGTTCCTGGGGTTGGCGCCGCGAGAGATGGCCTCGCGAACCAGCGGGTGGGCGGTGGCGCCAATGTCTGGCACCTGGACGACCTGCTGCAGGTTTTGCAGCGAGAGCGACAGGTCGTTGATCTTTCTGCGCGCCAGGTTCACAGGGTCGGACGCTGTTCCCAGGCCTGTATTCTTGCTCACCACGGCGTCAAACATGGACGCCACGCCGAACCCCACAAACGACTTTAGGGTGTCGAAATCCACAGTTCTGGGCAGCTTCACCACGTTCAGCTGCGTGCTGATCGGGGTGTCGCAATCGAGAGAGGGGTTGTTTTTGATGATCAACAGTGTGGCATGGAAGCCCTCGTAGTGGGAATCTCGGGCGTCTTGTGCGTCTTGTGCGTGCGCACCTTGTCGTTTCACTGTCTCTTGGCCCTGGTCCTGCTCCTCTTTCTCCTCTTCCTCCTTTTCCTCCTTTTCCTCCTCCATTGCCGCCTCTGGCAGGAGCGGAGAGACGGCGAGACCACCGTCTGGGTTTCTGGTGATAAATAATATGTTGCTGCCTGTGTCCTCTACGAAATCGCGAAAAGTAGACTCATGGCTCGCAGCGAACTGGTCCTGTGTAAGGGTTTGTGGGACGTTGAGTAAAACGTGGGCAACAGCCTGGCAGTAGCTTGCAACCTGCGAAAGCAGTTTGTCATCGCCCAGCTCACCCGGTTGACTAATTTCCTTTGTCTGCATCGATTGCCGTTACGCTTATTGTTGTGTGGAATCCTGCACCGGCGATTGTGTTTGTGTTTGTGTTTGTGTTTGTGGTAAAAGCTGTAGCGCAAATCGTAGCACGGATCGCAGTATAAGCTCTTTTGGGTTCTGCAGCAGAATTCGTAGCAGAGTTTGCGGTGTCGGGTGTGATGGTGATCGTGTTCGCCACCTCCCACACCAAAGGGTAAACATGAAAACTCCTGAGGATCAGCCGCCCTGACGTTCATGACTCGTCTTTGGTGATATATATCCATCGTTGTCGCAGCAAACGTACACACGCGCGCGCGCATCCTTCACCACAACATATCAAACCGTCCCTATAACCTGCTTTTGGATACAACCACCAAAACCACACACAAACACACACACACACACACACACACACACACACACACACACACACACCCTCTCTCCCCCCTCTCTATACCCCCTTCTCCGGCACAATCACACATAACCATGATACCGCCCACCAGGCCGCTTTCACTGTCGCCAAAGAAGAACCAACAGAGCTCGCTACCCCCAGACACGTCGGACGGCTCGTTTGCCAGCGCGCCCTACGGAGCATCGCCGTCACAGGAGGACCTTCTTCCAGCTGCTCACAAGCTGCCCTCGGCATTTGCGCGCACTCTTTCTGAAATTCCAAGCTACGAAAAGGCCAAGAGCCTCAACAAGGTGGCAGACTGCCATCTGAAGATTGTCGTTGTCGGCGATGGAGCGGTTGGCAAGACCTGCCTGCTCATCTCCTACACACAGGGCCGGTTCCCGACCGAGTATGTACCGACCATTTTCGAAAACTACGTTTCCAAGGTTCAGGGGCCCCGGAACAAGGTCATAGAACTGGCATTGTGGGACACCGCCGGCCAAGAGGAGTACAACCGGCTCAGACCGCTGTCGTACACGGACGTCGACATCCTGATGGTGTGCTACTCGGTGGACAGCAAGACCTCGTTCTACAACGTGCAGGAGCTGTGGTTCCCCGAGGTGAAGCACTTTTGCCCCGACGCACCCGTCATGCTTGTGGGACTGAAAAGCGACCTGTACGCGCTGGACAACCTCGAGCAGCTGGTGGACCCGAAGGACGCCGACACGCTGGCCCAGCAGCTGGGCGCCTTTGCACACGTGCAGTGCTCTGCAAAGTCCAGGGACAACGTCGATGAAGTGTTCAACCTAGCCATGACTACGGCGCTGTACGACGAGCTGTACGGAGCGCGCGACAGCAGCATATTCAGAAAGAGCATTTTCAAGCCCAAAAAACCAAACGAGGCGGGCTTCCAGTCATCCACCAGCAGGAGAAGAAGACACAGGTGTGTGGTGTTGTAGCAAGCGTGATGTACACGTATATGTAGTTTTCTACACTGTTTATTATTTCTATTACAACGGTCCCTCTGCACGAGACGGACACCAGGCGTCTCTGCCTGGCACATCATACGGGGACGAAAGATGGATAGAAGAAGAGAAAAAAAAAAAAAAAAAAAAAAACTGAAAACAAAAGACAGGAAAATTTTCCAGTGCCCATCGCCCGCCATCTCACTGCAACAGTCTGTGCATGTTCATCGGCAGAACCGTGTTGAAAACAACCACTGCTATCACCAGACAGACCATTGCACGCGCTATTCCAAACACAGCTTTCAACATCCTCGGAAGAAACATGAGCTCGGTAACAACACCTCCAAAAACCGCTTCCCCAGCCTCGCCCGCCAAGAACGACCTTAAGCGGATGGCACCAGAGTACCAAGAGAAACCGCAGCCCAAGAAACCGCAGCCCAAGAAACCAAAACTCAGGAGATACAAGGCCAAGAAGGTGGACCCCACTGCGCCGCTGGGCGTTCTGCAGCTGGAAATCGACGAACTCGCCGGCGAACAAGGTCTGACACGTGACCAGATTGCCAACGACGTGAGGGCGATTCTCAACGACAGCGACATGCGCACGGGTCCCGTTGCCCAGCTGTACCACCGCGAGGTGTGTAATGTCAAGGTTTTGAAGATGACCTCCAACGGGGACGCTCTGGCGCTCATCCCGAACCCGGCAAACGCCGAAAACAAGCAGGTGGTGGTAATTCCATTTGCTCTGCCCGGCGACGTGGTGAGGATCAGGGTATTCAAGACCCACCCGCACTATGTGGAGAGCGACCTGCTAGAGATCACCGAGCAATCGGCCATGAGAAGGGACGACCTGATCAGTTGCAAGTACTTTGGAAAGTGTTCCGGCTGCCAGTTCCAGGCGCTAACGTACGAGCAGCAGCTGGAGCTGAAAAAGAGCACGGTGGCCAACGCCTACAAGTTCTTTGCTCCTCGGCTGCTCGAGGACGGCCTCGTGCCCGAGGTTGGCGCCACGGTTGCGTCCCCGCAGACGCTAGGCTACCGAACCAAGCTGACGCCGCACTTTGACATGCCGAGGAGGCTAAAGAAGCTCGAGCAGCGTCCGCCACTTGGGTTTGGTCACAAGGGCAGGCCGACCTGGAGGGCTGGCGCTGCCGGCGGCGACGGCAGCATTCTGGACATCGAGGAGTGTGTGATCGGGACCGCGATCATAAACCAGGGCATGAAGAATGAGAGACAGGTTTTCGAAAAGGACTTTGGCAAGTACAAAAAGGGTGCGACTATCCTGCTCAGGGAGCACACCAAGGTGCTGAGTGCCGAGACTCCCGTGGAGGACCAACTGGACGAGGGTTCCAGAGACCCCGAAACCGGCAGAGTCTCGTACCTCGAGGTGCACGCGGACAAGAACCTAGCCAAGACCTGCGTCACAAACACCAGGCAGGTTGTCACTGAGTACATAAACGGCTACACTTTCCAGTTCTCTGCGGGCGAGTTTTTCCAGAACAACAACTCGATTCTGCCAGTGGTGACGGACTATGTCCGCGAGCGTCTGCAGATCCCAAGCTCCGCGCCAGAGGACCCACACTACCTGGTGGACGCGTACTGCGGCTCCGGTCTGTTCAGCATCACAGCGTCCAAGGGCGTCGACAGGGTCATTGGGGTCGAGGTTTCTGCCGACAGCGTGTCGTTTGCGGAAAGGAACGCCAAGGCCAACGGAGTGGAGAACTGTAGGTTCATTGTAGGCAAGGCTGAGCAGATATTTGCCTCGATCGACACACCGTGCGACAGGACCTCTGTCATCCTGGACCCGCCAAGAAAGGGCTGTGACGACGTTTTTCTGAAGCAGTTGGCGGAATACAACCCGGCAAGGGTGGTGTACATCTCGTGCAACGTGCACTCGCAGGCCAGAGACGTGCAGTATTTTCTCAAGGAGACGGATCTGGGCCAGCACTACAAGATTGAAAGCCTGAGAGGGTTTGACTTTTTTCCCCAGACCCATCACGTCGAGAGCATCTGCGTTTTGACGAGGGTTTGAGAAGAGAGAAAATGTATTTATTTGAAGCGTGTATACTAGTATGCTTTTTAATAGCGGAGATATAGAAAAAAAGAAGAAAAAAGATTAAAGAGTGGTACAAACGTATTACTTGCAGTGGGGGTGGGAGTGTCTTTTAATTTTATTTTTTGTTTTTTTTTCTTGTTCTGGCGTTGGCACGCGTTTGGTTGATCAATCGATTGTGTCTGTCCACTGTCCGCCGCATCGAAAGCAGTCCAATGTTGTCAGGTTTCCGCCCATACATATTGTACCATTTTTGTGTGTGCACTTTTGCTCTGGTTTGCTTTCCTCGTGCGACGTGGAGGACGCGGGCGTTTCTGCTGCCTGCTCTGAGCGGTGCACGTGCATTACAGGATGCCAATGCGCATTTCGCAGCCCAGACACCGCACTATACTGTGCCAATTGTCGAAAGGTTTTGAGATGGCTCCAGGAGTCGCCGGCACCGCGCAAACCTAGGCCGACCCGTCGCGGGCAGATTCAATTTTTCACCACAATCCGAACAAAACAAATTTTTAGATTGTTTGGGCTACGTTGTTCCAGCTAGAAGACCAGCATAAAGAAATCTACAAGCCAAGATGGAAAACGACAAGGGTCAATTAGTATGTTTGCAGACGCAACCAGAAGATGCTCAGTGGGTTCAGAAGAGAGTGAGCGGTGGATAATACGACACAAGACGCGTACATGGGGTACAAGGAGAGAGAGAGGGTCAGAAAGGCACATATACATACGCATACGCGTAGACGTGAAGAAAGAGAGAGAGGGAGAGAGAGAGAGAGAGATAGTACAAATAAATGCATGCCAAATAATCGACACCTGGAACTGTGACTGACGGGGGATACCACAGCATTTGATAGCCGCCCCTGTGTCACGAGTTGATAGGCCTTTTCTGGGATCTGTTGATGGGAAAAGGTTGTCAACAGATTTGTGGTTTCAAAATTCAAAGTCTAAACTTTTTCTCTCTCACTTTCTCTTTTCTGCGACCATTACAACACCAGTAAAGTGTCTCCATGATTGTCCTCTACGCTCACCCCCCTCACACGCTTGCTTTTCCTTCTCTTCCCCTCCCTTTCCTTCCCTTCCACGGACAATTACTAACAAGTGTTTCCAACAGGTCGAACTTTACGTTCCAAGAAAGTGTTCTGCCACCAACAGAATTATCAAGGCCAAGGACCATGCTTCCGTCCAAATCAACGTCGCCAAGGTTGACGAAGAAGGCCGTGCCATCCCAGGTGAATACATCACCTACGCTTTGTCCGGCTACGTCAGAGCCAGAGGTGAAGCCGACGACTCTTTGAACCGTTTGGCCCAAAACGACGGTTTGTTGAAGAACGTCTGGTCTTACTCCCGTTAAACAAACCCCAGTAAAAAGATCTATTTCAACTCTTTTTATGTTATATAGTAGATATTTGCACCAATAATATACGTTTATCTATAAGCGTCGTTCGTACCAGACGAAACTTGTTTTTAAATGTCTAGGAGCCGGAAACAAGAGAGGGGGCAGATGTGCCGGCGGAGAAACCAGGGAGCAAAGCCTTGGAGGGCTGCATTTGGATAGATTCCGTCTCTCTCTCTCTCTCTCTCTCTCTCTCTCTTTCTGTCTGTCTGGCCCTCTCTCTCCACGGAAATCACCTAGCAACTGCGTGTTGAAAGACCTGCTCTGCCTTGCCACCTCGCCATCAACCGCCGTCACCTCATGAGTCCTTGTTCTTGCCCTCGCCGGCCCGCCACTGGAGACAACTGCCGGGTACACTCTCTTCTCGGGCAATTACGGCTTTTCGGGCCAATCTCAGTTTCTGCCCAGTGCTGAGGTCACCCACGACAAGCGGGACCACAACAAGCGCACCAGAAACGGCATTTTGCATATAAGGGTCCGCGTGTTGCGGTGTGCGTGGACATGTGGTGGGCAGCTCGCCACAAAGCTCAACTTGCCACACGATGACGCTAGGCGTGGTTACATTGCTGTACTCGGAAGAGTACTTACCGGGTGCGTTTGCCCTAGGCTTCCAGCTTCAAAAGATTCTAGCTCAGGCGGAGTCCACGCGGTCGTGTCTACTGGTTACTGCAGAGCTCTTCCACAAGCAGCTGACCAAAGCCACCAGAGACGCGCTGAACAAGCTGTACGACGAGATTGTGACGATAGAAGAGCTGGCACACAACTCGCCCGTGGTGCGCGCCAACCAGGCAAACCTGTGCATGCTGGACAGACCGGAGTTGGCGTACACCTTTATGAAGGCACAGGTGTGGAAACTCACGCACTTTGACCGGGTCCTGTATCTGGACAGCGACGTGCTGCCCCTTGGCGAAGGCGTCCTGGAGCTCTTTGCGCTCACCAAGGGCCAGACTGCTGGAGAGGTTGCGGCGGCCGCGGACTGCGGCTGGCCAGACATGTTTAACAGCGGCGTGATGGTTGTGGTTCCGGACAACAGCGTGTTTGAGGAGCTGAGCGTGTTTATGGGGCAGGAGCTGTCGATAGACGGCGCGGATCAGGGCATCCTCAACCAGTTCTTCAACCCCAACTGCTGGTTTCATGGCTGCGACCCAAAGAGCCGGTCCTGGAACAGGCTACCTTTCATCTACAACGTCACGGTTCCCAACACGGGGTACCAGAGCACGCCCGCGCTAAAGTACTTTGAAAATCAGGTCAAAATGGTCCACTTTATTGGCAAGGACAAGCCGTGGTACAGAAGAGGCAGCGACCAGTTCAGGCGCCGGTGGTGGGACATCTACAACAACTTTCTGTGCGAGTATTTTCCTGCACCAGCGGGCGACAGGGAGTCCTCGGCCACTGCTGGCACGGCTTTCGCTTTTGCCCAGGAGGGGAAGAAGGAAGCAATATGTGCACCGCAAGTGGGTCTGGACCCGGGCCACGCCGAAGGAGATGTCCACGGTACGACCGAGTACAGTCGCCAGCCTACGGAGGACTTTCCGACAAAGACTGACGATGGTGCGCAGGCTGCGGTTCAGGCCGCTGCGAGCCCTTGCTGGGACACCACAGAAGCTGCGCCGGCGTGGAAGAGAGACATTGGGCCGCAGACTACCGTCCAAGAGCCCGCAGCTGTCAAAGGACGAGATGCGGTCACTCCCATCCAAGAACCTGTCTCTACCCAGGAGCCTGCTTCTACCCAGCAGTCTACTCCCGCTCCAAGTACTACTCTTACTCCCGCTCCAATCCCTACTCTTGCTCCTGCTCCTGCTCCTGTAGAGGAGCCACCAGTTATTCCCCAAAATACATGGGATCCCGCCAAAGAACCCCCTCCCAAGGACTGCAAGCCTGAAGGTATCAACCTCGTCCTCGACACAGAAGAGGACGCGTACACCTGGCAGGAAGAGGCTGAACCTGCGATCAACGTGTTTCTCACGGACAAATTCCCACCACCGATATTCCCCTGGGAGCTCGAACGAGACGAGTATCCTGTGGAAAGGGTGTTCCCAGAGTAGCACATAGCACTGCAACAAGCGATGCAAACGACCGTTGTTGGGTCCCGTCAGCGCAATTGCTTGCCTGCAACTGGTCCAGCCCACCAGTAATGTGCTCTACCTCATACAATGATAAATACATACACACATACATAGCGAGACGCAGATGTGCTGTGCTGGCGTGAGCGCCCAGACCGCCCAAAACGCTGGCCGTCCAGATAGCCAACCAGTATGCATCACTACATACGCACAAAAGAAACGTTTTACAACCCATACAGTCTGCCGTACGCCGCGAGTGAAAATTTTTTCCTTCCTTGGGCGAAAGAAAGAAAGAAAAAAAAAAAAAAAAAAAAAAAAAAAAAAAAAAAAAAGTTTTTCTTCCCTGGCTGAAAAGCATCTTGGTGATGAACCAGCTACTAATACAAGCCCAGCGAGTTACCCAACAAGAAAAGCAAAACCATCATGTCTGCTGAAGGTATTACTGAAGTCGAAGAATCCCAAATCCAAACTAACTACGACAAGGTCGTCTACAAGTTCGATGACTTGAACTTGAAGGAAGAGTTGTTGAGAGGTGTCTACGGTTACGGTTTCGTCGACCCATCCGCCATCCAACAACGTGCCATCTTGCCTATCACCGAAGGTCACGACGTCTTGGCCCAGGCCCAATCCGGTACCGGTAAGACTGGTACCTTTACCATTGCCGCCTTGCAAAGAATCGACGAGACCATCAAGGCCCCACAAGCCTTGATTTTGGCCCCAACCAGAGAATTGGCTTTGCAAATCAGAAAGGTTGTTATGGCCTTGGCCTTCCACATGGACATCAACGTCCACGCCTGTATCGGTGGTACCTCCTTTGTAGAGGACGCCGAGGCCTTGAGAAACGGTGCCCAGATCGTTGTCGGTACCCCTGGTCGTGTCTTTGACATGATCGAGCGTAGAAAGTTCAGAACCGATCACATCAAGATGTTCATCTTGGATGAAGCCGATGAGATGTTGTCCTCTGGTTTCAAGGAGCAAATCTACAAGATCTTCACCTTGTTGCCACCAACCACCCAGGTCGTCTTGTTGTCTGCCACCATGCCAGGTGACGTCTTGGAAGTCACCACCAAGTTCATGAGAAACCCAATCAGAATCTTGGTCAAGAAGGACGAATTGACCTTGGAAGGTATCAAGCAGTTCTACATCAACGTCGAGGAGGAAGATTACAAGTACGACTGTTTGAGTGACTTGTACGACTCCATCTCCGTCACCCAGGCCGTTATCTTCTGTAACACCAGAAGAAAGGTCGAGGAGTTGACCCAAAGATTGGTTGCCGACAACTTCACCGTCTCTGCCATCTACTCCGACTTGCCACAGCAACAAAGAGACACCATCATGAAGGAGTTCAGAACCGGTTCCTCCAGAATCTTGATCTCCACCGACTTGTTGGCCAGAGGTATCGACGTCCAACAAGTCTCCTTGGTCATCAACTACGACTTGCCAACCAACAAGGAAAACTACATCCACAGAATCGGTAGAGGTGGTCGTTTCGGTCGTAAGGGTATTGCTATCAACTTTGTCACTAACAAGGACGTCGGTGCTATGAGAGAATTGGAAAGATTCTACTCCACCCAGATCGAAGAATTGCCAGCCAACATCAGCGAATTGTTTGATTAAACGCAGTCTGCTGTACGTGCGCGCTCTTTTTTCTCCCTTTTTTTTTCTATCTTAAACCTATGTTTTTTTTTTTTTCTTTCCAGTCTCCTGTTCTGCGAGAAGAGTGGCCGGAGAGAAATCTGTACTACGCTATATAGTGCCCGGGCATTAAGAAATTAGGCCCTTTCGGATCTGTGGCAAATATAAATCAAACGATCATATGTGCTCTATGTCGGAGGTGTTTTCTTGGTCGGAAGTGGACGGCAGACTGGATGGTTGTGAGTGTCCGTCTGGGGTGACGATATGGAAAATTTTCAGGTGCATAAACCTGCTTCACCTCACCTCATCTCATCTCGTCTCGTCTCAGACTACCACACTGTACCTCGACTCGTTCCACTCCTCCAACAAACAACATGTCCTCTATACCGCAGATCGACAGAGACGGACTGGCCTCCAAGGCGCTGGCCTCTCTTGTGCACCAGTGTGAGCAGGACCCCAAGCTTGCAAACGACAAAAACATCCACATCGTCATCAACACCGGCAAACCCATCGGCATCAAAAACGACTACGTGCCCCGGATCATTCCTTTAAAGGCGTGCAAGCTGCACAAGCCCAGCGACCTGAGAATCCTGCTGATCACCAAGGACCCCTCGACCCTGTACAGAGAGACGATTTCCAAAGACACCGCCACGGAGGGGCTGTTCAAGGACATCATCTCTGTTAGAAACCTCAAGGCAAAGTACCGCGGCTCCCGGCTAAGCATGCTGTTCAGAGAATACGATCTGGTTGTGGCCGACTACCGAGTCCACCATCTGCTGCCACGCATCCTGGGCAGCGCGTTCTACCACAGCAACAAGAAGCTGCCATTCGTGCTCCAGATGTCCCGTGCCGTCAAGGTCAAGGGGGCAAAGATGGCAGAAGGATGCGACCCCCAGTATATACGGGCCCAGCTGCGCAGCATCTGCAGAAACACCTCGTACGTCCCCAACAACGACAACTGTCTCAGCGTGAAGGTTGGCGAGGTCGGCATCCACGAGGTGGAAGAGATGGCAAGCAACATCCAGGACGTGGTGGACTTTCTCAGCGACAAGAAGAACAAGCCGCAGGGCGGGATCATCCGCGGCGGGATTGCCTCGATATTCGTCAAGACCGGCAACAGCACCAGTCTGCCCGTGTACCGTGCCAAGAAGAAGGAGCAGCCTGCGCCAGAGACGGAACTGAGGCTGTAGAACACCAACTGGCAAACGCCGGCAGATAAATAGCAATAGATAGACAAATAAACAAAAGTCTGTTTGGCGCCGGTAGAGGTCAAATTATCGTATGTGGCGAGTAGGCGAAAGGAGCCCCCACGATTTTCCCCATTTCGGGAAAAACGCACGCCGAGGAAGCTTACCTGAAGAGCGCAAGAAAAACAGACACACACATACAGACACACACATACATACACATACACACCCCGCCAAGAGAACACGCAAACCCCCGATGAATCGAAAGACATTGCTTACGCTGGCTTCCGTGCTGGGAGCAGTTATAACCTACTTCACCCAGGTAGCGTGGACAGTACTCTGCGAATGGCGCACCCGCGAGTCCAAACAATCGCAGTACTTTGAGCTTTCAGCGCATGTACTCCACAAGTTTGATGGCATCAGGCGGTTTTCTAGCGTGCTGGGCCCCGCAAAGCTGTCAACCAATTCGTACTTTGACGACTTTGAAATTGACTCTCATCGCGATGATCCTGTTCTCGAACGTGAAAACGCAACCCTGCTGATGCTGGTGCGCAACTGGGAGCTTCCCGGAGCGCTGCAGTCCATGCGGTCGCTGGAGGACCGTTTCAACCGAAAGTACCGGTACACCTGGACCTTTTTGAACGACGTTCCCTTTGACGCGCAGTTCGTCGAGGCCACCACTGCAATGGCCAGCGGAAGAACGCAGTACGGCCTGATCCCCAGCGCACACTGGGACAGGCCCGGGTGGATCAACGAGACCGAGTTCCAGGAGCGCGTCTCGCTAATGCACGAGCGGGGTGTGCTGTACGGCGGCTCGATTTCGTACCGAAACATGTGCCGGTTCAACTCTGGATTCTTTTTCAGACAGGCGCTGCTGGACCAGTACGACTACTACTTTAGGGTTGAGCCTGACGTTGAGTACTACTGCGACTTTCCGTACGACCCATTCAAAGCCATGCGGGAGCAGGGGAAGAAGTACGGGTTCGTGATTGCGATGTACGAATACGAGGACACGGTTCCCACGCTGTGGAACGCAGTGGAGGAGTACATCGACCTGCACCCGGAGCTGGACCTCGAGAACAGCAGCTACGACTTTCTCACAGACGTGTCGTTTATCGGGAGGTTCAACCCGATTGTGGACTCGAACTCGGACTACAACCTGTGCCACTTCTGGTCCAACTTTGAGGTGGGCGACCTGAACTTTTTCAGGAGCCAGCAGTACGTGGACTTTTTCAACTTTTTGGACAAGAAGGGTGGGTTCTACTACGAGCGGTGGGGAGACGCCCCGGTGCACTCGATAGCGGTTTCGCTGCTGCTCAACCGGGACGAGGTCATCCACTTTGACGAGCTGGGCTACTACCATGCGCCGTTTGGAACGTGTCCCAGGGCGCATCTGGGCAGGCTACTGCAGCGCTGCGTGTGCGATCCCAGCGCCGAAAGCAGCATCGACATTAGTGCCAACAGCTGTTTGATGAGGTGGTGGAAGAACGGGGGCGGCAAGCACTTTATGAAGCACGGCTGAGGCCCAGAGAGTGGCACAGCCTGTGTGTTACGAAGTTATGGTTGTTTATTGTTTTATTATCCATTGTTTTTATGACTTTTTGCTTTGTTTGGTTTCGTTTTGTTTTGCTTTGTTGTATTGTATATTTGTTGTCCTTTTTTTTTTTTTTTTTTTTTACTTAGACTTGTGCCAGTGCTCACTTCCGCTGGGGAGCCAAGTCGGGCTGGGACAGTTGCTTGCATTGAGACATTTATTTACATTCCTAGTCTATATTGATTCTTAACATAAGCTGTCGACGCACACTTTCATGCACGCTCTAGTACAAGGTCTCCAGGTTCGACAGCTCCTTCAAGATCCTCTCCAGATCTTCGTCGGAGATCTTGTTGTTCAAACTCGGAATCAAGGTTTTGGCTTCGTCTGCGTCTTCACACGCCAGGGACCCCATCTGGGCAATCTCGAAGGGGTGCAGGTTGGTGCTCTGCAAAAGCTGCGTCACGGCTGTCACCGTTTCCTGGTCTCTGAATCTGGAAAAGTTGGTCAGGTACACCATGGTTTGCTTCAGCGCCTGGTTGTTCCCGCCGGTGGTAGTTTCGAGAAGCTTGTCGATGGACTGCAACTCCTTCTCCTGTGTCTGTGTGTGGATGTCCCGGTCGTCGTCGTCGTCGTCATCCTCAAGAGACTCGGAGCGGCCGTTGTTGTTGTTCCAATTCTTGAACAGCTTCTTGCGTTGGTGCAGGGCCTCTTTGATCACCAGGCGTGCCTCTGACAGATTTAGTGCGATCAACTCCTCCTCGATGCCCTGATGGCTTATCTGTTTTAGCTGAAACTCTTCGCCAAGATGCAGAGTAGCTGCGTTTTCTTCGTCTTCAACTTTCTTGAGACCTCTTCTCTTGGTTGAGAATGTGGATGTGGAGATATTCATGGGTTGTGGATGTTGCTGGTGTGCGTGGTGTGTGTGTGTGTGTGTGTGTGTGTGTGTGTGTGTGTCTTGCTTTCTCTCTGTCTTTCTTTTGCTCTCCTTACGGTGCAAGTGTTGTTCTTTAACGATGTTCCACCAACGACGTCCAGAGCTGGTTTTTTTCATGACAAGACCGCTGGCGAGAACACGCGCCACGAACTCCATATCGCGCACGCAACGAAAAGAGGCAGGCAGGCAGGCAGCAGCAGCAGGGCCACGGTATGGTACCATTCAATCAAGTGCAAACTTTTTCCTTCTCTTCTTCTTCTTCCCCTTCTTCCTCCGCTTCTTCTTCAGCTTGGACATAATTGCAAATGCTCTGTTGCACCAGCCGGCTAGTCCGGACTCCGTTGTCACTGCATTGCTACTTTGGCGTTACATACCTGTCGCCTCGCACGATATATCAACAAAAGTTGTCGAGTGGCAAAGGGATGATGGTTCCTGACGACTATAACAGCAAACCCGGCCGATCCAGCGCAGACACATTAGAACCAGCAGTTGTACAAACACAATCAAAAGCGGCTCACCACTAGTAGCCACAGGTACATCTACACGAATGAACAACCCGGTAGGCAAAGCGCAGGAAGACGGTACGACGCAGTTCCAGTCCCAGCTCCCACCCCAACCCCTCCAGGAACCACAGCAGCAACCACAGCAGCAACCACAGCAGCAACCACAGCAGCAACCACAGCAGCAACCACAGCAGCAACCACAGCAGCAACCACAGCAGCAAAGCATATGGAATCCTGCATTCATGAGCAATGCCTCGGGATCCACTACGCCGCAGGGTCAGCAGACATTCCCCAATCCGTGGACCGATTCAACAAACAGTATCCACGCCTCTCCCGCGCAGAGGAGATTGTCTGGCTTCAACCAGCAGCTGCCAACAACCTACGAAGCGGTGCAAGCCGACAGCCAATCGAATTTTCGCAGGCGCAACTCAAGTCTGGTGATTCCGCCAACAAGAGCGGCTGGCCCGGACCCTTTTCTCTACGACGCACAGCAGCAGCAGCAGCAGCAGATTTTCCCCTTCTACCACCAGCTCCAGCAATATTCTATAAACCAAGATGCACAGAGAAGACAATCGGTGGCTGTCGCGGGCTCTTACAATCGCCAGTCAATGGGCTACCTCACCGAGGGGACCAACTATATGATCCAACAACCGCAGCAGCTGCTGCAGCAACAACAACAACAACAACAGCCACAACAGCCACAGCAGGGACACTCACCATACCGCAGGCTAAGCGCATACCCGGTCACGGCTGGAACGGTACTGCCGCCTCCTTTCAAGCAGATCCGTAGGGACTCCTCCACGCCAGTGGCTATCCCCAGGCTTCACAGGGTCTCTGCCAGACAGGACCTGAGACCTGTGATCAATGCAACACCAAAGCATCGGCGTGCATCGCTCAACTCCAAGACCGTGTCGCCGCTGGTGGCCCTGACCACTAGCCTGACCACCACGTACACGCTGTGCTCGCCCGACTTTTCGTACCAAACGTCCAAGAACCCAAAACGTGTGCTCACAAAGCCAAGCGAGCCAAAGTACAACAACGGGTACGACAACCTCAACAGCGACTACATCCTGTACGTCAACGACGTGCTGGGTGCAGAGCAAAACAGAAAGTACCTCGTGCTCGACATGCTGGGCCAAGGCACGTTCGGCCAGGTTGTAAAGTGCCAGAACCTGGTCACAAAGGAGATCCTGGCCGTCAAGGTGGTCAAGTCCAAGACCGAGTATCTGAACCAGAGCATCACCGAGGCCAAGATCCTAGAGCTGCTAAACACAAAGGTCGACCCGCTCAACGAGCACCACTTTCTGCGGCTGCACGATTCGTTCGTGCACAAGAACCACCTGTGCCTGGTGTTCGAGCTGCTGAGCAACAACTTGTACGAGCTCCTCAAGCAGAACCAGTTCCACGGGCTCTCGATGAATCTGATCAAGAGCTTTGCCAAACAGCTGCTGGACTCGCTCTGCGTGCTCAAGGATAACAAGCTGATCCACTGCGACCTGAAGCCGGAGAACATCCTCCTGGTGTCGCCGGACCGGCCGGAGTTGAAGGTGATCGACTTTGGGTCCGCCTGCGAGGAGACCAGGACCATCTACACGTATATCCAGTCGCGGTTCTACCGTGCGCCCGAGGTGATACTCGGAATCCCCTACTCCACCAGCATAGACATGTGGTCATTCGGGTGCATCGTTGCCGAGCTGTTCCTGGGGATCCCCATCTTCCCCGGTGCGTCAGAGTTCAACCAGCTCACCAGGATCGTCGACACGATCGGGTGTCTGCCATCCTGGATGGTGGACATGGGCAAGAACTCGTCCAACTTCTTGGTCAGGACGGACACAGAAGGTGTTGGCAAGCGCAAGACGTTCAGGATGAAAACCGTCGAGGAGTACAACACCGAGCTCAAGGCGCAGGAGAAGCCAGGCAAAGAGTACTTCAAGTGGAAGCGGCTGGGCGACATTGTGAAGAACTACCGCGTGTCAAAAAAGATCAGCTCGTCTCCGTCGCTTGTTGACCGCGAGATGAAGGACCGCGAGTGTCTCATCAGCTTCCTGTCCGGCGTGCTGAACCTCAACCCGCTGGAGCGGTGGACCCCGCAGCAGGCAGCCATGCACCCCTTTGTGACGCAGCAGCCATTCGAGGGAGAATGGTATCCACCTGGATCTGTGCCAAAGAGGACCATCAGACACCCGTCGCTGCAGGAGGGCACTGCCAGGGAGTTTGACAAGTTGAGGATCGGAGGATAGTTTTAGTTGTGTTACGGCATTATGTACGATAGATATTGACAAGAGAACGAAAGAGAAAGAGAACGAAATGGGCATGCCTACCGACAAACACGCAGCGTGCACCATCCGGTTGCATCTGTCTGTCCGTACGCATGCCCACCTGCATGCTCGAGGTCTCTCTGGTAACGGAGAGCATAAAAAAAATATTGCGCATGGATTTCATATTTAGTAGTGTACACAGCGTGGCAGAGGACGTGCATATCATTGGTTCTTCATTACAAACGTCAAAAAGGCCCGCAAGGGTGAGGAAATAGAAAGGGAAAAAAAGTATGTACAAGTGGAAGGGCGTACCGGCTCTCAGGCTTGCATTGGCTGCTGACCCTCCGGCAAGGGAGGAGCCATTGGCTTTGCCTGCCAGGCGGCATATCTCTGGAACATCAAACCAACACCCTCGATAACACCCAAAAGACAGGCACAGGTGATGGCACTGTTCCTGGTGTGTCTCCAGCCACCTCTTATGGCCAAACTGCCACCGGTGAAAAACCCGGCAATGATTGCGTTCCAGGGATCCTCCCTCCTCCTGACGGCCTTGACGGCACAGTCAAACGTGGAAAACAACCCACCCCAAACACCAAAGTTACCACCGACAACCGGGGCACGCGCCTTGATGGCCCCCACAGCACCAGAACGACGCTCGCCCATTGGCGAGTTTCTGAAACCTTTGATACCGTGCCAGACGCAACCACCGATGACACCCATCGCAAAGGCACCGCCAAAGTCGTTGAGGATAACAACGGGACATGGATCTCTACTGTGATCAGCGGACATTGTGTACTGTTTTTTGTTATTCGAGAGGAGAGTGCGTGTGCGTGTACGTGTACGTGTACGTGTGCTTGGCAAGCAAGCGTATCTGAGTGGTTCGCGGTGGGCGAGGGTGGCATGCCCTTTTAAAATTTTTCAAGGCGAGTACAGAACGAGTTACACAAAACGTCGCCAGACACGAGCGGTATAAACGGAGGGTAACCTACGCGTGATGTTTCTGTGAGCTGGTCACGTGGTGTTGAAGAGGGAAGGGATACAGAGGGACAAGACAGAGAGGTAAAGGCGCAGCCCAGGCGAAATGAATCTTATCAATATGGTACAAAGGGGTCATAAACTACATACACAACTCATGCGTCTGGCATGTCCACGTCGTGATCGTGGTCGCGGTCGCGGTCGCGGTCGCGGTCGTGGTCGTGATCGTGATCGTGGTCGTGGTCGTGGTCGTGGTACTGGTACTGGTACTGGTACTGGTACTGGTGCCGGTGCCGGTGCCGGTGTTCGTGCTCGTACTCGTACTCGCGCTCGTCCACCTCCTCCACAAAGTGTGCCGCCGAACCAGAAGGCTCCTGCTCTGGCTCCGAGGGCTCTTCGACGTCGTAAGGGGGTGGCAAGGCCGACAGGGGCGCCTGAGGACCAAGGTTCTCAACGGCAGTGAGCTCTACAATGTAGTACACGCCGGTGTTGTTGTTGTTTTGGAACATGTCTGCGTAGCGCTCGTCTACGAGCACTCCCTGTCTGGGCATCTGGTCGTTTCTATGTGCCATCCTGTTGACGGTGTTTCTTCTTTTTCGTTTTGTAAACTTTCTCACCCGCTGGCCGGTGGTGATGTTTGTAATGTGCATGTTGGTGGTAACAGTGGCGGTGTAGATACTGAGCGAGAAATACGATGGGTCTGGGTATTGTCTCTTTCTTTCTTTAGCCACACGCCCGCGGTCCGGCTGCTTTTATAGCACCCGATGCGTGCCAGTCGCGTCTCCGCGTTTTTGTGGGTTTAGGGGGCGAATCTTCTAGAAAGATCACGAAACACGCGAGCTGCTGTGTATCGTGTTGTACGCGAAGAGGGCACACGCATCGCTAAATACGCATCGCTAAATACGTATCGTTAGGCACGTACGGCTACACCCGCTCGCAGCTACCCGCACGATGTTCCGAAGCTCCTTCCTAGTCATCCTAACATGACTCGTCGGCCTGCCCACGCCGGGTTCTGGCAACTCGTACCACCGTGGTTTCGAGCCGGCCCTCCCAACAGATCTGCGTCTGCTGTGGTGCTCTACCATCGTCGTCCACTTTGCCGGGGGTTCAACGCAGGTTCTTTCTGCTGCAACGGCTATATAAAGCCCTGGCCTGCTGCTTGTCCTGGTCTCTGGTCTCTTCCTCTGCCAACCAATCTTTCTACGCAACAACTCCGCATGTCCTCCAAGATCCTGCTAAGACAATTCTCCTCCACAGGTCTGATCCGCAAGCCTGTTGCCACCGCCGTTGCCTCTGCTGCCGCCACTGCCGCCGCCACTGCCGCCACTCCCTCAGAGCCCGCACAGTCGGCAGACCCAGAGAGCTCTTCTGCGGGTGCCCTGCAACGTGCACTTTCGCTGGCCGAGCCCTCCAACGCATGGACCAGGGAACAACTGCGCACCATCTACCACACGCCCTTGCTCGAGCTGATCCACTCGGCGCAGCTGCAGCACCGCAAGTGGCACGACCCCACCAAGGTCCAGCTCTGCACCTTGATGAACATCAAGTCTGGTGGCTGCACCGAGGACTGCAAGTACTGCGCTCAATCGTCTCGCCACTCCACCGGCGTCAAGGCAGAACGCCTGGTGTCCTTGGACGAGGTGCTGAACGAGGCAGAGGAGGCCAAGCGCAACGGGAGCACCAGATTCTGTCTCGGCGCCGCCTGGAGAGACATGAAGGGCCGCAAGTCCGGCCTGAAGCGTATTTCGGAGATGGTTTCCAAGGTCAACGACATGGGGCTCGAAACCTGTGTCACTCTCGGGATGGTCAACGAAGACCAGGCCAAGGAGCTAAAGACCGCTGGTCTCACCGCGTACAACCACAACATCGACACCTCTAGAGAGCACTACCCCAAGGTCATCTCGACCAGGTCTTACGACGACAGGCTGAAAACAATCAAAAACGTCCAAACCGCCGGCATCAAGGCCTGCACCGGTGGTATCCTTGGCCTGGGCGAGACAGAGGAGGACCACATCGGCTTTCTGTACACCCTGTCCAACATGACCCCACACCCAGAGTCCCTGCCCATCAACAGGCTGGTTGCGATCAAGGGCACGCCGATGGCCGAGGAGCTAAGCAAGCCCGGTTCCAAGAAGCTGCAGTTTGACGAGATCCTAAGAACCATTGCCACCGCAAGACTTATCATGCCCCAGGCCATCATCAGACTGGCTGCCGGCAGATACACCATGAAGGAGACCGAGCAGTTCTTGTGCTTCATGGCAGGCTGTAACGCCATCTTTACAGGCAAAAAGATGTTGACCACGATGTGCAACGGCTGGGATGAGGACAAGGCCATGTTGGCCAAGTGGGGGTTGCAGCCCATGGAGAGTTTCAAGTACGACGCCGAGAACGAGAAGAAGGCGTGTTCCGGCGAGGCATAGGACTGCAGAAAACGCGCCGCCTGTAGTTTAGTGTATTTATTCGGTAGTTTTATTTATGAACGAGAAAGAAAAACTGTTCCGAGTTCCACGTCTTTGTCGAAACAGACACGCATTGTTTTCCCCTTTGTCTGCAGAGAACCCTTTCTTTTCCTGCAGAGTTGCTCTTCCCAACTGGTTTTCAGCTCTCCTCCGAGGCGGGAAGTTGCAAGTCTGGCTAGGTTCGTGCCACTCTCGCTTGTCCCACTGCTCTCGCCTTGTCCCACTGCTCTCGCCTTGTCCCACTGCTCTCAGCAGCTTCTTTCAGCGCTTTCCTTCCGGTGCCTCAGATACGACGGCAGGCCTTTTTCCACAAAGTGGTGTTTATGCCCTTAGGCCAAACAGAAGAACCGTCGTGCTCTGCCGTTTTCAATCCGTTCTCCAGCCGGCAACATCTGTCGCCATCTCTTCCCGGGGTCAGTTTTTTAAAGTGACTTTTTTCCGGATCCGGACAATCTAAATATCTCCCATAAAAGCAACGAAATTTCGCCAAGCCTGCTTTTTTTCTGCCTTTTAGCTAGCGCCTCGAGACGTTCAAACCCAGATTGAAAGCACAGAAACCAAAACGCCGATTTACACACGCTGGACACGATTGATTTTTTTTTTCTCCTTGTCCTCCCTGTCCTTCTTGTCCTCTTTGTCCTCCTCTCCCTCTTTTCTCTGTTGTCTCAGCTTCCCATATGTCAAGCCTGTGGCCCAAGATCCTCGGCGCATTCTGTCTGCAGGCGCTAAACATCTGTCTTGTTAAGGGACTCTGCTTCTGGCTAAAAACACCGCTTGGCAAGGCCGTGATGCTCAGTGGTATCATGCAGAGCATCACCCTTGTTTTGATTCAGAGCAGATACTTGGCTCCCGGAGCGTATAACGAACCGTTAAAAAGCCTTGAAGAGAGCAGGTCCGACGCAAGCCCTGCACGTCTTTCCCCTACCAAGATAGCAGCCTCTGTCTTTCTTATAAGCCTGGTCTTTGCAATATACCGATTTTGCCACGCCGCAGAACTGTTTGTTTTCGCTGACGATACACTCAAGTTTGAACTGACAACCAATTTTGTGTACTTTTTCGTGCTTCTTTGGGTGGCATGCACAAGCACAATTTTGTCAACTCTATTGCTACTAGAGGAAGTACAGGTGCTCCGCGCCTGGTTGTCAGAGCGTGACTCTGTATCATGGTGGTCTTAGGCTCTGACTACGGCAATGTTTCTGCTTCAGTGAACGCAAGCCGCGAAGAGGCCAGAAGTGGCTCATGTCCAGAAACCGCAACACTTGACATTTTTGTAGTTTGAAAAGCGATTCGTGCGCAAAACTCTGTAGAACCATGGCTTCCAAACATTTTGTGTAGATCGCAGAAGTTTAAACTATTCAGACTGCCGACTGGCGTCTCTGTTTAATGTCTAATTCCTCCCACTACAGCTCCTGCGGCCTTTGCACTTGGGACAATAGAGCTCATTTCTTACGAAATGCTGAACTTTATTTTCGCCGGCGCTGTGCTTTTTCTGGGACAGCGCCTGTTGGCACCAGGAAACACGTTCCTGCATATCACAAGTGGCGCGAGAGATGCCTGGAGCACGCGTCCAATGCGTACGGACAGAGCAGGTTGGATGGATATGGCATTTTGCGACCAGACAGCGCGCGTGCATTTCTCTAGAGCACTGTTTGTCTTCTTTTTTGTATGATTTTTTGGAATGAATGGCAGCCATTATAAACTCTGAGTGCTGGCAACTCTTTTGTTAAGCACAGGGATCGGCTTGCACGCATCTTCACACTCTCATACGTGGAAGTACATCTGGCTCATTCAGCTCCTATGGCCAATTTGTGTTTGACGCTCGCACAGCCATCGTTCGTGTTTCTGACAAGTCGTTATGGAAAGGTGGTAGTTTCGTAATGGCTTCCGCACACATCTCCCACGATGCGTCAGTAAAGGGCCGAGATCGCAGTCTCTTCTTAATAAGCTCGACGCGCAATACGAGAAAAACAGCCGCTTGTGTCTCACACCGTGCACTAAACACTTGTCAAGGATTTGGCGGGAGGATTCCACCTAAAGGCTCCTATGCAGCTTTTCTCAGCAGATGCCGGCGAGCGTTTCTGGTTGTTTCAAGTTAGGGGAGGAAAGGAAGGACAAAAACTAATACGGCGCAAGCGCTCGGAGGGTGTACCTATTCATCTCTGCAGCAATGATGTCTCAGTTGCTAAACCAGGTAGGCACCACCCAGACCCTGCCGTTGATCAACGTCCTGTCCAGGGGTTTCGAATCTTCCACCGCCGAACAGACCCGGCTAGTGGCCTCGATCCCGCTTGTTTCTGGCTCGTTCATCCTGGTTAGCGGCAAGGTAGGAGACATATACGGCTTGAAAAATACACTGCTTTTCGGGTATGCAACGGTCATTGTGTGGTCGTTTATCTGTGGACTCACCCGGTACGCAGGCAGCGTCCAGTTCTTCGTCATTGCCAGGGCCTTCCAAGGGCTGGGTCTTGCGTTTGTGCTTCCCAACGTTATGGGCACTGTTAGCAACGTGTACATTGCAGGGAGCATAAGGAAAAACATGGTTTACGCCTACACTGTAGCGGTGTCACTAAACATGGCGCTGTGCGTGTGGGCCCTTCCATGGAACATTCCGACAAACGTGCGCGGCCAGGCAATGCTCGGCTACTCGATGCCGATGTGTCTTGGTATTGCGGGCACTGTGGAACACCGGGTCCACAAGGGCGGCGCAGACCGCTTGGGGGAATAGAGTGCTACACTTTACGTGGTGGTCGGTTTTTTTTTCCAATCTTTTTATGTATTTGTTTTATTATTTTTTTTTTTTTTGTTTACTTTTTGTTTATTGTTATTGTCTTGATAAATATCAGAAGTGCTGGGGTTCACAAGCGTATGGCGCGGCGCGCTACCAAAACAATAAATTCTCTGCAGAGATACACACACGAATGCACATGGTCTGCTGCGCGTCAAGGTATAGACTTTGATGTTATCTATTTAGTCTACACTATACACTTCGCCCAGTGCTTGGATCGCCAGCGGCACTACCGCCAGACTAGTCAACCTCGGTTGTGATCTCTCTCTCAAGCAGGTAAGATGCATATCTCGAAGGCCTCACATCTGCCACGTTTTGCTCGGACAGCGACTGCGTGCTCTTTCCGCCGTAGTTGTCGCTGGGGGCATTGCCGAGATACACGCCCAGCTTTGCGCCGTCATTCAGAACAACAAACTTCTTCCTGGTCTCCTCGGACACAAACTTCTTGACCACGTCGTACACCCACGTCAACAGGGAGGGCACGTTGACAAAGTACTTGGCGTACAGGAGTTCCGGGTAGTACTTTTGGAACACCTCAATGACGCTCTTGGTGCACTTTTTGATCTGCGGGTCCATCTTCCACATGGACACGCCTTTGTAGTCGTGAACCTGCGTCATGTAGTTGTTGGTATCGTCGGTAAAGTCCAGCAACTGCAGGCCCTTTTCCATCAGCCCGACCCTGTAGCGCAGAAAGCTCTCGGTATCCACAAAAATCTCCTTGTGCTTTAGCAGCTCACCATACAGGTTCCACGTCACCACCTTCTTGTTGGGTGCGGCGCCGGCGGTATCTGCTGCGTAGTTGGCGAGGATGCCAACGTGGTCCAGCAGCTCGTTGTGTTTTTCTCTGAATGCGCAGCTCAAGGGTTTGAACTCGCGTCTCCAGTTCAGTGTGTCGCACAGGTTGGCGACTGCTTCCTCATACTGGAAGCTGTATGCCTTGCAGAACTTGTAGACCAGGGCCTGTGCGACGGGCTCGTCGTAGTACTCGCCAGGGATTATCTGGTGGCCGTACAGCTCGTCGTAGCCCTGGCAGCGGTCCTTGACCAGCCCTGGCAGTTCCTTGACAACACGCTCAAAGGTTTGGCGTTCAGCGTCTGTGGCAAACTTCATCCGTGCACTCTCTTCTGCGCGTTTCTGTGCGTTTCTGTAGTCACTGTTCCAGTTGCAACTACAGGCATGTTATGTTGTGTGTCTTGGAGCTGCGCGTTTGCCGTCGAAAGGCTGTCCTGGTCCTGCGTCCTGCGTGGTGGGTGTTGTGTACGACGACGGCCAGAGCACAGCGCGCCACAACAGCGCGCCAGCCTGCCCGCGCGGGCTGCGCATCAAAAGCCATACAGTATACCTTATCATTGTCCTTACATAACTACGTTCATACACATACACTCAAGGGTTCATGTGCTCGGCCAAATCGTTCCAGAACGAAAACCATATTTTGCCGCAAGCGCTCTCGCTGTTCGTTGCCCAGGGCCTCAGGGCGCCCAGCTGGAGCGCCTTGGCCCCCTCAGGCACACGCTCGTCTGCCAAAGAGCCCGCAGAGTAGCAGTACCCGCTGTCAACCAGGCTCCAGGCGTCTTGGAACAGCTCACTTAAGATGTCCACGTCGCTGCACCGGGCCAGCCTCCTCCACTTTTCGTTGGTTTCCAACACGCCGTTGATCAGGTATACCGTCAGAAACTCCTGGATGCACGCGGCAATCTCGCTGTGGGGCCTCAGCAAGATCACGTCCGGGCTTGTTGTGCTGTTGGACAGCAGCACACACGTCTCGTTGTCCACCTCCTCAGTGAGCACAGGGGACTCCAACAACTCGTCCATGTTTGTGAGGACCAGCAGCGTTGGAGAAAGGAAGCAGACAAGGTCGAACCGCGCAAACAGCGAGAACATGCGTAGCCTGGACCAGCTGGGCGAGCCGTCAGGCCTTGGCTGCTGCGCCGCCGTAGCGGTCTGCTCGACCACGGTGGGGAGCACCTCGTCCACCCTGACCGTTTCGATGTGGTAGGAGGCTAGTTGCGCGGCGGCACACGCAAACGTGTCCGAGTACAGCACGTGCAGCCGGTACCTCGAGTGGCAGAGGCTGAGGGAGTGGGCCAGGACAAGAATGGGCCGTATGTCGTCCTGATCTAGAATGGTGACCCAGCCCTTGCGTTCCTCTGCGGCAGAGGACGACGAGCTGGAGACCGCAGACGCCGCCATACCTGGATGATCCAGGCCGAGCTCGCTGCTGGAGGCGCCCGAGAATGAGCTTCTGGGGTTCAGCAGCTGCCTGATCCGGTGGACGTCCTCGATGGAGCCCTTGCGCGCGGTTGGGATGCGCGCAACTTCTTCGCCAAACTCCAGCTCTTGTAGCATCCCCAAAAGGCCCTCGGCGTCGATGATGCTGTTGCTTCTCGGCGGGGCATCGTCAGAGATGGCGTAGTGGTGCTTCAGGAGCTGGTAGTGGTCGGGGTGGGCCCCTTCCTTCTCGGGCGAGGACAACAGGCTTGTGGATGCGGTTCCACTGGTGTTTTGGGTGGGAATAGGGGTGGAAACCTGCGGCGAGTCGGAGGGAGAGTCGTGGCCAGCAGCCTGCAGCGCATCCGACCACGACTTGCGCATAGCAGAGGCCAAGTCCCCTGGAATGTCGAGGTCCTCGGTGATTTCCGGAGTGGTTGGTCTGTGTAGCGGATCCATTGGTGAGTTGCGGGGACAGAGTTGCAGTCTTTGGGCGTTGGGCAGGGGATCAGGAGCTGGCGGGGGATTTTGTGAGTTTTTTCTAGTGATGTTGGCCGTCGGCGATGATAGGCGGTGCGACAGCAAGTGGTGCGTGCGTGTGTGTGGCTGTGGAAAGAGGATAAGACTACGTGTATATGGGGTGTTGTGTACTGTGGCTACAAGTCCTATACCAGCTTGCGACGCTGGCGGTTGTCGCCCACCAACCAAAAGTTTATGTACTTTCCGTCCCGTGCTCTCTGTAGGTTCGCTTCGTAATTTTTGATGGCCGACTTTCCACTCACCGGCATTGCATCTACAAACGCTACCAAGGAGAGCTCAGCGCACACACACACGCACACACACACACACACACACACACACACACACACACACACACACACACACACAATGCTCAATAGACGGTTCTCACTGCTGGCTGCCCGCCTGCTCAAGTTCCATGACAAAGATGCTCTCAAGTCCACCCTCAAGTTCCTCAGCCGTCCCCAGCCCAACACCATCTCTTCACTGTTTCTGGACCGGGCAGACGGTGCCGACGCCCAACACATTAGGCAGATCGTGGACATGCTAAACAGCACCCTGCCCGACGTAGAGTCCAAAAGGAAAAATGTGGAAACTCACTACGACGTGCTCGTTGAGCAGTTGAAACAGGTGGTTGAAAAGTCCATCGAACAGAGACCGGAGGCTGCGTCGCAGCTCTCGCCCAAAGACAGGATCAGACATGCATCGACAAGCGAGGAGCTCTACCAGCTGCTTCTCGAGCTGCAACTGAGCAGAAAGATGAACAGGACGCTCATGAGCAGCATCGTCTGCCACAGACGGTTTGCCCATGCGCAGCAGGTGTACGACAACCTCGAGTTTTTCAACGACAAGCTGGATCTGACCGTGCTGCTATGCTACAGAGCCCATAGCACACTTTCGAGAGAAATATACGACAGATATAACAAACAGTGGATACGCGAGTACCCAGCGCTTTCGGGCCTGGCACGGAAGCTGCTGTGGAAGTGCACCAACCGGATACACGGCGTGGAACAGGTGCTTTGCGTGTTCAAGAGAATACCGGAAGGCCAGGACGCTGTCAAAAACAAGGACGTTGTGACACTGTTCCAGGTGCTTTCCACCGAATCACACGAGCTGGCGTGTGGTCTGGAGCAGGAGCTGACCTCGCTCACAAACAACCAAACGCTGTTTGTCAGGGCGTTGCGGGCGCTGTCCCCACGCGCTGCAGACCCACAGGTCAAAAGCTGGATCGGCAAGATTGTCAAACTTAGCGTGGACAACAAGCTGTCTTCCGAGGTGCCCGTTGCGGATGCCGGAGTCTCTATTTACCAATACCGCTTCATCAAGGCATTGGACGAGGTACTGGTGGACATAGTGGCACATTGCAGCGAGGCAGACGTTGTGACACAAGTCCAGGGCATTCTACAAGCGCTGCACGCCGAGGAGAGCGAGGTCAAGTCGCAGATGGTGCTAAAGTTCATCTAGCCCGTGAGGATCGGCCTCCTCCTGTCCACGGTGTTTAGACATTATGCCTTTCATAATATCTCTATCGTAGCATATAGCACGATCGTAATACCATACATATGCATGCACCTACACTAAATACGTTAACGCACTGACATTAAGAGTGTGGCTGCGCGCCCAAATCTTACAATACGCTAGCGACACACACTACAAACAGCACATATGAGTTGGGCATACGCCCATGCTCTGCTCGCGCAGACACATTGGCCACACAGTACTACACGCCACACTGCACTACACTACAATACACTACACTACACTAAACTAAGCACTCATGTCCCATTCCTCAGGTCATCACCGTTTCATGGGTCGCTTAACCCTAGGGAAGCAGACCTCGAACAGCGATGGTTTTAAAGTTGGTGGGCCAACGACAAGTCGCCAGCCGGTGGATTGTTCTACGACCAGGACGCCGGTCTTGTGCTAGAAGCACACGGTGGGGCCAACATGAGCGCATGGTTGTAGCAAGATGAACGCAATGTTCAGCAGCCAAACTCCCAGCCCCACCAGACAGGTGCCTGTGTCGATTTTTGTTTGAGTTTAAAAAGGAAAAGGAAAAGTGAAAGGAAGGGAAGAAAAACCAAAGATTAGAGGAAGAAGAAAGAGATGTTTGGGATTTTTGTGTGACTTTTTTTTTTTTTTTTTTTTTTTTTTTTCCGTCCTCGCATTTTTCCCTCTCTGTTTTTTTTTTTTTTTCGCAGAGAATCTCCTCCACATAGACAGGGTAACCATGTAAGAAAACAGTGTGCACACCCGATGATCAAGCAAGGGCAAACTACTCGCTCACGACACACAGCTACACTCCTCCAACCAAAAGACCAAGCATGAGCAGAAATGACCCACTGCTGGCCAACTTGAACGCTTTCAAAAGCAAGGTCAAGTCGGCCCCCGTGCTGATAACCAGAAAAGTTGTGGCCCACGAACAGTCACGCTCACCAAAGAAGGAGCACGCTTCCGACGCCAACGAGGACGGGGACGAGGACGACCTGCAGCAGCAGCAGCCCCCGGCAAAGAAGCTCAAACCGCTGGCTGCCGTCATAGGGTCCACGCCTCCGCCGCCAGACCAGAACAACCTCACAGGCACACACCTTTCCACGAGGCTGTTGCTCGCCACGGAGTACATCCAGGAGCGCGGTGAGCCGGTCCCCATCGACCAGATCGAGTCGTACTTGTCGCTTCCCAGTGAGAACAACGTGATCCCGTTGCTGAAGAACATCAACAAGATCAAGTTCGACCCACTGAAAAACACCTTGCAGTACGTTTCGATCTATGACGTGCACTCTGCGGAGGAGCTGTTGAAGCTGCTGCGCACGCAGGTCACGTTCAAGGGCATCTCGTGCAAGGAGCTGAAAGACGGCTGGCCGCAGTGCAGCGAGGTGGTGGACGAGCTGGAGGCGAGAAACAGGATCCTTGTGCTGCGCACCAAGAAGGACAACCAGCCGCGGTTTGTGTGGTACAACTTCGGCGGCTCGTTAGGAGGCGTTGACGAGGACTTTGTCAAGATGTGGGAGAGCTGCAAGTTGCCGCAGCGTGGTGAGCTGCCACGGAAGTTGACGGACCTCGGGTTGAAACCTGCCAGTGTGGACCCTGCCACGGTCAAGAAGCAGGGCACCAGGGTCGAGGTCAAGAAGAGGAAGCAAAGGAGAAGCAAGATCACCAACACGCACATGGCTGGTATATTGAAGGACTACTCCGACCGTGTATAGACGCTGCTGTGCGGTGGGATGGACACATGGCTCGACGTATGGGGCTCGCCTTCGTGCTCGCCTTTGTGCTATGCTTGGGCGGTGGTGATCAGTCTTGAAAAAAAAAAAACAAACTAGTATACAGCAATACATAGATACTACAGATGGGCGTGCTCATACTTTACACACAAACGTTTTCTTTATTGTTAGGTCTGGTGTAGCGCCGCGTTCGCTGGGTGCATCATGGTCTATTCTATTGGACCTTAGTCCTTTTTCTTTTTCTTCTTGTCCTTCTTGTCCTTCTTGTCCTTCTTGTCCTTCTTGTCCTTCTTGTGTTTCTTCAAAGAGGGCTGCTCCTCTTGCTCCTCTTGCTCCTCTTGCTCCTCTTGCTCGTGGCCTTGGCCCTCCTCGCCGTCGTAACCCGTGGCGAAATGTCTCAGTTTCAACCCTCCCACCTTCACAACATCTTCTCTGGGCACACGAACCTTGTCGTAGCAGATCTCTGGAATCTGTACGGTCTCACTGACTGTAAAAAACTTGCCAATCTGCAGCGAGGCATCGATGGCCAGAGTCTGTTTGTCGTTGGGGGTCATGAATGTGTACTTGCCAGAGCTGCCACCGTCCTCTTGGGCCAGGTCTTCTCTCACAGAGTAGCTTTTGGGTCCCAGCTCGATCGTGGTACCAGAGTCTCCACTAAAGTCAATGGGGAGCGTCTTTAGCTTGCCAAAATCCAGGCTCTTGGGCGCCTTGATCAACCAAACCTCCTTCTTGCTGTCTGCGTCTGGCGCATGGAACTTTTTCAGGTGTTTGCATTGCTTGTAGTTGTCTGGGACGGCAAAGGCGTCTTGTTCATGGTGGTGCTCGTCGTCCGAGGAGTCGGAGACGTATTCCTTGGATAACGACATTGTTGGGCCTAGCGCGTGCTGTCGGTTGTGTGATTCTGGCTCAATTGGCTCTTGAGATGAGATGCGATTATGCTTTTCTAAAAAAATTTTACATTACTTTTTCTTTTTTTCTTTCGCTCTTTCCCTCATCCTCAGGCGGTGTTTCCACGACGTTTACCAAATGTTTCCCACCTCCTGTCGTTTCGCTGCCGGCAATAGGCACGTGTCGTTTTGTACTACTTTTTTCTTTTTGGAAGCTTTTCGCCGAGGCTGCTCAACCCGCAGGAGGTGTCGACAGTGACCGTACCAACAGATGTCTTTACAGAACAGTGGGTCTTCAAAGGGGCAAGTAAGGAGCGTGTGCACACATCATTGCCATATGCGAGTCGTGCTGGCCACCACGCCATTGCAACTCTCCCCTAGGGTCGCCACTATATATATTTCTGTAATTCAAGGTGCCCAAAGGGTGCTACTCTGTTACAACGCCTTTTACCGCTGTAGCCCTAAGCCCTGTGCTGATCGTGACTATGGAAAATTTTTCCGGCCCAGCGAAAAAGAAAGACCGGCAAGAAGAGGAAGGGAAAAAAAAAAAAAAGAAAAAAAAAAGTATAAATACGGCCCTCATTCCTCCTCTGTATTGCTCAAACAATTTGACCATCCAGCTCAACAGTTCCACTGCCCACCAGCACCGGTGGCAAACAGTGCCCTTTTTCAAGGCTGAACATCTCGTGGAAAGGATCTTTCAAACTATCTCTTTTGTTATTTTTCTTTGGAAAATTACTCCATCTTCTGACTGGCTATGATGATAACGGTTTGCACTTCTTTCCCAGTCCGATTCGACCATGACGACATGGGCTATCTACCATCGCCCCCTGTACCGTGTCCTTTCGGGGGTGCCGTACTCCGGGGCTTTTCTTGCCAGTATATTTTAATATACAACTTTGAATCTCTGAGCCATCACAGAACAAGAGATAGTTTCAATTCTTTTCGCGGGCGGGCGCTGGGTGCTGACGCACATGCAAACACTATATATATATGTCCTCATACAAGGTGATGAAAATCTGGTTCCTTACATTCGCAGTTTCCACGGTAGGAGCACGCTTAAACGAACCCATCGTATAGTGCTCTCGGTGACCGCTCTCTTACGAGACCTTCCTAGGATGTCTGATTGTATGAGGATGCAACTTCTTGCTTATCTTTCTTGATCTTTTTACGTTTGTTTCCAGCTTTGATCTTCTTGCGCTGTCGTCGGTATCGGTGGTGTGGTGGTTTTGGAATTGATTACACACTCTTGCGTAGCTGTACATAGTAAAATGCGTCTTGCGATGCCACTCTGTCTACAAACAGCCGAAAGGCTTGGGCTCCCACACAGCAGGTGTGCACCAGTTCTTTGCATCTGAGGTGGAGCGCACCTTTTTGAACCTTTGCTTGAGGCCGGCCAGGTCTTGCAACACGTCGTTGACCTGTGCGACAGCCCGGACGCCCCGCTTGCCCTCTGCGGCGTCGATGCTTCCGTCTCTGCTCTGATGACTCCCTGTGGACAGGTCATAGACCTGGAGTTCTCCCCTGTTGAAGCGTTTTTCAAAGTTGCCGATCATCTCCCGCAGCCGTTCCAGAACGTTTTCGTTCTCAAACCTCTTGCGTGTCTTTTTGTCCTTGAAGGTGTTGCCGATGTTCTTTTCAAAATCTTTCAGGATGACTAGGGTCAGATAGCTCGGGTGTTGCGCAAACAGGCTGGTCCACCTAGCATGGTTGTTCAGCAGCTTCTTAAAGTTCACACACTGGCAGATCGCGTCCACCAGCCTTTGCAGCTGTATGGCGTCAAGCTTGTCCCGCATCAGGTTTGACTGGGAACTGCTCACGCAGCGGTGGTAGCCGCCGATCAGCCATCTGAACAGCTCGTAATCGAACGAGTCTATCCTGGAGATCAGCAGCTCAAACAGCGGGTAGTACGGTTTGCCATTGTAGCGCTCAAACACCGTGTCCAAAAACATTTCCGGAGACGTCCTCATCCCCTTCCATGCACTTTTCACGTCTGCAACAAACTCGCCAACCTCGTCATCGGGCGTGCGCTCCCGTTTCTTGCCCTTGGCCGGACAGTGGTCGCCGGTGAAGCTGGACCGCGAAATGGCCACCGAGCCCTTCCACAAATGCTCGTTTTGTGCAATGATGCTGTGTATGTCTTTGTATCTCGACAACAGTGCCTGTAGTGCCTCGACGCTCTCTGCATGAACACTGTCTCTGCCGTTGGCGGGGCCAGTATTCTCTCCATCGCACTCTTGCTGCCTGTACCTGCCTTCTCCCCCTTTCTTCTCTCGGTCCTGCCCCACCTCCTGCCGTTGCTCCTCCTCTGCCGTCTCGTCGTTGTCCCAGTAGTTTAGCCACAGCCATTCCAGTGCCTCTTTGCATGCCAGCCTCAGCATCTCCAGGCTGGGCAGATCACGCTCGTGTGTACCACAGTGTCTTAGCTCGACAAACCACGACGGCAGTTTGATCCTGTCGGCAAGGGTGTGCAGTGGGATTGCAAACTGTGACTGCTGGCTCGGGTCCAAAAGACCGTTGACAAACCGGATGATGCTCATCGTGTAGCAAAGACGGACCGGGAGGTTGGAAACCGCCTCGCCACCGGGCTGGGAGCATATGCGCTCGTCCAACAGCGTCGCGTTGGTTAGCTGTGCGGTGCAGTCCACGGTGTGCGGCACGTAGGAGCCCTTGGTTTGGTAGCTGTTGACCTTGAGGATCGCCCTGGAGCGGCTGTCATCCATCTGTGTACCGGTCTTGTACGGGTAGAACCACTGTCTGAGCAGTTGCAATTCGTCTGGCGAGGACCATGGGACTATTCGAGGTTGGACGTGCGTCATTTCGTAGTGTTGCTGGTGTGCGTTGTTTGTGCTTTTTGATTTCCGCCTCTCATCTTTATTGCATTTCATATTTTCTTTTTCACTCTCTTCACGCTCTCTTCTCGCTCTCTTCCCGCTCTCTTCTCGCTCTCTTCCCGCTCTCTTCTCGCTCTCGGCCTTCATGCTGAGCGGAACAGATGAAGTAACAAGCTGCTTGAAGGTAACAGTTCGAGCAAGAGTCTGGAGTCGTGGGGCTCCGAGACAGCAAGGCTCTGGCACTATACAGATCAAATCCTGCACTCCTCCAGGCCTGCACAGCTCTCAGCTAGAACGTACACCTGGCGTTTCTCACGCTGGCACGGTCTAGCCAGACACTCTCTGGACCGGACAGGCGCGGCGTTAGCCAGTGGTGAAAAAGGATAAAAATAAAGAAAAAATCCACATTGGCAGCGAGAGGCGGATTGCGGTAAATGGGATTGATTGATTTCCTGACCTTCGGTGGACTATACAATAGCTGCTGAAACATAGCAAAAGCAGCAGCAACTGCAACAAGGAAACCCAGAGCCCTTTCACAAACAATGGCTCTGAGAAGACGCAACAGGCCGACGGTGGTGTGTTCCAACTGCAAGCGGCGCAAGAGCAAGTGTGACAAGCAAAAGCCCGCCTGCAGCAACTGCGTGCGGTTAGGAGATGAGGCTACATGCACCTATCTAAACGAGCCCGTTGGAAAGGGCACATCGTCGTTGCACATGGCCAAAAGACCCAGGCTGGCATCCGAGGATTCAGACTTTTCACGCTACAGACCCCCGGTGCTTGTGAATCTGTTGCCCGCTGGCTACAGCGTTTTTGCAAAGAGGTCTGCCACCACCCGTTTGAAACCACTGTCCACAGCCGCAATCCGCGAGCGGGACCCCTATCTGCAGATACTAAAGGTCTACTGTCGCACAGCAACCCGGACGGCCTTCCGCAAGCTGTGTGGCAAGGAGAAGGGCTCCGGTGCAAGCACGGGCATCGACACGGATGCAAGTACAGACACGGATGCATGCGCCAACCCGTGTGCCAACTCGTGCGCTGGTGGTGGCAGAGCTGGCGTGGGCAATGGCTCGTGTACGGACGGGTTCATGCCCAACTCGATCCAAAAGCTGTACAAAGTTGACAACACCTTGGAGTCACAGGCCCCGTCAAGCAATTCGTTCCTGATCAAGCACGAATCGACACATCGCCAACTGTTTGAAAAGTTTGCCAAGTACCGCTACTTCAATTCGCTACAGTTCAACTGCGACGAGCTGCCCGGCACCAACATCCCCCACAGACAGGTATTTTTTGAGGTGGTTTTGCCGCACTTTGAGGCTCACGTCCTGGACATGGTTCCGGTGCTGCACATCCAAACCGTGGCCAACGAGGCGGCCGACTTTTACGACAGCCTCCAGATGTCGCGCACGCTCTCTCAGAAAAACAGCGACTACATAGTGTACGCGATCATCCTGCTGATCTCCCGGCTGGCCCAGCTGTCAGTCAAGTTTGCCGACAGCGTGGGTGCAGACGGCCCTGCAGCAGCGATCCTGAACATCGACACTAGAAAGTACATCGCGATCATCGGACACTGCATGTCCCAGTTCAAGCTTTTGAGGAAGATCACGCTGCAGCAGCTGCAATGTCTCCTGCTGTTGCGGTTCCACCACTGGGTTGCACCGGATGACGGCGACGGGGAGGAGCTGGAGCAGAGCAACATCTTGATGGGCACCATCATCTCGTGTTGCCACGAAGTTGGCTGTGACTGGATGTGCCTCAAGGAGCCGCAGGGATACCGCTTTGATTTCAACAAGGGAGCCTTGCCCGCGGTCACGGGCCCGGGACAAGAGGAGCACACCCTACTCTACCAGCAGATATGGAGCTACGTACTGTGCTGGGACAGGAAACTGAGCCTGATCAACGGCCAGCCGTGTCTGATCGGAAAGTCGCTTTTGCTCCGCGAAAGAACCAGCAGCCGCGCAACGTGGCACATGCGGGTTCTGGAGGCTGACTACCTTGCGCTAGGAGTGTCGGAGATGATCAACGACAGCCCCAGCGGGGTGGACGTGGAGCGGGTGTGGGAGCTGCTGGAGGACCTGTCCGCTACCCTGAGCAGTGTTTCGTTCGAAAAGGGCGAGAGCCACCACCACTTGGACATGGAGATGCGGATCTCCTTGCAGTTGCTGGAGATCTCAGTCTCGCATGCGCACTTTATCCACTGCGAGACACAGCTGCCACAGGACTCGAAAATGTACTGGGAGACGCTCAACGACCTGTTTGAAAGGGTTGTCACTCTGTCCACAACGTGCCAGGAGTACTTCCATGGCGTGCAGTCGAGTCTGGACCCGTACACGAGGTTCTACGTGAACAAGATCATCGGGGTTTCTCTGAACAGGGTCTGCGGCGTGTTGCCAGGGCTGCTTCTGCGGTTCAGCGGGGCTCCAAACTTTCAGGAGTGGAGGCCGGTGCTAATCGAGCTTTTTCACAACGTGGCATCGCTGTACTTCAACCAGTTGGCCACGGAGTACTACCAGTGCTTCAAAGCGATGTTTGAGACCAAGATTGTGTACAAAACGCTGGACAGGCCGTTCAGCACGGACCCGTGGTCCACCATACTGCGTTTTCTGGTTAGCGAGAGACCTGCGAGTACGAGTGTGGGCACGGATGCAGGTATAGGCACAGGTACTGATACAGGTGTGGGTACAGGTGTGGGTACAGATACAGGCGCGGCTGGCGAGTCGGACTGGCTGTATCCCAAGCTCTCCCAGCTCCGCCGTGAGTTGGAGGAAAGAGGCGGCTCACGCACGGACCTCAGCATCAGCGAGATATGGAACCAGGAAATCTACCCCGTCAATGGGCGTTTCCGCGAGCTCCATTTTGATAACGAGCGGCTCCACCTCGACGCCTTTTTGACAGATCACTACTCTCAGTACAATCTCTTTTCCTCGTTTTACGACTACGCGTCTTCGAAGCTCACAGAAAACACGGATAAAGTGGCTAACGAGCGCGCCGTGGTGCCAAGCACCGGCGGCGATACCAAGGAGGGCTCCACGGTGCTCGACAATTTTGACTCGCTGGATGGGATTTTCGATCCAATCGATTTCATAAACCTCTTTGAGAGCAAGGATAACGGTGGCCAGCGACGGTTTTCTAACGGCTCGACGGGCGTGCCCGAAAACGATCTGATAGGTTAGCAGAGGATGCATTAGCGGCGCACCGGCGCCATTGGTTTATATAAAGTCTACATAGCGGTTCTCAAAATCACACATCTGATAGGGACATCAACATAAAACAACGTAAACAAATAAAAAAAAAAAACAAAAAAAAAAAACAATAAACGTATCCAATAGAAAAAGAAAAGGAAAAAAAAAAGAAGAAGGAGAAGGAGAAGGAGAAGGGGAAGAGGAAGGGGAAAAAGACAGAGAAAATGAATAAAAGGAAAAAGAGCACAACCAGTATAGCCAAGAAAAAATTCAGATCACAGGCTCAGTAGCCCCACAGCGAGGTGACCTTCCAAAACAGGTTGTCCTTTGCGGGGTCGCGTTTTTTTGGCTTGCGTGTCCAGCCAGACAGGTTGGTCTTGAAGCCGCAGTTGTAAAACACTGGCTGGAAAATGCGCTCGCCATTTTCTTCAACCACGACCGAGGGAATGTCATTCAGGACCAAGAACCGCAACTGGGGAAACTCCTTCAAAAACACGAGGTAAGTATGCTGGTAGTGGTGGATGGCGGCGTGGTAGCAGTCTACAACGTCCTGTCTAGTCAACGGCTCGTGCGGTAGAATAAAGCATTCGTCAGGCTCTTCGTGCTCATCGTCCCCGTTGCCATTTGCGCCTGCATCTCCATTTGCGTCTGCATTTCCACTTGCGTCTGCATTGCCGTTGCCGTTTACAGTGTTTCGCGTTGGAACCACGTCTCGCGTCAGCTGTCTCTTGCCCCTGCGATAGGCAAGCAGGTTGCCGTTCATCTTGTTGACAAACTGGTCCATGTTCATGGGCTGTGTTCTGACGCTCGGGTAGTGGTCACAGGCCTTGGAGTACGGCAGCAGAGAGAGATACTTCATCATGGTGAAAATGTCCTTTGCGGCAAGGTCTTGCACGCTGGAAAGCAGGCTGTCCTCCGGGTAGATGAAAAACTTTTTGTGGATGATCGAGTCAAACACGTGGATGCAGTTGTCGCACTGGCACTTTTGTGTGATTTTGAACCTGTCGTTGTCTGTCGAGATGATCGGAGGGTCCAGGCCCTCGAAGCGCATGTCGATGAACTGCAGCTTTTTGCAGTTGAGCAAGACCGAGAGGAAAATCTCCGGCTTCGTGGTCTGCGGGACCAGGTCCTCGAGAAAGTCGAGCTTGAGCCGCTTCAACTCCGTCAGTTTGGTGAAGAGGCCCATGAGCACCAGGATGTTCTGCTTGATCGAGATGAGCGACAGGTCCTCCAGCCCGACAAACTCCCTGAAGTCCTCGATCATGTCCAGCTCCCGCTGCGAGAGTGAGTCGTTCCAGGATATGACCGTCAAGACCTTTAGTGTCCTGGCGTCAAAGACATCGGACATCTTGGCGAGCGGCGGGTGTCTCAGGCAGCGCTGAAAGTAAGCTGGTGCAAAAAACTCGCGTCGCCAATGCAGCTTGAGGTCGACGATCTGCAGCTTTGCGGACAGCGGGTACAGGTGGTTAAAAAGCTTGAGCGGGTCGATGAAGAGCGTCATGCGCGAGATGTGCGTCGAGATCCTCTGCGACAGGTACCGTGTCAGGTCTGGGATGTAGCGGTCCGGGACAGCCGTCTCCGGCAGCGAGTTTGGGGGCGCCATGTCGAAGCTTGTGACGCTCCTCGAGGAGACCGCGCCGGACGCGATTATGCTGTTGCAGCTGGGGTCGGTGATGTTCTCCAGCCGCTGCAGCGAGACAGCCTCGTTGCACAGGATGAACAGCACCGTCTTCTGGAGGCGCGGGTCCAGGTCCCAGTTGATGCGGATCCACTCGACGCTCTGCACGGTGAGCTTGTTTCTGTGGAACGTCCCGATGAGTTGCTCCAGCTTTGCATTGGCCACCTGCCGTGACTCTTCTTCCGACAGGTAGGACGGGATGTTCAGCAGGGTCCAGTTGATAGCCAGATCAACGTAGTCACTTCTGACGACATTGGAGTCGTTCAGGTATATCCTGCGGTAGAGAAGCTTCGTGGCGATGCGGTTGCACTTGCGGTCCACCAGGCACAGGGAAAGCCTGTCCTGTTGGGGCAGATGTGCGAATACCTCTCTTATGAGTTCGTCCGGAAGGGTTTGCAGCGGGAACGGGCGTGGTGTGAGAAGCATCGTGGAATAAGCGGGTGTTTATTGGGGGGTGGTGCGTACAATTTCTGAGAGGGAGAAAAGGGTGAGAGGGAGGGCGTGATTGGAAAGGAACAGTGTATCCAGTGATGCAGAATGTTTGACCAAGAGAAGGGGAAGAGCAAGTAGGAGGAGAAAAAAAAGGGGTGGATGTAATGTAATGCGGGTTGCGGGAGGGTACTGTGTTTGATCAAAGTTTCCCTGCGCTGTGTAGCATCTTCCTTTTTTTTTTTTTTTTTTTTCTTTAGGCGTTTTTCGTTCAAAAGCATGCGTATTAGCAATGTATGCCGTAGTACGAAGAGAGAGTCATGTGGCTGCGATGCATGGTAAATGGCCTGGAACCATTCGGTGCGATCTGTGTCGCTGGGGCAAGGTGAGGGAGAAGCTGGCGAGTGGCATGGAATACGCTGTTGAGAGAGAAAGAAAAGAGAAAGAAAAGAGAAGGAAAAAGTGAAGGAAAAAAAAAAAAAAAAAGAGAGAGAGAGAGAGAGAGAGAGAGAGAGAGAGAGAGAGAGGGAGAGACAGCAACGGAGAAGCCGTAGAGAGGGGTGTGTAAACTACAGGGGCAGGCGTCGGTGCAAAAAGGCAATGGCAATCGGGCCGCTCGAGAGTGTTGTGCAACAGGAGGCGCTATAAAGCGGTGGAAGCTGCGCGGCCAGGCACCGCTGCTCAAACTCTAGCGGGAGCTCGGCGGCTGCCGTGAATTTCGCGCGCCAGGCTACAGTCAGGACACTCTGCACGAGCATAGGGCGGCAAAAGACACATGGAGGCAAGTACAGAGGCAAATGCAAGTAAAGGGGCCAGGCACCAGATTCCACAGCCATCGTGAAGCACACATGGGCGATGTGTGTTCGCATGCTCACTATAACTCATTGCCCACCAGTCCCAGACCGCCGCGCACACATATGACCGTTTTGTTGGCGCCTGTTTCGAGCGCCATGGGCCCAGTTTTTAGACTACACTCCCAGAACTCCAGCTGGGTGTGTGGCCGAGTGGTTAAGGCGCCTGCTTCAGGGTATCCAGCAGGGGATCGGCGTTGCAATCGGAAAACACATGCAGTTTACGCGTGCATGTGTGTGGGGGGTGCTGGGCGGCTAACAACGGCCCAGCGTCTACAGTCCGTACAACGCGATCTCTGTGCCCAGAGCGTGCAGGTCTGTTTCGTTAACAGGCGCGAGTTCGAACCTCGCCGCATCCAGAACCTTTTTTGGTCTCTGCGACCACAAGAGATATACATATATACATATAAAAAGAACAGGTCGCATTTGAGAGATGACGAGAGCCACAGAAGGACGATTCCCCGTGACTGTGCGTGATGTGGTGCTGATTGTGATTGCACTCTTTGCGCCGTTTGTTGTTGTGGTTATACGTTGCGGCTTGCGGTCTAAGGACACGTTGTTGAGCATACTGCTGTCCAGAAAGCCGGACATCCTCAACCGACTGCACGCAGTGTTCATAGTGTGCCAGACCAGCGCCAGGAGGTCTGCGTACGAGCATCTACTCGAACGGATGTGGTTTCCCTCCTGGCACAGGTTCGCTGTTAACAAGGCGGACCTGGTGCTTGCCCTGCTGACACTGGCCACGCCGCCCTCGGCGGTCCTCGCACGCACGGGCTTCCGAATCAAGCACCTGCTTCTGAACCTGGCATTGTGTGCAGCCTCCAAGCACCTCGGTCGGTGCCATGCATGGGCTATGATCTACTGGACAAGCACGGAGCGGCCAACCTACAGGCGTGTTGTGGTGCGCAGCGACGGGCTGGACCTGGAGGTTGGCTTGACAGACGAGCTACAGCCTGACAAAAGCCTGAGAAAGATTCTGTAGTCTTTTCCCCTGCACCGCTGCTTTCCTCTACCATTTTGTAAAACAGAGTTGCAAAGCGGTATTTTCCACCCCGACGAGTCACGTGCGTTCGTGCATAGTTGCGGGAGGATGCGGATAACAGAGAGGGGCGCGGTGGTGAAAGAAAAAAGTGGATCCATATATATAGATACGGATATATAGACGTATGCGTTAGCATCACTTTTGAGCCTCGAAAGACACAACTTTACAAGAGCTTTCCACTCGCATCACACAAGGACGGTACACACACCATGTCAAGTGACAACCACAGGTACTCTCTAAACACAGACGACATTATTCTCGGTACCGTGGCGCTGTTCCTACCCCCCTTGGCCGTGGCTTGGCGCAAGGGCTTCTGGTCCAAGTATATGCTGCTCAACGTGTTGCTGTTTATGATGGCGGGGTTCCCTGGTCAGCTACATGCCTGGTACGTGATATACATGTCGAGCGAGGAACGCAGAGGTTACACCGTCATCCACGAGCAACGAAATGGCTACGACTCACTCGACAGTCCAGACTTGGAGGCAGGATTGCAGGAAGAAGAGCCCCATACTGCAGCAGGAGTGGGCCAATCCTCTGGCCAGCCTCCAAGGTACGAGGACGTGGTGCAGAAGGGCACACCCAGTGCCAGTACGGACAACAAAATCCAACACCCTCATTAGCAGGCACTTGTGTATTGGTTTACTATTGCTCAACGCACGCGCACATATGTACGTATATATGTAAAGATGTACAGGAATATGATGGATGGATGGATGGATGGATGGATGAATAAAGTCTACACGAGGCTCGACCGCCCTCGGAGAGCAGCTGGAACCGCTTCACACAAACTCCTTGGCCTTCCTCCTGTAGGCATGGCAGTCTCTCAACCACTGCCTGTACTCTTTCAAAGAGCCAATACGCTCGCCGTAGTAGTCTGGAACCGGGTTGCTGAAGCTCTGGGACGAGGCGTCGACCCTGTTGGCTTTGATGTGTGATAGAAATACCTTTGACTTGACGTTGTAGTTGTCCAGGTGACCCTTATTCTTCAACTTGAAAATGCTAGAGCCCAAGAGCGGGCCAAACAGGTAGCCAAGACCGCCGGACGCGATCATGCCGGCTGACACAACGACCAAGGGGTCGAAACCAAAGAGGGTTTGTGTGGGGTCAATCTGCATGGTGGACACGTATGACCAGGAAACGTTGCAGGCGAGAAAGGCCGATACTATCGACGACCCCACGTCGATCTTGCGCTCCTGTTTTCTCAACTTGAAAAAATCGGCCCAGGCGAAAGGAGTGGTCTCTGGAGTGGACGAGACAGACCTGGCAGCAAAGATTCTGGCAACGTTGGCCCTGCGCACTGCGGATTGGGTAGCTGGCGATCTAGCAAGCATTGCGGTGCGATTTGATTTGTGGAGGGTGGTTGTGGGTGGAGACAATAAAGAGGTGAAGCAGGGAGTGTCCAGGACGCTTTGAGAAGAGAAAAATGGAGAATGGTGAAAATTTGAGGATACGAGAGAAAGGGAGAAGAGGGAGAAGAGGGAGAAGAGGGAGGAGAGGGAGAAGAGGGAGGAAAGAAGAGAAAGAAGGGAAAAGAAAGTATTTTTCGTGCAGCGGGATACTAAGTCACATGATGTGAATCGTGAGGGACAGCAGGCAGGTGGAGTGGTGCGAACGGGGCGGGTGGCAAAGTAGCAGGCGGCACAGTGACTTGACGGGTTGCGTAAATAGCGGAGGGATGAACAAACAAACAAACAAACAAACAAACAAATAAATAAGTCAATACATAAGTCAATACATAAATAAATACATAAACAAATACGTAAATGGTTACGCATATAGGTAAAGTTTGTATACATGTAAATGTGCGGACCAGTAGCTCAGAATGTCAGCTGGTGAATGGGCTCTGTGCACCGGGTTTAGTCCTCTTGCTCGTCGAGAGTCTTGAACACGTGCGGCTTGTTGCCCTCGGGGAACTCGATACCATTCTCCAACAACTTGACAAACGCGGAGGAAAAGTCCTTAAAGAAGGCGTCCTGGTAGTTGGCATACTCCTTGACAAAGCGCAGAAACTTGTCGTCTTGCACCAGGGCCATGTCGGTGGGCAACATCATCCAGCCCTTGTCGTTGTTGTACTGCTTGTTGCCGGCCTTGTTGGTCTCAAGCTTCCAGTGTTCGTTTAGCAGGTTGACGAAAAAGTCGTTGGTGAGGACGTTGGGGGAGGCGTCCCAAGGGCCCTCGAAGCCAGAGTTTTTGTAGTGGGTTTTACCTAGGGAATGGGCACCGATAAGCGCGACGATTTCCCTGTCGTTGAAGCCGAATCTGGAAAAGTAGTTCCTGACGTAGTTAGCGTCGCGAGTGGCATCTGGAAGTCTGCCATTTTCAGGAGTGGTTTCTTCTGGCTGGTCAATTCTGCCGGACCTCCAAGGAATCTTGGGGCCCTGCATCTCCTGCACCGCAGTCACGCCCGCAAGGGTGTACAAGTCACCGTGCGAGATCCAGGAGAACTGCTCGAGGATTGGCTCGAGGAACTTGGCGCCGTTCTGGAGCCCGGCGTTGGAGGGGTCGCTGGTCTCCTTAGCGAAACGGTAGGTACCACCGTAGGAGCCACCAGTGTTGTCGCTCTTGTTGAAGGTACCAGAAGTGTGCCATGCAAGACGCACCAGAACGGGGCCGTAACCGATGTAGTCGTCGTACTCGTCATCGTCTCTGAGTTTGGTGGCGATGGCATTATAGACCTTTTGGTAGTCATGGGTGCTTTTCTCGGCCGCGGCTGCATGCAAAGAAGGAACAGAGGCGGCAAGGGCGCCAAGACCCTTGTTACCACGGTTGCTGCTGCTGCTGTTGTTGTTGTTGTTGTTGTTGTAGTTGTTGTAGGCAACAATGGAGCCGAGGGCACCGGTAGCCGCGGCTAGCGCATAGAGCGGTTTTGTGTTGTTGCGAATGGTTCTTGCGAATGTAGCGGTAAATGCGGACATTATGGTGACAGTTGCTGATTAGAGAACGCTCTGAGCCGAGCGGTGGCTACCTTATTTCAAAGGGGGTCAGTTTATATAGCGATTGACACCGGCTCGAACAGTCGGCGAGTTTTGTCAGCCGCGCCCGCGGCGATATCGGCCCACGTCATTAATTACTCAGATGATTTTCAGGCGAGAAGGTGAGTGAATAAGCCGGAGCCTTTTGTTTGTGTCAGACGCGCGGAGATTGCTCGAAATCGTATATGTGATCTGAGGTACCGGAACAGGCAGTCTTGGCGGGTGCTCTGGAACATGCTTGATTGGGAGAAGCCCACGTCTGCTAACAGCTGCCACAAGGAAGCCACACGTCCATGCGATAATTGCAAACATAAAAGAAAACTGTATACGATCTTTTTGTACTTACTTGCCCTGTCTCGTACCTGCTCGACCTTTCTGGTACTTTCTTGCCCGACCTCGTAAGATGAATCTTTTTTTTTTTTTTTTTTTTTTTTTTTTTTTTTTTTTTGTGTTTGTCCTCGACATGGCCTCGACGATGTGTGCTACGACAACATGCGCAGAAAGACGCAACCCTTTCTGTAGATTGTCCTTTTAGAAAATGTGACAGACAGGCGGCGTATATACACACACACACATACACACACACACATACACATACACGCACACTTTTCCCACGTCCCAGCTTCACCCCACAGACCTTGCGGCGGGAAAACCGAAATATTCGTATGTAATTACACATTGACTGAAAAAAATCCTCAACGCCTCGACATCCGCTGCTATCTTTTTTAGCCTTCGAAGCTGGACACTCCCTCCCCCACCCCTTTACTCTCAAGTCTTTTAAGGACAATTACCTCGCACATTGCCATGTCTTATGCCGAGTCCCTAGACCAGGCAGTCTCCAATGTCAAACAGCAAACAGTGCTCATGCAGCGCTGTCTCTCACAGCGCAAGCTCATGGACGCCCTCAAACACACCTCGCTGTTGCTTACGGAGCTGAGAAACCCGGCCCTCTCGCCAAAACAGTACTACGAGCTCTACATCCTTGCATACGACTCGCTTTCTATCCTGTCCAACTACCTCTGTGAAAACCACCCGAAAAGACACCACCTGGCAGACCTGTACGAGCTTGTGCAGTACGCGGGCAACGTGCTCCCCCGTCTGTACCTGATGATCACGGTTGGAAGCTCCTATCTGCACTCCGCAGACTCCCCGCGCGAGGAGATCCTCAAAGACATGATCGAGATGTGCCGTGCCGTGCAGAACCCAATAAGGGGTCTTTTCCTGCGCTACTACCTCTCGCAGCGGACCAAGCAGTTCCTGGACGCGCCCGTCTCCGAGCATGACAAAAAGTTCAACATCAACTTTATAATCGAAAACTTTATCGAGATGAACAAGCTGTGGGTCCGCCTGCAGCACCAGGGCCCGCTCAAGGAAAGGGACCAGCGCACCCGCGAGCGCAAGGAGCTGCAGATCCTGATCGGTGCCAACCTTGTCCGGCTCTCGCAGATTGTCGAGAACGACTTCCCGCTCTACAGCACGGAGCTCTTGCCGCGTGTCCTGGAGCAGGTTGTCCAATGCAGAGACGTGGTCTCGCAAGACTACCTGCTCGACGTTATCTGCCAGGTGTTTCCAGACGAGTTCCACCTGGGAACCCTGCGCTCCCTGCTGGACTGCACGCTGAAGCTGAACCCCAGCGTGCCGATCAACAAGGTCGTACTCAACCTTGTCCAGCGGCTGGTTGCATACATCGACCGGCAGGACGAGGAGCGCGTGGAAGAGAGAAAGACGGACATCTGTGGCAAGCTGGCGTCTCTGGGCATCTCTGACGAGTCTCCCAAAAACCTGTTCTTCATCTTCTGGAAATACCTGGAAAAACTGGACGAGGAGAGACCGGACTTGTCGTTGGAGGAGTTTGCCCCGTTGATCCAGGGCATCATGAACCTTTCTCTCCGCTGGTACCCGGACAACTTTGCCAACGTGGATTTGCTGTACAAGTTTACCTGGGAAAAGATCAGGGAGCATGGCACGATCCCAGAAGGCTGCGAGTATCTCTTCCAAGAAATCCTCATGCTGGATGCGTCCGTGCCGGGCGTCGACGGCAGCCCCGCCTCCTTCCTGTACAAGGTTCTGGCCCAGTGCGAGTCATACCAGAAACTGCTATCTCTGCAGAGCGTGGCCCTACAAAAGAAGACCGTCAACGGGATCCTGGACGGGCTGCTCGTCTCGCACACCAAAATCACGTCTAAGCTAGAGCTTGAGAAGCTGCTTGCGATTTGCGAACCCCTGATCAAGATCAACTCGGGGAACACAGGCCCCGCCACCACCGCCACCACCACCGCCGCCGCATCTGCAGCCACGGTGGCACCTGGATCTGCACTTGCAGCAACCCCCGCCTCAAACGTACCCTCGTCTGCAAACGCTGCACTGTTTTTCGACGACGAAATGGCTCTGGACGCAGAAGACTCGATGCAGATCCTGGATTCTGAGCAGGAAAAACTGGCAAAACTTGCACACATCTGCCACCACCGGTCCATCGAGTCTCACGCAGAGCTCCTGCAGAGCTGCAAGAGCTGGTTCCGTAACGGTGGGAAAAACATCAGGTTCACGTACCCGGCAATTGTCACCAGCTACTGGAGGCTGATCAGAAGATCCAGCCTGAGACTGAAAAAACACCCGGCAAAAGCGCAAAAGTACCAGAACCTGATCAAGCTGCTCTTCAAATACGTGTCGCGCTGCAACAACGACCTGTTCAACACATGCGGGCCTGCAACGGCAGACCTGATCTACAAGCTGAACCTGCAGACTGCCGCACTGGCAGACCAGCTATTCCTGGGCGAGGTTGCGTACGACTTTTTCTCTCAGGCGTTTACCGTGTTTGAGGAATCTCTCAGCGATTCCAAGACACAGTTCCAGGCAATCGTCAACATGGCCCAGGTGTTGCAAAAGACCAGGTCCCTCTACGACGACTCGTACTACGACACGTTGATCACCAGGTGCACGTTGCACGGCTCCAAGCTGTTGAAGAAACAGGACCAATGCCGTGCTGTCTACCTGTGCTCCCATCTATGGTGGGCGACCGAGCTCTCGCTGATGGGCGGAGACGAGGATGAGGACGAGAGAAAGAACGAAAACGAAAACGAAAACGAAAACGAAAACGAGAGCGGGGGCGTAGGCACGAGCCAGAATCGCACCCATCTCCAGCTCTTTCGCGAGGGTCGGCGGGTTCTTGAGTGCTTGCAGCGGTCTTTGCGGGTGGCAGACTCTGTCATGGACAACGTGCAGAGCTGCCAGCTGATGGTGGAGATCCTGAACCAGTGCTGCTACTATTTTGTGCATGGCGAGGAACACGCCACCCATGTCGGCGTGAACTACATCAATGGCCTAATAGAGCTCATCAAGACCAACCTCAAATCTTTGAAGCTGGAGGAGACTGGTGTTGGTGCCACCGGTGCTGCTGCAAACGACAACGACAACAATGATGATGCAGCTCGTCTACCAGAAACCTATGTCATTTCGATTGACGGCTCTTACATCCATCTGACCGACTCGTCTCCTGCTGCTGTCGCTACCGTAACCACAAAGCTGCCCACCACCGAGATCAGCCGTCTAATCTCTGTGCCCACGCAGTACTTCCAACGCACGCTGCAATACCTCCGCGAGCAACGCCAAGTGGATGACAGGTTCAAGGCGATTGTTTCGTGAGTGTCATTTACGACGACGACGAGATTTTTTTTTTTTTTTTTTTTTTTTTTTTCCCTCTGGAAGCTCCTTACTCCAACTCCGACGTTCTCGCAACTCTCATAAGGAAAAAATAAAAAAAAACAAAAAAATAGACAAACTCTCTATATAACACTTATTGCTCTGTAAAGAGAAAGAGTATACCTTGACAGTACAATTCTTCCTCGCCTGTGTGTTTTGTGGAGCCCGTTAGTTCATTTTGTTTCTCTAGCTCGCTTCCCCCCTTTTCCGTTCAGCGGTTTATTCGTCCCATCTACCACACCTGAGTGTGCGCATTTCAGCATTTACATTCCCACACACCAGCAACTTGCGTTATGCCTGTGTACACCGTTTCTAACGTATGTGATGTCGTCTTTTCCCCCTCCCTTTCTTTTCTCGCCCCCTGCCCCCTCTTCCATTTTACTAACTAGACTTAGGTCCAAAACCTGAGGATATGTGTCCTGATGGTCGGTTTACCCGCCAGAGGCAAGTCCTTCATCGCACAGAAAATCGTGCGCTACCTCTCGTGGCTCTCTATCAAGTCCAGATGCTTCAACGTGGGCACCTACCGCCGCCAGGCAGGTGCATCCCATCCCAACGCAGAGTTTTTCGACGTTGACAACAAGGAGGCCTACAAGATCAGACAGCAGGCGGTCACAAGCGCCGTCAACGACATGATGCGCTGGTTCGAGGACGAGGATGGCGTTGTTGCCATTCTCGACGCCACCAACAGCACCAGGGACAGGAGACAGTGGGTCCTGAAACTGTGCCGGGAAAACGGCATCGAGCCCATGTTCCTGGAGAGCTGGTGCGACGACCAGGACTTGGTGTTGCGCAACATTGCCGACGTCAAGACCACGTCCCCGGACTACAAGGGCGTTGACCCAGAACTCGCCACCACCGACTTTCTGCAGCGGATTGCGCAGTACGAGCGCGTGTACGAGCCGCTGGACGACAAGAAGGACGGCGACCTGACCTTTGTGCGGTTGATCAACGTTGCACAGCAAGTGGTGATCAACAGAATCGAGACATACCTGGAAAGTAGGATCGTGTTTTACGTGATGAACCTGCACATCAAGCCGCGGTGCATCTGGCTGTCCAGGCACGGCGAGTCCATCTACAACCTGGAAAAGAAGATTGGCGGCGACTCGTCGCTGTCGACCAGGGGCCTGCAGTACGCGCAGCGTCTCCCGGACCTGGTCAGGCAGTCGGCGGGCGATGCAGACCTCACCGTCTGGACGTCCACGTTGATCCGGACCCAGGAGACCGCACAGCATCTTCCATACAAGCAGCTGCAATGGAAGGCGCTCGACGAGCTGGACGCGGGTGTGTGCGACGGCATGACCTACGAGGAGATCGAGGACAAGTATCCCGAGGATTTCAAGGCCAGGGACGAGGACAAGTACGAGTACCGCTACCGAGGCGGAGAGTCGTACCGGGATGTTGTGATAAGGTTGGAGCCCATCATCATGGAGCTGGAGCGCCAGGAGAACATCTTGATCATCACACACCAGGCCGTGCTGCGCTGCATCTACGCCTACTTTATGAACGTTCCGCAAGAGGAGTCGCCCTGGATGTCCATCCCGTTGCACACCTTGATCAAGCTGGAGCCCAGGGCCTACGACACCAAGGTCACGAGAATCAAGGCCAATATCCCCGCCGTGAGCACGTACAAAGAGAAGGGCACGAGCAGGGTCGGCGAAGCTACCATCTCAAGCACGAGCTCCTGCAACATGCTGGCGGGAGCACCCGAGGCTGTGTAGGCCGCAGAGGCCGTGCCAGTGCCCGATGTGAGAGGCGGCAAGAGGCGGCGAGAAGCGAGAAGCGTATGTAACTCACAAATACTATATCTTCTATTCGCCATGTTGCGCATTTTCGTGCTAACGCGGAGCGGGAGGAGCGGCCAAGTGTTTCCAGAACACCGATGTAGCATCATAGCCCGTTCTGTTTGCGTGTCGCCCTAGACATCACCTGTGATGGTGTAGTCCCTTGCCGGCGCTGTCTGGCCCTGTGCTTGGATTTATCGAGAGCCGTTTCGGGTGGGACTGTTTGAAGGTTTTTCTGCAACCGCCCTCCGCATCTGGACGCAGCACGCCTTTCGCAGCACCATTCTCACAAGGCGTTGTAATGTCACTGCGGTGCCATCGATAAACAACTGCCCATGCAGCGACATTGTGGTGCCTCGCACTGTCGTGTCGCGTGCGTGCGTGCGTTTTCTTTTCTTTTCTTTTCTTTTTCTTTTCTTTTTTTCTTGTTCTTGTTCCCCATTTTGCCGATCTGCAAGCTCTTCGTTCCCAGCGAGCAAGGAAAGCGGCATCAAAAAAAAAGGGAAAAAAAGAAAGAACACGGGCAGGAGTCACATTGGTGCCTTGGCTTTGGCATAGGAGGCAGCTGTGAATACCACCGCAAAGATAGAGATATTTAAAGCAGGGGTAGCCTGTTGCCAGCGCTGTAAGTGTTAACCAACGGATATCGACATTACACACAGTTACGCTCGCTCACTCACTTGCGCACCTGCACACATCACATATACGCACAGAAATGGTGAGAAGGCTGTTTGGATTGGGCAGCAGCAGTAGCAGTGATGGTAACAAAAACAAAAACAAAGCCAAAGCCAATAACGACAAGTCTAAAAAGACCATGAACGACAGTTCCAGAATAGCACACAATAAACAGGCGGGTGACGACATCCCTGGAATCACCGAAGAGAACAGCTCTCTCGACGACTCCTCCAGCAGACACTCATCCGTCTTCTCCAAGGGCAGATGGACCTACGGTACCGGTGCGTCCTCCAATATGACCGGCAGCACACGAAGCAAAAAGACCAGCCGTGGTTCTGTGCGAAGCAGGGACGACAATGAAAATGTCGGAAAGCCCTTGCGTGTTTTGGACTTTGAGCGGCTGTTCCCGCTAAAGCCTGTTGTAGAAGAGGAAGGCAGCGTTCCGCAGTCGAGTATGGTGGCAGATGCCAACGCTGGCATTAGCGTGGGCTTCACGACAACTGCAGCCACAAGCACGGACGTGGCCACAACTACGGCCGCAACCACTGCAGTTGCGGACCTGGGCGCAGACGCCGATGTCGCTCTCGACGCCTCTTCTACGGCGGAGGCCCCCAGCGTCCCGTCAAACCGCCAAAGCATGTCGGCTTCGCTCCAAAGAGGACCTGCAGACCACGGCTCAAAAAACGCCTCCGTCACCGTGGACCAGGTCGAGAGCGAACTGCGGGTGCTGGATGATAACCTGGTGAGCCTAATGGATGACATTCACCAGAACGTGACCAACATCTCCAAGGCTGTGATCCAGACCATTGAGTTTTTCAAGCGGTTTCTGCCGGCTACGGCTGGCGGCGCAAGGATACCATACAAGATCTCCATGGCCAGGAGCAGCTCGCTGAGGAGCATCACAAAGGTTTTGCTTCATTTTTTGGACAACCTGCTTGCCTCCGAGGCCTTCAGCAACTCTAGGGCAATTCTGGTCAAGAGATATCTCGAGTTTCTCAAAAAGCTAAACGTCAGCGTGCTGGAGGACCCCGTGGGGTCTCCGACGCTACCCTGCCCGAAAAACTTTTGCATCGACGAGGACTGCGGGCTTCCGAACCAGGACAGGATCTCGCTGATAATCGAGGAGATCTCGAGAGCAGACCAGTCGACCGTCGCGGACCAGGAGGGCGCCTTTATCGCGCCGGTGCTCAGGGGTCTGAACAAGAACTGCGCAGTGCTGACAATCATTTTTGGCTTGCCCAGTCCGCAACAGGAGCACCACGAGATGGTCAGGGCACTGTACTCGCTATTTCCAGACGTGCACTTTCTCTGCATTAGGGACTACATAAAGCCGTGCGCCGACGTCCTGCCGCACCAGGAGGCCCGGCCCCGGCCGATGGAGGGCAATGTAGCGCCACAGTTCATCCCTCCGTACCGCCTGGCCACAGACGCCCTGTCCCCGCCGATATCCATGTCGCTGTCCTCGGACGACAGCACCAAGATGACGGGCACGCTGGGCGGCTACCTGTACCCGCAGATCGACAAGCACGACGCCGCGTTGACTCAGTTCTCGGGCTCCACGTTTGCAATCACCTGCGCGCACGTCGTGCTCTCAGAGTCGCAAGACTACCCGCACGTGTCTGTTCCGTCGCGAGTGCTGCAAGCTGGCTACAAGAAGGCGCTGTGCGAAGAAGCCCAGCGCTACGCCAAGGGCTCCCAGGAGCGCGCGGCTTTCGAGAACGAGGTGACGAGAATCGAGGAAAACCTGCAGTGGCAGGACCAGAACAAGTTCGGGCAGGTTGTGTGGGGCGAGCGGTCCATTGTGAACCAGCGGCTCTCTGACTTTGCCATTTTCAAGGTGAACCCGGCGCTGAACTGCGCCAACCACCTGGGCGACGCTCTGACCGCCCTGCCGGACCCGTCGCTACGGTTCCAGAACCTGCACGTCAAGGAAAAGGTGCTGACGCCCAGGGCAGGGACAGAGGTTTTCAAGGTAGGTGCCACGACCCGGTACACGAGCGGATGCATCAACGGTGCGAAGCTGGTCTACTGGGCGGACGGTAAGATCCAGAGCAGCGAGTTTGTGATTGCCTCACCGACACCGTTGTTCGCGACGGGCGGCGACTCTGGCGCGTGGATTCTGACCAAACTGGACGGCAGGCTTGGACTGGGTGTAGTTGGGATGCTGCATTCCTACGACGGTGAGCAGAAGCAGTTTGGCCTGTTCAGCTCTATAGGCGACATTTTGGAAAGGCTGCACAGCGTCACGGGCGTTCATTGGGATATTGACAAGCCATCTGCCGACTGAGGATATGTGTGCGGAGTGCGGTGTGCGGTGTGCGGTGTGTCAAGAGGCCTGTGCGAGTTGGATATGTAGAGCATGTGCATTATACATATGGATTTTTTTTTTACGTGTATAGCAATCAAAAAGAGAAAGAAAGCATCAGTTTCCGTGGTCCTAGCCAAGTGCTTGGGCGTAGGACTAAACCGTAACGCGAACAAGTACGGGGAACACGCTGGTGAGGTTCACCAGTCTCGGACATTGAGGTTTGTCTGAGGGTGCGGGAAGAACAGAACGACTAACTGGCTGGCTGATGTTGTGCCGATACGGGTCTGGCAGCCCGAGTCTGGCAGCCTCTCGACCAGTGTGACGGAAGTCAGCGCTCCTGCACGGCGCCCGCTTGATGCGATTTTTAACACACCTGGCGGCTGCAGGGCAGGGGCGGAAAGGAGATGCAAGAAAAGAAAAAGAAAAAAAAAAAAAAAAAAAAGAAATGCCATGGGCGGAGAAACGTCCGTGCGAGTGTATGTCAAAGGTAGTGATGGTGGTGGCCCATGTTGTCATTTTCTCGCTTCTGGCAAACTTGAAACAGATTCAGATGTTGAGGTTTCTGCGAGAGAAAAACGTCCTATATCTACACGACAGTCGTTTTGGTAACAGAACCCAAGAACTCAACAGATATACACCAAGGCCCGTCAGAGTGTGAGCTTGCTTGTTCGTACTCACAGAACAGAAAATGCAGTTGAAGACACCGGTGCAAGAGTTTAGAACAGAGAAAAAGACGCATACGCCGCCAAGCGAGGGCCGACACTCGTCCTTGTCTCCTTCCAAGTTTTTCAAAAGCTTGTCTGGCAAGGGACTACGAAGGGTGGGCTCAAAGCTGAAGCCCTTACGAAAAGCGCTGCGGGAAACGTCAGGGGCATCGCCTATGGTATCTAAATGCCCTGACTTTAGCGACGACAGGGCCGCTGTCGAGACCAACAGCTGCGAAAATCTCCTGGTTCCCAAGCCTTTGCCAAAAGCATTTAAAAGGCAAAAGGTCCCGGCACCCTTGAATCTACAGGCCCTGACCCCGCCTACGACTTTGAGGAAGTTTGAAGAGGCACTCACACAACAGGACTCACCAACTAAGTTCCGGGTCGCCCGCCTCTGCGCAAGTCCTTTTGGTTCCCAGCTTGGGGCTCGCAAATATCTGCCCTCGAGCCCCAGCAACGGCTCGAAAAGGGATCTATCCAGAGACCTATTCAGAGAGGCCTTTCTACACAATGCCCGCAGTCCCGTGAGGCGTGCGAGTGGGTCCAGTCTCTTGAGCGATACCGAGATAGAGCCGTATCCAGGAAAGAATTCGCCGACACGCCTCTCTGCGGCCAAAAGGTGTGCACCAAAAGACACTGTTCTCAAACGCTTTACATACAACACATGCAGCATGTGCGATGAAAAGCTAAGCACGGCGCTCTCCGGCGAGCGGGTTGTGGAGCTAACCTGCGGCCACCAGTGCCACCATAACTGCTACCTGGCCGTTCTGGAAACCACTCTCCCCGAAAACCAGTTCCCCGCATGCGACACGTGCTACAAGGTGACCAAGCCCAGGATGGACAGCGTCTTGAACAGCATGACCTCCAGTCTCTTGACCAACCGCGAGCCGGAGCTACACCAGCGGTTCGGCAGGATGAGCGTCAGCGTAGACGGCTGTGCTGCGACTGCGACTGCGACTGCAACTGCGACTGCGACTGCAACTGCGACTGCGACTGAAGACCGTGAAAAAAACCTTGGAAATGTCAGTCAACATATAGTGCTAGGCTCTGCTGGCAGCGGGGCACCTCAGTCGTGCTATGGCCCCTCCTTCACGCCACAAGACCAGATAATTAGCAGTAGTGACATTTGCTGCGACGGTTTTACAGCATTCAGGGCTGGCCCTAGCACGCCAGCAGAGACAGCAGCAGCTGTGACACCTGGCACGCTCGTACACGAGCCCTCCACCGCAGGTTCAGCGGACATATCAATGGAAGAGTTTATGGCACCCAGGATCAGTATTGTCCCGCAGTCTACAGTGGTTGTGGTTTGCGAAAAGTTTGATAGTCCTGGGGATGCCGACACTCTTGTCCTGCCGTATGTGCTAAACATTTACATTCCAGAGCTAGAGGATCGGAGCACCCGCTGCTCGCAGGAAAACTGCGACGACAGCATCAAAAGCAAGATTGCCGCGCACCTTGTTTCGCAGCTATGCATCGACGAGCCAGCAGACGACTTGCAGATGTTTGACCGCATGGAGTACTCTCTGGACGATGACAACTGGGAATCCATCACCGCCTGTCTGTTTCGCCGCTGTATCGCTTTTTCTCGCGGCCCCATTCTCGTTGGCAAGTTGCCGCTTGCCCAGCTCTCCACCCTTTGCAGACTGGCACCCGACAAGATAGTTTTGAACCTGAGAAGCACGTCGCTGCCAGAGCTCTACCTGCGGTGCCTGTCCAACCCCATACTAATGAGCAAGTGGGTCTTTTACCTGGACATTGCTCAAACGTCCAGGGCGCGGAAGGCGCATGGCTGCTGGGGCCCTCCGGTGGATAAGGCTCTTTCCGAAAGCAGTTCATCGGCCTGGGGCCCCACGGTGCCCTTGATCCAGCTGACAACGAACTCGTGGGGAACGGTGCCACAAGAACTGCTGGAGGCAGTCCCAAAGGACATTGTAAGCTTCAACAGCCTTGCGGAAAAGGGTCTGGACCTGCCACTGAGCAGGCTGCACAGACTGGTGCCGCAGTCAGAAGCGTCTCGGCTGGACCTCGTTGTTTGTGTCAGCATTGTAAACTGCTGTCCGCAAGTGCGGTCCAACCAGGAGCTTCAGCGGTTGTTGCAGGCAAAGCTGCGTGGCTTTAGGGACTCGTTGCGTGAACAAGACGCCCTAGGGCTGGTGATCATAGGCAGGGACGGCGGTGGAAAGGCTGGTCCCGAAGGCACATTCGTCGGCATGGTTTCCAAGGCGTGGAGTGGCTGGGACGGGGTCATTGACTCGCTGAGCGTGGTCGACAACGGCCGCTCAATGTTCTCCAACGAAGCACAGGAGTTGACGCAGATGCTGCGGACTAGTGTCAGACTATTCTGCACCCTGGGTAAGACCAACGCACAGAGCCATTTGGTTCTACTGGGAAACGACCGTGCAGAAGAGGAGGGTGCAGCAGAGGCAGTAACGGTGGCTATGGATGCTGTTTCGGACCTTTTCGAACTTGGGAAGCTAACAAACCAGATCCTCTGCAGTTATGGCTTCTCTGTGCACCATTGCCGCGGCACGAGCAACCGCGTCAACATGTGCGAGCTTCTGGAGGGGTTCAAGTACAACGTGACGGTGAGAGACTTTGGCAGCGTGGCTGCAATTGATGCTCCCACAATGGTTGCAGAACTACAGGGGAAAACACTGTGCCGGCTCAAAGTCGATCTCGAGAGTACCGATGCCTCTGTAGCTGCAGTCCACGCCGTCGAAAAGAACGGCAAGCTGGTTTGTAGTGGCACAGACGCGGAGGTTACGCTGTGGGTTGGCGACCTGGCGCCAGGTGACACCAAGAACATCATGTTCGACATGTGCGTGCAGGCAGGCGAGTTGAGGCGGCGTGGAGCGTTCGGCAGAGACGCTGGCGCTGGCACACAAGTTGAGGGCAGCACCACCGAAAGCTCGGTGTCTATCGTTAACTACCGGGCCAGCTGGGGTCAAGGTGAGGGGAAAGTCAAGCAGGGGAAAGCAAGCGATGTTAAGGTGGTGCTTGCCGGCTCAGCTTCGGTGCCTGCGACAACTACAGCGTCGGTGCTGTCGCAACTCGAGATGCTCCAAGACATGCAGGAGCACAAAAACAACAGCTTAGAGGATGTCTCGGTGGTTCCGCAACTGTGTGTGCCGAGCGATCCAGTCTTTGCTAAGCGGCAGATTGAGCTAAGCGTGGTCCGCGTGCTAGGACAGCTGTTTGGACAGGATGCTAGGGTGGTTGCAGAGCGCATTGAAGCATTGGTCTCAAGTATCCGCACATGCCGTGGCAGTTGCACCAACATGTCTTTAGAGCATCAAGAAGAAGCGGCTGAAAACGGTGTTACAAAAGAGCCGGTAGACGTCCTGTGCGAAGAACTGCAAGAGATTGCTAGCCTGTGTACAGCTAACGGCAGCTCTTCTTGCGACCCCTGGCAGATGCGTGCGCTGGTAAACAAGTTGATTTGTCAGTAGCCTTTCAAACGTCCTCGAGTAGCATCCATGAACCGGGGAAGGTGTTGCTGTGGCAATCATTGGCAGCAATCCGTATTCGCAGCCTGTACCCGTGTCGTATCATGTGGCATAATCGTTGTGTTTGTGGTATGCAGCGTGTCGGTCCCGCACGCCCGTTGCGCTCAAGCCATGATTTCGCGACTGGCCATGCAAAGATGGCGTGTGCACAATATAGTAACAGCAGCACCAACACCGGCAAGCTGCTTTGAGCTCTAAACTTGTCTTGACAGGGACCGCCCATTCGTAATGGTGTCCATCACCAGATGTCGGCCTCTCCGGTCACGTGCACATGGCTCTAGAACGTTTCTATTCTGGTGTTATGCAGATCTAAATAAATAAAAAAAAAAAAACAAAAAAAAAAAAACATAGATAAATAAAAAAGCGCGTACACATTGCTCTAGCGAGCGTGCAAGGGCAGAACTACAACGATAAAAGCAAAGAGACAAACAACCTCTGCGTGGTCAAACCCACTGTCGCGCTAGGCCCCGGCCACGATTGCGGACACGGGCCAGTGCAGCGGGCGCACCCGCCACCGCTCTTGGGCGCAGCATCCACTTTGTTTGTGTCTGGCAACGGTGTTTCGATACGCGCCAAGGAATGTATGCGGCGACGCGGGCAAAAACGGTAAAGCGTCAACAGAAAGCGCCAATTCAGGAAAAAGAAACAGAGTCCGCCGCCGGTCCAGAACAATGGTCGGGCGGTCCGTCTTGTACGCTTTTGGGGCACTAATCGCCCGATCTGGTAGTTCCTGTTCCTGTTGCGTCATATGGCGTCGAGGCGTGTCTGTATAAATACACGGTGGTAGCCCTGTCCAAGTTCTTCCTCCGCAACATCTCTTTCATCTGTTCTTGCTCTCGCTCTTTACATCGCACCTTCTCCCCTGTACCCTTGCTGTCACAACCCCTACCATGCAATACAAAACCGTCGCTGCTTCTCTTTTGGCCTCTGCCGCTATTGTTTCCGCCGAGGACATCTCCTCCACCTGGACCACGCTGACTCCTAACGCCACCTACCACGGCGCTGCCACCGACTACGTCTCTAGCTTTGGGATTGCGGTCCAGCCGATCACCTCCGGTATCTCCTCTTTGAGCACCTCGGCCACCGCCCAGGCAACCGCCACCTCCACTGATGTCTCCTCCACCAGCAGCAGCGCTACCACCACTCTGTCGCCATCCTCTTCTGCTGTCGTGGAGATCGACAGCGTCTCCTGCAAAAACGAAGGAACCCTGGAGATGTCTTTGAATGGATCCGTGTTGGTCGACAACAAGGGCAGGGTCGGTTCCATCGTTGCCAACAGACAATTCCAATTCGACGGTCCTCCACCACAAGCTGGTGCCATCTACGCTGGCGGCTGGTCCATCACACCAGAAGGTAACCTGGCTATCGGTGACAACGATGTCTTCTACCAATGTCTATCTGGTACCTTCTACAACCTGTACGACGAATCTATCGGCGGTCAATGTAAACCAATCCACCTGGAAGTTGTCGGACTGGTTGACTGTTAGAGCGCTGTTTCTGCACGCCTTGTATATTCCTGTCTTTACTTTCGCGATACCCCTCCCCAACCCCTTCTCCATGCCCTTGTGGTTTGTTGCCACGGGCGCCTTTCATTTCTTTCTGCCAGCTGCTCGTCTGAGCCCATATATGCTACGGCCGTTCGGAGCAGCAGGTGGGTAAAAATTCATTTAGTTAGGTTCTTTTTACTAAAAACAGTAGTTTACTTTTTCCGCTTTCTACTTTTTACTGTTTACTTTTCACTTTATACTTTTTACTTTTTTCTTGCAGCAAACCGGCGGCGGCCTGGTAACTCAAAGACCAAGAAAGTGGAAGCTAAAATTGGGCTTTCTGATCGCTTCGTGTTCTATTCGGTCAGAGCAGGCCATCCCCTTCCCCTCCCCCTTCCCCCGACACCTGTCGAGCAGGAAGGAAGACGAGTGCATCGAGCCAATCCCTTTGGTCCACGCCCGTCTTTTGGAATCGCTCTGCGCAATGCCGGACTATCTCTCGAAATTCTTTGTTTTTCTGATCTTGGCTTACTTGGGTTCGCATCTCGCGGCCATGAATTTTTCTCTCTTTTTTTTTTTTTGTATTTTTAATGTTTTTTTGAATATCCCGCGCACGCGATCTTTGCTGCTAACAGCCGACCATAGCGCTACGAGCCGAGCACAGTGCTTCCATCGGCTCATAACACTACGACACCAGCAGCGTCAGCGGTAACCGCTTGGTATCTTTTATATGCAGAAACCACACTTACCTGCAAATTCAAATAGCTGCTACCGGCTCAAGAAGGAAAGAAAGGAAGGAAAAAAAAAAGTATAAAAGGCAGCCAAGTTACTCATGTGTGTTGCAAGTGTTGCCTTCTCTCCTTCTTTTCCTCCTTCTTCCTGTTTCGTACTCTATCCGTTGTACGCCTGTCAGCTAATTGTGTTTTCTTTTTCCTCCCAACTTGCTCTCTCCACTTAACTAAAAGGAACCACAGATATGTCGTCCAACGATGAAGAACACCGAAACAAGGAGGACGCACACTCCCTGCAGTCGGAGGATTCCTATGCTCAATCCATCCACTCTTTCAACGCTACAGACGATGAAGCACAAAATGTCACCTCCCAACTCTCCCGCCACATCACGAGTGTTTTGTCCCAAGAACAGGGTGTCGAGCGTATCGAGTCTCTTGCAAGGGTCTTGTCCACCAAGACCAAGCGCGAGATGGACAACTTCGAAGTCAACTCTTTGGACTTTGACCTTCGCGAGTTACTAAACTACTTGAGAAACCATCAACTGTCCCAGGGTATCGAACCCGGTGATTCGGGTGTTGCATTTCGCAGCTTGACCGCCATCGGTATCGACGCTTCCGCCGCTTACGGTCCAAGTGTCGAAGAGATGGTCCGTTCCTGGGTCGATTTCCCCAAACGCCTTGCTCACAAGATCATGCGCAAGAAAGATGAAGTTCCCTTGAGGAACGTCATTCAAAACTGTACCGGTGTCGTCGAAAGCGGTGAAATGCTGTTCGTTGTCGGTAGACCGGGGGCCGGTTGCTCGACTTTGCTAAAGTGTGTTTCCGGTGAAATCTCAGAACTGGTTGAGGTTCAAGGTGACTTTTCCTACGACGGTCTGGACCAAGAAGAGATGATGTCAAAGTTCAAGGGCTATGTCATCTACTGTCCCGAACTGGATTTCCATTTCCCAAGAATCACCGTCAAGGAGACCATTGATTTTGCCCTAAAATGTAAGACGCCTCGTGTCAGAATCGACAAGATGACCAGAAATCAATACGTCGACTCCATGAGAGATCTATGGTGTACCGTCTTTGGTTTGAGACACACGTACGCCACAAAAGTCGGTAACGATTTTGTGAGAGGTGTCTCTGGTGGTGAACGTAAGCGTGTTTCCCTGGTCGAAGCCCTGGCCATGAACGCCTCCATTTACTCGTGGGATAACGCCACAAGAGGTTTGGATGCGTCCACCGCTTTGGAATTTGCCCAGGCCATCAGAACAGCCACCAACATGATGAACAACTCTGCGGTCGTGGCCATCTACCAAGCCGGTGAAAACATCTACCAGCTGTTTGACAAAGCCACCGTCTTGTACAGCGGTAGACAAATCTACTTTGGTCCAGCCACCGAGGCGGTTGGGTATTTTGAAAACATGGGCTGGATCAAGCCCTCCAGAATGACCTCTGCCGAGTTTTTGACCTCTGTCACAGTCGATTTTGAAAACAGAACTTTGGACATCAAACCGGGGTACGAAGAGAAAATCCCCAAGTCCTCTGTAGAGTTTGAAAACTACTGGCTAAACTCTTCCGAATACCAACAGGTTTTGGCCCAGTACGACGACTACTGCAACAGGCACCCTGCAGAAGACACCAGGGACAGATTGGAAAGAGCCAAGTCTCAAAGATTGCAGCGCGGTCAAAGAGCCAAGTCTCAGTTCGTCGTCAACTTCTGGTCCCAGGTTTGGTACTGTATGATAAGAGGTTTCCAGAGAACCAAAGGTGATATGACTTATACAAAGGTCTACCTATCCTCTTTCTTGATCAAAGGTTTGATTGTCGGTTCCATGTTCCACAAAATCGATCCGAAAAGCCAGTCCACCACAGAAGGTGCATACTCCCGTGGTGGTTTGTTATTCTACGTGCTGTTGTTTTGTGCCGTCACGTCGCTGGCTGAAATCTCCCACTCTTTTGCAAACAGACCAATCATCGTGAAACACAAATCCTACTCCATGTACCACACCTCTGCCGAAGCCCTGCAAGAGATTTTCACCGAAATCCCAACAAAGCTCACTGCCATCATATGTTTGTCCCTTGTCAGTTATTGGATCCCGTACTTGAAATGGGATGCTGGTTCCTTCTTCCAATACTTGTTATACCTGTTCACCACACAGCAGTGTGCTTCCTTTATCTTCAAACTGGTTGCCACCTTGACCAAAGACGGTGGTACTGCGCATGCCCTGGGTGGTCTGTGGGTTTTGATGCTTTCCGTCTACGCCGGTTTTGTCTTGCCTATCGGTGAAATGCACCATTGGATCAGATGGTTCCATTACTTGAACCCCTTGACATACGCCTACGAGAGTTTGGTCTCCACCGAGTTCCACGGCAGACGTATGCTGTGTAGCAATTTGGTTCCTAGCGGTCCAGGTTACGAATCTGTTTCTCTAGTGAACCAAGTCTGTGATGCGCTGGGTGCTGTTAAGGGCTCTGCTTATGTCGATGGCGATGTCTTTGTTTTGAAAAAATACCACTTCAGCTACGACCATGCCTGGAGAAACTGGGGTATCAACATTGTCTGGACCTTTGGTTACATTGTGATGAACGTTGTCATGTCCGAATACCTGAAGCCGCTTGAAGGCGGTGGTGATCTGTTGTTGTACAAGAGAGGCCACATGCCTGAGCTCGGTTCTGAATCTGCCGATGCCAAGGTTGCTTCAAGAGAAGAGATGATGGAGTCCCTAAACGGCCCCGGTGTCGATTTGGAAAAAGTCATTGCAGAAAAGGACGTCTTTACTTGGAACCATCTGGACTACACTATCCCATACGACGGTAGCACAAGACAGCTGTTGAGCGATGTGTTTGGCTATGTCAAGCCCGGTAAGATGACCGCTTTGATGGGTGAGTCCGGTGCAGGTAAGACCACGTTGCTAAACGTCTTGGCTCAAAGAATCAACATGGGTGTCATTACTGGTGATATGTTTGTCAACGCCAAACCTTTGCCAGACTCCTTCAACAGATCCTGTGGTTACGTGGCACAGGCAGACAACCATATGGCTGAGTTGTCGGTCAGGGAATCCCTGAGGTTTGCTGCCGAGTTGAGACAGCCAAAATCTGTTCCTCTGGAAGAAAAATACGAGTATGTGGAAAAGATCATTTCCCTGTTGGGTATGCAAAACTACGCCGAGGCCATCGTTGGTAAGACTGGTAGAGGCTTGAACGTTGAGCAGAGAAAGAAACTGTCCATTGGTGTCGAACTGGTTGCCAAACCTTCCCTACTGTTGTTTTTGGATGAGCCAACCTCTGGTTTGGATTCTCAATCTGCCTGGTCCATTGTTCAGTTTATGAGAGCTTTGGCCGACTCCGGTCAGTCCATTCTTTGTACCATCCATCAACCTTCTGCCACTCTGTTTGAGCAGTTTGACAGACTGTTGTTGTTGAAAAAGGGTGGTAAGATGGTCTACTTTGGTGACATTGGTGAAAACTCCCAAGCTTTGTTGTCCTACTTTGAGCGCCAATCTGGTGTCAAGTGTGGCGAGTCTGAAAATCCTGCCGAGTACATCTTGAACTGTATCGGTGCTGGTGCCACCGCTTCTGCTGACGCCGACTGGCACGACCTGTGGTTGGCTTCTCCCGAGTGTCAAGCCGCCAGAGATGAGGTTGAAGAGCTGCACCGGGTTTTGCCAAGCAAGCCGGTTAAAGACGACAAGGAACTGGCCGGCAGGTTTGCCGCTTCCTACCTGACCCAGATGAAGTGTGTGATGCGGAGAACCTTTATCCAGTTCTGGAGATCGCCCGTCTACATCAGGGCCAAGTTTTTGGAATGTATCATCTGTGCTCTTTTCGTCGGTTTGTCCTACGTCGGTGTCAACCACTCTGTTGGTGGTGCCACCGAAGCCTTCTCGTCCATCTTTATGATGTTGTTGATTGCCCTGGCCATGATCAACCAGCTGCACGTCTTTGCATACGACTCCAGAGAGTTGTACGAGGTTAGAGAAGCTGCTTCCAACACTTTCCACTGGAGTGCTTTGCTGCTATGCCACACTTTTGTCGAGATCTTCTGGTCCACCATCTGCGAATTCTTTTGTTACATCTGCTACTACTGGCCGGCTCAGTACAGCGGCAGAGCGTCCCATGCTGGTTATTTCTTCTTGATCTATGTCTTGATCTTCCCAATATATTTTGTCAGCTATGGTTGTTGGATCCTGTACCTGTCCCCAGACGTGCCATCTGCCTCCATGATCAATTCCAACCTGTTTGCAGCCATGTTGTTGTTCTGTGGTATCCTGCAGCCTAGAGAAAAGATGCCAGGTTTCTGGAAGAGATTCATGTACAATGTGTCACCCTTCACATACGTGGTACAAGCTTTGGTTGCGCCATTGGTTCACAACAAGTCTGTAAAGTGTGAGCCACACGAGCTGAACGTCATGGACCCACCCAGCGGCCAGAATTGTGGTGACTTTTTGAAGACCTACATCGCCAACAATACCGGCTACTTGCTCAACCCAGATGCCACTGCCAACTGTGAGTACTGTCCATACACTGTTCAGGACCAGGTTGTTGAGCAGTTCAACGTCAAGTGGAGCTACAGGTGGAGGAACTTTGGGTTCTTGTGGGCTTACATCTGTTTCAACTTTGGTGCCATGCTGGTTTGTTATTACGTCATGAGAGTCAAGGTTTGGTCGTTAAAGTCTATTTTGGACTTTAAGAAGTGGTTCAACGGACCCAGGAAGGAAAGACACGAAAAGGATACAACTATTTTCCAAACTCAACCCGGAGATGAAGCTAAGGTCAAAAAGAACTAATAATATTCATACCCCACTTCTTGGACTCCTTTGCTAACAAAGAGAGAATAAACTCTCAGGTGAAAAAAAAAAAAAAAAAAAAGCTCCCTTTCGAATAAACATAGATAGAATTTTTCTTTAAACAGTACTAAATTTATCGTTTAATATATGCCTTTCATTTGTATACATATATATTTTTTTTGTTGTTTTCGCGTTTACTTCTCATCACTTCTTTTTGAAGAAAAGTGGTCAGTGCAATTGAAATGAAAACAAAGGAAGGAAGGGACCGTAGACAGCATGCCGCACGAAGAGAAAAAGACAATAAAACAACTTCAAAATCACATCCAACAAAGCCAACGTCCGCAAATCGTGGGGCATGAAGACACTTGCACGTAACGGGCTGAAGCGGTATGTGCACGTCTATGGACCGGTGCGAACCATCAAGTCCATGCACCTCATCTCGAGCGACGATCCTTTGAAACTAAACGACAGGGAGATGAGGGCAATAGATCAGCTGCCTTTTATGCAAACCGATGGCAGTGTGACTTTACAGCCACAATCTCCTAGGGCCAAAAAGGAGTACTTGAACGCAAAACTACCAATAGTGCGACGGCTGTTTGCGCACGACGAGTACCCAGGCTACCTGTCCTGCAAGAAACCGAAGACCCTTTCTAACCCATACCTTGACGTGCAGGCACGGCAAACGGTCAACACCGAGACCGGTGATGTCGAATGCAAGGGCACCTCTCGTCTGTCGGTAACAAAGCTTTTGACGAAACGCTGGTGCGAGTTGCGCGAAACATACGACATCTACTCGCGGCTGCCCATCTTTGAGCACCCGCAGGTCAAGTTCGGCAAAAAGGAACACCGGCGCCTGGAAGACGAGGTGCATCCTCTGCCCGCAGACCTTGGAAGCTTTATCGAGGACTTTGAAATTGACATTCCAAACGACCCGTTTCATAGGTTTGTGGAGGACTGGTACATGGCGCTTACCAGAATGGTTGCATTGTTCCACAAGGGGCATGCGCGTGAGCTGTTGGCCCACGCGTACCTGGACTCGAGAACCGGTGAGCTTGTTCACGAGCCAGCAAGGGAAGACCGAGACGTTCTCGTCAGTGGCGTCATCGACCACTTGGTTGTTACAAGCTGCTGCCAGGACGGAATTCAGGCTGTGCCTCTGGACGAGCACCTGCTGGCCAACAGTAACAACGATCTGGGGGAACTGTTGGAAAAACTGCCGCGTCTGGTATCTGATGCCACGGGCAGCGTGGAGGTGGTTGTCAGTGACGTGAAAACAAGGTCTGCAAGAAGAGTCCCCAGCCAGTCCTCCGTCGTGAGCGCGTCGAAGCTGCAAGTAATGTACTATCGACGTTTTTTGGAAATTCTTGGCAAAGACCAGCATGCGGCCTACAAAATGCTGCTGACCAACGCCACCAGGAGGGGTTTTGACGTGGACAAGCCAATCAGCCCAGCAAAGGTTATAAACCTGCTGGAAATTGACGGGATTGTCCAGAAAGACATGAAAAGACTGAGAGACGGAGAGCCCATGGGCTTCGAACCATTCGACGAGTACTACGACAGGCACCCGCAACAATACGGTATGGATAATCTTGACTCAAAGATAACCGATTTGCGCACACGGCAGAAATACAAAGAGTTTTTTGTCGAGTGGAACAGTCCTGTCACCCTGAGATACTTGGCTGCGAGGATGGCTCAGCTGTACGCTTGCATAGCACCACTCCTATCGCAAAAGCTGATGGTCGAGTACTACTGCGGTGATTACAACTTTCACAACGTCTTGTTCCAGTACGACCACGACGAGCTACAAGCCCAGACCTTTGACAGCGCGATGTTCTGGTTTGGCAAGAGAGAAGTCGAGCCTATCAAGCCCAATGTGAAGAACTTTGCTACTTACTGCAGGTACTGTGACTACGAAAGCGTCTGCTTGTGGAAGAAGCAGGGCAAGGACATGTGCCGATCACTGGGGAACGAGCTAGATCGGATCGTTGCCGAAGAAACCGCTTCTTAAGTGCCAGAGGTGTATCATCCTCTCTGCGAGGGAAAAAGAGAACCGCGACATCCTGGGTCTGGTGCGTGGTTTTTTTTTTTTTTTTTTTTTTTTTTTGTGTTTGTGTTTTTATTATTTATGTGTAGATTCGTATATATTGGCTTGCAGTCTTGTTCTACTTCTGGCAGATCACGACTACAGTCATTAAATTTCCAAGACGATTTATGGTGCTGGCACTTTTGTATATAACTTGTTTCTGCCCGCATTTGCATCCTATGAATGCAGAAGCACAAGCTGTGTGACTTGGTTGTAGTCACTTCACAGTTTACCAGGCCCGCATCATGATACAGAGTGCTCGTATGGCGCAGTGGTAGCGCAGCAGATTGCAAATCTGTTGGTCCTTAGTTCGATCCTGAGTGCGAGCTCTTTTTTTGTCGCGAAGCCATAGCTCACAGCTCTGCTATGCTATGGTGCGATACCGGCTGCTCACTACACTATATACTGATGGTTTGTTTCCGCCTTTCGGATCGAGGCGTCTCCCTCTTCTCCTTCTTTACTTCTGTGCACAGAGTCCTCCAGGTTTACTTTTTTACTCGAAGTAAAAATCCCAAAGACAAACGCCAGTCCACAGAATCCTAAAGCCATCCAAAACACATTTCTGATACTGTCGCTAAATATGTACCCCAATTTCGATTTCACTCCGTCGAAATTTTGGGTCCTATAAGTGACTAGCTCGTCCACGGACTTGGTGCTCATGGAATCAAGGCCCGAACTGGCGATCCGGCTGCGCAGAGAAGCGCCAAACACCGTAGTCGCAAGAACGCTGCCAAAAGACATGCCCAGCGACACGAAGAAAGTGTGCACCGTGGTTGCGGAAACAAAGTCCGGCGTAAAAGTCGCACTGTTCTTTGGGATCTGGAGCTGGCAGCTCAATAACGAGCTCTGCAGGGTGGCACCGGACGCAACGCCAGGCAGAATCAGCAGGCCAATGTGTCTGGAGCTGCCAGACTCGTTGTTCAAAAGAGTCAATAGACCCGCACCAACTACGCCTGCCACAACACCGGTGACCAGTATGGGCTTCACGTGCCCGGTAGTTCTGTTGACAACACCGCCAACAACCACCGTTATTATGTCAGACACATCCAGCGAAAGCAGGTGGATACTGGCTGTCCACGCACTGGCGCCACGGACCAACTGGAAAAACTGGACGGCGTACACGATCTGAGCGCTATAGGCAATGCAGCCGAGAAAAACAGCCGTATTTGATGTAAAGATGCCGGGTCTCGAGACCACGCGCCACGGAAGCAGTGGCATGCAGGATGCGTCTTTTCTCACCTGTTTGAATCTTGGAAAGAGGGCAAAGTCATACACAAGCGAAGCTGTGATGAGCAGTACGCCAACAACCAAAGATACAATGATTGTGCCCGAGCTCCAAGCGTACATGCTTCCCCCAAACGTAAGCCCCAAAAGCAGCAGCGTGAAGCCCGCAGTGCAGAGGACAAATCCGACGAAATCAATCTGGAACACCAGCCAATTTGGTATTTTGGAATAGAACCGTGCTGTTAGCAGCCTGCCCATGCCACGCCTGTAGTTTGCTTTTGTGACAGAAAAAACATCCTTGATCGACTTGCGGCCGGACGGATTGTAGACCATCGCCAGCACAACAAACGCGAGCCCGCCAATCGGCAAATTGATGTAGAAACACCACCGCCATGTGACGTGCGTGGTAAGAGCACCGCCCAAGAAGGGGCCCACGACAGCCGCAACGGCATATGAGCAGCTCAATACCGAAATGATTATCACCCTAGAGCGGTCGGGGGTCAAAGTGGATGCAATCACAAAGCAGAGAGACTGGATGCCGCTTCCGCCAATGCCAGCAACAACCCTGCCGCCAATCAGCATGTTCATGGAGTTTGAGATCGCGGAGATCAACGAGCCCGCTTCGAATATCAGGATGGACACAAGCAAGCTGGACTTGAACCCGATGATCGTGGCAAATCGCCCCCATAGCAACGTCAGCAAGGCCTCCGTTAAGCTATAGCCCGAGACTATCCAGCCACTTTTTGAGTAGTCTTTGAACTGCTCGGCGATGACCTCGATGCTGGCGCTTATAATCAAAACGTCCAGGGCGGCGAGGAACAGCACCAGGGTCAGCGATCCTATAGTTGTATAGAGTTTGATACCCGCCATAGTATGCAGGCTTCTTGAGATGCCCGGAGGCGTCTGCACGGCTTCCGGGTACGTTTCTAAAGTTGTGCAATGGGACTCGGCGTCCTTGTCGCCATTATTCATCTGAGTAGGTGCCATATAAAAAAGGTGGGAGTTTTGATAAGTAAGTTGAAATATGGGCGCACTTGGCAGTTGCAGTTGTGGCACACTGGTCTGGACTAGACAAGCGTATTGAGAGTAGGCATTGCTCCAGAGTTTCTGCTTGTTTAATATATCAGTTGGAAACGGCGCTCGCGGCGCTCGGCGTGTTAACACTAGTTGCAGAGGAGGGGAGAGAAGGAAGAAAAAAAGCATGTTGGCCCGGCTCGGATGGCTTGGGCTGTTCAGATCAGCGTTTTCGTTTATAGTGAGATAGCGAACAACAAGAAGTCATAGGCTTCCATCCCAGACGTTGTTTCACGCCTGTGTTCGGAAGGCGTGCACAAGACTCGCAAAGTGCAGGCATGTGCCGGTGGTACGGGCAAGGGCAAGGGGGGAGAGGGCTCCAAAGCAGCCAGCGTTGTGAGTGTCGTGAAACAAGTATTGCTCGTCGCAACGGCACAAGGGCGAGGAGCATAAGCGACAAAAAAACGAAAACAAAAACAAAAACAAAAACAATTTCGACTCAAAGATGAAGCGATATTTCTATACTTACTTGGTATATAATTTACAAAATTCGGGGAGAAAGGGCGGAAAATTTCCCACTTTGAGAAGGAAACTGTACCGAAAACGAACAAAGCAACACTCGCAGCTGCGAGAAATTGTGAGAAAGAATGTGAGAAAAGGAAGAAGCAACTCAATGTTTCGATGAAATGCAAGGAGAAACCTATAACGGTGAAATGAGATGCAGGAAATTTCAATGAGTGGAATGCATAATGACTAATTAAAAAGAGGAAATTCTTGTTTTTTCTGTGTGTGTTATCGTTTCTGCGTTGTCTTTTTGAAAGCAATTGTTTCTCGTACTGTTCAACAGTCGACCAAGTCAAGAGCTTGCAAGTGGACAGGAGAACAATGAATACCTAGGGTTTCGTCGTATAGGTTGTAGAAGGTACCAGATAGACATTGGTAGAAGACATCGTTGTCACCGATAGCCAGGTTACCTTCTGGGGTTAGAGACCAGCCGCCAGCGTAGATGGCACCAGCTTGTGGTGGAGGACCGTCGAATTGGAATTGTCTGTTGGCAACGATGGAACCGATTCTACCCTTGCTGTCGGTCAACACGGAACCGTTCAAAACCATGGCTAGAGTGTCGTCACTTTTGCATGAAACTGCGTCGACTGGGTCGGAAGAATCAGCAGCGTCGGTAGCTTGGACTTGGCCGTCACCGATTTGAGAAGCACCACCGGTAGTTTTGGATGAGGTGGTGGCTTGGATTTGGCCATCGCCGATTTGAGAAACAGCATCAGCGGACTTTGGCTTCAAAGTAGTGGTGGTGGCTTGAATTTGACCATCACCGATTTGAGAAACGGCTGGAGCAGTGGTTTTTGTAGAGGTAGTAGCTTGGATTTGACCATCACCGATTTGAGAGACAGCTGGGGCAGTGGTCTTGGCTGGCTTGACTGGCTTGGTAGAAGTAGTAGCTTGGATTTGACCATCGCCGATTTGAGAGACAGCTGGGGCAGTGGTCTTGGCTGGCTTGGTAGAAGTAGTAGCTTGGATTTGACCATCACCGATTTGAGAGACAGCTGGAGCAGTGGTCTTGGCTGGCTTGGCTGGCTTGGTAGAAGTAGTAGCTTGGATTTGGCCGTCACCGATTTGAGAGACAGCTGGGGCAGTGGTCTTGGCTGGCTTGACTGGCTTGGTAGAAGTAGTAGCTTGGATTTGACCATCACCGATTTGAGAGACAGCTGGGGCAGTGGTCTTGGCTGGCTTGGTAGAAGTAGTAGCTTGGATTTGACCATCGCCAATCTGAGATACAGCGTCTCTCTTGGCCTTACCAGTAACACTGGCAGAAACAGAAGTGGTGATTGGAATAACAGCAATACCAAAAGTAGAAGAGTAGTCGGTCAAACCACCCTTGTAAGTGGCTGACGGGGTCAACGTGGACCATGGTTCGTGTGGAAGGTAGGCGGCGACGGCAGAGGTGGCCATGGCGGCGGCGACAACGGTTTTCTTGTATTGCATTTTAACTTGTAGTTTTGGATGTGTGTGAAAGTGGATCTAGTGTTCCTTAGGATTGTGGAAAATGAAAAAAAAAAAAGTAAAAGAAAAAGACACGAATAACATTTTTTGACAAAATGTGTTCCCTTTTATATTCCTCTTTCTTGATCCACCGCCAACGCTGCTGGTCTGGAGATCAATTTAGGCGTGGTCCAGAACAATAACCGGGATCATGATTCCAGACAATAGCACATCTCCGCAAGGCTGTAGTGGCCCCAGACGGCCGATATTAAAGTAATTTGCCAACCATTTCGTTTTTCTCGTTGCTATCGTTTGGGAATTTTTGATCTTGGTCTGGCTGTGCAATAATTGAAAGCCAGCCTCTACTCCGTATATATTGGCTCAACCAGCGCGAAGCCAGCCGCTTTTTATTTTTTTTTTTTTATTTTTTTGCATTTTTCGCTCTTTGTTTTTCTGTTCCGAGCTATACCGAATGATGAAGTAAGCTGACCACATCTCGATCTGTGTGTGTTACACAAATTGCAGATCGGCCCATGGAACACCCAACCTCACACACAAGACACAGTATGTTGTTGAAGGTGCAGAGAAAACACAGTCCCACACTGCAGTCCCACACTGCAGTCCCACCGAAAACCGCGGTATTTGGCGGTCCCATGCCTGGTTGCCACCCAACGGGACTTGGCAGACGTTTCCGGGACAGGGGAGCCTGTAGTTCGCTCGCTCGCTCGCCCGCCGCAAGGGGCGCGCACCTGTTTGCACTTTACGCCGAGAGTAGCATTAGTCGCTCGGATCCTGAGCGAGTCTCATACACCCTTTGTACTGCGTGAGGGGCACCCGTCCGCACATGTGACAAAGAGAGGTGGACAGCGGCGGCAGGCTCGTACGAAGTCACACCTTCGCCTCATTCCCTGCCATTTGGCCTGATACGACGGCACAGGGCAGAACAGTCCATTACGTAGGTCGCCAGTATAGACACTCCTAGGCAGCGGCGGCCATGTGACAGATGTGCGACCAGCCTGCTGTGTGCAATCTGCTCTCAGGCACACACACACAACTAGGACTTTTGCCAACACTACCGCGTGCTAAAAATACAGTAGGGGCGCACGCCTTCCGAGAGCCAAGTTCCGCGTCAATCTCTTGGAGGAGGTTGGAGCCCGCTCTAATCTTCCGATTACGCCTGCCATGGCAACTTCCCGCGCTCGCTATTAACGACATCCATCTTTTTTCCGTTTGAGGCAATGCAAGATCCCAGTGTTTGCTGGTTTGTGCGTTAGATGAGAAATTGATTTGCTCGAAAACCAGCGTCAGCAGGACTAATTATAGCAACTAGTGTGCAAACACCAAGAACGGAAAGGTAATGATCCATTGTCGGTGTGAGATAGCAGGAAAAAAAAAAAGTATATAAACGTGCTGCTAGGGATGGTATGTGAAATTATACATTTTGGTTCGGATATTTTGCTTTAAAAAACCAGAAATAAATCTCTACTACACCAATCTTCAATTCAATGCAATACAAGAAAACCGTTGTCGCCGCCGCCATGGCCACCTCTGCCGTCGCCGCCTACCTTCCACACGAACCATGGTCCACGTTGACCCCGTCAGCCACTTACAAGGGTGGTTTGACCGACTACTCTTCTACTTTTGGTATTGCTGTTATTCCAATCACCACTTCTGTTTCTGCCAGTGTCACTGGTAAGGCCAAGAGAGACGCTGTATCTCAGATTGGCGATGGTCAAATCCAAGCTACTACTTCTACCAAGCCAGCCAAGACCACTGCCCCAGTTGTCTCTCAAATCGGTGATGGTCAAATCCAAGCTACTACTTCTACCAAGCCAGCCAAGCCAGCCAAGACCACTGCTCCAGCTGTCTCTCAAATCGGTGATGGTCAAATCCAAGCTACTACTTCTACCAAGCCAGCCAAGACCACTGCTCCAGCTGTCTCTCAAATCGGTGATGGTCAAATCCAAGCTACTACCTCTACAAAAACCACTGCTCCAGCCGTTTCTCAAATCGGTGATGGTCAAATTCAAGCCACCACCACTACTTTGAAGCCAAAGTCCGCTGATGCTGTTTCTCAAATCGGCGATGGCCAAATCCAAGCCACCACCTCATCCAAAACTACCGGTGGTGCTTCTCAAATCGGTGACGGCCAAGTCCAAGCTACCGACGCTGCTGATTCTTCCGACCCAGTCGACGCAGTTTCATGCAAAAGTGACGACACCCTAGCCATGGTTTTGAACGGTTCCGTATTGACCGACAGCAAGGGTAGAATCGGTTCCATCGTTGCCAACAGACAATTTCAATTCGACGGTCCTCCACCACAAGCTGGTGCCATCTACGCTGGCGGCTGGTCTCTAACCCCAGAAGGTAACCTGGCTATCGGTGACAACGATGTCTTCTACCAATGTCTATCTGGTACCTTCTACAACCTATACGACGAAACCCTAGGTATTCATTGTTCTCCTGTCCACTTGCAAGCTCTTGACTTGGTTGACTGTTGAGCAAACAAAACTCCCGCAAATATTTTTTTTGTTTTTCGTTTCTGTTTTCTCTGCTCACGACAACCTCTCTCTCACGACCTGCATTGTACATTAGACCCCACTCGTGTGGTTTTCTTGGCTCTTCTTCGCCTACGCTTTCATTAGTTCTTCCCGTCGGCATCAGCTGTTGTGGTTTCTGCGAGGAACCGGCTGCGCGATCAGGCATTTTCTGAAATCGACAGTGCCTGCCCGACTAAATCTTTTCTATGTATATTAAATAAACATTTTATTAAAGCAATCATGAATCATTTGTTTCGTATGTGTCTGTCTGTCTGTCTGTCTTTCTGTCCGTACGTCTTTTTGACAGAAACGGCATTGTGCAGCGGGACGGAAGAGGCGCTTCTCCGGACCGGCTACTGCGCCAGTTTCTTGCTTCTCCAGCTGTACATGTAAAAGGTAAACGGCGGAAAGGCCAGTACAGAGAGCAGGCTAGTTCTATACAGTGGCGACCCCTTGCTGAACGAAACGTGTGTCATGTTTGAGATCTGGATCAGGAATCCCCAGCCAATGGCAAAAATCGACAAGTCGCCGTAGTTCAGGGTGCGGAACACCTGCATCAGCATGCCATCTCGTTCGTTTTCAGCGCTCTGTTTCTTACGAAACACCCGGTTGGGAGGGTCCTTCACTATGGTGACTGTGCCCTGACTGTCTTTGGGCACTTTTTTGGCAGTCTGGTAGTCCTTGTACAGCCAGTATAGCCCCAGCCCGTAGAGCGAGTTGACCAGCACATTGGACACCACGTTGGCCTTGGATGCGTAAAATGGCACGTATTGGGGCTTGGGCTTTGTTGGGCTAGCTTTGGGTACGGTGTGCGACACAGACGCTGACGCATTCGAGGTCGGTGCGTTGGGTGCTGCTGGGGGCCTTGGTTCGGAGGAACCTTGGATATTCTGTTGTCTGGCGGAAACCGTGAACCTCATGGTGAATCGTGTAAGCTTTAAAGCGGATGTGGGTGGGCTGCTCGGTGACTGCCTATGCTCGCTGTTGAAAAAGCAAAAGGATTGGCATTGCAATCAACTGCTTATCCCATATAACAATGCTGTCAAAGTATGTCACTAGCTACGCTTGCTATTTGGGTGTCGCGCTGAAAGCAAGCGAAGCATGCGGACGGAAAAAGAAGGTTTGCCCTGCATCAGTCATGTGATTCTCTTCGTGTCTTTGGATTTTTATTTTCTCTCAGCAATCTTAAATTCGTCCGATGTAGTGTAACGGCTATCACATCACGCTCTCACCGTGGAGACCGGGGTTCGACTCCCCGCTTCGGAGTTTTTTTTGAACTTTTTAGGATACACATGTGCTCTTGTACTGTGACTTCTCTCTTGCTCTCTTGTTCTTTCATTACTCTGCATTTCTTGCCGTGAGAATCGCAGCCGCAGCTGCAATTTACTTTTCTTTGTTTATTCCAGAAAGATAAATTTTAGCGTTTCTTTGACCAATTTTAATGATCCTTTTTCAGTCTCAAACTTGTTTTCAGTAGAAAAAAAAAACAATGAAGATTCGTGGGTTTGATCACTTCAGAAGTGGCGAAAGCACTTTCCAAGTACTTTCCAAGTATAATGTCAACAACTTTAAGAGGTTTTTGACTGCCTCATGTAGATCAGAAATCACACACTCTCTGCGCCCAAAATGTCCTGCATGTGATATCTAATAAGATTAAATAAGACAACGTTTTGCCTCACCGTCGTAAGCAATTTTACAAGACTTCGTGGCCAAGCTGGTTAAGGCGTGCGACTGTTAATCGCAAGATCGTGAGTTCAATCCTCACCGAGGTCGCTTTCCACTTTTTGATATTTTTCTCTATTTTTATTTTTTTTTTTTGTAGACATGTCGTCTCCGCCCGTGATATGGTCAAGTAATCGTCAACAAAGAGAACAGAAAATCGCGAGTTGTAAAAAACTCTGATCACTCGCCACACAGCAGAAAGGAGGCCCCAGAAACGCTCACCCAGCTATGTCACCCGATGGAGTGACTCTCGACCAAACCACCTACTACTCTGTCCTGGGTCTGCCGTTCGACGCCACTGATGCACAAATAAGAAAGTCGTACATGAAGCTGGCTCGCGAGTTGCACCCCGACAAATCCAAGTCTGAAGTTGCAGCGGAGCTCTTCAAGGTTGTTGCCCATGCCCACTCCATCTTGACCGATAGAGAAAAGCGACTAAAGTATGACAGGTCGTTGATTGTGAAAGGATTGCACCGATATGTTCCAAAAAAGAGCAGCGTGGCAGACAGGAAAAAAGCCAGCACGGGCATCAGCACGGGCACCAGTACCAGTACCAGCACCAGCAAGCCCATTCCCAAGTCCACAAACGGGACAACTAAAAAGGATACACCATATGTGGCGAGAACGACAGCAGATGCTGCGGTGCCGACGCCGAAATCAAAACCTAGACAAAGCAGACCGTACGAAGAAAAGCCGTATGGGTTTGGCATCGAGGATGCGCAGCCGCTACGGGAAAAGCCCCCGGCAGTCAAAACTCCCATTTCCAAGCCGTTCAAAGCCAAGAGTTATGAACACCAGCACCAGCACCAGCGCCAAGCACCGCATGCCGATGGCGACAGCGCGTCCAAGAAATCGTCAACCTACAGTACCAGATTCGCCTCCTCTAGCAGCGGCCCAGAGACCCCCGGCGCCTCTGCTGCAAGTTCGGATGAGGACGTAAAGATCAAGGTGCCCAGGAAAGAGCTGGCTGGCGACATGCGCAGCACTGAAACACACGAATCACCGTTCCTCAGCAGCCACCACCGCCACTACGCCAGGACGATGCATCACTCCAAGCAGCAAAACAAGAGGTCTGCGTCGCCGGTCAAAAACAAACCCAACACCAATGCCGACAGCCTACAGAGTGTCAAGGACATCATGGACAAGTTCAACAGAAGCACGCCGGGCAAGGAGGACAAACCGCGCCGCCCATCTGTATCCAAAGAGACACCCACCCCCCAGGAGAAAACACAGACCCAGGACTTTGTCCCAGAGTTTTCAGACGGGCAAGAACCCAAGGCTACTGTTCAGGAGGGCTCGGCAGAGGCCCCTCGCCCACAGCCCAGGCAGGCCAAGAAACACACCCTCCGGCCCAAGGAGATTGTTCTGGACGAGCTGACGCAGTCGCTGCCGTCCGAGGAGAACCACTTTGACATGCGCCAGGTCAGCGACACCCTCGAACACGTTCGCGTCAAGAGGCCAAAGCTGGACAAACACTACTCGCCTGAGGTGGAAATGCTGAACAGCCAAGACAGTGTTTACGAGAAGCGGGAGTTTTCCTATCCTCAGCCCATGGACACCTTGTACAAGCCGGTGAACCAGCCGTTACCGCGCATATACAAGCCAGACCTTATACCGGAAACCGAGTATGCCATCGATCCCTCGATCGCGCTTGCGAAGCTGCCGTCCATGCCGGCGTTCCAGTGTAACATTCTGGACAAGAGTGAGGTGGAGAGATGTCGGCACCTGGTGGAGACTTTCCACACGGAATGTGCCAGCGTCAAAAAGAAACTGATCTCGGTACTTCTGCGACGGTCGGCGGCGGACGAATTGCTTGGCAAGCGTATGCTGCGGCCAGAAAACACCTCTGCACTGGTGCGCGCAAAAAGCTATGACATCGACATTGTCACAAAACTTGCAGAGCTCCAGAACAGGCAGAGGATCGTGGCGGAAAGCTTTTCCAACTTGATGAAAAGCGTGTACGCCTCGAGGGGCGCTTAAGCGGGAGCCAAGTGGGTGCGTGCACGTATATTATGTAGTGTTGGAATAGCATCAATATGGACACCACCAGTTCGTGCAGGTTCTTGTACGTATCCCCCCTTGCTTCCTTGCCCGTAGGCTTCCTCGCTTGCAGGCTTCTATCTGGGCGGCTACCCAGCGATGGCCGTCCTTTTAGTGTCCAGCCGCGCAACGCGTCAGCAAAAACATGCCCGTCTGTAGTGAGTGAGACCACCAAGGTCCAAAGAACACGTTTCGCCTTGCTTCAACTCATGATGTCTCCGAACACTCGATCACCAGCACACATTCGAAGCAGGGACACCAAGCCAACTGACTGGCACAAGTGCATACACACACACACACACACACACATATATACAAACAAAAAAACAATGCGGAACAACCACCGACTCACCTTCATCGCAGTGGGTGTCCTGTTTCACTTGTTCTACCTGTGGTCCATCTTCGACATCTACTTCGTGTCGCCGCTGGTGCACAACATGCAGCACTTTCGCAGCACCGAAACGCCACCAGCCAAGAGGCTGTTTCTCATCGTGGGGGATGGCCTGAGAGCGGACACCACCTTTGACAAAATCACCCATCCCGTCAGCGGGGAAACCACCTACCTGGCGCCATTCATTAGGTCGCTGGTCAAGAACAACGCAACGTACGGTATTTCCCACACCAGAATGCCCACTGAATCGAGACCAGGCCACGTTGCCATGATCGCCGGGTTCTACGAGGACGTGAGCGCCGTCACCAAGGGCTGGCAAGAGAACCCAGTGGACTTTGACAGCTTCTTCAACCAGTCTGCACACACATACTCATTCGGGTCGCCAGACATCTTGCCGATGTTCAAGGAGGGCGCGTCGGACCCACACAGGGTGGATGCCTGGATGTACGGCCACGAGTTTGAGGACTTTACACAGTCCTCCATCGAGCTGGACGCATACGTGTTCAGGCACTTGGACCAGCTGTTCCACAACTCCACCGTCGATACCGCGCTGAGGGAGGAGATCATGCAGCATGGCAACGTTTTTTTCTTGCACCTGTTGGGCTGCGACACCGCGGGCCACTCGTACAGACCGTACTCTGCCGAGTACTACGACAACGTCAGGTACATCGATGAGCAAGTGGCCGTGCTGGTGGAGAAGGTCCGCGACTTTTTCGGCGACGACGACACCGCGTTCATCTTCACCGCCGACCACGGCATGAGCGCTTTTGGCTCGCACGGTGATGGCCATCCAAACAACACCAGAACGCCGCTGGTGGCGTGGGGGGCTGGCCTGAACACGCCAGTGCGGAACGAGAAGCCGGAGTACGACAACTACACCGCGACGTGGGACCTGGCAGAGGTGAGACGCAACGACGTGAACCAGGCTGACATTGCCTCGCTGATGGCGTACCTGATCGGAACCAACTACCCGGCCAATTCGGTGGGCGAGCTGCCGCTGGCCTATCTCGCCGGCACAGAGGAGGCAAAGCTAAAGGCGCTGTACAACAACGCGAGGAGCATCCTGGAGCAGTACCTGGTCAAGGAAGCTGAGGTCATCGCGTCCCAGTTCCGCTACAAAGAGTACCACGCGTTTGTCCAAAAGCCCCACGGCGAGTATCTTGCCGAGATCGAGGGCCTGATCGAGCGGATTGCGCAGGGCGAGGGCGAGCTGGAGCCGCAGGCGATTGCGCTGACCGAGCAGCTGATGAAAGCAACGCTGGATGGCCTGCAATACCTGACCACCTACAACTGGCGCTTCATCAGAACCGTGGTGACGCTCGGCTTTGTCGGCTGGATCACGTACTCCTTCACGCTCTTTTTGAGGCTCTTTATCCTCGACAAGGAGTACCAGCTCAGGACGTCTGCGCTAAACTACGCCACATTTGGCCTGCTGTCCGCGGTGCTGAACTGGGTCCTGTACTACCAGCGGTCTCCCTTCAACTACTACATGTATCTGCTGTTCCCGCTGTTCTTCTGGAGCCAGATCTCCACCAACCGTGTTATCCTGCACGAGGGTGTGCGCGAGTTTTTCAAGGGCATCTCTGTCGCCAAGAGGCTCGGCATCGCAGCAGGCATCGTGGGCGTCTACGAGGGGATCGTGTACGGGTTCTTTGACCGGTGGGTGTTCACGCTGGTGTTCAATGTGCTGGCGTTCTACCCGCTCGCTTGCGGTGTCACCGGCGTGCGGACCAACCTGGGGTGGATCGTCACAAGCACATGCATCTCTGTTTTTACGCTGTTCGACGCCGTCAAGCTCGAGAGCCTGGGCCAGATCAACGTTTCCGGTGGGCTGATCCTGCTGAGCGCGGTGTACGCGGTGGCGCACGTCTACAGGCAGATCAACCGCTACACGCTTGCTGTTTTGAGCGGGCAGATCCTGCTCGTCGCGCTGATGCTGTTGGTTGCCAACAAGTCAGTCACGTCGCTGCAAAGCAGAAGCGGCTTGCCGCGCGACGCACAGGTTGGCGGCTGGACGGTCTTTGGCGTCTCGCTGTTTGTGATGCCATCCCTGCACTACCTGCGGCCACAGAACAACTACAAGGTGCGGCTGCTAATCATTTACCTGACACTCGCGCCGGCGTTTGTCATCCTGACCATCTCGTTCGAATCCTTCTTCTACGTCCTGTTTACCAGCTACATTGTCCAGTGGATCGAGATCGAGTCGGCCATCAAAGACATCAACGGCAGGGCGCGGTCCGGGCAGCACAACTGGCTGCAGCTGTTGAGGGTCTCGGTGATTGGCTTTTTCCTGCTCCAGGTGGCGTTCTTTGGCACCGGGAACGTGGCCTCCATCTCCTCTTTCTCCCTGGACTCTGTGTACAGGCTGCTGCCGATCTTTGACCCCTTCCCCATGGGCGCGCTGCTGATGCTGAAGCTAATTGTGCCGTATGTTCTGCTATCGACCGGGCTGGGCATTCTGAACCTGAAGCTGAACATCAAGGACTACACCATCTCGTCGCTGATCATCTCCACCAGCGACATTCTGTCCTTGAACTTCTTTTATCTGCTAAAGACCGAGGGTAGCTGGCTGGACATTGGGATCACCATTTCGAACTACTGTCTGGCGATCCTGTCCTCGCTGTTCATGCTAATTCTGGAGCTGCTTGCCCATCTCTTGCTAAAGAACGTGACCATCAGCGAGCCGGCCAGCGAGGAGAAAAAGGCGCAGTGAAGCGGGAGAAGCCTCGGTGGCCTGCACCTGCGCGCACCAAATGTAAATAGAGTGTGATCCAAGCCAGAGATGTCGTTAGCATAGCAGCTATGTAGAAAACGTATGTACATCCTCCAACACGGCCGGAGTTGCATCGACGTTTGTGTCGCTTCGCGTCATCGCGCCGTGTAAGGGGACCAACTATGAGTATTCCGAGTCTTTCTGTCTTTTTCGTTCCGGTTGCTGGTTGTAGTTTGCCAGTTATCCCCATGGTGCTAGGGTGGCAGGGGCGACGAGAGCGGCAAGAGCGGCTAGGGGGCACTCAGAGGCGGTATCGTGAGCAACAAAGATGTGAGCAAAGCCAGCCACATTTACAGCAAAAAAACTAAAGACAAAAAGAAAAACAACAAAAAAAAAAAAAAGGATAAAGATAACAAAAAGATAATAAAAGGACACCATCAGCAGCTACAAGATCAATTGCTGTAGTATACAATGTCCCCATCTGTGCCTGCGATGGAGAATACACTGAGTGAAAATAGCTCCTTGTTGGCGACAGGCCCACGGCACCAAAGACAACAACACCTGCAAGACCAAAACCAAGATCAAGACCAAGACCAACAGCAACAGTCTGTGCAAGAGATCACCGCCGAAGGAATGGAGTACGTGGCCGAGCAAACCGGGATCGCAGTTCTGGAAAGCGCGATTGCCGAGGAATCGCAGGATCATGAAACTGAAGAGTCCAGGTGGCTTCGCGAGATACGCATGCGACACCAATCGCTGAGCTGGTACCGTCGCCCCAGTATCTTGATACTCTGCGGTATCCTAATCCTGTGTTCGCTCATGGAAAGCATGCTTCTCTCGCCGATGGTTGTACTGTCCCTCAACAAGATCTGCGAGGGCATCGCAATCGAAAATGGCACGTTTGTCGCTGGCCAACCACCACAGTGCGACAGAGCCAGCGTGCAGTCGGTTTTCTCGACAATCCAGTCGACCGCGCTGATCATTCTTGGTATTGTCGGCACTCTGATGTCGGGGAAGCTGGGTGAACTGTCGGACAGGTTTGGCAGGATCCCGGTTTTCAACTACATGGGCAGCATCCGACTGCTGAGCATAATCCTGCAGGTCTACATGGTGCTGCCATCGACGCCGTACCACAAGTGGGGCCTCATCGCGGCCATGGCGTCACCGGCGCTGGGCGGCAACATGCTGGCCCTGATTGCGAATGGCAACAGCTACATCTCCGACATTGTGGAGCCGGAGATGAGAACGCTCGGCATCAGCGTGTTGATGAGCTCCATCTACGGTTCCATCGGGGTTGGGCCGCTGGTGGGCTCTACGGCAATCCGGCTCTCGGGGGGCAACGCTTTCATACCGTTCTACATCGCGGTCGCCCTGGGAGTGGTCTTTATCGTGCTATGTTCGACGGTCATTGTGGAGCCCAGACACATCGATGCGCGCAGAAAGTCCCAGGCCCAATATCTCAAGAGAAGACAGAGCATCGACAGCGCCAGGTCGTTGGTCTCGAGAGGTTCTGCTAAGGAGCTCGGAAAGCGGCCTCTCCTGCAGCTGCTGAACCTGCTCTCGCCCGTGAAGAAGCTGTGGCTGAAGCCCACCGTAGCGGGCTCGCTGATCCCGCGGTACACGGTGTTGATGCTGTTGGGAATCGACGTTCTGTTCATGTGCGCGACAGCAGCACTGATGCCTGCGCTCGCGCTGTTTGCTACGTTTCAGTACCACTGGGAATCTGTGGAGCTTGGGTACTTTGTTTCTGTGAGTGGTCTCGGGCGTGCCGCTGTTCTTCTGTTGATCTCACCGTTGTTTCTGCACCTGCTCAAGAAGCTGTACACGCCGCTGGTCGACTCCATCGACAAGATCGACATCATCTCGATCAGGGTTTCACTCGTCTTTGTCACACTGGCTGTGGGTGCCGTGATACTGGGCAACTCCTCAGCTGCGATGTTTTTCTGTGCTGTGCTACAGTCGCTGAGCGCGTTCTGCTCCCCCACGATCCAGTCCGCGGTGATCAAGTACTGCTCCAAGAGTGCAACAGGCGAGTACTTTGGCGCCATGGCGTTGTTGAGAAGCTTGGTGATGCTGGTGGTTCCTCCCCTTCTGTTGCGCATCTACGGCCACACGGTGTCGCTCGAGCCGAAACTGTTCCTGTATGTGCCGCTCTGCTGCGGCATGCTTGCGATCGGGCTGAGTTGGTTCTTGAGGATTGTTGAGGACCATGAACTCCTGAGAAGAAACAGCCAGGTCGGGTTGGGTGACGGTGTCGGTGAAAGGCGTGCATCCACGGCACGCTCGTTGAGGCTTCCAAGAAGCGTGTAATAGACACACACACACACACACACACACACAGAGAGAGAGAGAGAGAGAGAACAATCGACGGCAGGAGAGCGATGCAGACGGCGTGTTTGAGAAAACCAATTTTCCTTCCCCCACACCGTCATACCTCAGAGTCATCCACAGCAACTTACTGTTACTATGGTAAACGGGCGGGTAGACACTAGTCTGCTTGTTTACTTGTTTGCTCCTTCTTTTTTTTTTCTTTTCTCTTTTGTTACTTCTGTATCTCATTTCTATCGACCTGCGAGGTATTCAGATCTAACGCTTTTCGTATTATATATGGTATCACCGTACACCAAGGCATATTCCACACCAGCTACGCTTCTGACCGTTTGGACCAAAAGAAGCCTGGGTTGCGCTTATCACCCCGTAGTGCAGCCCATACCGATCCACCTGGTAGGCAATGTTGAGAAACAAAACCCATACAATACACATGAGATCATGTCGTGTACCGGATTATCTGCGGCCTGAGAAGAGCGTATTTCGAGGGCTGCAGTGCCAAGAAAATAATAGAGATAAAGTTGCATGAGCCTAAAAAATAGTCTCGTATTAATTGTTGGCAGAACTTTACGTAAAACAGTAAATTAACAGGCAGATTACCAAAAGAGTTGACGATCTAAAAGGTATAAATATGACTGGAAGGTTCGCTAGAACTGGTTATAGTAAACACAGGAAATCCAAACAACTTTGGAAAATATCTGAAAAGGGCAAGCCTAACATATCATGTCAGCCGAAGAATTGTTCAACAGTCTAACTGAAGCGAGCCAGCAACAGCTAATTTCCTGGGAGGACGCATTACCCAACACCACCTTTGCGCACTACACGACGGAGCCCGAGTTTGGTGATCATGTGCTAGTCGCGTATGCTTACAACACCAACGGGACTGTGTATGATACGGTGAACTTGGAGGCTCACGAAAACGTTTCTGCTATCCTCGTTGAGATGATGAAGAACATTGAGAATGGCCAGGTGGGTTGTCCTATTGACACCCCAGAAAGCACCACAGTGTCGAGTCGTGGGGCGTTGAAAACTCGCTCCCTGATCTAGAGGAGCGTGTCAGAAGTGATTGGGGCTGGTTTTGTGGGATTTTCCTTTTTAGTTTGCAGTGGGTACCAAGTGCGATACTTGCGGTTTTGATGTGAAACGGTGATGAAAACACTTGCTTACGCAATTGTACTTGGCCCGGTTCAAGCACCTGTTGTGTTTCACAGAAAGATCCCAGCAAAGTTGCAGAATTTAGAGTGCTCTGTGTGTGCCGAGTATTGCTAAGGCAGACGTGGGAGGATGTGTGAGAATCAAGTAGCAGTAAACATGCAAATAAACGCGCCTCTGATCATTTGTAAAAGTTGAAAATCTAGGTCCAAGAAAGGAAAAGAGAGTATATAGGTATATGTACACATACACTGCATGGCATTTGCGACGCATTAGCAAGATCATACGTTGTGTGTCATCTGCAACCTAGATAAAATTTAACCGAGCTTTTTCAGGGCTTTTCCAAACCCGGGCGAGCCTTGCCGATGCTTTTCAGCAGGCGGGCGCAGGCGGGTGTAGGTATTGCAAAAGTCGCAATTGCATATCCTGTGGAAATCTTCACACGGCAGCCAGTCGCAGTAGATTTACAACCAAAAGAGTGTCCGGGCTGCGTCTGTCATTTCCGCAAAGGCATTTCTGTGACGATCGGCAGAGGCTGTAGGCCATGTCTTGCACGGCGGGGCCAGTAGGCACACTTCTGCCGACTTGCGTGAAAAGACCTTGACTGTAAAGTCACTAATAAACGCAAGGCAGTTGTGTTTTGCGCCTCGCCCACAGCTTCTGCATGCACGTATCAACTTACTCTCCCGCCCACCTACACCCCTTCTCTCTGCAAAGGCGGCCAACGGAGTTTCACTCTATACCGCTTCTGCACGCTATTTTTCCGAAAACTTCTCGGCCCGTCTTCCATAACACCTCGGCACATGAGCAACTCCTGGCTTGCCTGGCCGAGCAGAGTCCTGCGCCCGTGGTATCACAATGACATCATCAAAAACGAAAAAGAAGCGGTTTGTAAAAGGGGGAGAAAAAAAAAAAGAGAAAAAAGAAACGAAACGGATCTGGAAAAATCTCAACGGCTTTGCACGCAAAAATTACTGTCGAAAGTTTGTATTGTGTGGCGACAGGCAACGCCACTTCGAGTAGTAAAGCATAGTAGAGTAGAGCAGGCTCAGTCTTTTCTGGCCACACACCGTTCTTTTGAAAACAAGTTTTGTTGGTTAACCATCTCTGGCCACTTGTTTCTCTCCTTTGTGCACCCTTCGAGAAAACAAGTCAGCGAGTCACGTTCCCACAACAGACGAGCCGTATTTCTCCAGGTTCACCCACTGAGGCAAGTCCACTAGATGTACATAGACCCCAGAAAGAACAACCAACTTTCCAGCCTGAATATCGCAAAGAGAAGAAAGATGTCCAGCAATAACGAGTTTGCCGCACACTTGCTTCCTACTGCGCATGCCGACGGTGACGGGGAGTTTCCTCAACAACTTCAGCAACCACAACGACAACTTCTGCAGCAGGGACACGATGGCAGTAGCAACAGCAACAGCAACAGCAACAGCAACAGCAACAGCAACAGCAACAGCAACAGCAACAACAACATGGATGACGGCGACCAGAGAACGCTGCATGGGCGCTCCACCTCGGGAAAGTACTCGCTCTACGACTTTCAAATCCTGCGTACTCTGGGCACCGGCTCCTTTGGCCGTGTGCACCTGGTGCGCTCGAACCATAACGGCAGGTTTTACGCCATGAAGGTGCTCAAGAAACGCACCATTGTGAAGCTGAAACAGGTGGAGCACACCAACGACGAGCGCCGCATGTTATCGGTGGTGTCGCACCCGTTCACCATCCGGATGTGGGGCACGTTCCAAGACGCGCAACAGGTCTTTATGATCATGGACTACATAGAGGGTGGCGAGCTGTTTTCGCTGCTGCGCAAGTCGCAGCGGTTCCCCAACCCAGTGGCCAAGTTCTACGCAGCAGAGGTGTGTTTGGCGCTGGAGTACTTGCACTCCATGGACATCATCTACCGTGACTTGAAGCCCGAAAACATTCTGCTGGACAAGAACGGCCACATCAAGCTGACCGACTTTGGGTTCGCCAAGTACGTTCCCGACGTCACGTACACGCTCTGCGGTACGCCGGACTACATTGCACCAGAGGTTGTGAGCACGAAGCCGTACAACAAGTCCGTCGACTGGTGGAGCTTTGGCATACTGATCTTTGAGATGCTGGCGGGCTACACGCCGTTCTACGACTCCAACACGATGAAGACATACGAGAACATCTTGAACGCGGAGCTGCAGTTTCCGTCGATTTTCCATCCAGACGCCCAGGACCTGCTGTGTAGGCTGATCACGAGAGACTTGAGTAAGAGGCTGGGAAACCTGCAGAACGGCAGCGAGGATGTCAAGAGACACCCGTGGTTCAGCGAGGTTGTTTGGGACAAGCTGCTCTGCAGAAACATCGAGACACCATACGAGCCACCCATCCAGCCGGGCCAGGGGGATACCTCTCAGTTTGATAGATATCCAGAAGAGACAGTCAACTACGGTGTCCAAGGCGAAGACCCGTATTCTACTCTTTTTGCCGAGTTTTAAAAGGGGCCAGCCGGCAAGGTGGCGGGGTGGCCAATAGCTTTGCAACAAGCGTGCAACAAGCGTGCAAAGGTCGCTTTCGCCAAAAGGGAGGAAACTGCCGCACCTCATTACATAACTGCTATTTGTACATTATTTTCATCTGCTCTACCCTCTTCATTTGGTGACACCGTGATATATTCTCAAAAATAAAAACAATCGCGCGTACATAGCGACCTAGACGTTGGCATCGAAAATTTTTCTTTTCAAGCACTAACGACCAAGCCAGTCTGCCTGCCTGCCAGCTAGCCAGCCCGTTGGTTAATTGTAAGCACACGCATACGTACATACACGCCTTCTCCTTTTGTCGAGCTCCATACATCCAACATGTCCCGTGTCGTAAAACAGCTCAAGTTTCTAAACAGAATCAGCTTTGCCACTAAGAAGCCACAGGTCGTCGCCGACCCGGAAAAGTACGCCGCCTTGAACCTGACCTTTCAATGGCAGAACCACAACGGCCACATGGGTGCTCGTAAGTTTTGGCGCGAGTTTCTGCCCACGCTACAGTTTTACAACCCTGACCTGAAGATCCAGGTTACTAGAATCAAAAACGACAACAACAAAGACGCCAGCGTTCCCTGCACTCTGGAGATCGTGTCGAAGGATGGTAGCGTGGTGGACCAGCTTGACATGAAAAACAAGGACCAGAACGCCATCATGGACGAACTGTTGAGCAAGCTCGAGCACACCAGGGTCCCAGAGCGGGATCTGGTGAAGGTCTAGTCTCTGCAAAAAAAGATCAGAGCAGGGCAAATCAGAGCGAAACACAAGCACAAGCACATGCACGAGCACACGCATGAGCACAAGCACGAGCACAGACACAAACACATCTTGTATATATCCTTACGTATCAAATCATACAGTAATTCGTACAAAACTGCAGACTATACTGAGAGTATCGAGATCGCTGCGTATGGGATATCCGACAACGTAACGCAACAGCCCTCCTCGCTTCCTCCTCCCATCTCAGGCCAAGAATCATGGTCTCACCAATGAGCCAGAGCCCACGAAAGATGATCCTTCGTTCAATCTGATACACAGCGAGACGTGGATTCGTGAAAAAAAACAAACTTTCCGAGCACACCTCTCGCCTCGACCGGCATAAATCTATTTCAAGACTCACTCGAGCCATCCAACCCCGACACATCAGCAGTATAAACACACAATGTCAAAGTCTTCTATCCTAGATAAAGTAGCGTTTGCGAAGCTAAACGGAGTGGTCCTGCCACCAAGCGCCATCGTTCATACCGAGCCAGAACGCAACGAGCTGTTGGTGACACTGGTGTACAGGCTACAGAAGCTAAAGTACTTTATCTCGCGGGAATTGTACGACGCGCTGTCCATGCTCGACAAGGTCACGCTCGTGGTCAAAGCACAGGATTTGCTCAGCATTGCAGAGGAGTCGCTTGGTGCACACGTGCCCATGGATCCCTTCTACCCCAACTTTCCCAAACAGGTGATGGATGCGTCGACGTGCGAGCTGTACCTGAACGCGATCTTGCACTACTGGACTGGGGGCACGTGGAGGCCAACCTATGCCAAGGACACCAGGACGCCGCTCTGCGAAGAAGACAAGGAAAAGGGCTGGGTGAAGATCGGGCTGCTTACCGAAAAGGACGTCAAGGAGTACTTTTTCAAACTGCTGCGGTCCAAGGACTCGGTGCCAGAGTCGCTGTGCGAGTTTCTGACAGCGTGCATCGACAAAAAGTGGTACCAGGACTACAGCGGCGAGATACCATTCAAAGAAACCAGCTGCCGCATCGCAGCACACATGATGAAAAACGGCGAGGCGATCGACGCATATGTCAACAGCAGCACAGACATACTCCGGGTGATGGCACTCCTCTCTGACGCAGACGTAGAGCTAAAGAAAAAGGTGCGTTTCAAGTCGTTGAAGCGCAAAACACGTCGCCTGCTGGTGTCTGCGCTGGAAAAGAACATCGACGAGTCCGACATCAAGCGGTATGCGTCGCTGTGGAAAGTTGCGTTCCACAACCTGCACGTCGGAGAATACGGGGGTGAGGTGGCCCGGGTTGCATCCAGATACAGAAAGGAAAAGAACGTGGCAACTTTCGAAACAATCGTTGCCGAGGCCATCAAGGCTGGAGATATTCCACTGGCCATCTCCAAGCTACGGAGCAGACCCTCCTTGCTTGCGCGCTCCCTGGACAAACTGCTGCGGGACGCAGGCACTGCAGAACAGTCTGCCTTTGTCATTGCAGAGTTTGAAAAGGTTGTGGACAAGGTAGAAACAAAAATCTTGTTGCAACTTCTGGGCCACTTCAAGGGCCGTGAACAGCATACCAAAAACAAGAGGGTGGTGTTTACCGCCGGGTCTGAAGGCAGGGCACTGTTGGCGCCGCCTCTCAAGGCTATGGACGGGGCCATCGTGGAGAAAGTGTCTGGTGTCATCAAAGACGCACTACGCAGGAGCTTTGCCAAGAGAAAGTTGATTTCACCGGGCTCAAAAGTGTTTGTGGAGCCAGAGTTGTCCAAGATCCTACTTCCCTCGCAGCTAGCGTCGATCACCGAGGACAAGCGGAGCATTGCCCGTGGCTCGCGTGTCTCGATAGACTTGGATGAGTTGCACTCGGACAAGAACGTCATCCGCACCTTTGTACACTGGGTTGGTCGCGACGTTGACCTATCTTCACTGTTTTTGAGCGCGGATTTGAAAAGTTCTACTGTACTTTCCTATAGCAATTTGAAGCAGAAGTATGCTTGGCATTCCGGAGACATAGTCGACGCCCCTGCTCCGGAAGGCGGCTCAGAGTTTATTGATGTGGACATCGAAAAGGCTCTGGCAGCAGGTATTCGATACATGGTCACGGACTTGCGGGTGTTTAGCGGGCCATCCTTTCTCAAACACGAACGGTGCTTTAGTGGCTACATGCTGCGCAAAGAGCCCCAGTCGGGCGAGATTTTTGAGCCCACCACCGTCAAGGCAAAGTTCGACATCACCAGTAACTGCCACACTATCGTCTTGTGCGCTTTTGATCTTGTGTCAAGAGAGATGATCTGGCTGGACACAAATCTCCCGGGTCTGGCTGACAAGCACAATGCGCTGGCCGGCAACGTGGCAAGTTCTGTCGACATGTTTAGAGCGTACTTGGACATGTGCCAGAGCAAAGTCACCATCCGGGAGCTGGTGCAGCTGCACCAGGAATCCGTCGGTGCGACGATAGTTGACGATCCGAACGATGCGGACTTTGTCGTTGGTTTCGGCCACGGAGACCTGGATGTGTACGACTTTGCCAGGATAAACTCAGAATGGATATGAAACCAAGCAGTGCGTATTATGTATCCTTTTCCATACATGTATATGTAGGTATCTTTCTTTTCTTCCCGTCTCCCTTGTTTTCTCCATAAATATGCCCGTCTGCGAGCACCTTACCTTGGCAAGCGAGCAGAGAGCGGCGGCAGCAGTCATCGTACATGACTACAGCTGGATATATGCGTGTGACTGTGCGTGCGTGTAGAGCGATCTCCTTTAGTGCGACGGGCGGCCGTGCAGAGCGGGCGAAAAGGCCCAGATGACTGCCCGCCCTGCAGCAGCAGCAGAGCAGAGATCCACCTGCCGTGTATATATAAAAGCGCATCGGCAGAAGCTACCGAAAAGTGCCTATCCGTCTCCCCTCCCCGACGCCAGTTCTTCTTGTTGTCAGTATCTGCAATTCGAGATGGTGGTGACAGTTATGCAGAGTTACCGCAAACACTGGCTGATATTCAAGCAGTTTGTGGTGTTACACAAAAAAGATCTATTAAAAACCTACATATTTGTTCCCGTGGGAGTGCTACTAATCCTTTGCGTGCTCTACGGAGTGGACCGATTGATCCGCAACGTGATCAAGATCGACTTCCCTGCGAGCGTTGCCGTGATGTTGGTCAACTTTGCGTTCATGTGCACTTTGTCCGCGTGCAGGAGACAGTACGTGGGCTGGTACGTCAAGATCATCGACGTCCCGCTCAGCTGGAGCTTGCGGTGGATGAACTTGTTCTTCACGCCTGCGTTCGTGACGTTGCCGTTGAGCGAGTGGATCTCGTTCAGAGAAGCCATGCTGATCGTTGCCGTCTTTGTGATTGGATACATGGCCACATTTGTCCTGCTGGCGTACATCACGATTGCGGGTCAAAAACTGGTGGGCAGCAGGAAACGGACAAGCATGTCTGTGCGGCAGGAGGAGTTGGAGAACGGCATGGACCGCGGCTCCAGTTTTGCACCATCCAGCACGTCCCCCAGGCGATTGTCAGAGGAGTCTGCGTCCTCCATAAACGCCTACGATGGCACAGACCAGCTACCAGAAGGTGCTGCTGGAAAGGCTCAACAAGGCACACAGGGGCGGCATCGGGAGGAGCGTGAAGAGCACGATGAGGAAGAAGAAGAGGAGCGTGAAGAGCACGATGAGGAAGAAGAAGAGGAGGAGTACGAGACCCTCTCGTTGATCAACTTGGCCAGCAACAGCGGACTCGAGATTTCAAGGTCCGCGTCTGCCACCCCTATAGTGCCCAAAACGGCAGCTGTACGAGACACATCTAGCCACATTGCTTCACCGCTGATGCTGCTGCAGGACTCCGTCTCCTCCGACGGCTCTTGTCCATCCAGGAAGCACACAGCACGCGGCCTGCTGTCATACAGGGGCAGCCCGGTGGGGGACGAGTCCAAGACAACACCGATCCAGCCCCCGGAGCCGCTGCTACCCAAAAACGACACATCAGTGACGGTCGGTGACAGCCACAGCTCGAGCCCGGTGGTGTGCGAACGCGCCGTAACAAGACAGTTTTCGCGGCAGGTGGACCACTTTTTCTCGCTTAACATGTGGGAAAAGCACTTGCACCACGTCCTCTACGGCGTGGGCTTTTTCGCAAGCATTTTCCCCTACTACTTTTCCTGGTACATCATGCCGTTCCAGTTCTTCACAGCGGTGGTGACATTTATGTTTATCACGCACGCGCCGTTGCTCCCCAGCCCCAAGTACAAGCGCTTCCTACACCCTGTGATCTGCTCCGTCGCGCTCACATGGATCATCATGTTGATCTCGGTCATGATCAAATACCAGAGGGTTGTCTACTTTCTACGCGAGTTGCGCGACTACAAGACGGGGAGGACATATTTGCACTTGTTTGACAACAACCAGTTTGGCTACCACGAGTGGCCCGGCGCAGGCGACATCTTCAGCTCCTGCATGGACGTGTCGATCGTGGGGTTGTCGATGCCCATGTTTGCGTACAGACACGATCTCCGCAGACACTGCCTAAGCATGATCCCGCCGATCCTACTACTATGCGCGGCCTCGCTCTTGCTCTACCCGATTATCTGCTACCACATCGGGATCTCCGACACACGGTCCATCGGGTTCGTGGGCAGAAGCATCACGTTGGCGTTGGGCACACCGACAATCAGCAACTTGGAGGGCTCGGTCACCATCATGGCGGTGACGACGGTGGTGAGCGGCATTGTTGGCGCGTTGACGGGCGGGCCCATGCTCGACCTCATACGGGTGCCGGAGAACGACTATGTGACCAGGGGATTGACGCTTGGGTGCAACTGTGGCGCTATAGCCACGGCGTACTTGCTAGGCGTCGACAGAAGAGCGGCGGCGATCAGCTCCTTGTCGTTTGTGCTCTTCGGCACGTTCATGGTGGTGCTCAGCTCAATCGGCAGCGTCAAGGACTTTGTGCGGTCGTTGGTGGGCCTCTAGTGCTCTGCACGCAGCCGACGCACATCCCCTCCGGTATATAACCATTTGTAATTTAAGTTTCATTTATATGACGTATTTCGCTCGTACCGTGTGGTTTGAACGCGGACTACGCTCCACGTGACGGCGTTATGTGGGAGGACCGAACTAAGAGAGGGAAAGAGGCAGGAAAAGAGGCAGGGAAAAACAGGAAGAAAAAAAACAAAAAAAAAAAAAAAAAAAAAAGGTCTTGGCATCCCTCAAGATGACAAGTAGTCAAACCAAAGACACACGCCGTTTTCTTCTGGCGTTTGCCAAAACACATCGGTTGCACACCCAACTACAACTACACATATAGACCATACCCAATAGAGATGACAGGATTGTCACAGGAAGAGGGCAAGGTGTCGCGGGGAGACCCTGTCAAAAGATCCCGCTCACTATCCAAATCACTGCGAGGCTTGTTCAGAGCAGCGTCGCCGCCACCCAAGCCAACAAAGGGTCCACCCAACGAACAACCAGTCAGTGGCAAAAAAGACGACATATTGAAAAAGCTCACCGCCAGCAAAGAGGCCGAGCTAAGCAACAGGAGACGAGAGAATGCCGGCAGTAACTTTTCCAGTTCGCCGCCTCTTGCAAACGGGATGCCCAACAGCCCCGTGCTGCCACCCACAAAACACCACCGCGGTTTGCCCTCCCTGGGCAGACTCTCTCTGTCACCACACCGCCAGGCCGCGGACCCAGGTTACGGCTCTGCAGAATCAATAGTGAGTGAAAGCGATAGTTGTACCTCGTCAGACCGGGGCGGCTATGACAAGCGCAGCATGCTGTCGCGGGACAACGTGATAGAGGAGGAGCAGATGCAAGCTCAAGACCGAGACCGAGACCGAGACCGAGACCAAAACCAAAACCAAAACCAAAGCCAAAACCAAGACCATGTTCATGATCAGGGACTGGGGCGGGGGCCGGAGCAGCAGGGGCAGCAGGGACAGCAGCGGTATTTGGAGGAAGAAGACGAGGACGAATACAACCAAGACGTGACAATCGACACCCAGCTCTCCAAGGATTTCGACGTGAAACGTGCGAGCAGCTTGCGGAAGCCAGGGCCCTCCAGGTCGCGGTCCGGATCCAGGTCCCTTTCGATAGGCTCCCGGCATAGAGACCGTGCCACGACGGTGAGCGCGCCAAACATGTCCAAGTACTCCGAGAACGACAGCAAGTGCGTCCTGCAGCATGAAAGCTTCAGACTGTTTGAGGACGGGCGCCACGAGCACAACTTGAAGGTGGTGCCGATCCTGCTGGAGAACCAGGACGGCGAACACCGGGTCAAGTCGTCGTTTTCTCTTTCCGGCTTTTTCAAAGGCCACAAGGACGACGACAAGCTGGAAAGTGCGCTGTCGCTGTTGCCCCGGAACCGGTACGAGCTACACAAGAGGCTAAGTCTGATTCTCGACGAGGATGAAGACGCCGGCAGGGGAGCGGCCACCACAGACAGCTCTGATGAGTACTCCAGCGCCGACGAGCAGGATGACCAGGCGGAAAGACATATTCCCAGGGCGGTGAACCGCTATGCTGCCATCGGCGCGGAAGAGCTGAAGCTCATCAACAAGCTGGTGGCCAAAATCAACGACCAAGGCGAGGAACCGGCTGCATCCAAACCGAACTACACTCTGTGCGAAAAGTACGGCAAGCCCATAGGCGTCATCGGCAACGGTGCTTACGGCACGGTCAAGGTCTGCTGCAAGACGCTGCCGCACGGCGCAGAGGACCAGAAGCACGCCGAAACATACCAGAGAGGAGCATCGTTGTACTACGCGGTCAAGGAGCTGAAGCGCCGGGAGGACGAGCCCCGTGACAAGTTTGGCACCAGGCTGACCTCGGAGTTTGTGATTGGCCATGCGCTCAGCGGCCGTCACAAGAGCACCGACCCGCACCGCTACAGCTCACACCCCAACATCCTAAAGGTGCTGGACCTCATGCAGGCCAACGACGGCTACGTGGAGGTGATGGAGTTCTGCCCCTCGGGCGATCTGTACAGCCTGCTGACACGCACGTCCAAGTCCGGCACGGGCCTGCACCCGCTGGAGGCGGACTGCTTCATGAAGCAGCTGTTGCACGGCGTGCAGTACATGCACGACCACGGGGTCGCGCACTGCGACCTCAAGCCGGAGAACATCCTGTTCAAGCCGAACGGTGTGCTGAAGATAGCCGACTTTGGCACGAGCTGTGTTTTCCAGACCGCCTGGGAGAAGAAGGTGCACTTCCAAACCGGCGCTGTGGGCTCCGAGCCGTACGTTGCGCCAGAAGAGTTTGTTGCCAAGCGCGAGTACGACCCGCGACTGGCAGACTGCTGGAGCTGCGGCATCATCTACTGCACGATGGTGCTGGGCCACTACCTGTGGAAGATTGCGCTGCGGGACAAGGACCCTGTGTACGACTCGTTCGTGCAGGACATGCTCGAGCGCAGCGACTACTACGTATTCGAAGAGCTAAGGCACGTCAACCAGGACCTGAACCGCTGCCGGAAGATGTGTCTGTACAACATTTTCCAGTGGGAGCCCAGCAAGAGGATTGGCGTGGACACCGTTTTGCAGACACCGTGGATGAAGCGGACCAAGTGCTGCGTTGTGTACACTATGAGGCCCTCTCGACAGAGGTGATCCACGCACGGCGGTTCTGCCGATGCGCTGGCCATCATTGCCGGACTCGGCGGCTTCTCGTGCCCAGCACGCCCAGCACGCCCAGCACGCCCAGCACGCCCACATTAACGAGTTATTTGTTCAAAATGTTTTACGTAAAAGGGAATCTATATACAAGTATATGCATTTCATGCGCCGGTTGCCGCCTACACGACCCTGCTGGCCAGGGAACAAATCTTGTTGTAGCCCTTCTCCCTCAGCTCCCTGCCCACACAACCGTCGTTGGCCATGATTCTGGTCCCCAGAGGCTCACCGTTGTTCTTGTTGACCAGGACGCAGGCGTTGTCGCCAAAGCTCACAGTAGAGCCATCTGGACGAGCCATATTTCTTTGCTTGGTGCGCACAACCACGGCGTGGACAATGTCCCCCTTCTTGACTCTGTTGTTGTTGGAGGTACCGGTGATGTTCTGGGTCAGAGGTCTGGCCTTTTGCACAACGCAAACGACCCTGTCGCCGATCCTGGCGGGCGACTTGGGAGAGCCCTTTTTGAGGACCTTGATGCACTCGGCGAGCTGGGCGCCGGAATTGTCGACGACTTTTAGTATGGACTTTAAGTAGATCATGATGAATGGGCCAGGCGTTGATTGCGGGAGCCTACGCATGGGAGGAAAGAAGGGAAAATTTTTCTATTTTGTGTGTCTTCAGCGCCTTTCGTGTGTCGTGAGAGAAATCGGACATTGCAAAATCTGATATCACAAGACACGACACAATACGATAGTGCTCCTACGAAGATCAACAAATCATTACATTTATGCTAGGTCGTACACTGTGGTCTAAATATTACAAGGCGCCGGGTTGCGTCGCTAGTGCGCTGTGGGGGGAAGAAAAGGGCGCTGCCCGGTGCTGGTGCCGCGAGAGGTCTTCGCGCAGCGGCAACTCCAGCATCTCCAAGTCCCAGCGCTGCGTCATGTCCTTAGTCAAACACCCGCGCACTGCGTTGAACAGGCCCTGGAACCTCACGGTTTCTGAACCGGCCTCGCGCTCCAATCTGGCATCACAGACGCGGCGTAGCAGCTCGACATCGTACTTTCCCGACGTGATCATGGCCCTCAGACGGGGCTCGTATTCGTGCTTGAAGGGCAGTCTCCCGGTCAACATGGTGTAGAGGGTGACGCCCAGGGCCCAGATGTCCGCCGAGGGCCCCAGCGGTGGCGGACAAGGTTCGATAAGCTCCGGAGCAGCATAGGGCAGCGACCCGATGTGCGAGTGCGGCGCAGGGGCCGCGCCGTCGTTGAGTGGTTCCAGTTTCTTGCCGGCAGACGCCGCCGCACCCTCAGAGTTCGGTGCCCTTTTCTCTGGAGACAGGGACGTGGAAAACTCTACGCACGTGGTGATTTTGGCGCTTGTCAAAGCGGGCCCGTACGGCTTGGGGAACGAGCTGATGCCCAGCGGGGTGTCGTCATGTGTGAGATGATGGTTTTTGACTATTTTTTGCAGCTTGTTCAGCGGCTTCAGGACAGTATTGGAGGCGGACTTGGGGATGGTGGGCTTTCTTTTGGTCGAGATCCAGCTGCCATCGAGCGGGGAGCGAAACTCCACACTGTCCTTCGGTGTGAGCGAGTGCTTGCTAGTGCTGCTGATGCTAGTGCTAGTGCTAGTGCCGGTGCCGGTGCCGGTGCCGTTGTTGCTGTTGCTACCGCCATCGCCATCGCCATCGCCATCGCCATCACAACCGACTCCTCCATCCTCCTCATCCCTGGCCCTCAGATGGCCAAAGTGGCGGCTCATGCCAAAGTCGCAGACAAGAACCGTCCACGAAAAGTCACTGTCATGCGTGCGCCTCTCTAGGAGACAGTTTTCCAACTTGACGTCACCGTGCACAAAATACTTGGAATGCATGTATTTCAACGCGGCTATGATCTGCAGCGCCAGCTGGATGGTGAGGCGGCATCTGGTGTCCAATGGGACTGCTGAGTGCTCAGCCGTGCCCCACGAGCTAACCAGGTCATACAGGGTGCCGTGGTCGATCTTTTCCGTTAGGCAATAGATGGCGTACTCCTCATCCATCTTCCAGTCGAGCAGGGGCAATATGTTGTCGTGCTTTAGTTTTCGCCAGATGGACACCTCTCTGAGCACTTGGTTTTTAACCTTGGTATTGGCCCTGAACTTGACAATCTTGATGGCCTTTGTCGCCGTCACGGGCGGCTCTGGCGGTGACAAAACCGTCTGATCTTGCCTCGTTTCTGCTATTCCATCGGCGGTCCCATCGACGGTCCCATCGACGGTCCCATTCGCCTCCTGGTACGAGGAGGACTCGTTGCACTCGTAGCACTCCCTGATCATGCCCCATGCGCCAAAGCCAATAACCTTGCCCAGTCGGTGGCCCAGGATAACGGTTCCCCTGTCGTCCGGCTTGAACGAGGACGAGGGCGTGAAGGAGCTCAGAAACTGCGAGGCAAGCGAGCCCTGTCGCGACCTGTTCAACTGGGTGCTGCTCTTTCCGTTGGTCAGCATGTACTTTTTGAGCACAGCCATCAGCAGCCTGTGGTCCTGGTCGGGTGCGATCTCCAGCAGAAGCTTTTTGCGCTGGGTGTAAGGCAACGACATAAAGTCGCGGGGCACTTTTCTGGCGATGGCCTTCAGGTCTTCGAGAGCAAGCTTTGCTTCGAGCAGAGAGGCGCCTATCGGAGTGGACGCCAGGGACGAGAATGTCAGAGACGAGGAGGACGGGTTTTCGAGGCTGGACTTCTGCCTCTTGAACCGACCAGCCGTCGCCAGCGGGGACACAAATCTCGAGGCGCTGATGAGCGGGTGGGTGCTCTGTGCGGAAAAGTTGGGGTTCGGAAGCGCGTTCGACGACGTCGAGTTCATGGGCGGCGACTTGAGCTTGGGAAGCGGGATCGGGGCCACCTGCGCGTGCGAGGACTGGAGGATCATCGACGAAGAGTTGCTGTCGTAGTGAAAGTCCGACTCGTCGTCGTCGGTCCATGTGTTGTAGCGCGACAGCGTGTTGGAGTCTTGGCGGCCCACATTTGCCAGGGCGCCCTCATGCTGCCACTTGAGCACCTCGTCGGAAAAGTCAAAGTCCGGGATGTATTCATCTTGCATGTCGGCGAGCGGCGTGATGGCCTCATTGTAGCCCTGGAGCTGCTGTGACGAGCGACGGGGGCTTTCGCCGATGGACGAGTACCGCCTTCTGCGGCCGACGGGTACGCTGATTTCGATGGGCTTGGACCTGTTGTCCCCGTCACCGGTCCTCGAGAGGGAGGGTCCGGTTGACGTTTGGGAGTCGTGGTGGATGGGGCGGTAGCGGAGATCGTCGTACATACGCCTGCCCGTGACGTCGTTGAAGTTGGAGCGCTCGGTGTCCGAGTAGACCCTGACCAGAGTATTTCTGGAGCCCGACTCCTGTTCCAGGCGGTATATTCGTTTTGGCTCAAAGTATAGGGTGTCTTTTTCGTCTTCGTCGTCATTGCTATCTTCATCGCCTTCGTTGTTGTCGTTGTCGTTGTCGTTGGCATTACCGTCACCATCGTCATGGTGGCTGCTGCCGTTGTTCCCGCCGTGGCTTTCGGCTGTCTGCGCATGTCTGTGGCCTCCACGGGGTTCTGCTTGAGTGTCCGTTTCAAGAATGCTGGTGCGCTGTGTAGTGGTGCTCTTGTGTTTTAATTCGTGGTGTTCATGGCGTTCATAAAACTTGTTGTGCTCATGGTTTTCGTTGTGCTCATAGGTTTGGTTGTACTCCTCCTGGTCCTGACCCTGCTGTCTCAAGGATCTTAGAGAAGCGACTGAAACCACCTCTGCGGGAAAGTCTCTCTCCAGCGCGGTTGGCGTATTGTTTCTCTTTAAAATTGGGTCGACGCCGTATCCGTTGGACATATCAACATTATCTCAGATTTGTCTCTGGTTTGGTCTAGTGAATGGTTCTGCCCGGCTGCTTGTTTGTGGGAATCACGCTGAGTGGCGCTCCAACTCCTCCCAGATATTTATCATGCCATCAGAAAGAGAGAAAAAAAAAAAAAAAAAAAAACCTCCACAAGGGCGGAACATCTCACATCACATAACACGGACGAACGATTCCCCTGTCACGTGCTTCGAAGTCGCAGGCGACATAAATGTATTGACTGTACAGAGTAGTGCGCTTATATACATATACACATACACATACACATACACATACACGTGTGCGTGTTTTTGCACGCGGCTATTCTTTCTTTCTGTGTTGTGTTCGTTGTAGCATTCAGTTTACAGAATAAATAATATCGTATCGTCTCATTTCATAGAATAAACAAGAGGAGAGGGAGAAAACAAAGTCTGGAAAAACACCGGCCGGAGATGTGGCTCGGTTTACCCCGTAGAGCTTAGACGTTGACTCTTTCCAACTCTTCTCTACCAGCCTTGGTGTACAGGTACTCGTTGTAGTCTCTACAGTTGACCCACCAAGCCCAGTACAAGCCGGCAGGGATGACCATGTACAAGACCTGGGCCTTGGCTCTTCTGAAAGTGTTGAAAACGGCGTTGTAGTAGATGCCGGCCAAAGGCTTTTGAGCATAAGGAGAAACGGCGTAAGAGGTGATACCCTTTTGAGCTGGGGAACCCATGTTACCCCACCATCCCATGTAAGTTTTAGCGTGTGGACCACCCATATTGTCTGATGTAGTAGTGTTGATGTAAAAGCTTGTGCGTGTGTTCTAGTTCACGTACCAATGGTGAAAAGAGAGGAAACGGAAAAGAAAGTGTATTAAAGGACCAAGGATGTGTCCCACGAGCTTTCTCTACGGTGTGGGCAAGATAGAGGAGGGAGGGCGAAAAAAAAAAAAAAAAAAAGCACAAAACCGAAAACACCGGCAGAAAATTCTGCGAATGTGATTGGTCTGTTAGCATTGTGTGTCTCCGAGTACGTAGATCACTGAGTACGCGCGCCGTCGTACACACACACACACACACACACACACACGCAATCGCTTCTGGCTGTTGTGGCCGTCTTTATCGCCCTTTATTAGCAATACACACATACATCGCTAGGTACATATATCTAAGATGAGAACTTCAACTGCCAGAGGAGGATAAATCACTAAATAAAAATTGGAAAGGAAAGAAAAAAAAGAAAGAAAAAAAAGATAAAAGGTAAAAGAGAAAACAACTAAACGAATAAGTAAAAGCAAAAGAGGAAAAAGCACAGCTTATTTCGTTCTCTTGTAGATCTTGTCCAAAAACACAGACAAAACCTCGGCCTTGAACCCACGCGATTCGTCGGTCTTGGAGATCTTGTCTCTCAATTCAGCGGCAACCCTTTCCTCGTACTCGTGGTACGCACTCTGGATGTCCAAGTCGTAAAAGATCTGCTTACACTTCTTCTCGCTCTCGGCGTTCTTTCTGCCGTAGTTTTCGTCCAAAACCTTTCTTTGCTCTGGGGTGCACAACTTCAAAGCGGTGTTGATGACCCAAGAACACTTGTTGTCTTGGATGTCGGTACCGATCTTGCCAATGTCTTCTGGCTTGCCGAAACAGTCCAAGTAGTCGTCCTGGATCTGGAAGTACTCACCCAATGGGATCAACACGTCCTTGGCCTGCTTCAAGTCCCTCTGGTCGTTGATGCCGGCAACAAACATGGCCAAGGCAACAGGCAAGTAGAACGAGTAGTAGGCGGTCTTGAACACAACGATGAAGGAGTGTCTGTCCAACGAGAACTTGCTCAAGTCCACGTGGTCCTCTGGCGCGGTGATCAAGTCCAACAACTGGCCCAATTCGGTCTGGAAGGTAACGTCGTGTAGCAACTCCAGTAAGTCGACGTAGAAGGGCTCGCCTCTAAAGTTCTTTTTCAACAAACAGTAGATTGCACCCTCCAGCATGAACGCGTCGTTGATGGCAATGTCGCCGACGTTGTCCACACGGTACCAGCATGGCTGGCCTCTTCTGGTGATGGACTTGTCCATCATGTCGTCTGCAACCAAAAAGTACGCTTGCAACAACTCGATACACCAGCCGAGTGTGGACACCTTGTTGTACTCCTCCGCGGTGAGGTCCTCGTGCGAGCCGAGACCCTTCAAGATGACGTAGGTGTCGATGACGGACAACCCTCTGTTCAACTTGCCGCCGGGCGTGTTGTAGGTTAGGGACTTTTTATACCACTCGACCGCGTCGGCTGGCATGCCGTAGTCGTCCAACACGGACGTTAGCTCTTTGACTAGTCTTGGGAATTCTGCGACGAACCTGGTTCTGTTGTCTTGCTTGGTCATGGCTGGGATATCTTTGTAGGTTTGTGAAGTGGGGTGGTTGGTTTGGTGTTTCAGGCAACGGTGTGTTCTGTTTGTTGTAATCCCTGGTGGAATTGTTGGTGTAGCCTGCTGTCCAGAGGCAGGATAGACCGTGGTTTTTTGTTCAAGATCCTGTCGTTTATATACCGCCCGATTTTTCGCCACCTGAGGGCCCGCGGCCCTAGATGCAATAAAGAGGTTCGTTCTTGGAAACGGTTTTGTAACGCTTCGATGCTTTTCGGCAGTCGTAAGCGTATTTTCGAGGAGTTTGGCGCGACCGCCTCGTTCCGAGCGCGCCCATACACGTGATTCTTCATCGTTACCCTGTCCTGGAATGGGCGGTTCGATGCGGCTGCTGCTGGCTCGACACACCGAACAGCAGGGGAAGCCTGGTTAGGAGGGTGACAAGGCGTGGTTCGTTTTTGTGGTTTGGCTGCACTGCAGGACCTGGCGTGCAATTTAAAGCGCAGCCGCTGGCGGAGCAGGAGACCGTGAAGCGCTGCACGCCCGCTAGAATGCGATGCGACCACTTGGAAGCGGGTTGCATCTCCCTCATTTTCTTCAATTTTCTATGTTTTGTGTCTTTTACTATACATGGGGGTGATTATATAACAAAATGCATCTCGGGCAGTTGTGCTCTCAGCCAGCAAGTTAGTGTCTTCTGGTGCGCTTGCTCTTGCCCGGGCGTGGAGCCTTGCCCTTCATCTTTCTCTGGGAAAAGTCCGAGATCTCGGCAGAGGATTGTGCGTCGTTCTTTCTCTTGAACCTCTTCATGCCACCCTGGCCATACTTGGCGTCCTTGCCCAGTCTCTTGGAGTTGGGCTTTTGCCTCTTGTCCTCGCTGGCAGCCTCCTCGACACCGACATCAAAGTCTTGGCCGCCAATTTCGTTGTGCTTTCTCTTCTTTTTCAAAGACTTGATCCTTTCTAGCGTGTCCCTCTTCTCCTTCTGGCGCTGTTGCAGCGTGGCAACCTGCACCTGCTTACCAAACTTTTTCAGGTTTCTTTGCTTTCTGGCGTCCTCGCGCGCCTTCTTTTCGCTAGCCTCTTTGACCAGTTTGCTCTTCAGCTTGTCCATGTGTTCGTCGCTCTTGACCATTTCGGCAAAGTAGTCCAGCGGTCTTTGGAACGGAACCTTTAGTTTCTGCAGTCTCGTGCGCGCTTCGAGAACGGCGTGCAACGACTGCTTGTAGAATGCCAACTCACGCTCCGTGTCGTCGTAGATGTCCTTGATGCCCTCGTCGGTGTTTTCCTCGGTGGTGACGGACTGGTGTTCTTGGAAAGAGTGCTTGGCCCATGGCAACTGGACACGTTCCAAAGCGTGCTTGAGCGCCTTGGTGTTGTTGATGGTTAGCTTTTGGTGTGGGACAATGTCTGCGTCAGAGTCGAGTTCCACGTCAGAGAGGGGAACGTCTTGGTCTTCTTCGGCGTCGCTGTCCTGCTCTCCGTCTTTCTCAACGTCTTCTTCGGCGTCTTCTTTATCCTCATCGTCTGATTCGGAATCACTCCTGGCCAGCTTCTCCAAGTCCAGTGGGCGTTCCCCGTATTCGTCTCCCTCTTCGTCTTCAGAGGATTCCGCCTCGTTTTCTTCATTCTTTTCCTCCTCTGCTTGGACCTTCTTCTGCAGCTTCTTCAACTTTCTCCTGTCCTTTCTGGAAAGTGCCTGGCTCTGGTACTCTTCTCCGTCGCCAGCATCTTGTCTTTGGGCTTGTCCCTCCTCTTCCTCTTTGCTTGTTTCCTCCTGTTCTTTTCTCTTCACATCCTCGTGGGTAACCACAGTGGGCTCATCCTCACTCTTTTCCGCACCCGCAGCCTTGTTGGCCTTCTTGACCTGTTCCTTCTTGTTGAACTTCTCAACTTCCTTCTGGTGAGCCAACAGCTCCTTCAATTTAGCGCCTTTAGCCATTCTCGTTTGATGTTTATGTTTGCACTGCTTCTTTGTCGAACTTGCACTTGCCAACTCTCGCCAGCCTTTTTAACTAGCTCATCGCCCTCCATGAAAATTTTTCAGTTCGCGATGAGCTCCAAAAAAGAAACAACGTGGTATGTCTCTCCATACGGAATATTCGCACGTGACATCGCCTGGCACACACGCAAACACGCATGAAATAAATCAAAACAGACAAACATATACTAAAGAAGAAGGAAGAAAAAACAAAAAACAAAAAATACAAAAAAAAACACAAAGTTGCACATTTGTCTACTACATACAATTCACACCAGCCCCCTCTCCTGCAGCTTTGCAAACAGCTCGGGCTCGACGTACTTTGCCAAAGAGGGACCGTCGTTGGACATGTAGCCCTCCGAAGAGATGCCCTTTCTGCGTCGAGTCTTCATCACAAAGTCTCTGCTCAAACTGGCGATCGGCGCCGGCTTCAGCTTGGGTATATAGGCCTCCTCATCTAGTACGTTGCCTGGTACCTTTCTCCACGTCTTGTTCCAGAACTGCAGCTGGCACATGGCGCCGCCGTTGGTTGCTAGACGCAGGTCCGTCTCAAACCCAATAGACTCAATAACGGGCAAGCGACCCTTGACCTCCACCAGTGGTGTAGCCGCAATCTTTCTGTTCTGGTACGTGCGGCCACTGCGTCTTTTTGCTAAAAGCTCCTCGACAATGGGCACCAAGAGTCCGTGCACTATCACGTCAACCTCGTAGACCGGCTCCAACAGCACCGGCGTCGCCGTCATGAGCGCAATATAGCACGCCTTGCGCACCAGCGGGATCAACTGTGCCGAGTTGCAGGCGTGCGGAGCCTCCACGCCCAGTAGCTTGAAGCAGACGCCGTGCAGAGGCTCCTCGGCCAAGGGCCCCTCTTTCGCGGACCACTGGAAGCCCTGTCTGACAGCTTGCTTCACACGCTGCAGCGTTTCTGCATCAACCTCGTCGGGAAGAGTGTCGTTTACAAAAACGTTGGCGCCGCAGAAGCCCCAGACGTTCCTCGATGCCAGGGAGTCCCAGCCGTACTCGCCGCGCAGTCTCTTTGCCAACTGGCGTGCATTCTCCAGTGCGTCCTCACCGAAGGTTGCCCTCGACCAAGTCCTGCGCCATCTCGCGTTGCAGCGGCTGCGCTCCCACGCTCAGCGAAACCTGACCGTTGCTCGAAGTTGCCGGTATGGACGCAAACGACTCACCAATGCAGCTTTCCGCAAACGTGGTCAGCGGATCCGAAGTCCTCACCTCGACCCCCGCATACCTTGTCCTCAGGTCGTGCAGCAGACAGTCGAGGTACAGCTCGCCAGATCCCAGAATCACGTGTTCTCCGCTCTCCTCCACCTTGATCGTGACGCCCGGATAGTACTTGTTTACTCTGTTCAGCCCGCCCAGCAGCTTGGGCAGATCGCTGGGCTTATAAGGCTGAACCACAATCTTGAAGACGGGCTCGATTGATGTAGTCACAGGCCGACGGAAGAAGCTGGAGTGAGCCTGCCGCTGGCGACACCAGCGTCGCAGACTTGGTGAAGTGGTCCGCCAGCCCCTTTGTAAGCACCAGCTGGCCTCTGGAGGCCTCGGACACAGGCAGCGTGTAGCGGCCCCCCATGAGGGCCAGCTCCCCAATCCTCACGGCCGGCAGCTCGTCGATGTCCACAGCATCGGGACTGTAGCCCTCGTCCAGGATCTGCAGACTGTCGCCAGGCCTCAACGAGCCGTGGTACACGCGGACAAGGGCCCAGTCCTCGCCACCGTAGTCCAGTAGCTTAAGAACGTGCGCGAGCACGGCGTGCTGTCCATCCCCGCGCCTGTCCAACAGGTGACGCAGCTTGGGGGCTGTCATCTCCTCTGCGGACGCGCAGTGCAGGCTTATCGAGTCGACCAGCCCGGTCTCGTTGCCAAAGACCAGCTTCAAGACATGTCTCAGCAGCGGCAGCGGGTCGGACTTGAAAAGATCCTCCGTCAGCTCCACCCCAAACTGCTTTCTCAGCATGCCCGCCAAGTCTGCAGGCTGGCGCGACAGCGAGTGCGTGACCAGCTTGTACAGCGGCTGCAAAACAAACTGCTCAAACGTGTTTGGCTGTTTCCCGGTGGGGTGAGTGGAAAACCTGCCGCCGTTGAAGTATACACTGCCCCACAGCCTGGCGACAAACTCGTTTGGGTCGTGTAGCCGCGGCAGCCTGCGGGAGTAGTGCCGCTGCACAAACTCCTTGATCGTGAAGGAAAACCCCAGTTTTGCGGACGCAAACACAACGTTGCCGAGCTCCGGGCCGAAGCTCTGCTCGGCAACCGCGTTGATCTCGTCGACAACGTGTGCAAGTTTCAAAAATGCGTCCCTAGGCGGTAGCTTCAGCTCGAGAATCAGCCGGTCGATTTTGTTCAGCACGAAAACCATGGGCAGCCCGTGCTGTTGTACGCGCCTAATCACCTGCTGGACAACAGCGGTGACGCCCTCGACCACGTCAACAACAACCACCGCGCAGTCGCAGGCCGCAAGAGCCACTGCCAGCTCGTCAAAAAAGTTGGCGTGGCCGGGGACGTCCAGGACGTTTAGCGCCACAGAGTTGTCCTGCAGATCCGTAGCCATCACGGACAGCCCGTTGAGCTTGCAGCTGAGGCCGCGCTCGATTTCCAGCTTGGCGTTGTCGGTGTACTTCAGAGGCTTCCAGCCCTCTCTCACGTTGCGGGGTGGCATGCCGGCAGCCGAGACATGGGATTAACAATACCAGCAGGGTCAGCGAGCGACGTCTTGCCCGAATGGAGGGACCCCCGACAAGAAAGACATTTCTGACCCTCTCGGACAGCCCCAGCAGATGGAGCATATAATACCTGTCGTACGTGGTATCCGGGATGATCTTCTTTAGCTGGATAAACAAGAAATGCTCCGCCTTGCGCCGGTGCTGTGGGTCTGGTAGCACCAGAGGAACGTCTACCGACTGCTGGTCGTAGGTTTCCACCAACACCTCGACGTAGTCGCCAAACACACTGGAAAGCGTGGGGAGACCCAAGGCGGTGCTGTCGGATGTCTTGGGTTCCGGCGTGCCGTCTTGTATGCTTTCATGCGTGCTCTCAGCATCAGAATCGAATGGGTCTGCATCGCCAATCAAGTTACCAAATCTGCAAAATAGTTAGTTAGTTAGTAAGTCGTGCTGCGAATACGCGATGGTGCTTGCCTGCCAGGTACACATACTCATCATAAAGGTCTTCATCCATTGCCGGGTGTTCTTCTTTTCTATCTTGTGGTGAATTTGCGGCGCTGTGCTCGCTCTCTGTATGTGTATTTCTCTTTTTCTTTCTGTCTCGCTTTTTCCATGTTTTCCATTTATTTTTCTTTTTGTTGTGTGTTCCTCACGTCTCTTTCGCGGGTGCTGGGCGCGATGAGATGAAATTCTCGCAAGAACAAAATGGAAACCACAGCGAAGGAAACAGGAAACAATACTGCAAACCGTTAGAGCAAAGAAGCTCCATTCTGCAGTCACTACACAAACGCACACGCGCACACACGCGCGCGTACACACACACACACACACACACACACTCTCTCTCTCTATTTTCTTCTCTCTATCTCTCTCTCTCATTCCTCTCTGTATGCCTGAATACGTGCGATTACCAGAGTCTCTTCGGGGCGGCCTGCCCTCCCTCGTGCCCGAGTCGTTGCTGCAGAATTGGCACACCATCATGCAGGAAAATGACGAGGACGACGGGCCTGAGGTTGTGGAGCAGTTCCAGTACGAGCAAAAGCTGGACAAGTCGCTGCTCTCGCGTGGGTCCGTGATTGGGCTGGGGTTCGGTCTGATGAGTCCCGTGCTGGGGATGAGCACGACCATGAGCATCGGACTGCTGAACGGCGGCCCGCTGACCATAGTGGCTGGGTTCATGGTGGTGGGCTTTGCGACCTGGCTGTGCTCGCTGTCGCTGGGCGAGATCGTGTCCAAGTTCCCGATAGAGCTGCACGGCGGCAGCGCAATGCTGGCCGCCAAAAAGCACAGGCTCGTGTTCTCGTGGTACACAGGCTGGCTGATGCTGCTGGGCAACTGGACGATGAGCACCAGCATCACCTTTGCGGGCGCGCAGCTGGTGATCTCGCTGATCAGCCTGGCCAACGACTCCCTCGTGCCCAAGGACAGCGTCATCTTCTACACGGTGGTCGTGTTCTACGCGATTGTGACCGTGGTCGGAGTGGTGAACCTCAAGTTTGCGCGGTTCATCGAAACCATCAACAAGGTCTGCGTCTACTGGATCATCTACGCTATCATATTCACGGACATCCTGCTGCTGCTGTTCCACACCGGCGAGTACCGCTCGCTCAAGTACGCGCTCGCCCACTTTGACAACAGCCTGTCCGGCTACCGCAGCGCGGCGCTGTCGTTCATGATCGGGTTTCAGCAGTCCAACTTTACGCTGCAGGGCTTCAGCATGCTGCCAGCGCTTGCGGATGAGGTGAAGGAGCCGGAGCGCGACATCCCGCGGGGCATGTCCCTGTCGGTGGTTCTGTCTGCGTTGAGCGGGCTGGTGTTTCTGCTGCCGATCATGTTGATCCTGCCCGACACCTCGGCGATCCTGAACAACGACAGGGTGATGCCTATCGTGCTCATATTCACGCAGTCCACACACTCGATAGTCGTGTCCTTCTTCCTGGTGCTGATGATCCTGGGCAACCTGCTGTTTTCGGGGATCGGCTCCATCACAACGTCGTCTAGAGCCGTGTACAGCATGAGCCGTGACCACGCGCTCCCGTACCACGAGCTGTGGACGTATGTGGAGCCCGCGTCGCAGTCCAGGGTGCCCAAGTACTCAATCCTGCTGACGATGGCGATCTCATATGTGCTAGGCCTGTTGGCGCTGGTGTCTACCGCGGCGTTCAACGCGTTTGTGGGCGCCGCTGTGCTCTGTCTGTGCTCTGCAACCTGCATCCCGGTGGTGCTGGTGCTTGCGTCGCGCAGGAGGGCGCTGCGCGGCTCCCCGATCAAGGTGCGGTACAAGCTGGGATGGCTGGTGAACCTAGCGAGCGTGGCGTGGCTTGTCTTTACGATGTTTGTGATCAGCATGCCGCCACAGGTGCCTGTCACGCTGGTGACGATGAACTACGCGGCGTTTGTGTTTGCAGCGTTTATGGTTGGGATTACAGCGCTGTACTTTTGCTGGGGCCGGCATCACTTCAGAGCCCCGCTGGTGGACGAGAACAGCAAGGCCGGTGGGGATGTGCCACTCGAGGAGGTGCCACTCGAGGAGATGAGCAACGGCGGCGACACGACGCTGGTGGGCTCAGCCGCGGACGATTCCCACCACAAGTGACTGGCGGTGATTGTACAGTTGTAATAGTAGTGATAGCAGTAGTAGTGGTTGCGACGGCTCCTAAAAGCGCCGGCGGTAGTATATAAGACTACATGGAAAAAATATAGACTACACGGAAAAATATAGACTCCCCCATATCTATGCAAACGCTGCGCTCGCAAGGATCAACAGTGCGCCAAGACAGCACCACTTCAAACAGGTAGTGCCCAGGCTGTGCTGTTCGCTGATCTGGTCGTCGTTCTCGCCGCGGTGGTGGTGGTGCACATCGCTAAACCCAACGGCGGTTTGGAACATCTGCAGGCCAATCACAAACAAAAACCCCGCGGTGACACTCAGTAGCAGCACCATGTGCGGCTTGTCCTCGGCCGGGTCGCGGGACCTAAAGATAAAGTAGCCCAGCAATGCCCCAAGCGGCTGTGATGCGCCGCCGAGGATGCTGGTCAGCAACAGAGCCAGCCACTTGTTGGAAAGAGCGGTGTATAGCGGCAGGGTCATCGCAAAGCCCTCGATAAAGTTGTGCATTGCCAGGCTGAGGAAGATGGAAAACCCCATCGACTCGGAGTCTCTCGAGTCGTGGTTGGTGTAGAAGATCACAAGGCCCTCGGGAAATTTGTGCAGGGTGATCACAATGCAGGTCTGGACCCCGATCGACACCAGCTTTGAAAACGGCGTGGCAAGGTGGTGTTGGTGGTTGGGCAGCGTGGATGGGTGGGACGTGGCCAGCGACGCCACAGAGCTGCCGTGGGCATGGTGGTGGTCGGCGGCCCGTGGCGTGCCGGAGAGAAAGTGGGCCCTGTACATGTCCAGGTTCTCCAGGTCGTAGCCGATGTTGTTTTCCAGACAGGCGACGCCCGACTTGGCCTCGCCCTGGCAGCTGGCGGGTGTGGTGGTGGATGCCACAGACCCCGAACGCAGCATACAGGCAGTGGGGCTCTCCTTGGCAAAGAGGTTGAGCAGCGACGGTTTTGATTTTAGGGCGTGTTTTTGCAGCAGCGGCTGTCTCTCGTGTTCCTGGAATTCTTCGCGGTGGGTGTGGTTATGTGTATGGCCATGTGTGTGGCCATGTGTGTGGTCATATGTATGGTCGTGTGTGTGGCCATGTGTGTGGCCATGTAGGTGGCTGCGATTGTTCTCGTAGCCAAGCTGTTGCTCCGGCTCCTGCTCCTGCTCCTGCTCCTGCTCCTGCTCCGGCTCCTGCTCCTGCTCCTGCTCCTGCTCCGGCTCCTGCTCCTGCTCCTGCTCCAGTTCCTGTTCTTGGCCTTGCATCTCACTATTACCATGGGCACAGTGGATCAGGCTCTCGCTGGTGTAAGCATGTACGATAAAGTTTAGCAGCAGGCTGAGGGCCACGCCGATGAGGAACCCGGCAAACACTGCGGCCCTGTCACTCTTGCCGCCGGGAAGCATTTTGTGCAGGCTAGTGGTGAGCATAGAGCCCGCACTCAGCGACAAACCGTAGTTGAGAAACTTGGAGCTCACGCTCTTGGTGTTGGAAGTGTTGCACAGAAACTGCAACAGCGGGACACAGAACGCACCGGCAATGCAGAGCATGGACGAGATGAGAGAGTATTCGAGCCACTTGGGCCAGTCGGCGAGTGTCATGAGGGCTGGTTACGTGTGGGTGGTGGCACTGTTGCTGAAAGAGTGTGTGTTGGTAGTGAGTGCTTTTACTTTGTTTGTCGACAGAAAGGATACCACCATCAGGCAGCGGGCAGTAGCGGCGGGAGGGAGGCAGGCAGGCAGAGAAGGGCACGAAAAAGGGCGCGAAGCTGAAAGAGCGAAACCGAAAGTGCGAAGCTGAAAATGCGAAACTGAGGGTGCGGAGCCAAGCAAAAGCCGAACCCATCCACGAAACTGTACAAGAACGGTGTCCAGTCTCAGCACTAGGGCCCGCTACGCCAACACACCGCCACAAGGAAAGACAACCAACTAGCTAGACGCTACTGCCCACGATGCTTGGACGACTGCTCAGGACTAGCTCTTTCAGCGACCTGGTCGGGCTGGCGTCGCCTTCCATGGCAGCCTCCAACTCTACTGCCGGTGCTGCTGCTACTGCTTCTACTTCTACTACCACTACTGCTGGCACCATCGTTGCAGGGTGTCCCGGCCGGCGCCACTGCTACAGACTACATCGGCAACCCAGTGGGCCACCTGTTGGACCACACGCCGGAGGACCTCCGACTATTACTCTACGGCTCGCGGCAGATCGAGGGCGCCCGGCAACACGTGTTTAGAGTACTCGTGGCCCAGGAGCTGGGCTGTGTTATGAGCAGACACAACTACCAGGTTGTGCTGGACTGCTCCACGGACAACAAGAACACTCTAGCGGACCAGATGGCGCTGTGCGAGCTTAAGGAGTACATTTTTGGCTCGCCAGTGCGTGTCAGTGACCGTTGCACCGGCGACAAGCTGCGGGTCGTGGCGGCTGCCTCTTCTGGAGAGGGCGTGGTGCTGGCGACCAGGACTTTCTACGTCAACACTGGTGGCGGTTGCGTCAGCGTCAGCGGCAGCGGCGGGTGGCGGTGGCGGTAAGAACTACCGGTGTAGGCCACAGACTGGCCATTGCTATCTGCGTGCCAGAGTCGCTGCTGCCCACATTACCAGAGGCCTGGCCCGGTGTCACGGCGTGGTTTGACGACATCCAGCGCAACCTGCTCTGCATTCTGCAGGAGGCCAACTCCCAGCTGCTACCCCGAGACCTCCGCTCCGCCAAGCCCAGTCACGCTGAGGCCATTGTTCGGTCCTTCCACAAGAAACTGCTCCCGCTGCTGGTATCGCTTGGCGACATCCCACGGCTGCTACTCTACCCGGACTCGTGTGCGGGGTTTGTTACTACATGGTTCAGAGACGTGTTCAACTGGCTAGAGATTAAGGACGGCCACCGCCTGCGGTTTTTGCCCGTGCTGCTGGCAAAGCTGGTGTACGACTTTCGCGACGAGCTGTGCGACAACAGCGCCTCCTCGCGCATTGTGATCATTTCTGGTAACATGGCCGTGGCCAACAAGCTGGTCTTCATCTTGTCCGCGCTGCTGAAGCCCAAGTACCCTGGGCCAATCCCCAGACCCGTTGGTAGATCGAGGGAGCGGCAGGAGCTGGCCAGCAACGCCGTCCGTGAGCCTGATGCGCCCGGTCGGTACTCTAGCACTGTCACCAGAAAGGGCTGGGAAATCCCTAAAAAACCGTTTTCCATGAGCACGACGAGCGACTCGTCCGACGACACCTCCCAGCCTCATGTAATACAGCCCTCTTCTTTCAGGAGCGGCGGAAGCTCGGTGCAGTACCTCTCATCGTCACTGTCTAGCGCACACGGGAGCTACGGCTCGTGGTTTAGTAAACGCTCCACTTTCAACAGCCCCTCGGCCAAGCACGGCGGCGACCCACTCGAGTCTCCGCTCCTGGGCGCGAATGGCAGCACGCCCTCGCTGCACCACTACGCAACAACGGGTGCGGGCGCAAACAGCAGTCGCGTCACTCCCCAGCCGTCGCCCTCTTTGAACGAATACGACGAGTATCCGTGGTTTGGCACGGCCATGCCGGCTCCCATCACGGCGTCCCCGTCGCCGAGAACCGACAAGAAACGCCTGAGCACCTGTCCGAGCCCGCTGGCGAACCAGTTTCCACTGCACGATGTGGACGTGCGCAGGACCTTCAGCAGGGTGCAGGACTCTGCGTGGGCGGACGCTGCGTTCTCTGCCGTCTGCTTGCCGGACGAAGAGTTGGCTGTCACTCCTGCGACCGGCTCGCGCGCCGGGGTGCTGGAGGTTCCCACAGAAACATACCACGGCGTCTGCAGCGAGGGCGTGGCGCTGCCGCGGTACACGTCTTTTCTTCCAAGCTTCAACCACTGGTTCCAGCTGCAGGCGTTTCCTATCGCTTCAGACTCGGAGAAGAGAGTGGTGCAGGCAATGAAACGGGACCTAGACCACAACGAGTACTCGCGCACGTTGCTGGTGTCGTTGCGCTCGCGTGAGATCAAGGACATCGTGCTCACAAGGGACCCGCACTCGCACAAGATTGTCCAAAAAACCAAAAAGATCTTCAACAATGGGAAGCGTGGCAACGTGTCGCCCAAGTTTGAGGGCGTGATATCCACGGTTGAGTGGAACATCAAGCGTGCGGCAGAGGTGTGGGAGGAGTGCGGGGACGCCGACGAGCGGGACGAGTCTCTGCGCGAGCTGTTCAAGGAACTGATGGCGTAGCACCCGTGTTCTTACTGCCACCTGCATGTACGTATATACACTCGCACATGCACTCGCACATGCATTCGCACATGCACCTATACGTACTCACATATACGCACGCACAACTCTATACACACGAACCAAATAGTCATCATCTTGAACGGTTGGTTGTCGCTCGTCTCGCCTAGCTGTCGAAAACCAAGCGAGGCCGGTTCTGTTTTCTCAAAAAAAAAATATAAAAAATATAAAAAAAAAAAAAAAAAGTGCAGCTGGCAGGTCAACAGACACGTTCTTAACATCGCACAGCACAGCACATCCACATGAAGTCATCAAGGTCTGCATCGCCACCTGGAGATGGCTCACCCTCTCGAAAACTGTTTTCAGACCTAGAGAACAAGACCGAGGAAGCTCTGTCGATATTTGCACAGCTCCCGCAGTGCACATACGCGACAAAGGACCTGGGAAGCTCCAAGAACAACGAGTTTATGGAGTGTGACTGCTACGAAGAGTTCCACGACGGGATAAACCACGCGTGCGGCGAAAACTCGGACTGTATCAACAGACTGACGCTCATCGAGTGTGTCAACGGCCTCTGCGGCTCGTGTGGCACCGACTGTATGAACCAACGGTTCCAGAAGAAACAGTACGCCGATATTGCCGTGTTCCAGACAGCAAAGAAGGGCTATGGGGTCAGGGCTGAAACAGACATTGAGCCCCACCAGTTCATCTACGAGTACATTGGCGAGGTGATCCCCGAGGACACGTTCCGGCAGCGGATGGTCGAGTATGACCAGCGCCGCTTCAAACACTTTTACTTTATGATGCTGCAGACGGGCGAGTTCATCGACGCGACAGTCAAAGGCTCCCTGGCCCGTTTCTGCAACCACTCGTGCAAGCCCCCAACGCGTATGTCAACAAGTGGGGTCGTTGCCGGCAAAGGCTGCGGGATGGGGCATTTTTGCCAGCCGCAAGATCCCACAAGGGGGAGGAGATCACGTTCGACTACAACGTCGACCGGTACGGGGCCAGCGCGCAGCCCTGCTACTGCGAGGAGCCGAACTGTATCGGGTTTCTGGGCGGCAAGACCCAAACCGACGCCGCATCCCTGCTGCCTCAGAACCTCGCAGACGCCCTTGGCGTCAGCCCCGCCATGGAGAGAAAGTGGGTGAGGATGAAAAAAGCGAGCGGCGAGAAGCTAGTCAAGAGCGAGACCAACAACATCAACGTCGAGTTTGTCGAGTCTTTGGAGCTGCAGCCCTGCGAGCGCGTGGAAGACGTGTCCAAGGTCATGAGTGTTCTGCTGCAGGCGGACGACGAGCTAGTTGCCCTCAAGCTGCTGGAACGGATCCTGCTGACCCAGGACGAGGCCCTGCACTACCAGATCATCAAGCTCCACGGATACCGGTGCTTTGCCAAGCTGCTAGCCATGTTCCAGGGCCAGACGGAAGTGCAGCTGGACATTTTGAGGTATGTGGAGCTCTTGCCCAAAACCACAAAGAACGGCATTGTCTCGTCGCAGATTGACAACCAGGTGAGTGAACTGAGGTCTGTTCCGGAGCTGGTGTCCACGTGTGACGAGCTGCTGGCCAAGTGGGACCGATATGAGACATACAAGCGCATTACAAAGAGGGACATCAGCGAGGCATCCAATAAAACGGTGGATCTCAGGAGAATGAGGTTGCCGCCTGGGTGGGAGATTATCCACGAAAACGGCCGTCCTGTGTACTACAATGCACAGCAGCAGACAAAGCTGCACCACCCGCCAAGCGGCGCAAGCAAGACGTTTAGCAGTGTGGCCTCGCGGTCGTCCACGCCGTCGAGAGTTGGCAGCTCGGCCAGTCTTTCCCAAGCTGGTACTGTCTCCTCGGCACCGGCCAAAAGGCCCATGCTTGACCAGAAGACGTACGAGCAAAAGAAGAGGCAGCGGATCGAGCAGGAGCTCAGGGAGATAGAGCGGCTCAAGGAAGAGGAGAAGCGCCAACTGAAGGCCCGGATGGAACTAGAGCACACGCGAAAGTCGGAGCTGGAAAAGATCATTGCCGAGGCCAACATGCAGAAGGAGCTCGAGAAACAGCAGCGCGCAAAGAAGGAGCAGGAGGAGGAGGAGCGGAGGAGCAAGCGAAAGCTGCTACAGGCGCAGGGTGGCCACGTCGAACACAAGTGGAACAAGTTTTTCGCTGCGTTTGTGCCAAACATCGTCAAGCGGTACGAAAAGGACGTGGGCCACAACAACGTCAAGGAATGCGCCAGAGACGTTGTCAAGATCCTCACTGCCAAAGAGCTGAAAAAGGATCCCAAAAAGGCGCCGCCGGCCGAGCCCAGCAGGGAAAAGCGGGCAAAGGTGAAGGAGTTTACCAAGGTGTACATGGAAAAGTTTATTCAGAAGCTCGCCCACAAGTCGAAGTAGACTGGTGGAACGGGTTTAGTGCATGGGCCTGGAGAATGGCAGAAGAAGAGCAGGAGAAGAAAAAAAATAACTAGACATTGTATCATTAGTTTCTCTGTAAATACGGTATTGTCCAGTGCTGCTGGCATATCCCATGCCTATTTATTGGCCGTCTCTAGCTTCAGTTCTGAAACGCTGCCGCCCTGTCGAGGTGTGCCCCGGGTTCCACTGTTGTCCACCAAAAAGGAAATTTCAAAAATCGCGACATCTGCCACACCGAAAAGGCGATGGCATGCACGGGCAAAAGAACTAGGCGAACAGCACTCACTGGCATATATAAGCAAGCCATGGTGCAACATTTCCAGCCAGCGAGCATGCTTAGGCAGGATCGCGTATCTCTGGTGTGCTTTTTGTTTTCAATAGCCTCTTTCCTTCTGGTCCTCCCTCCTCCTCCTCCACCACCACCACCAATGACACATCCACCACATCGCGAGAAACGAGAGATGCTTGCTCCTGCACCATTCACAGAAGAGCTGGCCACATACTCCTGCCAGTGCGTGCAGTGCGAACAAGGCTTGAAGTATAGGTGGCTACTGCCCCGTCTTTTTGTGCTGGGCTTCTTGATTCCCTTGTGCTGGCTGTGCAACCTGGCACTCTTTCTCTACACGCAGGTCTACACTGACCACGACGTTGGGTTTCCTAGGCTGGCGGCAGATCAGCTTCCAACGCAGTACGAACTGGGCCGGGCGCTGCAGCGGGGCCACGTCTCGTTTGACAGGGATGACAGCGGCAATCCGCGCCATGCCCACCAGGCTGATGTGCCAGACACGCTGGACGTCCACAGGTTTCGTTTTCTGGACTCTGTCGCGTCGGACGTCATTGCTGCTCACGACGGGTTGCATGCCCACTACCTGATGTGGACGTACAGGACCTCGGCCGCCGCAACATGCTACGTGTTGGCGCTTCTCACGGTTTCTGTGCTTGTCGCCGAGCACTCTACTTTCTACATCGGCCCGCCAGCCTCCATGTGAGCAAGGACGTCCTCTCGTCTGGCTGTGCTTGCCTCTATATCTGTACGAAATTGTCTAGCAAAATATCTATAAGCACTTCTCTCCACAAGCCTCGTCCACAATGGGTCGGCCTTGCCTTTGGGCTGTGAGTATTAAATCCCGATCGGCGACAGCGACATTTTATGCGCCTTTAAACTAATATCTCTTTATACGTACTTCGCTGGTGTTCCTGCAAACGAGGCTTGGCGTCATATTTTTCTGATCTGCAGATACAAACCCTCGAGGCAGCTAATTTTGTCTTGGTTTTTTTTTTTCCATTTTTTTGTTCCCATGTTTCTTGGCAGATGAGTACATATAAATAGACGTAAAGGGGCAACTGCAGTAGCGTAAGTACACCACTAGCACTTATTTTTTAGAAAAGACATTTCAACACTCGGGCGTTTCCGTTTTGTACACACTGCACAACAATATGCTTCTTTCCAACCTAGCACTCCTCGCCTTGGGCTGCTCCCCTTTTGCCTCTGCGGCGTCCTCCTCCTCCAATAACAACAAGGTCCAGTCCTACAACGCCATAGACTTTACCAACGTCGGGTTTGCAGGCACCTATACCCCTGTTAAAGCACTAAAAAACGTCGACAGTAGCGACTGTACCTGTGAGGTCGGGGAAGCAACGTGGTTCTCCGGCCACAACGCTCCTCTGAACGAGGCTCTCTCTGTCCACTTCCGTGGTCCGCTAGTCCTGCACCAGTTTGCGTACTACACCACCGGTGTTTATATCACCAACCAAAACTGGTCCAGTAGCGTATGGGACCGTCATGCGTACTACGACGCCTCTTCTCAGACCGCCGAAAACGTCACCTTTTTAACCAACGCTGGTGACAACTCTACTTGTCTCGGCAAAGCCCTAGCATATGCCGACACTGACGGTGTCACCAAGGCAGACAAGACCTCTGTGCTAAAGGCAGACAACAAGATCACTTCGGACCAGGAGTTTGCCATCTTTTCGAATGTCTCGTGTCCATCCTCCGGTTACAACAAGGCGTGCGGTGTCTACCGTGACGGCATTCCGGCCTACCACGGTTTTGATGGCGAGACAAAGATGTTCCTTTTCGAATTCGAGATGCCTACCGAAACACAGGAGAACAGCACGTCTTTTGAGTTCTACGACATGCCTGCCATCTGGCTGCTAAACGCCCACATCCCGAGAACCTCGCAGTACCCATCAAACGCCAACTGTTCCTGCTGGGCCAGCGGCTGCGGTGAGTTTGACATCTTTGAGGTCATGAACGGTACCGAGAGAAACCACCTGTACTCCACTTTCCACACCTTCCAGGGCATTGAAGACTTGGGAACTGGTATCCAGTCCTACGGCTACATCCCAAGAAACACCAACGGCACGATGAAGGGTGCGTTGGTCTACTTTGCCAACGGAGAAATGTCTGTATTCGTTTCAGATGACATAACTTTCGATTCCAGCATTGGCGGCAGCACGATGAACAAGATCTTGGCCGGGATTTCCAACGACGAGGTGTACAGCACCGAACTGGCTGAGATTTCCGCCACGGCCCCATCCTCGTCCAGTTCCAAGTCGAACGGATTTTCTTTGTATGAGAGCGCCAACGGGTCGCTGTGGTACTATGCCTTTACCTTTTTCACCTCGGTGGCCCACGTCTTTTTGTTCTGAGATGGGTGCCCAAGCAAACTGATTTGCGTGTGTGTGTGTATGTGTGTGTGTGTGTGTGTGTGTGTGTGTGTGTGTGTCAGTGGCACGTTCTGGATAGACAAAATGCAAAGGGGCAGCGGGGGCTTTTCAGATAGAATTTTTTCCCCACCCCCCGTCTTTGGCTATATACTCCTTAGTAGATGAGCGTATACAAATAGACGTAAAGGTGCAACTGCAACAGTGTAAGCACACCACTAGCACTTATTTTTTAGAAAAGACATTTCAACACTCGGGCGTTTCCGTTTTGTACACACTGCACAACAATATGCTTCTTTCCAACCTAGCACTCCTCGCCTTGGGCTGCTCCCCCCTTGTCTCTGCCGCGTCCTCCTCCGACAGGGTTCGGTCCTACACCGCCTTCGATTTTATCAACGTTGGGTTTGAAGGTACCTATACCCCTGTTAAAGCACTAAAAAACGTCGACAGTAGCGACTGTACCTGTGAGGTCGGGGAAGCAACGTGGTTCTCCGGCCACAACGCTCCTCTGAACGAGGCTCTCTCTGTCCACTTCCGTGGTCCACTGGTTCTACACCAGTTTGCGTACTATGACACCAGTGACTATATCACCAACAGAAACTGGTCCAGCGGCGTGTGGGACCGTCTTGCGTACTACGACGCCTCTTCTCAGACCGCCGAAAACGTCACCTTTTTAACCAACGCTGGTGACAACTCTACTTGTCTCGGCAAAGCCCTAGCATATGCCGACACTGACGGTGTCACCAAGGCAGACAAGACCTCTGTGCTAAAGGCAGACAACAAGATCACTTCGGACCAGGAGTTTGCCATCTTTTCGAATGTCTCGTGTCCATCCTCCGGTTACAACAAGGCGTGCGGTGTCTACCGTGACGGCATTCCGGCCTACCACGGTTTTGACGGTGAGTTAAAGATATTTCTTTTCGAATTCGAGATGCCTACCGAAACACAGGAGAACAGCACGTCTTTTGAGTTCTACGACATGCCTGCCATCTGGCTGCTAAACGCCCACATCCCGAGAACCTCGCAGTACCCATCAAACGCCAACTGTTCCTGCTGGGCCAGCGGCTGCGGTGAGTTTGACATCTTTGAGGTCATGAACGGTACCGAGAGAAACCACCTGTACTCCACTTTCCACACCTTCCAGGGCATTGAAGACTTGGGAACTGGTATCCAGTCCTACGGCTACATCCCAAGAAACACCAACGGCACGATGAAGGGTGCGTTGGTTTATTTTGCCAACGGAGAAATGTCTGTGTTCGTTTCAGATGACATAACTTTCGATTCCAGTATTACTGGCACCTCGATATACAGGATCGTGGACAAGTTTTCCAAGGACGAGTTGTATCAAACCGATCTAGCTGAGATTTCTGCCACGGCTCTATCCTCGTCCAGTTCCAAGTCGAACGGATTTTCTTTGTATGAGAGCGCCAACGGGTCGCTGTGGTACTATGCCTTTACCTTTTTCACCTCGGTGGCCCACGTCTTTTTGTTCTGAGAAAATATAGGTGTCAGTGCTAGCCGGTATGCGTGCGTACGTGGGTGTATGTCGGCGACGTGCCCTGCACAGAGACAGGAGTCGGAGAGAGGCAACGAAAGCATCTTGGATAGATTTTTTGTTCTGTTTTTTTTTATTTTGTTTTGTTTTATTTTATTCTTTGCCCTTATGTACGTCAATAACACGTACAGACAGATACGCACATGCTGCTTTTCATGCTTTTGTCTTTCTATGCGACAACGGGGAAGCTGGGTTTCTGACCGCGCGTCTACCCTGCGGCGGTCGCGCTGCTCCATTAACACACCAATTAGGAAGGTGTCAGTAGAACAGCAACACAGAAGCGTCCCAAGAAGCACAGGTGCAGCGTTTCAGATTGATGTAAAGCCTTGCTAGACGAAACATGCTGTTGGGGGAGAATGCCTCAAATGGCCATCGACTCATCCCGGCTTGTGTTTCTTCCTGGGGAGAAGGAGATGGTGTGCAATATATAAGTGGAGAGCCAGCGGCTCAAGGGATTCCCTCGTAGCACCTGGTGCCACCTTCGAAAAAAAGAGACCCAATCCGGCAAATGTCATATGCAGACGCTATAATCGTGCTCTCTTCCGTGGCAGTGGTGCTGCTGTTTCCGCCGCTGGGATGGCATGCGAAAACAAGAAACACGCCTGCAATCCTTCTGATCATGTGGCTGCTGATCATGAATGTCAAAGCCATAGTCGATGCGGCGGTGTGGGGCGGCAGAGACTTCAAAAACAAGTGGAGCGGTCACGGGTGGTGCGATGTCATGACCAAGCTGCAGATCGGCGCTAACGTTGGCGTGTCGTGCTGCGTGGCCAACATCGCCCACAACCTGTACACGATTTTGAGGGCAGACACCGTGCTGCCCGAGGCCAACTCGTGGAAGCGGATAGGTACCGACCTGGGCATCAGCCTGCTCACGCCGGTGCTGGCGATGGGCCTGTCGTATCTGGTCCAGGTCTTTCGGTTTGGCATTTTCCGCTACAATGGGTGCCAGAACATGCTCTCGCCAACCTGGGTCACCACCGTGACATACACGCTGTGGATGTTCGTGTGGTCGCTGGCCGGGTTCGTGTACGCCCTGCTGCTGCTATATGTTTTTTACCAAAAGAGGAAGGACGTCAGAGACATTCTGCACTGCACCAACTCTGGCCTGAACCTGGCGCGTTTCGCCCGCCTGCTGATCTTCTGCATGCTGATTATCCTGGTGATGTTCCCGTTCTCGTTGTACTCCTTTGTTGTGGACCTGGCGCATGTGGGCGGCTCCTACAGCTTCAGCTCGATCCACAACGAGTCCCTGTGGAACGTGATTCTGCGCATCGATCCGGGAAAGCCACTGTACAGCGTGTGGCTGTACGTGCTTATGTCCTACCTGGTGTTTTTGATCTTTGGGTTGGGCGCAGACGCCATCGGCTTGTACGCCACGTTTGCACGCCGGGTGGGCCTGGGGCCTGTGCTGGACAAGTGCAAGAAGCACCTCCACAGGAAAAGGGACGCCCGCATCTACAGACTGACCACGAGGTTCTTTTCCGAGACCGGCGCAGACGAGTACAGAAACCTGTGCCAAGAGACCACGAGTGAGGGCACCGTCAGCATGGACCAGTTTTACAGAAAGCTTGGCAAGGAAAACTCTATGTCGCAGGCCGAGACTCCGACGTCTGCCCGAGACTTTGTAGTTGACTATGTCCTACCACAGGACATCAAGAGGCAGGAGAGGCGCAGGCGGAAGGGTGCCGGCGTCCAACAGCTGGAAGACCTGGCCTACATAAACGATCCGTATCTGAATGCCCTGGGAAACGGCGGAGAAGACGACCTGTCTCTGGGCGGCTCCTACGACAACAGCGACAGCAATATGTTCGTGCCGGAGGCTGTCTGCCGTCTCGATCCGCTTTGTGCTGGTAATCACGGCAAGCAAGAGACGCAAGCGGATGTCAGCAACATCGTCGCACGGGTCCTGTCCTCGCAAGCTCCGGAAACAGAGGAGCTACAGTTCCACTACCGATTAGAACGGAAGCCGTCTTGAGTGTGTGTGCTTCTGCCGCTTGCGATAACTGAACAACTGGGACATTCCCTGTAGGCAAGCACAGTACGCGTGGGCACCCTTGGCGGCACCGATGAGTACCACTCATGTCGTGAACGATTCCTCGGGAAGAGGAGGATGTGATTATGCGCAATTCGGGTCTTTATTTCTTGTATATCTATACATACTCTACGCTCTTTCGTTTACGTTAACAATGTACTCATAGACAAACGCTATCGTTGTCAGGTGGCTGGACATCTTGATGTGCTCGTTGACCGAGTGGATGGTTTTGAGCGTGTCTTCAGGCATCAGCATACCTACAAACCTGTATATGTTCTCGGTCAGGGACCAGTAGTACCTGGTGTCAGTGTTGCCGGAAACCAGGGCGGGAGCAACGTAAAACTCGACGTCTTTGCGGTCTTTGAAGAAGTGGTTTTCGAAAACATCTTGGATGGTGCCTGCAAACAGGTCCCACACCGGCGAATCCGAAGTGGGAGACTGTGGTGCAGGCTCCAAGGGGAGCTGTGTCACCACCTCTATGTAACCCTCGTCGGAGGGCGGTACGATCGTCATGCCATCCAGCGTGACGCCAAGACCAAACGCCGCCGCAACCTCCTTCACGTGCTCGAGGTCCTTTTCGACCGTCTCTCTTACAGAAGAGTTGATGTCGACCCGGTGGTTCACGAGAAAAGAAGTCACCTCTGGCAGGGCGTTGGACTTGACGCCGCCCCGAATGATGTCCACCGCCTGGGACGTCCGCAACAGTTCTCTGGCCAAGTGGTCTTTGGAGACGTATTCAACCAGTTTTGCCTTTTGCTTGGTGTCGAACGGCGCTTCCAAGATGGCGGACTTGACGTCGCGGGGGAGCGTGCTGCTGTGCTTGGCGTAGCAGACGAGAAAGTCGTAAAGCGGGTTCTCAGGGGTGAAGGAGTACTTAAACGGGTTCTGCTCCATGAGGTTGATCAGCTCGGCGGCGATGCCGATCGTGGTGTGGTCCGGGGGAACAGACGAGTGGCCGCCGTGACCGTGGACCGAGTACTCGATGTTGACAAAGCCCTTCTCGGCGGTGATGGGGGTAGCAATGTACAGGTTTTCCTCCAGGGCCACAACCGCAGAACCCTCGTCGACAACCGCGTAGATGCTGTCATTTCCGTATCTGTTTTGCAGGAACTCCGCGATGCTTCTTGCGCCCAGCATGCCAGATGCCTCCTCGTCGAAGCCGACGGCTATGAGCACGGATCTCTGTGGCTTGAAGCCGTCCTTCAACAGCTGCTCGACCGCCTCGAGTTCGGCGACCAACAGGTTCTTGCAGTCGACCGCGCCCCTGCCGTAGACCTCGTCTGTCGACTCGTCATAGTGGCCCGCGTATGGCGGGAACCGCCACTGGTTGACGGTGTCGGGGTTGACTGGCACAACATCCTGGTGCGAGGCCAGCATCAGCGGCTTCAAAGAGGTGTTCCGACCCTCCCAGGTGTACAGCAGGCCCAGTCCATTGATCTTTTCCACCAACAGCTGGCTGTGCACGAGCGGGAATGTGGCATTCAAGTAGCCGTGGAGGTTGAAAAACTCTTGATAGTAGCCCGGGTCATCGGATGGCTGGGGGTTCCAGTCGTTGATTTCTGTGGGGATTTTCAGAGCGCCGGTGAACCTGGAAATGGACTCTTTTTTGAAAAGCGGGTCGTTGAGAATCATCGCGATGGACTGCTGGTGCGAGCTGGGGCCAACAGCCACGACTCGATCGCATTTTGCTTCTTGTGTACTTGGCTTTTGGTGGTTCCTGGAGGTCACAGCCGCGAAGCCACCTAGCAGCAGCAGCAGCAGGGTGAGACCCACAGTCGCGATGAGCTTTCTGTTTTTTTGAAGAAGTCTGGTGCGAGTGCCAGTGAGTGGTTCGTATTCTTCTTCAGACGGCATGATTGGTATCTATATCCTTTTTGCTTATTTGCTTGTCTGCTCGTTTGCTTGTCTGTTTTTGCCCACGACGCAACAATATGAAAAAAGGATGTGGAGAAGAGGTGATTGCGTTGCTTAAATATCCTTTGTTCGGAACAAAATCCAAGTGCTATCTTGGCTGCAAAGGTGGAAGGGGGGGGAGAGTGAAGAAGGAAAAACAAAAAAAAAAAAGGGGAGAGTCAGAGAATGAGAGAGTAGGAGACACCGTTATGTTTTCCATGTATTTGTTGCGGTCGGGTACACACTCCACTGCCGTACCTGATTGAGGGACTTCAACGTGCAGCCACTATCCCGTTCCCTGTATGGCATTGTTCTCATCGAGCTGCCGACTGTGCGATAGGCCACAGCCGAAGAATCACAGCACACGGTGAGACGCGTCCGGTCGCAAACCAAATGGCAGAAAATAAAACAAAAAAAAAAAACGCGTGCGAACTTCCTCCCCCTTGCAAAAACGTCGACAGCACAGCACAGCACAGCACAGCACAGCACAGCACAGCACAGCACAGCACAGCACACTCATACCCACACATGTCAAACCAAACACCCAGAGTAGACCCACAGTACATTGCACAACTACAATCGCCCGTGTTCCGCATCATCGGAAAGGTGGTGTCGCAGACTGGCGGTCAGGAGATTGTCATTACCTCGCCCACAACTGGCGGCGAGATGATCACACTGAGCAACGCCAAGACTGCAGCAACAAACAACTTTGAAATCGATAACTGGTACGAGTTTGTGTGTAGGTCCAACGACTCTGGAGATGCAGGCTTCCTGGTCCTGGACGCGGTAAAGTGCGTCTTGGCACCTGGCGAACCGCTCAGCGTGAACGGCGTGGTGGCGCTGCAGCAGTTGAGCAGCCAGTTCCCAGAACTGTACTAGTGTGGCAACAGCCGCAGGACCTAGGTATAACGCAGAGCTCGCAATACCGTCTTTACTTATCCGTTGCTTGTGCTGGGTACGTGGCACACATGTCCACGCCAACACATTTTCACATCTTCGTGTATACATACACACGTACATATAGGTATATATACATATGGTTCGACGTATGCAAGTGTACGTACGCAAAGCATGGAACAGCATCAGGTGATTAGTCTATTGGCGTTGACACGGCGTGCCGTCAGCGTCTGCCGCTCGCGAGGGTCGTACCACCCGCCGTTGTCGGAGGGAAAGGGCGCAGGCGTGGCATAGTTGAAGTCGCTGTTGATCGTGTACGACCACCCCGCGGTCACGGTGGTCTGCTGGGCTAGCGGGCCCGTGACGAGGGTTGAGTACCACGTGACCGCGCTCGTGGCAAACTGGCGGGTCCAGGAAGTGGCAGACACGGTGGTGCCGGGCTGCAGCTGCATGGGCGCGTAGCGGGTGGCGCCCGTCTGCGCGGTGTATGGCACCGTGAAGGAGCGCGAGATGTCCATGCCGCCACCAGCTCCGGTGTTTTGGTTCTTGGTGGCGACCGTCTCTGCGCCAGGCGCGGCGGGAGCGGAGTACGTGTATGTCGAGACGGTGCCCGACATGCCGCTCAGCTCGAAGCGTGGCGTGTAGTGGTTTGTGTGCCCGAACCCATCTATCTGCGCGTACACCTGGATGAAGAACTGGCCGTCCCCGACAACACCTGCAGAGAACCTCGCGGTGTACGAGTGAGTCCCGTCGCTGTCCACGGCCACGTCCGAGGCGTCTACGCTCGAGGCCAGCGTAGCGACGCAGGTAATGTCGTTGTTGGGGCCCGAGCACAAGGAAAAGCTGTAGAAGGTGACGTCGGACAGTGCAGGCTGGTTTTTGCTGTCGACCCATTGCAACTGGACTGACACGGTGCCGCTTCTCGCGGTGAACGTCTCTCCGGCGCCGGGCGCGACAATCGAGACGTCTGCAAAGGCGATTTTGCTGAGAAGGGAGAGGAGAAGAAAGAGGAGGGGATGGTAGAGTGGGAGCAGAGGCAAAGTCATGTGTTTTGGGCTGGATTTCTGATTGCAACAGCGAGCGAGTTGTGGTCTGGCGTTTTGAAAAGCCTGGTGGGTGATGCGAGGTGGAACGACAGAGAGGAGAGGAAAGAGAGAGGTAAAAGGGAGGAAAGAGGGAGGAAACGGAGAGGTTTTTGCTATATTGTTACAATGCACGGAGCTGTCCAGGACCCTGGCCCTGGCCCTGGCGCTAGCGCCGGTGCTGTGGCTGAGGTTGAGGCTGAGCCTGAGGCATGGCGCGGCAGTGCGCGGCGATCGAAAGTGTAGCGGTTTAACGTTTTTGTATATCTGTTTATTTTTGCAAAAGTTGGTGGGCCGCTTTTTACTTTTTTTTGCAATACTTGAAGACGGAATCTGTTTGTACTACATGTCGATATAAACAATAAAATGACAGGAGGATAGTGCACACCAAAACGAGCCTTTAAAACGTCCCAACGGGCGTGTACTGAAGCTGCAGCCACTACTGCGATTACCACCATCTACATGTGGCCTTCTGAAGAGTGTAGAAATGCAATGACGGGCTGCGCGATGGACACCACGCTTCCTGAATGCCGAAAAAGAAGCCCTTCCGCCACAAACTATGACAAAGCAAACAAAAGTTCCCCAAAGAGTTGCAAAGGAGCCTCGATACGTGTATAGTGCAGTGCAGCACGGTGCAGCGCGGTGTCCAATTGTACACACGAGCTCTGTCCTGCGTCGCCGTGCTTTGCAGTGTCTACGCAGACGGGCGGCTCCTCTTGCTCCTAACATCACGCAAGACGAAATAAAGCTGTCGAAATAGGCAGACAAACTCGTCCGTTTCTTGCCAACAGACAACAACATCGACCGCGACAACAACAGCAAGCTTTCGCAACGAGCTGCCACTCACAAATGAATGCCGAAGAAAACAAAGATGCTGATAGAATGAGTGCCACTGCGTCCGACGAGGCAGTGCATGAGCCGAGTGTGACGGACTCGCTCTTTGGTGACGAAGACGAAGAGGAGGACAACACCAACAACAGCAGTGACAACAAGGGCAACGAAGAAAGCAATGGCGTCGACAGTGATGGTCAAGAATACCATGAAATGCACGGTGAAAACGGCAGTAACGAGGGAAATGCAAACAGTGGCGACAGCGACAGCAACAACGACAACGACAACGACAACGACAACGACAACGACAACGACAACGACAACGACATTGACATTGACATTGACAACGACAACAGCAACAGCAACAGCAACAGCAACAGCAACAGCAATGGCGACGATGATGGCAGTGCTGGCAGAACCGAACGTGACAGGGACGAGAAGAACCTGGCAGAGGAGAGTCCAGTCGCTGCCAGCCACGATCCGGAGCAAAATGCTGGCGCCAACGAACCTGTCGAGGATTCCAACACCGCAAGCGTCAATAGCACCAGTGCAGTCGACAACAGCGAGGCAAATGGTGAAACTGACATTAACAAAGGCAACATTGGCAGCAGTAGCAAAGACGGTGGGAATGATGTCCTTTCGATTGAAAACACGCCTGCACAGGACGCCGAGGATACTGCGGAGAGCTGTGGAGACACTCAAGCGCACAAGAGGCCTCCAGAGGACACTAGTCCAAAGACGGAGGACCACGACGAAAACACAGAAGACCGCGACGAGAATGCACAGAACCGCGACGACAACGCCCAAGGCGATGTGGCACCAGCCCTTTTGGAAACCACAAGCGTGCAGCAGCGCGCAGATCTGGCTTTTCCCCAGGCACACGAAACCGTCATTCCCTCCTACTCGTCCTGGTTCCACCTGGCCAAGATCCACTCGATTGAAAAAGAGTCTCTTCCGGAGTTTTTCACCAACAGAATCCCCTCCAAGACGCCGCACGTGTATGCCAAATACCGCAACTTTATGGTCAATTCGTACCGGTTGAATCCCAACGAGTACTTTACAGTCACTGCCGCGAGAAGAAACCTGTGCGGCGACGCGGGCGCCATCTTCAGGGTGCACAAGTTTCTGACCAAGTGGGGGCTAATCAACTACCAGGTGGACGCGCGTCTCAAACCCAAAGCTGTGGAGCCTCCTTACACCGGCGATTATGCCACCAAGCACGACGCTCCCCGCGGGCTCTTTCCCTTTGAGAGCTACAAGCCGGCCATGCAGGTGCCCGAGTTGAAGAAGCTGAAAAAGATGATTGACACGGCGTCGGGGTTTCCGCCGCAGCCAGGGCGTGCCGCCACCGGCGCAGCTGTCGGGGACACTACTGCTACCAAAAGACCTGCACAAGACCACGGTGTGTCCTCTGCGTTCTCGGTAAAGCGGCCAAAGCTTCTAGAGCTCATGGACGAGGACTGGTCAAAAGAGGACACGCAAAAGCTTTTGCGGGGCATGCAAAAATTCAGAACCGACTGGCTAAAGGTGGCGGAGCATGTTGGGAATAAGACTCCAGAGCAGTGCATTCTGCGCTTCTTGAAGCTGCCCATCGAGGACCCCTTTCTACACGACGGCGACCTCGGTCCTTTGAAATATGCCCCCCACCTACCGTTCAGCAAGGCTGACAACCCCGTCATGTCTACGATTGCATTTTTGGTGGGTCTGGTGGATCCCAAAACCGTCCAGGCCATGACCCAGCGCGCTGTAGAGTTTTTGGACAGCACTGGGCAAACAGCAGAGGAGGCGGAAGGAGAGATAGGAGGGGAGGAAGAAGAAAAGGAAGGGGAAGAAAAGGAAGGGGAAGAAGAAAAGGAAGGGGAAGAAGAAAAGGAAGGGGAAGAAGAAAAGGAAGGTGAAGAAGAAAAGGAAGAAAAAGGAGAAAACCAAGAAGAAGCACAACACGAAAAGCTTAGCGATCTACCCAAGGAACAGCTCAAGAAAGAGTTTAGCGAGGCACATTTGGAAGAGAGCAAGGAGGCGTCATTAGAAGCACCCGAAGGATATCCAGGCGAGTCTCCTAGCGAGTCTCCTAAGGAAGCTGTTAAGGACTCTGTCAAGGACGCTGTCAAGGAAGCTGACCAACACGTGCCTAAACAAACGCCCGAGGATTCGCTCCAAGGTACCCCCAGGGAGAGCACAAGCGCCGAACCAGGTACCTCGCAAAGCTACATCAAAAAAGGCTCCGAGATTGCCCTTGGTGCGCTCGGGGTGCGCTCCCATGTGTTTGCCACCAACGAGGAAAGGCAGATTAGCTCGATCACAAACCAACTCGTACACACCCAGCTGGATAAAGTCGAGCTCAAACTGAGGTTTTTGGACACCATGGAAAAGAACCTCGAGCTAGAGAAAAAAGCACTCCAGAAAGAACAGGAGGAGCTATTTATCCAGCGCCTGGCCCTCGCCAAGCACTCCACCACGCTCATGGACATGTTTTCCCAGTGCATCCAAGACCACCAAGACAGCAACAAGCTGCAGGCGCATCTCGCCAGCATCCAACAGCTTTTGAAAAACCCACCAAGGCTAAGCATTGGCCAGGCTGCGGGCGCCTCGTCGTTGGAAGCAGGCTCCTCATCCGCCGCTGCTGCCGCTGCCGCCGTAGACCCGGCGAACGAAGCCAGCCTCAAGCCTGTTTCCATGGACGCACCACAATCGTACAGATACTGGTCTGGCTGATTCGGCAGGTGCAGGTTGTATTTTACCGTATCTCATTGTATCATGCTGTATGTAACCACCATAGAAGTATAAGCTGCTGTTGTACCACTACTACTCTATCCTGCGCACCCGCGCACCCGCGCACCGGCACCGCATGGGTCGCGGGGTACGGTCACATCCGCGGTTTGGGAAACCATCATCTACGAAGAGCCCTTTTTTGATGTCCACCCAACAAAGCGCCGGAGAGCACACACATAAGAAATACACAGCACGCACAGCACAACAGCACGCACAGCACGCAAACCACAACCACCATGGACAACTCGGTGTTTACCCATGCACTGGACCTATGGTCAAAGGCAGACTTGCCGCAGCTGCAAAGAACGCTGGACACTAGCGTGCTAGAAGTCAAAGACTTGGAACAAAAGAGTCTAGACTCCAGAAAGGCTCTGGCCACCGAAACCAAAAAGTTTAAAAAGCTTGAAAAGGATCAGAAGATGGCCCATCTCAACAAGCTGATTAAGCAGTACCAGAAAGAGATAGACAACCTCACCAAGCGGTCCAAGTTTTCCGAGGATGCTCTTCTGGATCTGTATGCCAACTTGTCGGAAGCGCCAGACCCCAAACCGCTGCTGGAGGCGTCGCTGCACACCGCTGGCGACAAGGAGGAGCTGGAGGGGCTGAGGAGCAAGCTAGCTACACTGCAAGACCAGGCTGCAAAGCACGCAGACTACGACAAGATCAAGGCAAGGCTGCTGGATCTGGAGCAGCGCTCGGCTGAGACGCTAACCAAGCGGCTGCTCGCCAGGGAGCAGGAGCTAACATCCACCTGGGAGGAAAAGCAGAGGAATTGGGCCGACCGGGAGGCCGACCTGGTGAAGCAGCTGGAGACCCTAAAAAACAACAACAAGGTTCTCGAGACCAAACTTTCCAAGCAAGTGGACCTGTCAGAGGACGGCGGCGAGCACGAACACGGGCACAAGCACGGGCACGAGTACGAGTACGAGCATGGTAGCGACGGCCTGCAACGCACCGCCGCAGAGTATGAGTTGTTGGCACAGGAGTTGGACTCGTGCCAGCTGAGGGTCATGGACCTAGAGAAGCGTAACGAGGAGCTGAGCGGCGCCCTGGCGCGGGCCAACAGCGACGCCGAACGCGAGTCGCTGATCCACACCAAGGACCTGAAGATCAACCAGCTGGAGAGCGAGAACGCGCTGCTCAGTGCCTCGCTGGAGTGCGAGCGGGCGTCGGTGGACAGCGCGAACGCTGCCAAGGACAGGCAGATACAGTCCATGGGCAACGAGATTGCCACTTACAAGGGCGAGCTGGAAACGGTTAGAAGAAAGCTGAACAACCACTCCGACTACGACGCCATCAAGCAGGAGCTGGTTGCGCTGAAAAGAATCGAGTTTGGCGCCGACGACGAGGAGGGCGACGCCGACATGGAGTCCTCACTGCTCTCGGCCAACAAAAAGCTGCAGTCCAACCTGGCAGAGCTACGTGGCAAGACGGGCGACATTGAGAAGGCCAACGCTGCTTTGAGACAAGAGAGCGCAGCGCTGAAACAGCAGGTTGCGCAGCTGGAGCAGCTCAACGCCAAGCTCGAGCTGGACCTGGAGAAAATTGAAGACGTAGGCAGCAAGTTCACGGACACGCAAAGCGTGATGTCGGGGGCCACCCGACAGATGAACAGAGTGAACACGTCAGCAAAGCTGGGGGGCAAGCTGTCTCCCACAAGCTCGATCATCGGCATTCCAGAGGAAAGCGAAGTCGCTGTCCTGCCACCAGCAAACAGCACGATCCTCCCCATTGTCACCCAGCAGAGAGACCGGTTCCGGAGCAAGAATATGGACCTGGAGAAACAGTTGAAACAGTCCTCGCTGGAACACGGCAGGCTGAAGAGCGAGCTGGCCAAGCTGACGCAGGACAACAAGAAGCTGTACGAGCGCATCAGATACTTGTCCTCCTACGGCAACAACAGCAGCATCAGCAACGGAAACAGTGGCAGTGGCAGTGGCCCCAGCCAGAACTTTGACTCCGAGGCCCAGTACTCAAAGTCGTACGACGAGTCCCTGCACCCGCTGGCCGACTTTAAGCAGCGGGAGCTGGAGCGTTATCAGCGGAGCAAGATGTCGCCGCTGGAGAGGCTGTTCCTGAGCTTTGCCAAGATCGTGCTCGCCAACAAGACCAGCCGTATGCTATTCATGTTCTACTGCGTCGGTCTGCACGGACTGGTGATAATGATGGGCATGTACGTTGTGAGCTTCAACGGGTACCTGACTCCCGAGGTGGGCATTGTGCAGACCTCGGTGGCCTCACAGTCGTCCTCTGCCATCTCAGACCCGCAAGGCGCAGGAGTCTAGCACACAGCACTAGGCATGCACGCACGCACACACGCACGTTCGTACATACATACGTACATAGATTAACATGGCAGCAGCAGTAGCCAGTGACATTTGCTAAATGGATGACAAAACTTGATATATCTTGCGTTAGATTATACAGATTATAAAGCGGTGGAAAGCGGGGACCATGGATAAATCAACAAGACTTAAGCAGCGATACGCTTTTGGGTAGCCAATCTACCTCTTTGTCTGGAAGACAATCTGACAACCTTCTTTTCAGCAGCCTTTTCAACAGCTTCCTCCTTTTCGGTAACGACCAATTCAATGTGGGATGGAGAAGATTCGTACTTGTTGATTCTACCGTGGGCTCTGAAAGTTCTTCTTCTTTGCTTTGGAGCTTGGTTGACTTGGATGTGAGAAATGTACAACTTGGTAGTGTCCAAACCTTTAGCCTGTTAGAAAGATGGGGGTTAGTAAATGAATATCGTAACGGAAAAGTGGCGAATGCAGTGGCACGGGAGCGCTCGAGACACATATCGCCCTACGAGGTCTTGAAACACGCATCGAGCAGGAGAAGGCAGGCGTGTTAGCCATTGCCGAAAAAACGTATCCCCAGTACTCGATTGGTGCACAACACGGTCGACAGAGGAATATTGTCCTGTGATATCCGCACCGGGCCTACTGTTCGACTCCCACAATACACCGTTCCCCTATGAATGGATATCAAACGGGAAGAGAAAGGAAAAAAAAAAACTAGGAGAAAAGAAAACATACTTCAGCGTTGGCAGCAGCGTTTTGCAACAAACCTTGGACAAACTTGACAGACTTGGCTGGCCATCTAGCCTTGGTGACACCAAATTCCTTACCTTGAGCGGTTCTACCAATGGAAGAGTTAAATCTTCTGAATGGAATGGCTCTTTGGTGGTCCAAGACTTGATCCAAGTACTTTTGAGCCTTTTCTAGGTTCCAACCGTTGACGGCTTGAGCGGTTTCTCTGGTGTTCTTGAAAGAGACACGCAAGTAAGAGCCACGAGCAGAAGCAGACTTAGCTGGGTTAGTGTGAGTAGCACCGTATCTAGCCATTTCTATTGATTGTTCTTGGTGATGTAGTGGAAACGTCTCTGTAAACAAAACAGGGCACTTGTGTATATGTGCAGCCCGCAAAGTGTGATTGACGAAATTGGCAGAGAGAGTCGGTGCGGAAGCGAGCGGAGGCAGGAGACGGGGCCATTGGGGGGGAGGCCTGCCACTGGGCTGAATGGGGTGAACTGGACAGGAGGGGACTGGGCATGCGTGCCGGGCACAGGGCACCAGGCAGACTGTGCTGGGTTGCGAGCCGGGAGGAGTCCACCCACTGGGTGCGCAAGCTGGCATCGGCCAGGCAAGAGCATGTGAGCGATGTTGCGTGGGTAGCAATCTCTGCCCGCAACGAAAAAGAGCGAAGAAAAAAAACAGAAAACCAGGATTGCGTGAGCACATTAAAAACCGCGTGTACGCGCATACGCGCATGTGTGGGTTACACAGCTTTTTCTGATAGACATATGTATGGGTGCGGATGTTTTTTTTTGCAGACCCGACAGTCACACTGCGGTGGCCATATTTCGTGGTTTACGATATTCACTCTCACGTGCTCTGGCTCTCCTCCTCCGGACACGCACACACACCGTCTCTCGCGCCCCCTTAGCGTTTTCGGCTCTACAGGCTTGTTGCGAATTGTCGTTTCCCATTAACAATTGCCACAGCATACGTGCACACGTACGTACACACAAACACACACATTCTGCCCCACGCGTAAGACGCCTGTCGATAATGAAGCTGGCTGTGATAACACTGGTGCTCTCTGTGCTTTTGCCGCAGAGTGCCTCGCTTGAATGCTCCAAGCACGACCTACTCAAAAAGTACAAATTGGACCGCTACTCCATCACAAACTCTGTTGTGAGAGACACTCCTCCAAGCAAAACAAACGAGACGTGGTGGATAAACGTCTGCGAAGAGAACAAGGCCGCGCTGCCTCCCAGTTGCCGCGAGGGCGATGTTCTTTGCGGTATAACGGAGGTACTGCTGCCTGGGGAAAAGCCAATCCTAACCCAGGCAATAGACTTTCCCAAGTCACTGTCGTCCCAGGTCAGCGAAAACGAACAGAACGAGCTAGTTGTGGAGCTCAAGGGCACCTCGTGGGGGTCCAACACGGTTGACGCCCACTTGACGTATGTGTGCGACGCCGGAACGCAGCAAAACACCGTGGAGATGACCACCTGGCAGGACAAGCAGATCCGCTTGAGGATCAAGGGCCCTTCCGGCTGCTTGAAGGGTGAAGGTGATGACGATGACGATGACGGCGACAACGGCAACGGAAACGGCAATGACAAGGACAAGCACAAGGACCCTGCAGAGAAAAAGAGCGGCGGCGGAATCCTGTCCTGGTTCACCTGGCTGATCGTATACGCCCTGCTGTTTGCCTTGGTATACCTGGTGGCCACTTCCTACCTGAACACCAGAGGCGGTACTCTGGCGGACTTTCGTGAGGAGTTTGTAGACCGTAGCACCAACTTGGCCGCCTCGCTGCCAGAGTTTACCAGAGAGATGGTGGGCAAGATCTTCAATGGCAGACCGTCGGCCCAGCGGGGTGGATACAGTGCTGTTTGAGAGCCCACCCAGGGCCGCTGTGGCCGCTGTAGCTGCTGTAGCCCGATGTCGCTATTTTGCTGTATTAAAGGGGGCGGCAAGACGACGCCACTGATACATACATACACACGCTCACTCAATCACACATACAAGCACACACACACACGTGCGTGCGTACGTACGCACTCACGCACTAGGCACCTAAACGTATACATAGAGAATATTCTGTGCGCACAGCGCCTTTCAATGCCCTGCTACCCGACCACCCTGCGCAGACTCTCCACGGTGTTGTCCACGGTTGTCTGCAGGTAGTTCTTTTTGATCTGGAGCGCTTTGATCTGGTCCTTCACGGTCTGCTCGTCGTGCGACAGGTCCTTGCTGTATGTCTTTTTGTCCTGCAGTATAAACATCTTGCCGCAGCCCCGCCAAACGGTGTCAGTGGGGTACGAATCCAATTCTTTTGAGGTGACTTCTGCGAGCAGTTTTTGCCTTTCGAGATGCGCCAGCTGGGCGGTGACCATGTCTAGCTGGGCTTTGGTGGTGCGCAAGGCTGCAGCCATTTCCTGGACAATATTTGGTTGTGACATCGAATCTCTTTTCAGTGGTCTGTGGGTGGTCTGCGGACACTTGGAGTTGGCCTGTTGGGGAACAAGGATACTTTGAAGCTTGAATGTCTGCGCTCTTGCACTCTTGCACTCTTGCACTCTTGTGCTCGTGCACGCTTTAGTTCTTTTGTCGCTCTTTTTCCACGACATGCAAAAGAGCAAAGAAAAAAAAAAAAAAAAAAACGAGAAAAAAAAAAAAACCAGTACGTAAACTCAATAACTACTCATCGAAGCCCGCCGAAACCGTAGATCTCCTTTCTAGCACCAGTGCGATTATCAGAAACGCTGAAACACAGACACATAATGCTGAGACTAGCCATCGCCGCCAAACAGCCCCTTGCCACAGAGCTGCTATCGACTGCGAGAACTTACGCAACCGCCACCCCCCTTGGCCTCGACAACACCGCCGAAAACAACCTCCAGACAGAGACAAACAGACTGTCAAAGACCTTTGCAAAGTTTTGGGACAAGGTCACTCTGGACCGCTCGAAAAACGAAATCACCGTCTACCTCGACAACAAGCCGATCCGCACCCCGCTGGGCAACCCACTGACCGTGTCCAACGACCGCCAGTTTCTCGCCCTGATGCTCCACAACGAATGGGCCAACCTCCCCAACCTGTCCATCAAGCCCCACTCGCTGCCGCTAACCTCGGTTGTGTCCCGCTGCATTGACTTGGAAATGACGGGCAAGCCGGAGTGCGACCCAGAGCTGGTTGCCAAAGTCGGCGGCGGCCGCGACAAGATCTCCAACGACCTACTTCGCTACCTGGACACCGACACACTGCTGTGCTTTTCGCCACGAGCCGAGTACGAGGGCTCCCTGAGAGCCGCGCAGGACAAGCTGTATCTACCAATCATCGAGTCCATGCGGGCGCTCCTTTCCCAGTACAGCTCCGAGCCGGTGTCGCTGCAGATTCTGGATGCTGACGTGCACGGCCTCAGAGGCAACGCACAAACCGAACAAACCAGGGCTGCTGCACGCCGGTACCTGGATACGCTCTCGCTGTGGGACTTTGCCGTTTTTGAAAAGACGGTTTTGACCACCAAGTCCTTCATCTGTGCGGCAATGTTGCTGCACAACAAGTCCGCAAGCGGTGCGAGCCGCATGGAGCTCACAATGGAAGAAATTGCCCAGGCCGCCACCCTGGAGACCATCTACCAGGTTGAACGGTGGGGTGAGGTCGAGGACACGCACGACGTTGACAAGCGCGACATCAGAAGAAACGTCACGGCTGCAGCCATTGTTGCATACAAAGAATAGGTGCGAATCACGAGCGACCATGACTTTACTTGTAAATAAACCACAGAAAGCACGCATGCGCACACACGAACGAGAGAGAGAGAGGGGGAGGAGGAGAGGGAGGAGGAGAGGGAGGAGGAGAGGGAGGAGGAGAGGGAGGAGGAAAGGAAAAAAAAAGGTGTAACGTGATATATTCGATAAACTTTTGCAAATTATGTAGTAAATTCCGCCTTTGTGCATGTGCGTGCGCCCGCAACCGTCCGTAGCTCTTCACGCCAGACAGGATACCAGCTTGTATACCTGGTCGGCAATAGGCTGGTTCTGCAGCTCAAGCAGATAGTGCCCCGTAGCGTCCACCAGCGAGATACCAGTTCTGCCAATCCGCTTGACAGCGTCCAGCCGGCTGACGAGCCCGATACTGCTATTTTCGCAGGCCAGCTCAAATTTGACGCCAACAACACATCCGTCGCACTCCTGCGAAGAAACGTCCAGTTTTCCCGCGTTGCGCAGCTTCCAGCCGTGCTCTAGGTCTCTTTTGTGCAGCCTGGCCCTGATTTTGGACAGCAGCAGGAGCGACTGGAGGTTTTTTGCACCGTCCAGGCCTTCTTTCAAGATCAGCGAAAGGTCAGTCGCATCGGTTGCAGACCTGGACACGTTCTTTGCTAGGCTCATGGTGGAGGACGCGGCAGAAAGCGCGGCAGACGGCGTGCTGGACGCGTGGGTCATGGACGGCAGGTCGTTGTTGATGCAGTGCCACAGCACATTCATTAGCCTTGTCACTTGCGGGCACCTGATGCTGAGCAGCGTCGACTCTTTTAGCACGCTGCTCGCGCAATCCTCCTGGGGCACGCGCAGCTGCACGTCCTGGGCGGTGGACCGGTTGGTCTTCCATCTGGGCGAGATGCGCAAGCACATCTTGTACTTGCCGGTCTCGCCTTCCGAAACCACAAGCAGGGCGCTGTTTTGCGTCTGCGAGTGGCGGATGTCCAGGCTCAGCCAGTCCTTGGCCAAGAGCGTCCATGCGGTTCCGCCCCAGTGGGAGACCCTCACGTCGTGGCGGAATATCGAGAAGCTGGAGTCGAGATCGACGTCTGCCGGGAGCTCGCAGTACCTGGGTATCTGTGGCGGGGAGGCAAGCGAGGTGGCAGACGTCGGTGTTGGGATGCCTCCGGTGGATGGAGTTGGCAAGCTAGACGAGTCGGACGCGTTGCGCGAGGAGCTAGTGTCCAGGACCAAGCCCTTTTTGTTTCTCAGCGAGGTTTTGGACCGGTTGGAGCTGAACAAGCTCAACAGCGACGACGACGACTTTCTTCTTGTCAGCATGGGCTTGTGCAACTCGGCGGACAAGTCAAACACCTTTTCGTGCTTGCTGCCGTTCTCTTCGGCCGTGTCTCCAGTCGTGGCCCCGGACGTCACCCTCTCTTGGGATATTATGCTCTCGCCATCCTCGATGTACTCGCCAAGTACAGGACTCAGCCTTTCCACAGAGGAGCCGTGGCGCATCGTCTTGCACTGTTCCTGGGTGGGCGTGTCCAGCACCAAAGAGCGGCGCGACTCGTCCATGCTGATGCTCCTGTCCAGCTCCAGCAGCTTGTCGTAGTGCAAGTCCTGGATGTCTTCTAGGGACGGTGACTTGTCAAACAGCTCGGAGGACAGCGGCACACACAACGGCTTGGACTTGTGCAGCATCGACGTTTTGTCGCGTTGGCACTCGGCTAGCTGTGCGGTGGCCCCCGGCCTTTCATCGTGCTGCAGCTCTACGGCCAGGCCAACGCTACCCTCTGGCCTCAGGCCATACAGCCTATCATGCTTAAGCTTAAAGTTCTGGTACGGGTGGGCGGCCTTGGCCATGTGTGCAGAAGCAACGGCCACAGCGGAGGACGGCTCGCTCGTAGAATTGCCAAACAGCCGACGCAGACACAGCCTCCAGTGGGCCTCCCATTGGGTCTGATCGATGGGGGTCAGCTGCAGAACAACGCCGTTGCCCGTCTTGGTGGCCAGCTCCAGACAGTGCCCGGTGTCGCGGACAAGTAGCAGGTCGCCCTTGCGCAGGGTTGGGAACAGCAGGCTTCTGCCGATGCGCAGCAGCCCGTCGTTGCCCTTGGCTAGCTCCCGCAGCAGGGTGCGGGTGGCTTCCGTGGTGAAGGGCAGCGCCTGGCAATTCACGTTGAAGATGGCCAGCTCGCCGTTGCCCAGCTGGAAGACCTCCACCAGCACCCCATCGAGCTGCAGTTTTTGCAATGACAGCCTAAAGTAGTCTCTCTTGACCACCTGGTCCATGCTGAATAGCGGCGGGCACACCAGGTCGTGCGAGTGCGAAAGAAGGTCCCGGACGCCGTCAAACTTGAGGGTACTGCAGTGCACGCCGTTCCAGTTGGTTCTGAAGTGGTACTCGAATGCGTGCAGCATGGCGGCCAATTGCGAGTTGGTAACATCACCTACGGACATTAGTTGACGGAGCCTTGTGTACACTTGCAGAACCGTGCGCGTGAACTCGGACTTGGGCCCGATCTGGTACAGCGGGATGTTGGACTGGAACAGCAGTTTCACCGACCCCGTCAGTAGAGTGTTGTAGCCGGCCAGCAGTTCTGGGTCCTGCAGCCAGGCCTTGAGGTTCTGTGGTGCAGCCGGCGTGTCGTCCAGCAGATGTACCAGCTTCGAGTGCTTGGAGAGCAGCACAAGTGTCGCGTTTGCCAAAGTCTCGGTGTGTTTGACAGCATGGCTCCTGGGGTCGAGTTTCGACACGGGTCCACGTCTCGGTTGGAACAGCGACAGACATGTGGTTAGGTTTTTCTGGTGACGCTCCTCAGTGTATTTGAGCTCGTGAATGGACATTGTTGTCACGCTCGTGGTTGAAGAAAGAGTGCAGGTCCAGTGGTCTATGGGCATCATGAGCAAAAGGATGAGAACAAATAAGGGAGCATTCTCGCGACTTTATTTCTATTTCTTTTTTCTTTTTTTTTTTTTTTTTTTATTTTTTTTTTTTTTTTTTTCCCCATCACTTTGCTGCTCTCTTGCCATTTCAGTTTCCGCCTACGGCTTGTTACGTTTCTGCATGAAATTTGTTTGGACGCGTTTGAAACTGGTGGAATGGGCAAGAAAAATAAGAGTTTCTCGCCCGAATTTTCGCGTCTCCTTCCGCAGCGCGCCATGGCGACCGCTTGTAATTCGCGCTTGCTCGCGACAGGTGGAGCGGGTCACGTGTCGAATCTGTGTTCTTTGCAGAGCTGCTGTCTATATTGTGCCGTGTATGTAGTGTTATTTAGTATACAGTTCCTTGGGGGAATACGCAGACGCCGGGCGCTACTTTTTTGATTTTTTCGTAGAACGCTGCAATATCGGCCTCACAGCTGCCACGTTCCTTGCAACCCCGGAAGGACACGACGAGGTCGCCCTCAGTGTAGTGGGTGGTGTCTGCCTCCAGCTTTTGGTCTGCGTTTTTCGAGGGGTCGTAGACGCTCGCAATGGTCTTGGGAACCACCAGCGCAGTCTTGGCAAGCAGCGAAGGGTGCCACTGGAGGACGTGGCCGAGGCACGCGGAAAAGTGTGACCATGGGTAGTTTCTCACCAGCGGGTCGCCCAGGTAGTCGGTGAAGGCCTTGCCATAGACGTCCGCGGCCAACACAAAGGAGGAAGAGTCCAGTTGCCCGTCGCTGGTCTGGGGGATGATGACCCTGGCATCCTCGGCGGCAAAGTGCTTGTACGTTCTGATGTTGGAGTCCTTGACAACGGGCACGTTTTTCAGCACCGCCAGGTCCAAGATCTTGGGGTCTAGGAGGTGCTGCTGCAGGGAGAGGTCCATCCTCATGATCAACGCGTCCTGGTCGACAAACCAGAAGTACTTGGCCTGCGGGAATGCGTGCATGGCGGCGCGCATGACAAGCGGCTTGAAGTGCTCGTAGCTCTCTTCCACCGTCTGTTTTTCCACGGCCGGGATGAACTCCTGTGCCCAGCGCACGTACACACCGTACGAGTGCTCTTGCGCGTAGTCCACCCTGTTCTGGACTATCTTGATCAAGCTCTCCAGCTCGTAGTTTGCAAAGTCCACCAGCGTCACGACAACAACTTCTGGCTGCTGCGTGTTCTTCCTGTACACCAGTTTGCCGTGGTCCAGGAACGACCTCTTGACCAGTTTGTTCTGGTCGTCCAGTTCCTTCTTCTCCTTTTCGGTCATTGGCTTGTCCTCGCTCTTAAACACAAAGGCCTTTTTCTTGTCAAAGTCGATCCGCAAAACAAACAGGCCCTTCACGCCGAGCTCCTTCAGCACAGGACAGTGCTCGATGCTTGGATAGATTAGCGGGGAGCGCGAGGGGATTTCGTTGAGGTAGTAGCCATGTACCGCAGGGTACTGTTTGGAATTCGAGCCCCTGCCGTACAGCAGACTGGTCAGCAGGTACAGTGCAAGCACGGCAACTGCAACCAGTGACAGTGTGGTTGCCTGTTTTCTCTTTTGCTTAGAGTTCACAAGGGCGCTTTTAATCTTTGAGGACCAGTGGCCGGCGGTGGTGGCGAGGCCAGCGTTGGATTTGGGTCTAAAGGGCATACTGATTAGCCAGAATAGTGCGAATATTAAAATCAACGTGCAAGCGCCTTGGGAGGGTAGATCCGGGGTCTGTCTACTGGTTGTTTGGTGCGTGCTTGCAAGAATGCGGGTTCCAACGCAGTGGTGGATTTGTCGTTCTTTTTGTTTTTTTTTTTTTTTTTTTTTGTTTTTTCCATCTTTTTCTCGGGGGGTGGGTGGAACATAGGGTCTACTTACCCTCAACCAACGCTCTCCTCCTCCTCTTTTCGTTGTGATGTTGCGAGAAATGCAATGCGTACAACATGATGTAAATGTCAAAATATGGCTGAAGTATATACTCTATTTACACGGGCGTGAGACTGCGACTTGGGCGATTGCTGTGTCTGACCACCCCTGGCGTGTCCTCGGCACCCTCGTCGTCGCTCTCCACCAGGCCGTTCGCGTCAACGTAGTTCAAGCTACTGGACAGGTTGTACAGCTTGGATTTGAGCTCCTTCACCTGCAGTATCCGGATCACCACCGACACCACGCCGCTGCCCACAGCGGTGCCGATGAGCGCGTAGCATCCCTTCTCGAATTTGGGCAGGGTGGTTGCGGAGTAAAACAGAAGCGACCACCAGGCGTTCACCGCTCCGGAAAACATGTTCATCGACGCCAGCACCACAGCACGCTCCTGCAGATCGTCGTGGCACACAATGTTGGCCCACGCAAAGAAGACGGCCTGCCCGGCGTAGCAAACACCGCCCAGGTACTGTGCAGCGAACATGAAGCCGGGGTCCAGCGGCTTGCACCGGATCAAGACTGCCACCACACACATCACCGCCGCGATCGCCAGTGCAACGTGCCAATGCCGGGCCCCGCGCACCTTGGACAGGTACAGCGCTGCCGCACATGTGGCAACGACCCCGACCGCAAAGATGCCCATGGGGTAGTGGTTCCGCTGGGCTAGAGTGTAGCCTTGGTCGCTAAGCCAGAGCGCAAAGGTGGAGTTGGACGCAAATGAGATGTTTTCGCCGCCAAGAACCCACACAAAGCTGAACAGCCACCAGTGCCACCTGCACAGCACCCTGCGCACCACGGACCAGTCCAGTGCCGTGCTCTCGTCTCTTGCTGGGAGCCGTCTGCGCGCGTGCCTCAGCTCTGCCTCGGTGAAGATGAGACCGGACGCACCCTTGTTGATGTGGTCTGGCGTGTCCGGGAAGCACACGAACCCATAAACGGCGATGGGCAGCGTGATCAGAAAATCGATGATGAACAGCCACCTCCAGCCCGCGAGTCCGCGGCGGCCGTCCAGTGAGCTGTGGATGCTCACTTGCATGAACCCGCTAAACAGCGACCCGACGAGCCCGCTGCTGGTGAAGATTGCGCTTCTCACGCTCAGCTCGTCCTCGCGGTACCACGACCCGAGTATCAGATGCGTGCCCGAGAAGGTGCAGCTCTCGAACAGCGCCTGGAAGAACCTGATTGCGCAGCACTGGTTGAAGGACGACACCCTGTACATGGACAGCGTGAGCACGCCCCAAGCCAGAGTGCAAAAGCTCAGCCAGATCCGCGGAGGAACGACAAGCAGCATCAGGTTGTTGGGTACCATGCCGATCACGTACCCCACGGTGAAACAGGTGTTGATTAGATTGAAGTCGTTTCCATGTAGGCCGAGGTCCTGCTTCATCCCGGACACGTATGCATTGGCAAATGCCACACGGTCAACGTAGTTGATCCAGTACTGCAGACACACAAACGAGAGGACAAAGAGGTCGACCTTGAAGAGTAGGCGGCGTTCACTAATGGGCGGGCCGGGATCTTCGCGCTCTTCGTGCTCCTCGTGCTCCTCGTGCTCTTTGTGCTTTTCATGCTCTTCGCGCTCTATGGAGCTAGGGTATTTTTGTTTGCTGGCCATACTGAGCTGAGTTGTGCTGGGATGTGCTGGGATGTGCTGGGATGTGCTGCTCCAGCGCACAGGAAACCGGCTGAGATGGGCCGTTGGGTAGACAAAACATGCGCACCAACAAGACGGCACGCGCTGGGAAAGCACTGTGTACGGATATTGGAGCGGACTGGTTCATCCAGGTCCTGTGATTAGAAGAGATATGTAAGTCTATGTAAGACGCAACTTGGCTCAGCGGCTGGCAATATTGCCACTGCTGCCGTCATCATCGTCGCCGTCGCCGCCGTCGAGCAGGCTGTCAATCTCCTGCTGAATACGCTGCTCGTCTGCTTCTTTCAGCTTCTTGTTCTTGGCCTGCTCCATTTGTCTTGTCAGAAACTCGTTAATGTCATCCTGCAGCCCTGTTAGCTGCATGCGCAAGTTGCTCAGCGTCGTGAATGCTCCGGAAGCGTCCTTCTTGCCGTCGGATGGCTTGTCCCTGTCGAGCTGGCCTGCCTTCAGCACATACGCGCTGGGGCCGGTGGTGCTGCCGTCAGTGGTTAGGTACCGGGCGCTCGAGGGATCCACTTTGAACTCACGTGTCTCTGCATCGATCGTGGGTGATTTGTACACAGCAAACGGCTCTGGCATGGTCTGCGGGCTCTTCAAAAAGGGCTTTCTGTGATGGCTGTTCACCACACAGGCTTTTTTTTTTGTTTTTTGCCCGCTGCTGTCGCTATCAGCGTCGCTGAAATAGTGGCAGATACAACTCGCATCATATGTCACGAGCGCCAAGCACACATAGCACAACACATGGCTGGCCTACAAACACACAAACACAGCGGGATAGAGAGGCCAGCACTGCTGCTGCCGCTGCTACTCTCCCCACTACTCCGTACTTATGTACATCGATATCGCTGTGGCATTGTGCTATAAAAATAGTACCTCTAAGTTATACGCTATACAATCACTCAGACGGCCGGAAGGCCCCCGAGTGGAAGCACATGGGGCCAGCTCAGGTGGATTCCTCTGTGGATTCCTCAGACTTGCCGTTCTTGAGCAAGTTGACCTCCTCTGCAGTGGGTATGTTAGTATGCAAATGTCTTGTGGACGTGGGGAAAACAGAGAAAAAAAAGAAAAAAAGAGTGGTATACGTACTTTGCACAAGACTCAAGGAGGTGCCCTTGGAACCGTCCTCTCTCTCGTAGCTGTAGTTGGCAGCGTCGGCTTCGACGTAGACCAAGGCTCTGTGGTTTGTTACGTGTTAGTAAAGGCGTGTGCCGGAGCATCGCACGAAACGCGAAACGCAATACATACCCCTTTCTGACGTATTGGGTCAAGAAGTTGATCTGGTGCTCGTTGAAAACGGTGATGTTGAACCAATTGGTGGGCCCGTCTCTTCTTGGCTGCGACGCAACGCTGTACTTCAAGTATCTGTTGTTGTTGGAGGAGGTGTACTCAGTAAAGTCGCTGCCGATGCGACCGACAATGGACATTTTAGCAAAGTTGCTTCTCCTGGCGGAGGCGTGAAGGTGACGGACTTGGGTGCGCAACATTGGCTTTGGTTCTGGCGAGGGTTGGTGTGCGTTGTAGCTACTTGTCGCTTGCAGTTTGTTGTTTGTAGATGCGAGACACGAGCGAAATGTCGCTTCGGGGTCTCCCTCTCTCAATCTCGCAAAGCACAAAGCACAACGGAGCGACACGGCGATACAGCTACGCTTCAGCAGATTCACGCAGTTACACAGCTACACAGCTACACAGCTACGCAGCTAGACAACTACACGCCAGCACGCCAGCACGCCAGCACACCGCCACATGGCCTTTAACAGCTTTCGCAGAAGAGGCTCCCGATCCGTCGTCCATGCCTCACTGAACACCTCGCCCGCACGGGGCCCTGAAGACTCTGACTACCACGACATTGACCACATCGACGTCCATGTGCTCAAGTTTCCCGAGCAGCGCTCCGGCAACACCATCAGCGACGACTCCAAAAACGCCCCCAGTGAGGAACTCAGGTCCGAGGAGCTGGCCATCCTCTCCTCCTCCTCCGACGACGACTCCTGTCCTCACCTCTCCAACTCGCAAAGAATCGACGCCTGGTCCCTCCAGAGCGAGCTCAGCCCCTCAGGAAACGCAACGCATATCCCCGTCAACGCCAGAGTCCAGGACATTGTCAAGTCTTGGGGTGTGGACCACGACATCCCGTTTGTGGAGGCCCAGCCCCAACCCTGGCAGGCCTGCCACGATCTGCCCAACGTTACGTTCCACCGCCTGGCCGCGCTGACCCCGGCACAGCTTTCCCAGGTGAAGGCATTTGTGCAGGACATGCTTGCACACCTCCGCAGAAGCAGGCAGCGCTACAGGTACAGATTCAAAAGTGTCCCGTCCGTCTTTCCCGAGAGAGACCTGCTCTGGAAGCTGTCTCTTTCCAACGCCCAGGTGTCTGCTGTGGAGTCCATCTACCAGCAGGTGAAGTCGCTTCTTTTGAATAGCGGATGCAGCGATGACGGGCGCGGCGACAGCAGTAACAACAGCAACGGCGCCAGCAGGGCCAGCAGGGCCAGCAGGGCCAGCAGGGCCAACCACGACGACGATGGCGACGGCGACAACAACGACAATAGCCACGAAGACAGCCTGCGGGCCCCATCGCCAGCCTCGCGCTCGTCCGCCATGGATTCCTGGTACGGCTGGAACGTAGTCCCCCGGTTGCGGGACAGGGATCTGTGATCCGCCATCCGCGGGTTGCAACCAGAAACGGCATGCCGTCTGGTTTGGATAGGTTAGTTAGGAATACAATGTTTTATTAACGGTTTTGTCTGTCTAGTCTTACATACTTCAGAATGCGACAGGGCGCAAGGGCGCGCTCACGCCAGGCCGTAGTAGTTGCCCGCCACGAGTGTCGTGGACGTGGTCACATTGACCCACTCACCAGACCCAAACGGATCGTCGGCATCCACCTCCTGGCTCTGCAAGCTCAGGCCGCCGCCGCCGCCGCCAGTGGAGTTGTGGATCGTAAACTTGCACACAATGCCCTTGTCCGACTCCTTGGCCACGCCCTGCGTCATGAACCGAGCAATCAACCGCTCCTCGCCATCCTTTTTCAAAACTAGCGGCTCGTTGAACCGCCAGGTGATCCGTCTCTTTTCCCTGCTGAACGAGCCTTGGGGTTTTGACAGCGCACTGGTGGCGGCCGCACCGTCGATGGACGCCGACACCACAAAGTCGTCCAGTCTCAACTCCTGCACGTGCTCCGCCACAGAGGGTTCGAGCTTCACTGTCAGCATCACGCTGGCCTGGTGCTCTTCAAAGCGCCATACCGGGTGGATCACGATTGGCACCACCGGCTCCCGCATGGAATATTTGACCGCCCCCAGGGTCTTGGACTGGATAAAGAGCGGGTTGACTTTGTAGCAGTCCGGGTCGTTGGCATGTTCGATGAACGCCTGGTTCAGAATAACCTTTTCCATGGCAGAGGCGCCTGACAGCCTCAAGTTGATGTCCAGCGGCAGCTCGCTACCGTCCGAGATGTAGTTTAGCGCAACTTCGCCAATCAGGTGCGAGTTCTCAAGCACACCGTCACGGAAGGCTGCGTTGAGAACCTCTGCAATGCTAGCATTGAGGCCAAAGGACGTGAGCTCCGAGTGCTGAAACAGTGNTTGNGAGNNGGCNCCATGCAGCGACGC